>JAZHRO010000031.1:158028863-158637045 GCA_037157565.1 Thalassia testudinum | reverse complement strand
TTTCATATCTAAAGCCTTTATTTAAGACCGTATTTGTTCCATATTTTAATATTTTAAATCCAACATTAGCAAACAAAACATCACATCCATTATCACATATTTGACTGACACTAAGCAGGTTATGTTTTAAGTTTTCTACTAAAAGAACATTACACACCTACTTAGAAGAATTACCTATTGTACCTTCACCAATAATGCGACAACATTTGTTGTCGCCCAAGTTGACGTGTCCTCCATCTTCGATTCTGGTCCACTTGATAAAGAGGTCGGAGTGTCCCATCATGTACTTGGAATACCCACTGTCTAGGATCCATTTGTCCTTCTTGACCTGCAAAATAGTTTGTTAAATCTATTTTAGGTACCCATTTTCTTTTGGATCCTTGATGGTTAGTACCTTTCAAATCCTTAGGTTTATAGATCACTTTAGTGTTACATCTATAATTCTTAGGATTCTTGACATTTTGATAAATCCATGCATGTTTAGGTGCATGTGATTTATTTTGTGTGTTCCTTTTATTATTGATCTTGGCTTTTAAATTATTACAAAATTTGGTATTTTGCCTAGTTGTTTTTAGATTATTCAGTGTCTTCAAAATGTTCATAAATATCTTCTAATTCTACTATTTTAGCATGCAATTGATTGTTAGTTTCTTTTGACATTTCTAATTCTATTTCTAAACAAGATTTTTCTGTTTCTAAAGTTTTATAACTATAATGCAAGACCTTATTTTCTTTTTTAATCAACATAGCTTTGTGATACAAATCTTCATATGCTTGTAATAACTCATTAAAAGTGACTTTAGAGTCTATCTCATTTTTTGAACTGTCGTTGTTCGCCATTAAACAAAGATGTGCAACTTCTGTTTCTTCAGATTCCTCAGAAGGTGATTCCATGTCGGAATCACTATCATCCCAAGTCGCCTTGTATGCCTTTCTTGAAATCTTCTTCTTTCGATTGAGTTCTTTGTCTTTCTTCTTTTCTTCCTTCTTCTTCTTGATCATTGGACAATCTTTTCGTTTGTGCCCTTTCTTCTTGCACTCAAAACAAATAATGTCATTTGTAAATTTATTTACTTTCTTACCTTATTTTCAGATAAATCTTCTGAATCTTCTCGTTAGAAGAGCAAGCTCCTCTTCTTCATCAGAGTTGGAATCATCGAGGTTCGACTCCTCCTTTATAGTTTTAAATGTAAGCTCCTTCTTGCTTGTGGATTTTTCTTCAATCTTCTTCATATTTTCCAATTGGACTACATATGCCATGAGGCTTCTAATCAAGTCATCCAAGGAGAGAGTAGAAAGGTCTTTCACCTCTTGGATGGCTGTGGTCTTTGGAAACCAATCGCTTGTAAGGGATCTCAAGATCTTCCTTACAAGTGCTCCTCCTTTAGCTTAACTCCAAAGTTCATTGGATTTATGATCTCTCCAAATCTTGTGTACATTCCTTTGATTTTTTCACCTTTCTGCGTCTTGAAACACTCATAGCTTTCTATTAGAATAGAAATATGTGTTTCTTTTACCTAACTTGTACCTTCATAGGTGACTTGCAGCGTGTTCCATATCTCATATGTGGACTCGCATGCGGAGATACGGTTAAACTCTTTCCTTGATAATGCACAATAGAGTGTGTTCATCGCTTTCACATTTCCTACGATCTTTTTCTTTTGTTCTGTAGTCCAAACAACACCTTCCTACTTCTCTAGATCCATGTACTACTCTTAGATAAGAGTCCATGAGTCCTCATCATGGCCTTGAGGAAGATTTACATCCTCCTCTTCCAGTATCCATAGTCTATCCCATCAAAGTAGGGAGGACATGTGGATGACTGTCCTTTAGTGCACTTGACTGAAGATGCCATTGCGAGTGTGAATAGTTCTTTTATTTGCGACCTGCTCTGAAACCACCTGTAGGATCTGTATATCACAAGCACACTAGAAGCGGGGATGAATGGTGTGGTAGATAAAAAAAATTACAAGATAAATCAAACTAGAAAATGCACAAGATATATAGTGGTTTCCCTCAGTTGGGCACTCCACTACCTAAGTCTCTCGACTTAGGATTTTTAACCCGATTCCCTCAATCTGGAGGGAATCAATTTACTAAAACTTGAGGTAATTAATGAGTTACCTCAACCCAATTACAAGATATTAAAAAGAAATAAAGATACAGGTGTAAGTAAAATGAAAATAAAAGCTTACAACTAATCCCTAAGTCTCCAACAAGTATATAGCTTAATATGAGTATATAAATTATGCTAACGAGAATACTAAGGCGTAAAACAAATGAATTTATCAGAGAGGAACACAATCGCCTTTGAAGACTTGTTGCAAGTGGAGAGTGGCCTTGAGAGTATTACAACAAAATAAGCTCTTTTGCAGCTAGTAAATTGAGAATTGAAGGTGTAGGCAAAGATAGAATTTTTGGCTTGGTTGTATGCAAAAGACACTCAAAGAGTGCTTATATAACCCACTAAGCACCTTCCCTACGATTACTAGCCGTTAGGGGAAATTTGGGAAGATTAGAGATAGGTTTTATTGCAAAATAGCCATTCAAATTAGTCACAATGGATAGTTGGTATCGGTACTAAACTTTTGGTATTGTTACTAACTACCTACAGCCAGCCCAACTAAGTCACTAGGTACCGGTACTCATGATGAGTATCGGTACTTGTGACTCACAGATTTGGGTCCAGTGACATACATGTACCAGTACTAGTGATTAATACCGGTAGTTGTAAGGTCCAGGAAAAAACCAAGTGCACAAACTGTGACCACTTGGTGCCGGTACTAATGATGAGTACCGGTACTTGTTGTTCACAGTTTGGGACTTAGGCCCAAGCCTATGCCTAGCATGTATTGGTACTTATGACCAGTATCGGTACTTGTTACAAGTACGAAATATTGTAAGTGTAAGTCAATTTTTAGAGATATCCAACCTACTCTAAATGACTTTATTTTGAAGAAATCGATTTTGAGTTTTGAAATGAGTGAATGAATAATATTCTGAACCCTAATTATCTCTACTTTGATTTTAACTCCAAGATTATGTTTTACTTGTTAAGAGACATACAAAGATTCTAAAATACAATTAATACAACAAAACTATAGTCTTCTAGTCTTCTTCCTTCATATGCTATCTTGTTGCATGCATCCATAGATTCTTTTGGCCTGTAATACTTCATAAACACATTAGATTTTCAAATGGTTTTGTTAACACCAAAACACAGAAGAGATGAAACTAGGTTCCAACATTCAGTAGTCGAAGGATCTCTCAGTGCTTCAATTGGATGATCTCATAGTTAGTTGAATGGCCTATGAAGTTCAACTCGATCACATGAAGGAGCACAATGGTGAAGGAAAGAAAAAGAAGGATCTAGCTCTCAAAGTAGACACTGACACTGAAGAGTCAGAAATGGAAGATGAAGAGGATATAGTTCTTCTCTCTAAAAAATTCAAGAGGTTCCTAAAGAAGAAAAACAACTGGAAGAAGAAGAAAGAAGAGCCTCAAGAAAATCAAGTCATCTGCTACAACTGCAAGAAGAAAGGGCACATGAGAAAGGAATGCCCTCAACTCAAGAAGGAGAATGACAAAAAGAAGACTTGGAGATTTTCTAAACGTGAAGGAAAGATGAAGGCTTTGCAAGTCAGATGGGATGGTAGCAATATAAGGTCAGAAGAAGAAAGTGAAGACACTTCAAGAAAAGAATAACTCTGTGATCTTATGGAGATCAAAGATGAGGTATCATCTTTTACTTTTGATGAATTATTAGAACCATTGTATGAGCTGCATGATTTAGCTAAAGCACTTAGAATTGCCAATAACAAATTGACAAAGGATCTAGATAAAGAAATTGATTTAAGAAGTTGTATTGAATCTCTAAATCAACAACTACCTTAAGAAATCACCACATGATGGTAGCACCATCATCTGTGATAACTAGCCTAATTTAGCCTAATTTCAGTGATAAATGCTCCTTGATAATCATCAAAGGATCATAATTCTATTTTGAGTTGAATCTGAGAAGTGAAAATAAGTTAATTCTGGTGTTTTAACACTTAATCACAAATGTAGATTAACTAAGGGGTTAATCAGTGCCTAATCTAAGGTCAAATGGACTTAATTTCATAGGAAGTAGGCCTAAGCTGACTGAATCAAGATTTTCTATGATTTGTGGGTTAATTTAATAATAAAAATCCTAATTACACCCTTACTTCAATTAAAATGGTTATGGTGGAAATAAATGTAATCTAAACCTCCTAAAAATCATTGAGAAATATTCAATGATGTAAGAAATTGAACCTATTTTGACTTAAAATAGATACCAAGGCAGGAAATTGATACATTTTGGGATAAAGTGTAAATTACCCATTCAAACATAGTCAAAACCCAAAATTGAGGTCACCATTAAATTTCTTGGGTCTAAATTAGGTTAACTCGAAAATTTGAGCTCAATCAGAGTCTATCTTGACCTAGTTTCCATTTTAGCCCATAGGTTTCTATTCATTACAAAACTACTCCTAGGCTTTGAATATTTATTATAAATAGGCCCCTATCTTTTCTTCTCCCTTGCAGAAAGGCCACTGCCTCCATCACTTTTTTCATTGCTCATACATGGCAATTGAGAAGCTTGAAACCCAAACTGGCAAGCTTCAATATGAGATTTGAAGGATCAAATCAAGATCAAATCTCACCAAATTTGGTGGGACTGATCTTGAGAGCATTCCACATCTAATGAATAGCTCCTTGAGATCAATGTCGGCTGGAATCATCTTTGGCAAGCTCCAATTTTATGAGCTCAAAAGCTTGCCAAATCCAAAGCCAATTATAGGATTCTTGGTTCATTTGAGAGGGTATCCTCTTCCAAAAATAGGCCCTGACTTCTACAAGTCAAGGGCATGCTCGAATTGCCAGAAATCTCCTCTTCTTCCTCCTCTTCAGCCAATTTCCATCACACCACTGAAGCTCCTCCACCCTCTATTTTCACCCTCTACCACATACAATAGGCAGAGGGGTTCTTTCCCCTGTATGTTCACGATGCTTCTTACGAAGTTTTAGCCTGCAATTTGCCCTCGTCCGTTTCAGCCACCAACTCTTATTCCTCCTCTCCAGCATACCTCTGGCGAAGCTCTCCTCCCTTCCTCTCCCCAAACTAGGTTAGGGTTTCTCCTCCCATCCTTCCCAATTTGGATTCTAGAGCTTCTGAGTTGCATTCATTAGGTTTGTCATCTTCCCTGACACTGACGATCACCACCACAACCACCTTCACTGTCTCATCTCCTCCAAATTCCTCTAACCAAATGAGTTTGGGAAAAAGGTCTCCCACACCTCCACTAACCTTCTACCCAAGCTAATTTGACTCCACATCACCTCTACCATCACACACCACCATGATCGCCAGAGCTTCATCAGAGCTTCTCCGACTAGCCACTGCATACCACCAAATACCAAATCACCACCCCCACCAGCTTCGCCACACTCAAGCGAAGCTTCCTGGCTATTTGATTAGAGCTAGAGGCCCATATTTCTCTTTGCAAGTGATCGTCGCCACTGCCTTCTTCTCTGACTCTGAGTGAGAGCTACAGTGAACCAATCGAGACAAGACTACCCTCAGCATACACAGACTCAGCGGAGGAATAGCTTTGGGTTGTGGATCATGGATCCCATGGCCAATTAACCTTGCAATTGGCAGTAGCATCACCTTACAGTGAAAATGAAAGAAGAGGGGACTTCTTAGTCCCACATCATGCACCTATTGTTGCTGCAAGCGCTATATCGGTAAAAGTGCACATGAGCTATTCACCTAAGAACTTGGGGGTTAGGTCCCCAACCTATCACGCCATACACGTGTCGGGTCCCCAATGATGTATACACATCCATTTAGGTTAAAATGCCTATTTATGCATGTTCCTAGGCTTGGATATGCATTCCATATTATAAATATTTTATAGCACTCATCATTCTGCATTTAGAATAGTTTGTATAAAGTTCAGGTTAATTCGTGTCTTGTTGTGGCCAAGTGTTGAAGCTATGGGTTACTACGCTATCGTATTTGGTTTTGAAAAGCCTATCGTTTTAGTTTGAAAGCAAAGAACTCGTGTTCAACAAATAAAATTTATACCAGAATAGAAATCCCAGGTCAAACTCAAGGAGGCAGATGTTTTATTAGAAATACGCATTTGTTTTATTTGTCATGAAGCAAAATAACTGAATGGAAACTTTTTATCTATTTACAATAAATAGAAGAGAGAGAGAGAATATTACAAACAAAAGCAAAAAGGGATGTAGAATAAACATGGATTTCATTATCAAAAAGTTGTTCGTTACACTAATCATTATGACTAGAAAGAGAAAAATGATTAGACTAGAAAGCAGTAAATCTACTCTTGAAAGTAGTAAAAAGAATGGAGAGAGATATCCTCCTCGACGATCGCTTGGAGGATGAGCCAGATGGGACGACAGTTGGAAGACGGGAAACGAGGCAGGAAGGAGGATGAAGCGGGAAGAACGGGAATGGGGCAGCATGTCGTCGTCGTCGCAGGATCCGCTTCCGAAATGGGGGCGAAAATTTGACTTTATCTCTTGAGAAGCATCCCGGGTGTGGGACAAGCTTCTCTTAAGCTTTGGAGAGGGAGTGAAGAGAAAGAAGGGATGAGAATTTTGTATGGAGGGGGTCTCCTTTTATAGTTGCAAGGAGTGAGGGTAAGTTGATATTTTTATGTTGAAAATCATTAATTCAAGACCTTTAGTGATAGATAAATCCGTCACTAAAGGTCCGAATGTGGGCGTAGTGGGCGGCACTCACGCGTCTACTCATCTTCTCAAGCCTTAACGCACGTTCACGTCCTTCAAATCTCGGCCATTCGATCGTGAGATCAGATGGCTGAGAGAGCTCCTCGCTGTGCCTCCTTAGCGTGCACATACGCGTGTGATCCCACGTTCTCGTCGCACGTCCGATGGTGGGTCGGAGCTATCGGGTGCGTACAGCCACTCGATCGCGATCGTGCTCTCCTCATGCCTGCTCACCTACTCGTGCCCCCACCAAATTAAGGTGCCCACGGCTTCGAACGGGTGTCTCTCCTTCTCGAAAACACGTTCGACCAACACGCTACAAGCGCGTTTGTGTCACACTCTTGATTCGTGCATGTGCACCGCGTAGCCGTTGGATGAGCATCCAACGGTGGAGAAGCGACACTTAGATGAAGAAGAGAAGCTGCGGTGGGTGCATGCGGCCGGTTGGGCGGCTGAGATGGCACCACATGGCGCCATCTTGGCCATCCATCTTCTGGGTGATGTAGATGGTGCCACGGGTATCGAATTGAGTCAATTTTCATGCTGTTGGGCTGTGATCGTCGATCTGAATCCATCCATATGGTCAGATTTGTCGTCTAAAGTGTGGATTAACACCATCTTGGCCCTTGATCTTCTAGGGTTCCTCAGTCTCTATCTGATGCTACGGATATCCGATTAGGGTGATCTTGGAGTCATTGAACTCCAATCGTTGCCCTGATAAGATCCGTATAGTTGGATCTTCGATCCGAGGCCCCAATAAATAGTCACCCAGTCCCTGAACATAAAAGGAGACAATTAACCTCCATTTTATTCAAACTAATCTAAATGCAAGATGATGCTTGCTATGCAATATTTATAGTATGTAATGTAATTCTATGTTTAAGAACATGTATAAATAGACATTTTATGTAATATAAACATGTTTACATCACCAAGAGAGAAGTAGATTTATTTCGGGGCCTTAGATTTATGATCTGACCGTATGGGTCTGATCAGGATGACGATTGAAGTCCAAAAGACTCTGAAATCGTCTTGATCGGAGTCCCACAACACATTATGCAATCCAAGGAAGATCAAAGGCCAAGGGGAAAGGGGGTGTCAATCCGAACCACAGATGCTAAATCTAACTGCACAGATGGATCTAGATCGAGGATTATAGCCCAACAATGTGGAAATCAACCCAATCCGACATTCGTGGTGCCACCTACAAAGAAAAGAAGATGGATGGCTGCGATGGCGCCATGTGGTGCCATCATAGCTGCCCAAATCCACTAAGCCCCTCCTCTAAACTTCATCAAGAAATCCCAGCCATTGGATCTTATTCCAATGGTTGAGATTCATGTATGCTTAGCGTTCAAATTCAAAGGAAAAGATGGAGATGAGATCTCGACCGTTGGATTGAGATCCAATAGTCGAGACTGTGTATGCACAAAATCTAACCGTGCGACAATCTGCAGTCTTGGCACAGTGGTCGCGGGTGTTGTTTTCAAACCGCAAGTGCGAGTTCGAGACGCGACGATGGAACAAATCCAGTAGCCACGGCTTGTGATAGGAATTGGATCGTGCGATGGAGATCCGGCGGTGGACACCCCGATGACGTGGTGCGACTAGTGTTGCACGATGCAGATGCGAGATCCAACACATGGGTCGATGCATGATCATACATGGGGCCAGTGCGCGAACTCAAGCGCGATCAGTACACGATCATGGCTGTTTGATAAAAATCTAACAGTGGAGACTCATCTGCGTGCGACAGCTGTGACTGGGCGCGTGCGCGAGAGTGAGCTGGAGGCTACAGCAACGCTTGGGCTGGAGCTTTAGCAACATCTTTGCTGTCGTTAATTGTCCCATACTAATTTTAGCCCCCTTCTCCTCCACTATAAAAAGGCCTACACCCCTCCATTCATAACCATCCCTTCCTTTCTCTCCCTTACCACCTCCAAGGCTCTAGAGAGAGCTTGTCCTAAGCCCAGGATGCTCCTCTAGAATAGAAATTAAACATTTGTTCTTGCCTCTCACCCCCATTCGTGGAGCATCCTATGGCCATCCTCTCACCACCTTCAGGAAGAAGATCCTCACCGCGACGCCATCCTGCCCCATCCTCCTTCCTCCGCTGTCGTTCTCCTTCCGTCAACTTCCCACCACCTTCATCCAGGCGATGTCAGAGTGAGTCGTCCTACAAGCGATTGTCGAGGGGGACTCTTCTCATCTTTCTCTATCTTTTACCGCTTTCTAGTGTTGTAATTTCTTCCGTGATTATTTTTAGTGAACTTTACTTACCTAAATATTGATATTTTGTCTCTCTCTCCTCATTTTGCAAGTAGATTAGTTCGGTATTATCGATCTGATCTCTTATCTTATGAAATAATAAAAAAAATCTCAAAAGAGAGAAACAACCAGAAACAAATAAAATCGAAAGTGCAGATTTCAAACCAAACGTTCATCTCCCTGTGTTCGACCCGGGACTTACCTCGACTTTCGATATAAATTTTATCTGGTAGTGACTTTTACGACTACGATGATGGGTTTTTCCGAAACCCTAACTTTTCCATTGCGAAACACACTAATCATTTTGGCACCATTGATGGGAAGGCAATGCTCTTTGGTTTTTCCGCATTTTCTGCCTTAACTTTTTAGCTCACTTTGCTCCTTTCTTTCTGTGATTACAGGTACCCTTCCAAGGCAAGCCAAAGCGGAATAAATTGGAGTAAAGTGCGATTAGAAGGTTTGGTAAGTGTATCCCCACCACCCCCACCCTAGATTTCATCTCGGCACACTAATAACTCAAACCCAAAACAACTTAGGTGCTTGCATAAACCCTAGGTTAGATCTAGGTTGCTTGATTGACACTCTATTCACCTCACCCACCCGCATAAAGTAAGAAAATAAAAAAAAGCTATCTGATTGTGGGATTCAATTAAAAGTGACACACTTAAATACCCACAAATTTCTCGACCTAAGGTGCACAATCACATTGATTCTTCCACTTAACCGAAATCTGACCTGTGGATCTGATATATCTTAACTCAACACACAAATAAGTGAGTAGACATTTGATTAGGTTAAACATTTTTGTGTGCCTTAATCAAGTGGTGCAACTGGCCAATTGCTTGAACTGTTTGGGCCGCCCCACTCAAATTAAAAGTGATTCATTAGTAGCTTGCCCCATAGGGTTGATTTTTAGGGATGAACCAGGCACTCCACATTATTTTTGAGTTTTAAGGGAATATATCATCATTGGTGCTTTCAAAACTTGGAGTGTTCTATTGAACCTTGATTGAATACACCTAAAGATTAAACCCTAAAGGACACATCATAATAACTGTGTTTGTAAACCTTGGTTGTGTACGCACACACATATTAACTAATCATTAAGGGTACAACCCATCAAAAGGGCCCATCACATTCCAAGAGCACAATCATCGCAAGCGTAATTAAAACTGAGTAGACATTGGCCGTAAGGATTAACTCGCTCTTTGAGACCCCAACTAAGATTTTTTTTCTATTAATCTGCTTCTACTAATCCATCTAATGTCTAGCTAGGGGAGTAGGATCAAACGACTGTAGTTGGGGGGCATCAAAGGAATGGGCAATGCAAGCCAAAGGAAGAACCTTCTCCCCAAGCCCTCCCTCTAATTGGTTGCATTGATCGGATAGAAGTAGACCAAATCATTTATTTCATCTCAAGATTGGTCTTGGGAGTCTGTTGGTCTTTAGGTTAACCCACCAAAGGACAAGTTTGATTGATTTTACTGCAAGGCACCTTTCTTTCCTTTGATTTCCCTCCTACTTCATCATGTATCCTTGCACACCAAACACACAATTCCAATCCTACCCTCCTACCACTTGTTATCCTCAAAATGATTACTATTCTGACCTGACTTATGACTACCCATCTCCTAGCTGGGATAACTCTGATTGGGGATATGGTTCCAGACCTCAATTTCTAGGACCTAACCTTGGACATCATGATTATGATTATTATCCTTCCCAGAGCTACAATGATTTTAGATCACCACCCACTTACAACAAACCAACCCAATCTACAATTAGGAAGGATATGATGATTATAACACCTACCCTCCCCATGATTATATTGAATATAGGTCATCGCCCTTCTTTGAACAACCTGAAATGACCTGCTATCAAGGAGGGACCCAAGAACCTCAATTTCTTGACTCCCCTAGATTTAACCCAAGCCCACCCAACCCTGAACCAAACCATTTGGTTTAGGTTAACCAGTGTTGGTCACTCTGAAATGGGCTTTAAAATTGTCGTGTTGCACTATAGATTGAATCAGTGTGAAAAACAGATAAAATTTATACTCGAATGAAAGTCTGAGGTTGTTCAATGGGAGCAAATAGGAATTCACATGCTAATCTCAACAATTAATGTAAATGAGCATAATATATTACTAAAAATCTAATTTGAAATGTAGAACATGAGTATATGAAGAGTAAAAAGTAATCTTAGACAAAATAATGGTGATTTGGATCACCAATTATAAGTCTAATACATAAAACCATTATTCAATATAATCAAAGCAACAAATAAGCAATCAGACGTCTTAAAAGATGTTTCTATAGTGCCTTTTTCTTCTTTTTCTTCTTCTTCTTCTTTTTCTTCTTTGGCTTCTCCTCTCTTGGCTTGTCTTCCTTCTCTTCTTTCTCTATGTGCGTCTTCTTCTTCTGCCTTGACTTCTCTTTTCTTTCTCTTCTTCTTCTCTTCTTCACACATAGAGGGAAATCTTTCTTTAAATGGCTAAGTATCAGTCGTTCCTTTATATAGCAAAAACCCCCCAACCCCCGTGCTCTCTCTCCTTCTCTCTCTGGGTTCCCTTCTCACCTTCCTAAGGCCAATGTCCCGATTATCAGGCAAATGGGCAAACACGCACCCAGGAATAGGGCTCCTGCAGTGTGGTAGCAGCTAAGGTGTGTTCAGGTTAGGCGAGTGATTGCATAATAATCATGGGTCCTAATCAACCTAAATAATGTCTGAACCTAGCTTAAATTGTGGATATTGCACTCATATCTTGCATATCATGCATTGCATAAGTCTATTTAGAATAAGATGAGATATCCTGCTATTTAATGATTTTTATTACTATTTACAGGTAATAAAGTGATCTAGGATGAAGGAGATAGTGGAATAAAGCAAAAAAGGAAGAAGAAGACTGATCCAGATAAGAGGAGTGAGGACGATAGCCTTATCCCTACCCTTAGAAACCTTAGGACAGCCTTCCCAAACCCAAAATGACCTCCATTAGGGCACCTTAGCCTCAAAACCCAAACATGGATAGCACTATCCATGTTCATATTCACCCTATCCCTCTCCCTAACACTTAGGAACCAATACCCACCTTAGAAAACATAAAACCCACTCTCCAGCACATTTCAGGACATCCAGACATTTGGCTGGACATCTGATTTTTGCAGAATAACAATCCAGGAAGCCAAAACTCATACTGACACAAAATTGGATGTCCAATTTATTATCCATACATCCAATTTTGTAGTATAAGATGTCTGCCCACTATCTTGGACATCTGATACTGCTATCTGGTTCCTAATTTTGATGCTAAAAGCCTGATCTTGCCTATTTTGACCTAGGAACCCCATCGGACACCCTAGGAAACCTAATTAGAGGCCTCCTAAGCCTAGTCCACTATCCATAGCCCTACTTATCCTATCCCTAACCCAATTGAACCATTCCATACCTAATTGGGTGCATCTACAGTTGATTGGGTGCACTTGAGCCCAATTAGATCCACCCAGGATCTAATTGACTCAAACCTATTAGGGTTACCCTTGCCTAATCACATGCACACATCCAATTAGACTTGACCAAGAGCTAATTAGGTTCACTCCTATCCAATTATACTTTCCTAAGCCTAATTAGGTCCACACCCACTTCATGTAGGTTAACCCAACCTAGATTCACCAAACCCACTACCCTACTCCATGAAAATTACACCTACACATACATACACTTTCCCAAATCCCACTTGCCTATTCTAGCCCTCATTAGTTGGTCACCAACCTAGATCCTACATTGGTGGCACTTGCTATTTTGGGAGCCACCAAAAGTGGTGACCCATTTGAAATGGAGAGGCCTTCCCATAAAATCCAAGGAGAGAAGAGAGCCACGAAATTCATCCCCATCTCCATCCATTCTCCTCCCACTTGTGACACCCTTCCACCCTCCAAAACCCTAGGGCCATCCTCCTCCTCCAAGGGTCCCTCCATGGATGGCTAGGAAGAAGCTCTCCTCCAAGCTTCTTCAAGGGTGGCAAGAAGAGCATGAGGATGCAACACCATGTTGGCGTGCCTTCTTCCTCCACCATAGAGGGACCATGCCCCATTTGTTTTCCTTTTAAATGGCCATAGAGGAGACTATCTTCAAGGTCTTCTCAAGGACGACCATTGGTAGAGAAATGGTGCAACACCCTCCTCTCTCCACTTGGGTGCACTCGCCCCCTCTCTTTCTTCTTCTTCTTCTTGGATGGCCATGAAGGCTCACCCATAGCCTCCTGTGGTCGGCCATCTCTTGTTGGTAGGCGTGTAGACCGGTTTGTATACCCAAGGTCTAGCCTACACCCTCACACAAGGCTAATGGCCCTAGTGGCAACTTTACAGCATGAGGGATTTCTTCTATTTATTTTCTTTCTAGTGTAGATGATATGTGATAATCTTTTACGAATAAATAATATCCTGATGTTTCTATGATTGATTGTCCTCATGCTTGCTTGCCTATATGATACTTAGGTTTGCTCACACCATGCATGACAACCATGGCCTCAATTAGATGCACATAGTCACTTAGGTTTTTGCTAGTTTATCTAGATCTAGGCTTCATTTTGCTTTTAAAATAAATATCAAAAACATAAGGAAAAAAAGTGTAAAAGACAAAAAGACGAAAAGTATTATGTTAGATTTAGGTTAGAAAAGTTGATTCAAATCTTGACTTGTTTTCACGCCTCCCAGAGATGAATGACCAGGACTCAAGTTTTCAAAAGAATAAAATCCATCGAGTTTCAATATTATAAATGTTTTTGTCAAGGGAATTTCGCGACTATACTACGATGTTGTTTTCGAAAACTCGTGATTTCCACGCTTGTCAGCGGGTAATCAGGTATGGTGCCAAGCCCACGTTGTGGTGTCACGAGTGAGGCGTGAAGGGTGCGAGGGGACCTCACCCCCTGTGGTCTTGAGGCAAAGAGCTCGTATCACTTTTGCAATTTATGTGGTGTTGCAGCCTCACTGATTTTCGAGGTGGGATTAAATGTCCCACCATCTTTGCACGAGCATCTGTAGGTGGGACTCCTTCTGATTGCAGCAGCTGCTGAGGCTATCTCCCCCAATTGGTGACCTGGGTGCATGCCTTGGGCAAAATTGCAGCACCTAGAGTTGTTGGAGATGAAGAACACGATGAACATAGCTGGAGGAGACATTGCGGCGATGGAGCTCCGATGATATACCTGAAACATGAAATATGGGCTAAAAGCCCTAGTTAAAAGGTTCAACAGCATCACCGTGAGGTGAGGAAGTCAATGGTGGTGACTTTATGGAGGATGGTGGTCTGTTGAGGTCGGTTGGAGGTGGAAATGGACGTGCGGTGATGGGTTGTTCGTTGGATGATTAGGGTGAGTGGAGTGGCGAATAGGTAGAGGGTTTCGGGTGAGGGGAGAACGGTGAAGGCTATGAGAGTGTTAGCGAAGTGGATGGAGGTGTGTAGCGGTGGAGGCGCTTCGCCGGAGTGGTTGCTGGAGTGGAAGAAGATGACGGTGAACGGGCATGTCGAGGGTCAAATTGACAGGTAGAGAGAGGGAAACTAATCTACGATGCTAACGAAACCTAACTAGTTACTCTAGTGGAAGAAAGAGGGGAGATCCACACCGGTTTTGGTACGTCGGTGACGGAGAAGATGAAGTCTCCGGTAGGGATTGGACGACGAGGATGAGGGAGATAGAGGCACTAGTTGGTACTGCTCGACATGGAGGAAGGCAGGGAAGGAGGATCTGCCGCCGGTATTGTGGTCAGACGATGAGAAGAGGCAGGAAGATGTTGCCAGAGCTTGCGGAGATCGTGGTTGAAGAGTAGAGAGGAAGAGCAGGTTTTCCGGCCAAAATTCAAGATGAGAAGATGTGCAAGGCCACGGAGGTCCTTTTATAAAGCACTAGATGGAGTTCCAAGCTTGGAAACAAGCTTGGAAACTCCGAGCTCCTCACTGACGTAGGATGCCTATTCAATTAAATCATTTGCATGAGGATTCTAGAGAGATTTAGGATCTCCAGATGGGCTCATTTGGAATGCAATTTCCTAAGGAATCTTCGTTTCAAATCTGGGATTGATTGATTGAGAATCGAGCGGGAAAACCTCACTTGAAACTCAACGATGGAGGTTTGACTTTCCAAAAATGGTGCAGGGACCTTTTTGTGAAGAAGAAGACAAAGTTTGGGGGCTATTTCGAAGGAATTCAAAAAGCTAAGGATTTGAATGAGATACAAAGAGTCTAACTGGACCAAAATGCAAACTTGGTCCAGATGATCTCAGATTATGCCCAAATTTTGGTACAAACCTAATTTAGACCCAAGGAATCTGATGGTGAAGTTGAATTTAGGTCTTGACCAAGTTTGACTAGGTAAATTGTGTAGTTACCCAAATTAAGGCAACTTTCCGTCTGAGACTATTTTAGGTCAAAATGGATTTTGATGGTCAAATCAAGGATGCCAAACCCTAGAGAGTATGTTTATATGAATTTTAGAGGGTTTAGGTGAATTTTATCCTGGCTAGAATTCCCGTTAATCAAGCGGGTTTATTTTTAGGGTTTCAGAAGTCATTTAATTCTCGAAACACATGAAAACCCGTTTCTGTCTGTACGGACCCTCTTTTTGGACATTTAAGACCATTGGACCTTTAGTAGACCCCTGAGAAAACTCATGATTGTACTGCAATTGAGATGTGGTATTAAAACTATAGTTTTACCCCTATTTTCATGTATTTCTCTCAGAATGTATTATACAGTGAATTACAGTCCTCTGGTGGTTATGTAGGAGCATTTATTGATGGAAATTTACTAAATAAAGCTAGATATAGACGATGATGATGTTATCATCAACCAGGTCTAGGATAGGGTGTTGGATAACTTGAGGAACACTATACAATCTTTAGAAGCTCAGCCAACACCATACACTGAAGCATTGGAACCTATGATCGAAATGATTGATGAGCTTAATAGTTCTTTATTGGATTGGATCAAAGATGTTAAGGATAGGGGCCCAGGTGAGTTTTCACTTGGAAAATTATCCAAATTGAAGATGAAATTCATGGTTTCCTTAGTCCAATCTTGGGATGATTCCCAGGATGAACCCCCTTTAGGAGAGCCAATGTTTGAACCTGCTCAGGCGCCTATCAGGGGGGACACTTTTTTTGAGAATAGGGATGGCCAGGTTGGGTTAGAGCAACCAATCGAGGATGATGTGATTTTCTCAACCAGGATCTCTGAGCTAGGGAGCGAGGAAAAATATGTCTCTATAGTCCAAGGAATAACATATGATTTTGAGACATATATAAATGAGGATCAAGGATTCTTTAATTCTGAGGGTGAGGAATCTCTTAGTGAAGTCTCACTTGAAGTTAAGAAAAATGATTTTAGTGAGACAAACGGGCTCAAGGAGAGTGGCAAACCATTTGATAGCCCGATAACTGAGGATTATGATCCGATTGGGGCAGACATGGAGGATTCTGATCCTATTATAATAGATGATCCAATTGGTAGCCCTAATCTTCAAACACACCCTAATGGTTTGGATTTGGAAATGATTGAATCCAAGTCAATTTTGATTTAGCACAATTGTTTGACTTGGATATCTTTGATGGGGGTACAATGATTTAGAGGTCCTGGAAATATTAATTTTAGAGGAGAGGAGTTTGGAAGGTAAATTATGGGAAGCGAATTCTGGGGAAAATATAGTTCTTGATCTAAGGGTTCCTTTGTGTCTAAAACTACCAATCTTCTACCAGGACCCTTATGACATTTTTTATTTTCAGGATGTGCAATCCAAGCTCAGAATAATTGATTATCGTTTTGAGTTGAACTCTAAATGGACATCCGAACCTATTGAACCATATCTACCCATTGTCCGACACTTTAGACGGGTTGCACACCACAAAATCACAGGCCCGACCCTGCAAACACAACAATCTATGGTTCTGGGTGATTTTCATCTAGAACCTTCGAACCACTTGACCGTGGGGCATGGGTTTACACCATAATCTGGTCCATTAGTCATTTGTCCAGAACCCAGCTCACAAAAATGCACAAATAATTCCCAAAACACTTAGGAAAGAAGCAAGGAAGTAGAATAAATAGAGGAGATATACACTGGGTTCACCCTTGTATTGACCTCATAAAAAAAATAAAAAACCAGGTAGAAAGCTACTTATCGGAAAGATAAACCTTTAGGCAAAAACTCTTAAGGTCACCGAGGGTCGTAGAAATCTAAAGTTCATTTTAACTACCACCTAGTGAGTCTATCACATTCACAAAGATGCTTAGAACTTAAATTGCATTTCGAGTCCTGGGTGGGTTGGGTAGCCGGAGAAAGCTGCCCCAAAACTCTAAACTCAAAAATCCAAAAAACTTAGAAAGGAAGAAAGAAGAATGAAAAAAATGTATCTTCCCTTTTCAAATAAGGCGATGACTTGGGTGGTCTGCATTTTGGCAGGCACTCGGGCACTATTGAGTCTTCGTAGTTTAGGATCCTAGTTGAAATTTCCTTTTATTAATAAACAACTAATGCCTTAAGCGATGGAGTGCTATTCTATTTTTATACATCGCACTTAGTTTGATTTTGCTAAGGACTAGCAAAACATAGGCATGGGGGTATGACGCATACACATACATTAAGGTTAAAATGCCTATTTATGCATGTTCCTAGGCATAGATATGCATTCCATACTATTAATATTGCATAGTATGCATCATTCTACATTTAGAATAGTTTGTATAAAGTTTAGGTTAATTTATGTCCTTTTGTCGCCAGGAGAGAAGGAGATTTATTTTGGGGCCTCTGATTGACGATCTGATAGTATGGATCTAATCAGGATGACGACTAGAGTCCAATGCCTTTGAAATCATTTTGATCGGTGTCCTGTAGCACATTATGCAGTCTGAAGAAGATCAAAGGCCAAGGGGCAAGGTGGTGCCAATCTAAATCTCAGATGCTAAATCCAGCCGCACGGATGGATTCAGATCAACGATCGCAACCCAACAGTGTAGAAATTAACCCAATCCGACGACCAGGGTGCCACCTACAAAGCAAAGAAGATGGATGGTCACGATGGTGCCACGTGGTGCCATCACAGCTGCCTAACTCCATCAAGCCCCACCGCTCAACTTCATCAAGCAATCCCAGTCATTGGATCTCTATCCAACGGCTGAGATTCACGCACGCTTAGCATTCAGATTCAAAGGAGAATATGGAGATGAGATCTCGACCATTGGATTGAGATTCGATGGTTGAAAGCATGTGCGCACAAAAAAAACAATCCACGATCCTAGCACAGTGGTCGTAGGTGCTGTTATCAAACCGTGAGTGTGAGTTTAAGCTACGGCGAGGGAACAAATCCAGCAGCCACGATGCACGATTGTAATTAGATTGTGCGATGGAGATCTGGCGGTTAAGAGAGCGGCGATGTGGCACGACGAGCGCTACATGATGCAGATGTGAGATACGATGCGTGGGTCGATGCATGATCATACATGGGGCCAGTGCACGAACACAAGCGTGATCAGCACATGATCGTGGCCATTCAATAAAAATTTGATGGTGGAGATTCGTGTGCGGCAGCTATGATCAAGTGTGTGCGCGAGCGTGAGCTAGAGGCTACAGCAACACTTAAGCTGGAGCTTTACTGACATCTTTGCTATCACTAATTGTCCCATACTCATTTTAGCCCCCTCTCCTCCACTATAAAAAGGCTTATACCTCTCCATCCATAGCTATCTCTTCCTTTCTCTCCCTCACCACCGCCAAGGCTCTAAAGAGAGCTTGTCCCCAAGCCTAGGATGCTCCTCTAAAGTAGAAATGAAACATCTTTTCCTATCTCTCACCCCCATTCGTGGAGCATCCCTTGGCCATCCTCTCACCACCTTTGGGAAGAAGATCTTTATCGCAATGCCATCCTGCTCCATCCTCCTTTCTCCGCCGTCGTTCTCCTTCCTCCAGCTTCCCACCATCTTCATCCAAGCGATGTTAGAGCGAGTCATCCTCCAAGCAACCGTCGAGGGGGACTCTTCTCATCTTTCACTATCTTTTACCACCTTCTAGTGTAGTTGTAATTTCTTCCATGATTATCTGTAGTAAACTTTGGTTAGCTAAATATTGATATTTTGTCTCTCTCTCTCTCTCTCTTATTTTAGATTAACTAGATATTATCAATCTGATCTCTTACTGTATAAAATGACAACAAAATCTCAAAAGAGAAAAATAGCCAAAAACAAATAAAATCAAAAGCGCAGATTTCAAACCAAATGTTCGTCTCCCTGTGTTCGACCCGGGACTTACCTTGAGTTTCGGTATAAATTTTATCTATGAGTGATTTTTACGACTACTTCAATGGTTTTTTTTGAAACCATAACTTTTTCATCACGAAACATGCTAATCACCCAACCTATCACGCCATATGCACGTGCCATCACCCACCCATGCACACCTGGGCAAGTCTAGACCAGATCTGGATCCGAATAGAGAGAAAAGGAAGAGGCTTGAGTGGTATTGGGCCTAGAGGACTAGTGATGAGACACTCATCATGATCTCTAATTACCCCTAATTAACTAGTCTTCCAAGTTAATTAGCTAAGATTATGAATATATAAGGATTAATTATAGAATAAGGGATATTTAGTCAAGGACCATAAAATAAGTTAAAAGTGACATTTTATCATTCAATTAACAATATTAATAATTTAGTTAATAATTGGACTCGAAATTCTTTTAATCATTCTATTAATTAATAAGTAACTTAAATATAATGTATACCTAAGTATGTAATAACTTAAGTAATTTTACATAATTTAATAAATTAACCAGAAAGGTCAAAAATGTAAATTCAAGGTGTAAACATAATATTGACCATATTTAATAACATATATAAAAAGTTGAGAAAGATCTAAGTTAAAATAAACCTTCAAAACCTGGGTTTACATTTTAGTCCTTACTTTTCATTACAGTCGGGTCCTTATTTCTCACATAGGTCCTTAAGTTTAATTCATTTAAGTCCCTCTTTGTCTTCTTCTTCTTCAGTCCAATGAACAGCTGGCGGCAGAGAGTCACCCCACCGCGCGATCACCGCCCTGCCGACATCATCCTTCTTTGTCCAAGCTCTTGCAGCTTGCGCTCACCACCTCCACTTCATCCACTGGTCTGGATTAACCAGGAATCCTATTTTTCAATGGGTGATAACCTCACCATCGTCGGAGATGACGACAGAGGTTAAGCTCCTTGAGCTCCTTCTTTGGCCAGACACCGCCACTCTCTTCGCTACAAACTGCTATAAATACCCCCTCACACCTTTGATTTTATTCAAGTTGGCTCCCTTCCCTCTTTTAACACTATAGCTGACTTTGATAGGATATTCGTCCAAAACTTCGGTGACTTCCCATTCCAGTTTTCGACTTCCTCCATCCATCTTAATCAGCCGAGGAGATCCGCCGTGGTCTTCTGCGTCTCTGACATAGGCACTAACCCAAGGAATCCTTTGCTCCACCTCAAATCTGTCTGCTGGAGATCTTTCTTCAACCCTTTGATTTCATCGTCCGCTATGAACCTTCGGCGGAACCCTATTGACCCCTTCATCCATGTAACAGTAGATTAGGAGTAGGAGTAGGAGTAGGCTAGCTTAGTTAGTTAGTTTAGTTAGTTAGATTAGAGTAATTTCAGAATTTAGTTTCATCTCCTCTGACTCTGGTGAGTTCCTTGAGCTTGCCAGAGGCTTAAGTTCATCGTTTTAATTCACTGTACACCTTCCTTTATCTTCCATGACCATTTCTAAATCACTTAATCGTTTAATTGAATCACCTAACCACCTAATTCAAATTCCACCTTCACTGATTACTATCACTGTCTATGGTGATAGTAATCGAGATAATTCCACCTTCATGGGTTCTTTCATCACCTATCACCACTTATGAACCCTAATCGACACTATAATACCTATAATTACCACATATAATTAAACGCCCAAATTTTAATTAAGTTCCTGAGCTTGTTGTCCATGGCGGCTCAGGAACAGTTTAAATCTTAAATTAAATATATATTTATCAATATAAACACTTGTTGACTTGTTTTAACCTCTCAATCGAGTGGTTAAGCAAGTCTTGAGCTTTAACCACTCAGATCTTTAAGAAAATGATTTCATTGTCAAATCTTAATTTTAAAGAGACAAATGAAGAATTAAAAGTGATATTGAGGTTCCTTGCAACCTCAGGATCTTTTCTAAATAAAAAATGGTTAGTTTTAACAATCTATACACATTTTTACATTTTTTGGACTCACCGGAGCTCCGGTGAGCTCTAACAAGCCAAAACTATGTTTCAGCCTCTAAAACTTACTGAGAAGCTCCAAAATGTTATTACATGGATCACTGATTGGTTTAAGGATATTTGTTTGAGGATTTAACCACTGGAGCTGTAGATTTAACTTCATCTTCCCCAACTCCATCAAAGTTGGAGAAGTCTGTTTAAGATTTAAGAAGCATTTAATGATCCTAGAAGCTTCAGTGCAATGGACTGAAGCTATTTAATCCTTTAAAACATTGTAACAACTTCTGAATGATTCTGTCAAACAAACACTTTTTCAAGTTCAGGCGGTGAGCCTGAAACCCTAGGAATTAAGGTCAGAACACATATTTGAAGATCTGAATAAGTTCTGGATGTTGAGGAGACTCTAATTAAAGTTTTAATTTCCTGTGGAGAAGCTTTCAACAGAAAGTCAATTTTTGTGCTTCACAGTCAAACATGAGTCTCTTAATGGAGATATGAGCTTGAATTAAGGAATTGAGAAGTGAAAATTGTTTCTGGGAACTTGTTTGATGATATGAAAGTGAATTAAGTGAGCTCAGGTGAATGATTGTTTGAGAATTTAGTTCCTGTCAATTTGGGTTACTTTTGAACCCAAACCAATAGGAGTACTATTTTGTTGAAATTTAAACTTAAATCCTACCCAGATGAGTTAATTATAACCCTTAGAATTAATCTAAATCAATTAGGATTACTCTTTTGTGTCTGTTGCACATATGAAGTCTGAAAAATCAAACTTTGAAGCTTTCAGAGAAGTGAAGAGCTTCTCTGCTGGTTCTAAAGGTCTTAAGAACTTAAAATCTACTCTAATAGATGCAGAATCACTTATATAACATGTACAGACCTTTAAATAAAAGAGAGAAGTCCATCTGAGGACTCTGCTAATTTAAAACCACTTCCAGGCTAGTAATAACCCGTAGGAACCCCTGATTTCATCTTTCAAATTGAAAAGGAAAACATCATCAAAACATTAAATTAACCCTGCAATTGTGTATATTACCCTTAGAGCTTTCTAACAAACTTGAAATCACTTGATTTGGAGCTCTGGGTAGAAAGTTATGAACACTTGAATTTGGGTCTGGAAGGGGTAGGTTAGTCCCATATCGTTTGTTCACGAGCACGCGCCTGGGGATAAAAATAATTTGTTTCCTTGGCTATGCAGTCGTCAGTGCTCAGTGCACTGGTTACCCATCTGATCTGATCTGAGCATAACATGTGTGTGTGTGCGGGCTTATGCTTGCTGGTGTGCGCCCTTGGGGGCATGTGAGCGAATGTGTGCCCTGGGAGGGCAAGAAAGACCTGGGAGGCTGGGTTGAGCCGAAATGGCTCGAGACTGTGAACCGATAAGAAATGAACCGAAAATGAGCCTAACTGAGATTAGGTGAGGACCGAGTAGGGTCTGGTCCCACCCTGGTCTCAGGGTGCTGTGTATCCTCGGAAGGACCTCGCCATAAATAAAATAACTTTTGGTTAAAAAAGTAAAAGAAAACCCTATTCAACTGAAGAACTTAAGCAAAAGAGAAGCCGATGGTTGTTAAGCTAAGTGTTAAAGCACAGGCACTAAGGAAGGGAAAGAGATTAAGGAACAAAGGAGAAGACTAATGGAAGAGAAGGCAGGAGAAGATAGGAAGAAAAGAAGAAAGGTAAGAAAGAGAGCTGGAGAGAAGAAAATAAAAGAAAGAAGATAAGAGGCTGAAGAAAATAAAAAGGCATCAATACTTTGGAAAATAAATGAATTTTTCTTGCATCATTATCTTTTTGTTCTTAATTGTAAAAAGGCATGTTCTAATAGAATAACTTTTAATTTCCTTAATTTCTTTGGAATGAAATAAAATTGGAAAACTAGCATGTTTACTTGTTAATAAAGTACATCATTTTGAGTAAATATGTTTCATATGGAATTATGTATATTCTTTATAGTTTAAATATTTTGAAAAAATTCATGTTTTAAAAGTTAACTTAGTTATACCTCCTAAACTTATAGAGATAAAAAAAAATTGGTGAATTTGGAGAAAATTATTATACCTCCCAGTGAACGACCTGGACTCAACCAGTAAAAATTTCTAAAATGTTAGGTTAATTTGACCTTATACTACACAACTGACACAACTTCGAGTTAACCTAAGTGATTTCTTCTACTCTTAATTAAGTGAAATTAACTTAAATACTGAGTTGAGTGGAAATGCGCGATCAACTAGGTTGAGCCTTAGGATGATTGGTGCCTTGTTTGTGTAGGCTCCTTTGGCTTGAAAATTGTTAGTATTGAGGTTGAATTGGGCTTAGTTGAAAAACATAATCTTTTAACTTTAACACTCATATATTTTTGGAGTTTGATAGTGACATTTATTGCATAATACATTTATTTTTGCTTCAAACTCTTTGTGCGTCATTTTAATCAGTTGAATAGTGGTTTATATTATGATAATTTGCTCCATGAGACGACTTCGGACTCACATTCAAGCTGTAAATTTAAATTTTGATTTGCTTTTGTTGACTATACTATGATGCATATTTAAAACTCGACGAAAGTGCATTAGCGTTTTGGCACTGTTACTAGAGAGCAACAAGCAATTTCACCACTATTCATATCATCTTTTGTCTAATTTGATTTCTAACTTGCTTTGTTTTGTTTTTTCAAGGTTAATCACGCACTCAGGATTTCTAACTCGGATCAACCACACAAGGGGCAAGTAGTTATCTTACTTTCTTCCTTAAATCCCTCTCTATCTTGGGAAGATTAAAAAAAGGAAATAAACAGAATTAGGAATCCAAGCTGCCTTATTTTCTAGTAATATCAATCAAGGCAAGAGTTTCCTGATTTATTTGATTTGATTGCAGTCAGATTTGATTAGAAGTGCCCAATTCCTTGATATTTGCACCTATTAGGGACATAAACCACCTTGGACTATTCACCTTGTTTGAGTCCAAGGTGTCATCTTTGGAATCAATTAGACTTGGGAATAGAACCAACTAGGGTTTCTACATTAGGGTTTCAAGTGATAGTACACATTTGCCTATTAAAAAGGAAACAAATCTTCTTGCATTTGTGTCCCACCTAAGCACTTGTCTGAATTGATTAATCATCAAGCCCTAAAAGAAAGACTCTAAGATCACTTGAATCTTAAAAATTGAGATCGAATAACCTGTTTGCCAAACCGAAGCAGGATGGTTCGGGTGAGTTGACCTGGATTGCATCCCAAACCTTAGGGCAGGTCAGGTGAAATTGGTTTGCTTTGTGAATCAACCAACCTCAACTTAGGTCACAGTTTGAATTAACTTCTTGAACAAGTGATAACTCAAGGCACAATCAGGTTTAAATTTGGTAGACGTAGGTCTTAATTCACACATTCTAGTCTACTTGGAATCGCGATGACAAGGTCAGGTGGGGGAAACCATATAATTGTTAAAGTGATCTATCGAGGGTTTATATTATCTTCATCGTAGTTCAAATCCTCAATAGATCGAACATCAAATACAATTTATAACTCAGAATCCAGAAATGAGTCCAAGGTCATTCACTGGGAGCAAGTATTGCATCCACGTGCTAATCTTAATCAAAATAGAAATGAGCACAATAATTAAGCCAAGAATTATGATATTCAATGAATAACAATCTACTCAAATGATATTTAATACTAAGCAAGAGTATATCAAGAGTTTAATTAGGCAAAAAGATGTCTAAGACAAAATAATGGTGATTTAGATCACCAATTATTAGTCTTAAGCATATACATATCAATTACTCAATAAATCAAATAAATGCCTCAAATAAGGACACAATCTTTTCAACCAAGTCAGACGTTGGGCCTTATGACTAGATGACTTAACAGCATGAGCACAGGGCTTCTTCTTCACTTCTCTACTTCTCCTTCGCTTCTTCTTCTTAATTTCTCCTCTTCAGCTTCTCTTCGTCATAGGCACAACCCTTCTCTACGACCAAGTGTTGGGAGATTGCCTTGAATAGCAAAACCCCCTACCCCTCTCTCTCTTTCTTCTCTTTCTCTTCTCAAATAATTGGGTCATAATTGGGTATTAGGATCTAGATAATCAGGTTTGGCCAGACTCTCGTGCATGTGTGCATGGGCGAGGCATGAGGCGCGGAGCACATGAAGTGGGGGACTTGACCCCATAGAGTTCCTGGGCGATAAGACCTTAGCACGTATTTAACTTATACGCCTCCGAAGCTCTGTTTGTGTACGGTGTGGGACTATATTTCCCTTTCTCCTTCGTGTGAATTGCAGTGGAAGATGTTGCCCAATTGAAGCTGCTGAGGTTGTCCTTCATGCAATTGGTGCTGCAATTAGGAACATGAACGTAGTCCATGTCTCCTGGAAGTGAAACCAGGCTTTGAGCTCACCGGAGGACTGCAAGCAAGGAAGGAGATGACGGTGGTGATGAGAGGAGTGTGATGAGACCTGAAAAAGCAAAATACGACCTCTCGGCCACGTTAAAACGTCTCAAGAGATTTGCCAAGTGATGGAGAAGATGGTCGTGGGGGTTTCATGGCGTGGGTGTGTGAGTGGTGGCCGAACGAAGTCGGATATGAAGGTTAGAGGATGGGTTGTTCGGTAGAGTTCTTGGGGGGCCAATAGCCCCAAAATGGTTAGGACTTTTAGTTGAGAGGTGATGGTGGAGGTTTTAGAGGTGACATGAGGGTGTTTGGTGGTGTGGCGAAGCATGGTGAGCTCGTCGATGCGGAGGAAGATGATGGGGGAGCGAGGTGGATAGTGGTCGACACAAGAGTTGAGGGAGAGAGAAATAAAGTAGAGAGGAAGAGGAAACTAAGGACCTAACTAAGGGACGATGAGGAAGGAGATCCATGTTAGCTTTGATTGGCTGACGTCGGAGGGGATAAATTCTCCGGTGGAGTAGCGACGAGGAAGCAGGAAACTTGGGAGCCTCTGATTTGGTTGTCGAGAGGTGGAAGAAATTGGAGAAGATGTGGCACTCCTAATTTGGTCGTTGGGAGACCATAGGATGACGGAGGTAGGAGCTCATCGGAGCTAAGTCGGAGATGGCCGGGGAAGGAGTTTCAAGAGGATTTTTAGTCCAAAACCTAGCTAAGGAGATCGGCGAAGTTTCAGAGGATATTATGTAGGGCTTAAAAGGGTGTTCCAAGCTTGGAAGCATGTGGTTCTTGCACACAAAAGAACCCTAAATTTCAAAGGATTCACATGATCTTTTGGGAAGGAATCAGAGCCCAATGCATGGCTCAAATGGAAGGAGATTCTCTCAGGAGTTCTCCTTCCAATTTTGGAAGGATTTCATCAAGGAATCAGAGAGAAATCTCTGATTGAAGGTCGCCAGAGTAGGAGTTCCTCCGCGATAATGGTGGAGGGACCTATTTATGAAGATAATGACAAAAGTTGGGACCTATTTGCAATGAATTTCAAAATCTAGCGGTGTGTGCGTAAGAAAAAGAGGCAAATTGGACTAGAATGAAAACTAGGTCAAGATGATCTCTGATTGGGCCCAAATTTTTGTACAAACCTAACTTAGACCCAAGGAATCTGATGGTGAAGTGATTTAGGTTTTGCCCAAGTTTAACTAGGTAATTTACGTAAAAACCTAAATTAGGGCAATTATCTGTTTGAGACTCTGTTTTAGGTCAAAATGGGCTCTGATGGTTAAATCAAGGATGCCAAACCATAGAGAATAAATTTGTATGATTTTTAGAGGGTTTAGGTGAATTTTATCTTGACCAAATCATCAAGTAATTAAGCAGGTCTATTTTTAGGGTTTCAGATGTTTTTTAATTCTCAAAACACGTGAAAGCCTATTTCTGTCTATATGAACCCACTTATTTGACATTTATGACCATTTGACCTTCAATAAACCCCTGAGAAACCTCGTGATTGTTCTGCAGTTAGGATATGCTGTTAAAACTGTAGTTTTAACCCTAGTTTCATGTTAAACTCTCAGAAAGGATGTGTAGTGAATTACGGTCCTTTGGTGATTTTGTAGGAGCATTTATCAATGGATTTTGACTAATTAAAGCTATATATGGCTAATGATGACATTATCATCAACAACCCATGGGGATGCTCTACCATGTAGGGGTCTTTGCGAGGCTCTCCCTTCCTGGCTACCCATGTAATTATCAGGTGGGTGATTTTTTGATCCAGAGGTCTATCTACCTCGAACCAACCTTACTCATCTAATCTTTTTGGGTGCCTTGATTGGGTCCAAGACATATTCAGTCCCAAATTGATCGTACAAGTTTCGTGAGTTTGAAATCGGGTTATGACTAACCTGTCGTCGTTGTTGCAAAACGCATGGTGAAATAAAATTTATAACCAAAACTCAAAAAGTGAATCCTGGGTCGAACACGGGGAGGAGAACGTTTGGTTTTGAAAATCCGTGTTTTGCTTTTATTTATTTTTGGTCATTTTTATCTTTTCTAATTTTTTTGGCATTTTTAACAAGCAAGAGATTAGGTCGATGACAACTTTATCTACTTCCAAAAATATAAGAGAGAGAGCGAAAAATAATCATCTATTCAAGAAGAATTGTTTGTTACACTATGAAAGCTGAAAATCTACACTACGAAAGTGTAAAAAGTTAGAAAGAGGTGAGAGAAACCCCCCTCGACAGTTGCTCAGAGGATGACTCACTCTGTTGTCGCCCAAAGGAAGGTGGTGAGGAGTAGGACGAAGAAGAACGGAGCTAAAGGACGGAGGATGGGTAGGATGGCGTCGCGGTGAGGATGTTCTTCTAGAAGGGCGGTGAGAGGACGACCACAGGATTCTTCATGAATGGGGATGAGGGGAGGGAAAACTATTTGATTTTCTACTCTGAAGGAGCATCCCAGGCTTGGGACAAGCTCTCTCTAGAGCCTTGGCGGAGGTGAGAGGAAGAAAGGAAGAGATGAAGAAAAATGGGAGGGGTAGGGGTCCTTTTATAGTAAAGGAAAGAATCCAATTCGTATACAGGACATTTAGTGACGATCATAAACGTCGCTGATGGGAACACCATCATGAGCCCTAACTAGCTCATTTTGACCTAGAAAAGAGAATAAAAGCTCCTACATAACCAAGTGAAGGGCCTAACTCAGAGAATAACTGGGTTGAAAGAAAAGCAAGAAACAAAGGGTAGAACTACAATTTTACCATTACAGTACAACAACAGGATTTTGTAGGGGTTAAACATAGGTCAATTTGTCTTACCAAGATAAAAAGTAGGATGGTTCAATCAGAAAATGATTAATGTGAGATCTGAGAATTAAATGACATCCTGTAACCCTAAAACAAATCCACTTAATTTTACAAGGTTCTGGTTTGAAAAAAAATCAACTAAATCCTCTAATATTCATGGAAAAATATCCTCTAGGGTTTAGAACCTTCAATTTGGAATTTAGAACCTATTTTGACCTAAATAGGGGTCCTAGTAAAACATTTGCCCTAAATTAGGGTTTTGTTCAAAATGTCTAGTCAAACGTGGTCAAACCTGAAATCCAACTTCACCATTGGATTCCTTAAGTCCAAATTAGGTTTATACCAAAATTTGCACCCAAGGGGAATTCACCTTGACCTACTTTGCAAAATAGTCAAACCCATTTACTTTTAGACCCCTAGCTTTTGAAAACCTTGCAGAGACCCCCTAGCTTCCATGCCATTCTTTGCAATTAGGTCCCTCCGCCATTACAGTGGAGGAATCCTACTCCGGCGAGGATTCAAAAGGGAGATTCTCTAAGGAATTTCCCGATCGTGTGAACCCGATCATGCGCTCTAATTCGCATCGAATCTCTTGTGCGAACGCACGAGATATGGGTATCTCTCGACTTTCCTACTCTGACGAGGAAACTTGTGCTTGGAAGCTTGTCTTCCAAGCACAAGGCCCTCTGCCTGTGACTATAAAAGAAGCCCCAAGTTCGACCGATCATTCCAAGATTGATTTGGCCGAAGAATCCCCCAGAATTCCTCTTTTCCCCTCTCTGGCCAAGTAGCCCGCAAGCTTCGATGACTTTTCCTCCCACTTCTCGTCACTCTGCCACCATGCCAGTGGCAGAGTCTTCTCCACCTCATTCTTCCACGTCGCGCCATGCCTGTGCCTGTGTCTTTAGCCCTCTCGTTGTTGCCTCCTCTTCATCTCAGGGCTTCGTCTCTGACGCTGGCAAATATGCATCATCCGCCCATTGCCTCCCCCCTTCATCCAGCTACTCTCAGATAATACCCCTCTCCCTGCTCTTCATTTTCCCCCACTTTGTTTCTATTTTTGTGCCTCGACAGCCACAGACCACCCTCATCTTCCTCATCTTCGGCAGACCACCGGCGAAGGCACATCCACCACTCCACACACCCACATGCCTCGCCAACTACCGCAGAAACTTCGCCATCGTCCACTGGCCATCATCCACCTCTTCATTGACCACCACACATGCCCTACACTGCCCCCGAACAGCTGCACCTTCATGGCCACAGACTGACCTAGGCACGCACGCCTAGGCCGTCCTGTGCCATGCCACCCATCACACCACCTTCTCCATGTCATGGCGAAGCTCTCTAAGTGTTTTGATAGGGTCGTGAGGCCATATTCATGTTGACAGGGTTGGATCCCCAGTCGCCATTGGAGTAGGAGCAAAGCTTGCTCGCAAGCTTGCTCCAAATAGCCCCTCTCCAGGAGACCGAGCCCTAGGTGCGTGGAACCATTTTGCAATTCCCTTGCACCCAGTAATTGAAGCCAACACACTCCGCTGCTGTAGCAATTAAGCAACGTTCCCTGCAGGTGCACATGAAGAAGCAGGTGGGACTTTAGTCCCACCTTGGTAACTTTAGAAGCAAGTGAGTGGTATAAGTTATTTTTGTGCTTTAGCTTTGTTGCCTCCGAACACGGGGTGAGGTCCCCTCGCCCACATACCTGCCTCGTTCGTGCTCACTCCTCCGCGGACCTGGCTGACCTGACCCGATAACCCTGCACTCCTCGCACATCACCCACGCCAGTGCACTTGGACTCGGGTACGCTTGCCTGACCTGTTTACCTGAGAAAGGCTCCAGGAGAGCGAGCTTAAGAGAGAGAAGGGAGTGAGCATATGCAGGGGAGGGTAGGGATAGGTTTTGCACTTTTGTGCAGGGAAAGGAAGAAGGAAGGAAAGTTGAAGGAAGGAGCCACAGAGAAGGAAGAGGCTAAGGAAGGAAGCTGAAGATGGAAGAAGCCAAAGCAAGGAGAGAACCAAGGAAGGAGAAGAAATAGCTGAAGAAAGAAGAGGACTCTAAAGGAAAGCTCAAGGTTGAAGGAAGGATAAAGAAGAAGGAAGCTATAGAGACGAAGAAGAAGGCTAGGCTAAAGACAGAGAAAGAGAAAGGAGCCAAGGTAGAGGAAGGAAGGAGAAATCAGAGAAGGAAGAAGAAGGAAAGAAGCCAATGAAAGAGAAGAAAAGAAAGAAGAAGACAGAGGAGAAAGAAGCCACAGTTAGGGGAAGAACTAAAGCCAAGGAAGAAAAGGAAGAGAAAGAACAAGACATCAGAGAAGAAGCAAGAGAAAGCCCAAGCTAGAAGCATCTTATTTTCACATCTTTTTGAGCTTTTATATACATTGAGACTAGTCTATTGCTTCATCATTTGATTAAACATCACATTTATCAAATTGAGATTGTGTTCTTAGTTTTTAAATACCAATTTGCTCCCCGTGTTCGACCTCGGATTCTTAGTTTTTTGTGTAATAAATTCTTATTTGTTTTTCGAAGTGATTTCAACTATACTATGATGCATCATTTATCTTTTATAAAATTGATCTCGCCCTCTGTAAGCATTTTGGTGCTGTTGCCGGGGTGCAATGGGCACTTTAGAAGCTTTGATCACAACCTCTGATTTAGTACTAACTTGCTCTATTTCTTTTGTTGTGATTATTTTAGGGGAAGAAAAGAAAACAGCCACACAACAACCACACCAGGAACAGGTAAATTTTCATTAGCCCTTTCTCTTAATCCCCTCAATTATGAGAAGGAAAATAAAGAAAAAAAATCAATCTAGGGTTACCTGCTTTCTATATTTAGTAATTCACCAAAGTTTCCTGATTTTAATTTCAACTCATTTTTGAATTGCACATCCATTTAAGGTAACTAGGGCTAGCACCTTCTTGATTGAGACCTAGATACCATCTTTGTGGCACCTAAATTGGACCAAATAGAGCCAACTTAAGGATTCCAGTCTTGGGTTTTTAGAGACACATCTTCTCTAAGCAAAGAATCAAAATTTTCAAAAGGAGGTGTGCCTAAGCCTTGTTTGAAGAAATTTATCCAAGAGAAACCCTAAGAAAATCAAGCTCTTAACTCACTTGAACCCTAAAAGAAAGGACCTAAAAGCTTTCAAAGGACAAAGAGGTGAAGTTGACCCTTTGGGTCAACCAACCATGAAATTAGGTCACTTTTTGCACTCAAAAGATCTAAAGTTCAAGTGGAACCCTAAGCACCTTGATCTTAATTAAAAGTGGTAAATTTAAGAGGTCAAGGTCCCTATTTTGGTCTACCTGGAATCTCAGTGACAAGAGAGGTCGGGTGGGGGAAACCCTATAACTCGTGGGGGCGCTGTACCGTGTAGGGGTCTTTGCGGGGCTCTCCCTCTCAGGCTGCCCAGGTATTTCTCAGGTGGACAGCCTTTCTGACTAAGGGGTATCATCCACCTTGAACCTCTATGTCACCCAAAATTTTTGGGTGTCTCGATTGGGTCCAGCACAATCTAACATCATCTAATCCTTCGGTGCATGTTTGGTAGGAGGTCCTTAAGACCATCCTTAAGACCTCCTTTAGAAATCCACTCCCGCTGAGGCTAAGCCTCGACGCCCGTGTTTGTGCAGCAACCCCACCACATAGATCTCTTTTCTGATTCATCAGAATCAAGTTCTCCTTCTTCCATCATGGCACAACCAATTGAAGAAGAGAACAACCTTGAGCACCAACTTCAGTGCTTAAATGATCTATTCCAAAACTTTGTAAACCCACCGCAGCATCCAATGATGTCAGATCACTATAATCCCACTATGGTGGCAATCAAGCCTCGAGTCCAAATCCCAATTGGAGGTCCTGATTTTGAACTCAAGCCCAATATGATTCATGCCATTCCAAAATTCCATGGGCTGAACTCCGAGGATCCCTTCCAGCACATCAAACATCTCAAACATCTGGCCCAGACCTTCAGGTCAAATGTACAAAATTGGGATATTCTACTCATGAAGATGTTTTCTTTCTCCCTTATGGACAAGGCTGCTCATTGGTATCAGACTCAAACACGTCCAATCAACACATGAGTCAAACTCTAGTCTGATTTTTTGAAAAAGTTCTTCGCCGTTGGTCAGACGAATGCCTTGCACCACCGGATCACTCACTTCACTCAACAATCGGGAGAACCTCCTCTTGTGGCATGGCATCGATTCTTGGATCTCATGGGAAAGTGCCCCCATCACGGAGTTCCTAAATAGGAACAAGTCCAGCCTTTTTACCAGGGACTTCGTGAAGACATTCGATTGTTCGTCAATGCAACTTGCGAAGGAAACATCATGGGTCAACATGAGGACACGGCGTGGGAGATTCTCGAGAATATGTGCGAGAACTCCGTCAATAATGACTCCATGGGCTTACTCGACCAGACGACTGCCCGTGCATTGACGAATCTTAGGGGAGCACATGAGATGCAAGGTCTGTCCGCATCCGTCGACTTCGAGCTGATGGCCAGTTGGTTGGACAAGGTCTCTATCATAAAGAAGAAGGTGGATGAGCTGACTCAGCATCTGCAGCAAGCCACCTTTATGCGAAACTCGTTTACACAGCCACCTCTTGCAAGGGAAACTGTGCAGAACATCTATCATCGATCTTCTCAAAGGATGGACCCGTATCCATCCTCATCTGACTCCAGGACCGAAGGGACCTCTGATCCACTCTATTTTTGTTGGGGGAACTCTGAACCCTTGTATTCTGATTCTCCTGAGGCTCCTCAGACATACGAGGACCTCAACGCCTTCCAGAATGACTCATTCTCCAATACCTACAACCTTGGATGGCGAAATCATCCCAACATCCTATGGACGGGAAATTCTCAGAATCAAAGACCACCATATCAACCCCATCCACAAGCTCCTCGTACATATCGACTACCTCAGCCTCAACCCAACCCCACCTATCAATCTGGGCCAAACCAAGCAGATCAAATGACTTTTATCCTTCAAACACTGGCTGACATTCAGAAGACGAATGCAGCAATACAAAAACAACACAAGGATGAGATCATAGAGGTTCTCAATCAACTCGCCCAGATGGCGAATTCCCGCCAACCTGGCACACTTCCTTCGCAACTTCTACCGAATCCAAATAACGTGTCGACCCAGAGGCAAGTTATGAACCCAAACCAGGCCACGCACACATGATTTATCAGGCCCCTTCTCTTCCATCACCCGATGGGATGGAAGCTTCGACATCTTACGTGGGATTTCAATAGTAGCCACCTATTTTACCAACCCCAAACCAAAATCAGGCAAGACTAAACTCCGTAACCACCTGTAGTGGTAAAGTAACTCAAGATCCACCTTATCCATACCACTCCAAGCCTGGTAGTAACCCAAGACCTAGGATAGTTATCTAGGATACCCCTATCCCAGATCAAGAACCTGGACCTATTCTAGAGGAACCAACCAAGGTTCCATTTCCTGAGGCCTTGACCAAGGGAAAGAGGATAACCAAACCCGTGGCTTATGAGGAGGATCTAGTCAAGTTCTTTGAACAAGTCTAGAAAAACATCCACTTGATGGATGCAATCTGCCACGTACCGGCTTACGCACGATTTCTGAAAGATGTGTGTATGACGGAGGGATTCTCGCTTATTTATGATAGCAATAGAATGATATGTCATTGTGTTTTATGTGGTGGAAAATCTTTTAATCAAAACTAAATATCAAATTTAACCATAATAAAGATGTCACATCCACAAGGAGGAATAGACCAATAAATTCACGAGTAGAGGAATATACTGATTACAGACACTATCGCGACTTTAATGTGAGGAATATGCTATTTTAAATGGAGCTTGCAATTTCCTTAAAAGTTTAGGGTTATTTATGCAATTTTCAAGTCAGGAATTAAGCTCCAAAAATATGTATATGATGCATGTGTAATGGCATATCATGTAAATTCAACTTTCATGCAAATCTAATTTGAAATTCAAAGTTAAATGATACACATAACACAAGTGAAGTAATTTTAGAAAACTATAAGTGCATCAATGCAATGTGGCTTGAATAAAATATTAATATCTAAATGGCAATGGCATTCAATGTAAATATTAATTGAGGAGAAAATAGAGGATTTCTCCTCTCTCTTCCTCGCTTGGACGGGCGTGCATGGTTGGCGGCAAGAGTCGACAGGGTGGTGCGCCTCGACGCATGCTTCACGATGGTGGTAACGCGGTGACCGAACGGTGGAGAATAGTCGCCAGCCTATTGGCCCTGTTGGAGGAGGAGCACTGCATGTGGAGAGGATGGTGCTGCTCCTACAGCTCGCGTGGATACGCACTGCATCACACGCGCAAGGGCATGCTAGTGCACGCGTACAAGGCTGGTTGTTGGCATGAGTGCCTGTGGGCGGGTGCTAGTCTGTGGGCTTGGCTACGTGCAGGCAGTTTGCTTGCATGCAATCTGCGCAGGTGCGAGCTACAGAAGATGTAAAGGCAGTGTAGTGAGGGGAGGCTGGGCTGGACAAGCAGTGGAGGGCTTGGCGCGGTGAAGGCAGTGCAAGGGCGTGGTGGAGGTGAAGGCACTGTGAAGGTAGTGCAAGGGTGCAGTGGAGGTGAAGGCACTGTGAAGGTAGTGCAAGGGCACGGTGGGTAGGCGGTGGGAGTTGGTGCGCATAGTGCACACCCTCTTCACGGTCGGGACCCCACCAGGGGGAGAAGAAACTGCCCCCTCTCTCATGCCATAACCTCTTTTTATCTCTTCTCCCCATGCGAGTCAAGGGATTTTTAAATCCCTTACTAAATTTGGCCTTTGGCTGTTGGGGAGATGTTGAGGCCGACCGGAGGTTGAGGAAGGCTTAGTTGAGGCCGACGGCTGAGGGGAAATTTATGTTAACCATCCTGTTCTTTTCCAACATTATTCCTACGATAACAAAACATAAAATAATTACATACTAAGTTATAGAATGCGATAAAATAGATATAAACTTAAATAATGATGCATGCCAACATTCTATAACTTAATGTCATTATTAACAAACCTAAAAGGTAAGAATAGAGTTAACTTAGGCGTAACAACAGTCTATTAAAATGGACTCATCAAATTCCCCCACGGCTAAGATTTGCTAGTCCCTAGCAAAAATGAAAAATAATATAAGTAATCAGAAGATTTCTTCTTTTCATATTTCGAAACTTTAGTGATCCAGACAAATGTGAAGTGATGATGGCCTAGCTAACTGATCTAAGTGAAAAGCCAATTTGCATTAAGAGTTCGTACTTCACCCTTGGTAAATATTTTTATCGGGATAGGAAACTATTTTCCTCAGGGATAAAGCAGAAGATAATCTATAATTTGACCCTGGCTTTTGACTTAGGTAGGAGATATCGAGTTGAATGGATTTGTATTTGGTGGCACACACTTATCTGGTGCTACATGTAGTCAAGTACTATAGACTCTAGATCTCTAGAATATTAGACAAGTTAACTCGGAGAGAGGCTAAACAACTGTGCTCTCTTGATGTTCCTTGGTGCTCACTCTTTTCTTTCTTTTCTTTCTGAGATCACAAATCTTGCCAGATTTAGTAATTGTACTCACTGTTTGGTGGTCTCACATGGCATTAACACTTTAATTAAAGTCTTAATAACTCTACAACTAAGTTAGAGTCCTCAACTAGTATTCGAGCGATCAGAAATACTGAAAGGTAGGTATGGGTCATATTTGGTAGAACGCGATAAGTGTTTTTGTTGCCTCAGAAATAATGTTACAATGATAAAATTATAACCCTGGACTCTTTTCTTTTTCTTTTCTCTCTCTCTTTCTTCTCATTTTTTTTCTTTTTTTTTAATTATTTCTTCTTCTCTTTTTCCTTTTTCTTTCTTTATCAATCAACATGACACGATACAGACTTTTATTTATGTGAAATTATTAGAGATGATGATGGTTAAGAGGATATTGTATGGCTTATTTGGTGGAAGTGCCTATTCTCGGCACCGGGAAGGAATGGATAGGATAGGTGTATTTCTGACCTTTGACACTATTACCCTCCTTCAGCCGAGGACTCTATGAAGGTGGTCATAACCATCCACCATAGTCATACTTTATTAAGACTCAATCTTTGCATATCTACCTTATTTGGTGACTCTCAGGAATTCACACAAAGTACGCACACAGGAACAAAGAGCAAAAACTATGACTAACTCTGAAGTATCATCATCTAATTATCCAAAACTTAAGAGTCCTTGCACTAGACTTAGCGCACTAGTAATCTCTCTACTTCTTCTCACTAATATGGGGCGGATCTACTAGAAGATAGTATGCCTAACTCCCTATTAACTTTCCAAGGGTTCAGTAGACTACAAATGCTTATTAGTTTTCTTCAGAGATCCATTACCCAGTCTACATGCACGTGAAAAAAATGTGCTGGATTCTAAACTTAAGAAATAATTCAAGAAGAAAAACCTCCAATGACAGATATTTTGCTAGAGACTAACCCATTCTGCTCAAGAAAAGAAATTTTTTTTATATATATTTATACTAACCTAAATGCATGAATACTTCCTAAAATGCAAAATGCACCCCCCCATGCCTAAATCCTATAATGTCCTCATTGTAAAATTAAAACAATGAGAGAAAGGAAAGAAATCACCTGACGACGGTGTTATTCAGAACGCTGGGTTGCCTCCCAACAAGCACTGCTTTTTCTGTTAGCAGCCAGACTTATAAGGAACCTGTAAGTTTGGTTCCAGACAGAAACAGTTTAGCCCTAAAAATATGCGCAACAGCGCGGGCCTAGAAAACAAGTAGCCACGGATGTTGCCAAGTTGATGATGCAATGTAATCCCATATTCTCACCATAATGTATGGAAGCAGAAAACCTCGTTGGCTACCTGGGGAGGTCTAGGAATAACAAAAGGAATATGGAAAGAGGCCTCCTAAAACAGAATAAGTGGAGGATAATAAGGATCCTCCAAAACAGGACGGGTTTTAAAAGATATAAACATTAATATTTGAAACCCTTGAATGACAAGACTAAAAGTACAAGCATCAATCCACACTTGCCATTCTACCCGAGGATGTATTGGCCTGATATGTTCCCCAGAAAGAATGTACATGAGCAGAGATCTGAGCCAAGGATCGGTTAGGGAGTATAAGGGTTGTTTGCAGTGTTGGAAGGTAATGGTTAAGTCCAATGAGGGCTTAGTCGGTGTCAGGTCCAATTCCAACAATGATTCAGATTGTGTATACTCCCTAACAATTGTAGACAACTTCACGTTACCCAACCTAGCATTAATGATCGGAGTCATATTTTCACTTTTCAGTATATGTGAATCGAGGGTAGACTCCAAATTATAACTCTTTGATGACAGGGTCAAAATATCAGAATCATTATCATTAAGCTCATCCTCGGATTCGTTTGGTTCACTCAAATTTTTGTCGGGGTGTATATGTGATTCATTAATGAAGAAAGGAGTTGGATCGGTATCCTCAATTATTCCTAAAGGAGGATCAGTCTTAATATTTTGGAGCAAGCCTATATCACTGAATTCGTTATTTTTCTTGAGGTATAAATCCTTAATTGACTTGTTTTATCCTCGAGAGTCTCTCCTAGGCTTCTCATTATTTTGTTTGTCCTCCTTTAATATCAACTTCTGTTTTGATGGAGGATGACTCTCAAAAGAAGGGAGGAATTTGGATTTCACCATATTATTTATATCCTTTGGAGGTAAATCCTCAAATAATAAATAATTCCCCTGTGATTCACTCTAGATTTTCAGTCCAGGTTCCTCTATTGGGGCATCCCTATCCTCTGAAATAGACTCGTCGTATCCCTGAGACCAAAATTGATCTAATTCATCCTCCATTCCCTTAGGGTCACCTTCATTGGGTGCATTTAAATCCTCAGGATGCTGAATGGTAGGTGTTGATTCCCTAAGTGGAGGGTGAGGAGTAGGCTCACTAAGGGTAGAATGGGATTCCACCAGATAATCAATAGGGGAAGTGATAGGAACAATACAACCTTGACCCGAATTAGTAGGGGTAAGGAAAATACTGTCATTATGGTCAAGGTCCTCAAGAGGTACCATCTTCCCTTGCTTTTGACTCCAATATAGCTCGGGTGGATAATCACTAGGATCGTTCTCCTCTAGTGGCTGTGTCTCATTGGGAGAGTCTAAGTGATAGCTACATAAAACAAGATCCCTATTGTCAATGGTTTCCTCAGAAGTATTTTCATGATCATGGTGATATGGGTAGGGATCAGAATTAATGGTAAGAGCGTAGCTAAGTTGACTTATTTCTTTGTTTAATTGTTGACTATTCCTCAACATCTCTCTCATGGATTCCATCATTTCCTTTTGTTGTTTTTTCATTTCTATCATAAAAGAGGGGAGGCTACTACTATCAGGTTGGGGAGGATAGTCAATTTCAGGCTCTGGTTGCCTAGGGGTATTAGTCCAACCTCGATACAGAAAATCATGAAGGGTGGGAGGGTTCGGTGTTTGCATAGAAGTAGGGATTCCAGGGTTGGAAAATCCCGCTCGTAAGCTTTGCTCAACAGTGGGAGTTATCGGGCCAGTACTCCCAAGATAAGAATATGAATGATCCCATGAATTGTCAATGTACCCATCAAAGGATGGATACGCTTGGGGCATGGGATACTGGTTAAAAGATGGGAAGTATTGACTCTGATAATCTAAATGATAGGAATAAGGGTGATCCATTTCTTTAAGCCAACAATTTTAACTTTCTTAGGATTTAGAAGAATTCAAAACATAAGGAGAAACTTCCTTGAGAGTTCTAACGCTGTCAAAGCAAACACAAATTCAGTGGGATCTATTTCTAGTAGATTATAGGTCTTAGAATTAAATGTTCAGTTGGTGGCCAAACAAGTTTTGCACAAATTACGCTTCCTAGGCCAACCTTCGCTGGTGCCTATAACCTACTCGTAAGGGATGGAAGTCTCGAATCGAGCCCACACACGAGGAACCGAAGTAACCTGGTGGATAGGCTTGTTGATTGCTGACTAACTTCCCTTATGGTGCAAAAGAGGAGAGGTAGAAATTTATCTAGTGACCATATGTGTGAGGTGCACAGTGTCTCAGGTATGCAATCATACGATCATGTTTTGAGCTTTGAAATTTCACAAACAAGATCCTTTTGCACACAATTTTAAGTCAAAGATTTTAAGGTCCAATCTCTTAGCAGTCCCAATTTTTAAAGTGACCACTGAATTAATTTGATTCAAACACTTTAGTGGTCTTAGATTTAGGTTCAATGCTGATGCATGACAGGTAATTGATTCTTAAGAGAAGACGTACCTTACTCCAGCTTTCTTCGTGCACTAATGTATACAATATAGTAAAAATAAACTAGATGCTGCTCATTCAGTCCTAGATGGTCGTCCTATAGATATGCCGCTTTTAGCAGGCAGTTCGAATATATATATATTTTTAATTTTTTAATAATAATAATAAACAAACAAACCTAATCTAACTAACTAACCAACATGTAGTTCAAACAATTCAAATAATCCTATAATCTAAATAAATGGGAACATGCTCCAGAAAATACGCTCCCACATACAAGAGAGATAAGAAATAAAGAAACACTGGGAACACGTTCCTAAAAATACTTGACAAGTGTCCAAAAGATAGAAATTAAATTCTAATGTCTATCTAAACTAAATCTAAACTAAGCTCTAATGACTAAATTAGAAACAGGCTTCTCCGTAAGCCTATACACGTGGGATCAAGGCCCATGTGCTCCTGTTGATAGCCTCCAGGTGGAATCAAGGTCCACCAAAAAGATCGTCTCTGCCGCGTTCATCATTCAAGGTTAATGTCGTCGCTCTGCTGCGCCTGTCTTCCCATCAGATTCCTCACATAATAAAGAAAATGATCAGATAATTGCGCAACTCAGAATATTCAAACATAATAACGTGAATCTATTGCATCTGTTGCCTCCTCGGCAACGGCGCCATTTGATGGAGGGATTCTCGCTTATTTATGATAGCAATAAAATGATATGTCGTTGTGTTTTATGTGGTGGAAAATCTCTCAGTCAAACTAAATATCAAATTTAACCACAATAACGATGTTGCATCCACAGGGAGGAATGGACCAATAAATTCACGAGTAGAGGAATATACTGATTGTAGACACTATCGCGACTTTAATTCAAGGAATACGCTATCTTAAATGGAGCTTGCAATTTCCTTAAAAGTTAAAGGTTATTTATGCAATTTTCACATCAGGAATTAAGCTACAAAAATATGTATATGATGCATGTGTAATGGCATATTATGTAAATTCAACTTGCATGCAAATTTGATTTGAAATTCAAAGTTAAATGATGCACATAACACAAGTGAAGTAATTTCAGAAAACTATAAGTGCATCAATGCAATGTGGCCTGAATAAAATATTAATATCTAAATGGCAATGGCATTCAATGTAAATATTAATTGAGGAGAAAATAAAGGATTTCTCCTCTCTCTTCCTCGCTTGGACGGACGTGCACAGTTGGCGGGAGAGTTGACGGGGTGGTGCGCCTCGACGCATGCTTCGCGATGGTGGTAACGCGTCTGCCGGACAGTGGAGAATAGCCGCTAGCTTGTTGGCCCTGTTGGTGGAGGAGCACCGTGCGTGGAGAGGATGGTGCCACTGCTGCAGCCCGCGCGGATGCGCGCTGGCATCACATGCGCAAGGGCATGCTAGTGCGCCCCTGCAAGGCTAGTCGCTAGCATGAGTGCCTGCGGGCAGGTGCTGGCCTACGGGCTTGGCTGCGTGCGGGCGGTCTGCTTGCGTGCGGTCTGCACGGGTGCAGGTGGTGGAAGATGTGAAGGCAGTGCGGTGAGGGTAGGCTAGGATGGATAGGTGGTTGAGGGCTTGGCGTGGTGAAGGCAGTGCAAGGGCATGGTGGGCAGGCGGTGGGAGTTGGTGCGCACAATGCACGCTCTCCCCACAGTGCATGCCCTCTTCACGGTTGGGTCCCCACTAGGGGGAGAAGAAGCCGCCCCTTCTCTCACGCCAGAACCTCTTTTTACCTCTTCTCCCCGTGCGAGTCGAGGGATTTTTAAATCCCTTAGTAAATTTGGCCTTCGGCTGTTGGGGAGGTGTTGAGGTCGGCTGGAGGTTGAGGAAGACTTAGTTGAGGCCGGCGGCTAAGGGGAAATTTATCTTCACCATCCTATTCTTTTCCAATATTATTCCTACAACAACAAAACATAAAATAATTACATACTAAGTTATAGAATGAGATAAAATAGATGTAAACTTAAGTAATGATGCATGCCAACATTCTATAACTTAATGTAGTTATTAACAAACTTAAAAGGTAAGAGTAGAGTTAACTTAGGCATAACAATAGTCCATTAAAATAGACTCATCAGTGTACACCCAAGCGTAAGCCGCGAACCAAAAGTGGGAGTCCAATCGTATTGTCAGAGCAAGCCAGCTCTGTAATCTTGAGTAAACTCCCACCTAAGGTTAAAGACCCAGGTACTCCCCTGATCTCATGCACAATTGGTGATACCCAATTCGACGGAGCCTTATTAGACCTAGGTGCCTCCATAAACCTAATACCTACATCCCTCCTTGACCACCTTGAAGAATCTGAGCTTAAACTGACAGAGGTGACGTTGTAGTTAGCTGATTGATCCATCAAGTCACCTAAAGTAGTACTTGAGGATGTCATTGTTAGGGTACGGGATTTCTACTTCCTGGTGGATTTTATAGTCCTGGATATGGATACACCTGAGAACCCAAGGGATACACTGATTATACTAGGGAGACCTTTTCTGGCCACTACTAGGGCCAATATAAACTATGAAGAGGGCCAAATAGAACTAAAATTCAGGAACCAAACTCTAAAGGTTGACATCTTTAAGGCCCAACAAGGGATTAATTGCGGTGTTATAGAACAAATATGTGATATCAAAGCATGGTTGATGAACTGCATATCGAGGACAACCTAATTTTTCCTGATTAAACACCAGAATATCAAAACCCGCAAACAGAGGAGTCTGAAACTGATCTAGCTACACCCATAACTCCTTCCCTTGTTCCTGACACACACCTTGAACCACCCGCTGCTGCTGATAACCCCATCTTGGAACTCAAGCCTCTTCTCGACCATCTGAAATACGTCTTTTGGGGTTCCAATCAGACGTTTCCTATGATTATCAACTCCAGACTCACACCTGACCAAGAATCTCGTTTGATTACTATTCTCCAGCAACATCGTAGAGCCATTGGATGGACTCTCGATGACTTAACTGGCATAAGTCCCTCTTATTGCACACACCAAATCTACACCGAAGAGGGCACACGACCTTCGTGAGAAATGCACCAACATTTGAACCCTAATCTACAGGAGATCATTAAGTGGTTAGATGCAGGGATCATCTACCCGATCTCCGACAGTCGGTAGGTGAGTCCAATCCAGGTTGTGCCTAAGAAGGCAGGACTCACCGTTATTACAATTGAAATTGGAGAAGTCATACTGACCCATGTGGCTAACTCGTGGAGAGTGTACATTGATTACAGAAGACTCAATTCCTCCACGAAGAAGGATCATTTCCCACAATCATTTATTGATCAAATCCTTGAGAAACTAGCGGGAAATAGGTTCTTCTGCTTTCTTGATGGGTACTTCGGTTATAACCAAGTGGCAATCCATCCTGAGGACCAAGAAAAGACCACTTTCACCTACCCCTTCGGGACATATGCATTTTGAAGGATGTCGTTCGATCTTTGTAATGCACCCACGACTTTTCAGTGGTGCATGCTTGCCATATTCTCAGATATGGTAGGTGATTATCTGGAAGTCTTCATGGATGACTTTTCAGTATTTAGAGCATCATTTGACCATTGCCTACAACACTTGGTTCAAATCCTCAGGTGGTGCATTGACGTGAATCTGATTCTTTCCTGGGAAAAGAGCCATTTCATGGTGCCTGAAGGAATTGTCTTGGGACATCTGATTTCAAAGAAAGGCATCCAAGTCGATCGAGCTAAGGTGAACTTGATTTCCAAACTCCCTACGCCTAGCTTGATCAAGGACATCCGATCTTTTCTGGGGCACATCGATTTTTACTGCTGATTTATCCCTGATTTTTCAAAAATCGCACGCCCCCTAACCACTCTTTTCTTCAAGGATGTACCTTTCAAATCTCCAAGGAATGCACTCAAGCATTTGAAATCCTCCGTGACCGAGTTACCCAAGCCCCGATCCTACAGTCCCCTAATTGGTCTCAACCCTTTAAAATCATGTGTGATGCATTTGATTTCGCTATAGAAGCGGTATTGGGGCAGAAAATTGATAAGAAACCCATGGTCATTTACTACGCTTGCAAAACACTTGTTGAGGTTTAGTGTAACTACACAGTTATTGGGAAAGAGCTACTAGTCGTAGTATTTGCCCAGGAAAAATTTAGATCTTATCTCCTGGGTTCTTGAGTTATCATCTACTCAGATCACACAGCTGTGAGGCATCTTCTTGCAAAGAAGGACGTGAAACCTCTATTCATCCACTGGATCTTGCTGTTGCAAGAATTTGACCTTGAGATTCGCGACAAAGCGGGAAAACAGAATGTGGTAGTTGATTACTTGTTCTGCCTTCCTTTTGAGATCATTGACCCTTTTGGACCCATTACGGAACATTTTCCTGATGAGCACCTTCTGACTATCAGTGCAGGGCTTCCATGGTTTGCTAACATAGTAAACTACTTGTCATCACATCAGATCCCATCTGATTGGCCGAAGGCCAAGAAAGACAAATTGCTTTCCGATGGCAAGTATTACTTTTGGGAAGACTTGTATCTTTCCACATCGGTGCTGATCAAATAATTCGACGATGTGTCACAGAAGTGGAAATCAAAGACATACTCTCTTTCTACCATGACCAAGCATGCGGTGGACATTTTTTATGACATAAAACCATAGTAAAAGTCCTCCAGTGCGGCTTTTACTAGCCCACAACTTTCAAGGACGCACACAATCACTATAAGGCATGTACCTCCTGCCAGACCTTGGGCAACATGAGCCATTAAGATATGATGCCTTTACAGCTAATTCTGGTATGCGAAATTTTCGACAATTGGGGGATTGATTTTATGGGACCCCTCCCTATCTCAGATGGCTTCGAATACAGTTTACTCGCTGTTGACTATGTGTCCAAATGGATCGAAGCCATTCCGACCTTAACCAATGATCACAAAGTTGTTATCAAATTCATTCATTGGAACATCTTCTCACTATTTGGGATTCCACGTGCAATAATTTTTGATGTAGGGACCTATTTCACAAATGCTCAGTTCAGGTCACTGATGACCAAATACGGGGTGTCACACCAAATCTCTACTCCTTACCACCCCCAAACTAATGGTGTAGCTGAGCTATCAAATTGGGAGATCAAGAAAATCCTCTAGGTTACTGTTTGACTTAATAGGAAGGATTGGTCCTCCCAGCTCTCGGAAGCTTTGTGGGCTTATAGGACCGCCCACAAGACCCAATTAGGTATGTCTCCCTTCAGACTGGTGTTCGGGAAGGTGTGTCACCTCCCCGTCGAACTGGAGCATAAAGTCTATTGGGCAGTACGGAACTGTAATCTAGATCTTTCTAAGGCTGGAACCCATAGCAAGCTTCAAATGAGCGAGATTGATGAATTATGCCACGACGCATATGAGAACTCATGAATTTATAAAGAGCGGGTTAAAGCCTTTCAAGGCAAACACATATCTAGAAAGATCTTTCATCATGGTCAAAAGGTCCTACTCTTTGATGCCAGACTCAAATTGTTCCCTGGAAATCTACGATCAAAATGGATCGGACCCTACTTAGTCCGATGGATCTTTGGAAATGGAGCCATTGAAACCAGTCCACTCAGCCACGATTCCAAACCCTTCATCGTGAATGGTTAGAGACTCAAACCATTCATGGACGTGATCGATACAAATTGGTTGAGATATCCTTTATCCTCCATTTTTTCTGAGCTCATTACACCCAACCGATGGCATAAAACTCAGGGCTTCACGGGAGGCAACTGGTCATTCTTGAAAAAACCCAAAACCTTTCTTAACATTTCTATGCTGAATTCATATTACACTTTAGGTTTCATCCATTAGAACAGCCGGCTCCACCTCAGGTACCTGTACCCGAGTCTAGAAATCATTCGCAATAGTCACCTCGACACATTTGCCCACCCAAGACTTGTCCTAATGAATGAACTAAACTGAATTCGAACCCACCTAATTTACAATGGAAACATTGCAAATCGTAGGCATGGGGGGGTATGAAAGTGCAAAACGTCATGAAAACTCATATCACAAGAAAAGGTTTCAGCAAAAAATCACATATCACAAAAAATACAAAAAATGAAAAAATCTTGAAAAAGAACAAAAAAAACTGAGCGGAGAGGAGAGAAATTTTTTTGAGGCCATACAATACATGAGGAGGAAAAGAGCAAAATGACACAAAGGAGCACAAAATAAAAAGGAAAAGAAAAATAGATAGTCATTAGTAAGAGATTAAGGGATTAATCGAAGTTCTAGACTGCATCAAGGAAAAGAGAAAAATAGAAAAAAAAGTGCTAACGAGACACAAAAAGAGATTAGTAGGAACATCAATCTTAGGCCTTTTGGGCTAGACTCTTAGGCTTAAAAATTCAATTACCTGCTAAGATCTGGATAATCCTTAAGAGGTTGGGGAAAATGTGAAGCTTAAGTATTAGGTCTAAGGCTTAGGGAGCATTCAACCTCGTTAACTGACCTTGAATTTATGGGACTCGGTAGCCTAATCACCCAAATCCACACATAGTCTGGTTCAGTGCGCATAACTATCAAAATCACGTAAAAGCGTTTAAATGTTCTGAAAAAAAGTTGCCTAAATTAGGAGCAGCTGATCAATGCAAGTTGATTTGGACGAGTTCCCGACGCGGAGAGGCAGGAAATTCCCCTCGAAGATGTGTAATAACATATCGTCTCCTCGGTGCTTGTCTCCTAGGATATTCACGTATCCTACCAGGGGCACGTAAGCACTCTACTGGTTCAGACACCATGGGCGACATTATCACGAAATGCCGATTGTCAGGGTCTGGATTTGGCTACGGAATGCCATGGGCAGGATTATCTCAAAATCTCGAAAGCCAGGGTTCTGGGGGTTGCCACAGGTGGTGCTATCACGAAGCATCGATTGCTAGGGACCTTTGAGGATTGATGATGGGGACAAGGAATCCGATACAGACCATGTTGAGAAGCCAATCTGAAGCTAGAAATAGAAATAAAAGAGGGAGAAAACTCTCCAAACAAATAAATCCTCTATCTCTCTCTTACAAAAATGCACTGCAAACCGAACCAAGGCTAAAATATGCCTCAAGCACAGGTGCTTTAACCGCGGAGTCCAATGAACCTTAGGATAGTTCCTATGGGCCTTAAAAACCTTCGTGGAGGATCGAGACTAGAGATGGTCAGGTTCGGATCTTGGTTGGTACTTGAGTACCTCTAGGCCTACTGTCGGCATTCTAACTTAATCACAAAGAAAAAGCACTTATCATAAATTGTAAAAGAAACTCATGCTCTAGAATAGAAGTTAGAACCTTGAAATTTTGCTAAGGGACTAGCAAAAGCTAGGTATGGGGGTATGATGGGAACACCATCATGAGCCTTATTTAGCTCATTTTGACCTAGAAAAGAGAATAAAAGCTCCTACATAACCAAGTGAAGGGCTTAACTTGGAGAATAACTGGGTTGAAAGAAAAGTAAGAAACAAAGGGTAGAACTACAATTTTACCATTGCAGCATAACAACAGGATTTCGCAGGGGTTAAACATGGGTCAATTGGTCTTAACAAGATAAAAAGTAGGATGGTTCAATCAGAAAAGGGCTAATGTGAGATCTGAGAATTAAATGACATCCTATAACGTTAAAACAAACCCACTTAATTTAACAAGGTTCTGGTCAAGATAAAAGTCAAGTAAACCCTCTAAAATTCATGAAAAAATATCCTCTAGGGTTTAGAACCTTCAATTTGGCCTTTAAAACCTATTTTGACCTAAATAGGGGTCCTAGTCCAACATTTTCCTAAATTGGGTTTTTATGCAAAATGTCCTGTCAAACATGGTCAAACCTAAAATCCAACTTCACCATTTGATTTCTTAGGTCCAAATTAGGTTTATACCAAAATTTGGACCCAAGGAAAATTCACCTTGACCTACTTTGCAAAAAAGTCCAACTTAATTACTTTTAGACCTTAACTTTTGAAAACCTTGCAAAGACCCCCCTAGCTTCCATGCCATTCTCTGCAAATAGGTCCCACTGCCATTACAGTGGAGGAATCCTACTCTGGCGAGGATTCAAAAGGGAGATTCTCTAAGGAATTCCTGATCGTGTGAACCCCATCATGCGCTCTGATTCGCACCGAATCTCTCGTGCGAATGCATGAGAGATATGGGTATCTCTTGACTTTCCTATTCCGGTGAGGAAACCTATGCTTGGAAGATTGTCTTCCAAGCACAAGGCCCTCTACTTGTGCCTATAAAAGAAGCCCCAGGCTTGGCCGATCATTCCAAGCTTGATTTGGGCGAAGAATCCCCCAGAATTCCTCTTTTCCCCTCTTCGGCCAAGTAGCCCGCAAGCCCCGGTGACTCTTCCTCCCACTTCTCGTCGCTCTACCACCATACCAATGGTAGAGTCTTCTCCACCTCATTCTTCCATATCGTGCCATACCTACATCCGTGTCTTCAGCCCTCTCGTCGTCGTCGCCTCTTCATCTCAAGGCCTTCGTCTCTGGCGACGTCAAATACGCGTCATCCGCCCACAGCCTCCCCCCTTCGTCCAGCTACTCTCAAATAATACCCCTCTCCCTACTCTTCATTTTCCCCCACTTTATTTCTATTTTCGTGCCTCGACAGCCACAGACCACCCTCATCTTCCTTATCTTCGGCAGACCACCGGCGAAGGCGCATCCACCACTCCACACACCCACATGCCTCGCCAACTACCGCAGAAGCTTCACCATTGTCCATTGGCCATCATCCACCTCTTCATCGACCACCACACATGCCCTACACTGCCCCTGAACAACCGCACCTTCACGGCCATAGACTGATCTAGGCATGCACGCCTAGGCCATCTCGTGCCATGCCACCCATCACACCACCTTCGCTGTGTCACGGCGAAGCTCTCTAAGTGTTTCGATAGGGCCATGAGGCCATATTCGTGTTGACAGGGTTGGACCCCCAGTCGCCATTGGAGCAGGAGTAAAGCTTGCTTGCAAGCTTGCTCTAAATAGCCCCGGTCCAGGAGACCGAGCCCCAGGTGTGTGGAACCACTTTGCAATTCCCTTGCACCCAGTAATTGATGCCAATGCACTCTGCTGTTGCAGCAATTAAGCGACGTTCGCTGCAGGTGCAAGCGAAGAAGCGGGTGGGACTTTGTCCCACCTCGGTAACTTTAGAAGTAGGTGAGTGGTATAAGTTATTTTTGTGCTTTAGCTTCGTTGCCTTTGAACACGGGGTGAGGTCCCCTGGCCCACATACCTGCCTCGTCCGTGCTCACTCCTCCATGGACTTGGTTGTCCTGACTCGATAACCCTACACTCCTCCCACATCACCCACGCGGGTGCACCTAGACCCAGGTACACTTGTCCGACCCGTTTACCTGAGAAAGGCTCTGTGAGAGCGAGCCTAAGAGAGAGAAGAGAGCGAGCATACGCGGGGGAGGGTAGGGGTAGGTTTTGCACTTCTGTGCAGGGAAAGGAAGAAGGAAGGAAACCTGAAGGAAGGAGCCACAGAGGAGGAAGAGGCTAAGGAAGGAAGCTCAAGAAGGAAGAAGCCAAAGCAAGGAGAGAACCAAGGAAGGAGAAGAAAGAGTTGAAGAAAGAAGAGGACTCTGAAGGAAAGCTTAAGGTTAAAGGAAGGCTAAAGAAGAAGGAAGCTGTAGAGAAGAAGGTTCAGCTGGAGATGGAGAAAGAGAAAGAATCCAAGACAGAGGAAGGAAGGGGAAATCAGAGAAGGAAGAAGAAAAAGGAAAGAAGCCAACGAAAGTGAAGAAAAGAAAGAAGACGAAGGAGAAAGAAGCCACAGTCAGGGGAAGAACTAAAGCCAAGGAGGAAAACGAAGAGAAAGAACAAGACATCAGAGAAGAAGAAAGAAGAAGAGAAAGCCCAAGCTAGAAGCATCTATTGCTTCATCATTTGATTAAACATCACATATATCAAATTGAGATTGTGTTCTTAGTTTTTAAATACCAATTTGCTCCCCGTGTTTGACCTCAGATTCTTAGTTTTTTGAGTAATAAATTCTTATTTATTTTTCGAAGTGATTTCAACTATACTACAATGCAATATTTACAAACCTGATTTCGCTTTTGCATAAATAATCCCTGAAGATCTGCCGCAAATGTCGCTGAAGACAGCCCACACACCTACTCGCTGCTACGCTGGCATGCGCTCCCCATGGCCGTGTCGCATGCGTACGAGCGATATGCGTCGCTGCCTCAGTGCGTGCGTGCACCCGCACTGCTGTGCGCGTGCGGTGGCATGTGCGTGCGCAAGGGCGGCTTGGGTTGTGCCATGTGGCACAATCTGGGTCGTCCATCTTCTTTCCTTTGTAGGGGATGCTACAGAGGTAGGATTAAGTCGATTTTCAGGCCGTTGGGCTACGATCGTCGATTCGAATCCATCGGTGCAGTCGAATTTGTCATTTGACGCTTTGGATTGTGACACCTAGTCCCTCGACTGTTGATCTTTCTTAGATTGCATATGGTGCTACGGGACTCCGATCGAGGCAATTTCGAAGGTGTTAGACTCCGATCGTCATCCTGATTATATCTGTACAGTCGGATCGTCAATCTAAGGCTCTGAAATAAATATCCTTCTCTCCTGACCACAAAAAGGATGCGATTAACCTAAATTATATACAATTACTCTAAATGTAGAATGATGCATGCTATGCAATATTTATAACATGAAATGCAAATCTAAGCCTAGGAACATGTATGAATAGGCATTTTAACCAAAATAGATGTGTCTAGATCATACCCCCATGCCTATCTTTTGCTAGTCCCTAGCAAAATTAAACTACATGCTATGTATAAAATCCAAATTAGGATTAGATCGGTTAGGCCTAAGTTGTTTATTAACAATAGAAAATTTCAACTAAGGTTCTGAACTACAAAGACTCAATAGTACCTAAGTGTCTGCCAGAATGCAAACCACCCAAGTCCTCACCTTATTTGAAAAGGGAAGATACATTTTTTTATTTTTCTTCTTTTCTAATTTTTTTGTACTTTTGGAGTTTAAGAGTTCTAGGATAACCTTTTACGGCTACCTGACCTGCCTAAGACTCGAAAAGGACTCTAAGTGCTAAGAATCTAGTGAAAAGAGTGAAAGACTCACTAGGCGACCGTTAAAACGAACTTCAGGTTTCTACGACCCTAGGTGACCTTGCCTAGAGGTTTATCTTTTCTAATGGTAGCTTTCTCCCTACTTTTATTTATGGGGTTAACATAAGGGTGAACCCAGTGTATATCTCTCTGGTTTATTCTACTTCCTCACTTCTTCCCTAAGTGTTTTGGGAATTATTATGCATTTTTTTTGTGAGCTGGGTTCTGGACAACTGACCAATGAGCTGTTACCCACAACAACTTTCCTGCCATAGTCGTGCGGTGAAGTGTGGTTTTATTTTTTATTTTTTCTCCTTTTTCTATTTTTTCTTTTTCTTTTTATTTTTTATTTTTATTTTTCTTTAATTAGGTGGCTTCCCTAATCTAAGATTTACCTAAAGGCAGTATAATGAAAATGGTCCTGGTAAAAACTTGGTGGTTTTAGGTCAATAGGAACCCTTAGATCCAAACTTGTTTTTCCCTCAAAACTAACCTCCCAAACTTTCATTTCAACATTCTATTGTCTAACATCAAGTGCTCAGGTTTTGGGACCTCTAGCATACCGTTCACCCCATAAGATTTACCAGAGTCCAGAAATCGTGGCTGACTCAGAATTGACTTGGGTACAATGATTTCCAAATCAAAATCAATCGCTTTGGGGTGTGGCTGAGGAATGGGGCTATCGATTGAATCTTCTAGTAAATGAGGTTTCGAATCCTCCAAGTTAGCCCCAACCGAATCCAAATCTTTAATAATTGGGCTATCAAATGGTTTGTCAGATTCCTTAAGCCCATTTGTCTCACTAAAATCATTTTCCTTACGCTCAAGTGAGACTTCACTAAGAGATTCTTCACCCTCAGAATCAAAGAATCCATGATCCTCATTTATATATGTCTCAAAATCGATTGTAATTTCATGGTTCAAAGAGACATTTTTCCTTGCTCCCTGGCTTGGGGATCTCGAGTGAATCAATCGGTTCATCCTCAATGGGTTGCTCTAGCCCAACCTGGTCATCCCCGGTCTTGGAAAATGTATCCCCCTCGACAGGTGCCTGAGCAGGTTCAGACATTGGTTCTCCTGAAGGGGGTTCATCTTGAGAATCATCCCAAGATTTGACTAGGGCAACCACAAATTTCATCCTCATCCTTGATAATTTCCCAAGAAGAAACTCACCCATGTCCCTATCCCTAACATTTTGGAGCAAATCCAATAGAGAACTATTAAGTTCATCAATCATTTTGATCATAGGCTCCAATGCTTCAATGCATGGTGTTGGCTGAGCTTCTATAGATTGTATAGTGTTCTTCAAATTAGACAACACCCTATCCTGGATCTGGTTCACCTGAACCGATTGGTTCGATTCAGGGTTGGGTGGGTTTAGGTTAAATCTAGAGGTGTCAAGATATCGAGGTTCTTAGGTCTCTCCCTGATAGTTGGTCCTTTTAGGTTGTTTAAAGCAAGGTGGTGACCTATATTTAGTGGAATACTGGGGAAGGTAGGCGTTATAATCATTATATCCTTCCTGATTGTAGACCGAGTTGGTTTGGTGATCAAAGGATGAAGATCTATAATCATTGTAGCTTTGAGAAGGATAGTAATCACAGTCTTGTTGTCTAGGGTTAGGCCCTGGACACTGAGGTTCGGATTCATATCCCTAATCAAAGTTATCCCAGCTATTAGATGGGTAATCATAAGTTGAGTCGGGATAGTAATCATCTTGAGGATACGTGTTGGTAGGAGGGTAGCATTAGAAATGTGTGAAAGATGTGGAAGGATACATTGTGGAGTAGGAGGGAAAACAGAATAGAGAAAGGTGTCCTGTAGTACAATTAACCAAACCTGTCCTTATGTAGGTAGCCTAAAGACCTACAGACTCCCAAGATCCATCTTGAGGTTATAACAATTTTGTCTACTTTTATTCGGTCAATCCAACCAGTTAGAAGGAGGGACTGGGGGAAGGTTCTTTCTTTGGCTTGCACCTTCGGTTCCTAGTGTACCCCCAGCTGCGTTCATTTATGCTACTCCCTTAGCTAGACATCAGATGGACCAGCAGAAGTAGATTAATCGAAAAAAATCTCAGTCTGAGCCCCAAAGAGGGGATCAATCCTTAAGACCAATGTCTACTCATTTTTTGTTAGGCTTGGGATGATTGTGCTCTTGGAATGTGATGGCCCCTTTAGATGGGTTGTGCCCTTAATGATCAGTTAAAATGTGTGTGCATGCACAACCAGGGTTTTCAAACAAGGTTATTTGATGATGTGTCGTTTAGGATTTAACCTCGCTTAGTAGCTTTTAGGGTTTAGTTCTTAGGTTGGTTCAATCAAGGTTTAGTAGAACACTCTAAGTTTTGAAAGCACGGGTGATGATATGTTCGCTCCTATGAAAGCACACACTGTCCAATTGGACTCAATGAGAGTCCAATTAACCTAGACCTGACTTAATTGAGTTGTTTTACTCTCAATTAATTTTCCACACACCCAATTAAACTTGTATTAAGTTTAATTGCACTTTATAAACCTAATTTGAGACCTACCTTGACCTAAACCCACTAGAACCCAACCTAATCAACCTAGCCACCTAAGTTTTGACCCACACACACACACACACACCCGCACACACCATCCACACGAAAATATCTAGCCTAGATTTCTCTAGAACTCTCTACCATGTGTGGTTGCCTTGGTTGCCAAAAATAGCAACCAAGAGCCATTCAATTTTTAGATCCACATTTGGTGGATCTAAAAACCACCATCCACCCTCTCTCTCTCACTCTCCCACGAGCTCCCACCATAAGCCTTCTAGAGAATTCCATAATTCTCTAGAGAGTTTCCCTTAGGTCTATAAAAGGACCCCTTGGGTGGCCATTGGCACCCATTCACTCCCTTGGCAATTGCTCTCCATTGGTGCCATTCACGCCACCTCCACTTAGCCACTCACTCCACCTCCACGAGCTCACTACCACCACCATGGAGGACACCATGCCGGGATGCTGGATCAACCCTACTTCTCTCCAAGGGTCGGCCTAAGCTACATTGGCCGGCCCTCATTCTCTTCTCGACGACTCCAAGGCCATCGGGGACCACCCCTGAATGCCCTCTATTCTTCTAGCTCTAGATCATGCTCTTCATAATTTTTATTGCTCATTTACTGCTTAGTAGACTAGTCTTACTTCTCCCCCAATGATGCATGCAAAATCCCCCCATTGATTCTTGTATGAAATCATTTTCTGGTAGTTAGATTTAATTTTAAGCATTCATGTATAAGCTTTCCTCTAGATTTCCTTGTGGAACAACTCTCCCACGATGAATGAAATTTCATTTTATATATATATCTCTTATGTGTTTGAAATCACCTTGAGCTAAATGATTATCATATTTGCTTGATGTAAGTGCCTGTTCTTTAACCGCCTATATATTACACACCAGCATGTCGTTTAAATAAAGTAGAGCAGCTTTAAGATCGATTTCAAAAATAAAAACAACGCCTCCCAGAGACGAATGACTGGGACTCAAAGTCTCGTTATTTTCAAAACAATATCTTTGTTGGATCGTATTTCGCAACTATACTACGACGCTTTTATAAAAATGCGACCTACGATTTCTCCCGACAAAACGGCGCCATTGCCGGGGAGGTAACGCCATTTTTATTGATTTCAATCTTTTACTTATCATTGACAAATCTTCCTCTACTTCGTTGTTGATGTGCAGGAACACGGAAGAAAAACGACTGTGCACACATCGAGCGCGGCGAAGAAAGTCAGGTGCACATCACATTCTTTTAGAGTAGGTTTATTTTCTGAACCCTAGGACTAGATCTACTTCCTGCAATTTCTTTTGTAAAAAAAAAAAAAAAGATTTTTCTCATTTTCGTGGAAAAGAAAAAAAAATCAAAAAGAAAAAAAAATTAAAAAAAAATCTAGATTAGGTTTCCTTTTGAATCTAGGTTAGAAAAAAAAAGAGAAAAAAAAAGAGATATTTCCGTTTGAATCTCTTGAAAAATTCTTTTTTTTTTTAAAAAAAAAAATGTGCAAAAGATTAAAAATAAAAAAAAAGCTTCTTTGGTGGAAGGCTTGAATTTCAAATTCAAACCTCTTTAAAAGTTTTTCCACCACCTTCTGATTTTCAGCCAGATTTCAAATCTCACCTAAAAATTCGATTGCCTGAAAATCCGTTAGCGAAAAATTCTGAAATTCGGGCAAAACCTTCAATTTCAAACCATCTTTCAAATGCCATTGTTACTTTGAAGAAACTCCAAATATAAATTTTTTTAAAATTCGCGAAGTACACTGGAGTCAGATTGGCCCAGATTAAAAAATTTTCAAATTTCAAAAAGCGATTCCGAGCAATCCGCGAATCTGTTTTGACTAAAAATTGTGGGGTTTGAAAGCTGATCTAATTGCATTTATTTTCCATATTTTTTCCAAAATTCATGAAGATCATTTGATACTGTTTCAAAGTGAAAAACCGTCCAAGGGTCAAAGTTCCAAATCTCACCCCCTGATATTTAAAATTCCCTAAAAATTCGATTGAAATAGTAAAAATTCTAAAAAAAATATTCTCTGAAAAACTAATTGAAAAAGGAATCTGCTCGCAAAATTTCAAATTGATTGGATTCCAATTAGTATCAGAGAATCAACATTATTTTTGTGGTCTGTTGAAATAGAGAAAAAAAAACCCTAGAAGTGCATGCAACTTAGGTTGAACCTTTAGGATCACAAATAGAGACCACACTTTTGGCTAACCTAGACTTAATCAAGTCTAGTTAGCCGGTGATCTTGGTCACCTTGTGGGCCACTCACCACAAACCCCACTGAAGAAAATGGGTTAAAAACTAATTTTAAAACACAAAATCAACCCGAGTTCGTTGTCATACTACTGGATGAGTTTAATCTCTCTTGCCAAACCTAGTGACTAAGTCTGCGGGGTAGTGTCAAACGACCGCGGCTCGGGGATCAACGGAACCGGAGGCGTAAGCCAAAGGAAGAACCTTCCCCTTAGTCCCCTCGTAAGCGGACTGGCTAGGTTAGCTTGAGAGGCGGGATTCACGTTCAGTCGGTTGTACGACGAACTTATCTTCAGGAATTCAAATCCCTAACAAAAAATCTAGTCACCTAATTTATAAGGACCATTTGATTGACAGGGCCTTAGCCTTGTTCTGCGTGGCTACACCAACCCAGGGGTTGGGCAGTGTATGCACGGAAGGAGGTCACTTCGACCTCACTTGGTTGGACCTTGGGAGCCACTCCCAAGGAGGCGAGTCACCTCGGCAGGACCATCTTCTCGCCCCATTTCTTCTATCTGCTGAGCCGCAATGGCTAACATTGGATCTGGACCTAATCTGGATCCAGAAGAGCTGGACCCACGAGCTTATTTGAGAGCTCGAGTCACTGAATCAGCTCAACCTTGGGATCAAAACCCAAGGTGGCGAAGATGACTTTTCACTTCGCTTGATCCTTCTCGGGTTACCGAAATGGTTAACCCATATCCTAACCCTGGATATTATGACCCATACTAGTCGGTCCCTCAAAGGATCGCATCTTATAACCCAGGATATGGATTTCATACTCCTGCTTCTCACCCATGGAACATGGGTAGACCTGATTCACCCCTTGGAACCCCTGAAGAGCTACCGGTGCATATGCGGCCACATTATAGAATACAGAGAGCTATAGCGAGTGCTAAGGAAAAGGCTGCATCCTATCTATGCGAAATCCAGGCTATCGTTGAGCCGAACCAAAGGCAAAGCCGGATTTCGCATCAACAAGTCGTGATGGAGCTCCTTCAGGAAACAGCAGAGATAACAAGGTGAATTGGACAAAATCGAGAAACTCAAGAACTATTGCTTTTGAGATATCAAGTGGAAAATAGCATTGAAGACCTCGAAGAATCTGAAACAACTACGTCGGAAGAACACACAGAAGACTCTCAGGAGCAGATACCCAAAGATCACTCAGGGGAAAAAGAATCTAGCATGGATATGAGACAGGAGCAGGAAGTATGCCGAATGGGTTCATCTGAAATTGAGGAGGAAAGGACTGATATCTCCAGGACTGAGCCGCAATCAGATTATCCTGAATCCTGGGAGACACCTTTTGGGTCAGATGACCCAATCGAAACAAGGGAAGTAGATCCAATTGAGGATATGGATCCTAAGGCAGACATTACATGCGACACTACTGATCAATCTAGACCACTTCCCATTATAGGTGAACCTGTACTAGAGCCAACATCTTTTGATCTGCACTCTTCTTCTTTCACCTACGTCCCTAATTCAGATGCTAGAGATTTTGAGACAACACTTCCTATCCCTGATCCTGACATCCGAAAACCAGAAGTAGCTATGGATAACTCGAACAAAGAAATAAATATGATACCTGAGGTAGGAATTACTGGGGAGCCCAATGCATATGAGGGTAAAGCTTTGAGCAGAATGAGCTGGAGATGCACCTATCATCCTAGTCAATCAAACAGATGGCTCGACTCTGAGCCTAAAGAGTCAGCCTCTGATGAATCAAAGATGGGTACTGATGAGGATGAAGTAATTTCTGACGAGGATTTCAGTGACCTCCCCACAGATTTTCTACTTTGACAAATACCCCCGTATGACCTAGTGCCTGGAGAGGGCATGATCTTTGATGTCAATTATCATTATGAGGATCCCTATGACTCAGATTCTGGTTCTGAGATACATGTTGATCTACTCCCTCAGCAACTTCCTGCTGAATTATGGGACATGATAAATCAGCTGAATCAACATCATGATCCCCCCTCTGATTATCCTCTATTTTCCACCACCACTCCACACTTTCTTATAGCTAGACCTTTTGGAGTAGGGGTGCACAATCAGCTGGTCCGCATCTCTGGACCACTGATTCTAGGAGCATACGAGCACATCTTTCTCTTAATTTTGACCGGCTCCTATGCAAAAATTGGTACATCTCATTGAGCTTTCGCCCAGCTGGAGGCGTTAAACTCAGCACATATAGATATCATTCGCCCCACATTCCACCATCATTTTTATACATAGCATATTTTTGTTTTAGCATATTTCCCTTTTATATTGCATATTAACAGGTTGGCCGGTGCTGAATATAATTTCAGGAGCAATTACAGGTGATTTCTACCCATTCTCTCCCTGCAGCATTTATTTTCTTTTACATTCATGCATGAGGACATGCAAGAACTTAGGCATGGGGGGGTAGATACAGAAAAACTAAATTTTTTTTTCTTGTGCCAACACTTAGGAAAACCTCGGAGCTGCATGCAAAACATACTTTAGGACCATAAATAAAAGAACAACCGACCCCACCTCCAATGCTCGCATTGGAGCTAGAAATCGTTCGCAATAGCCACTTCCGACTCACCCGCTCACCTTTTGTTCTAAATTTAGGGTCAAGCTGATTGTAACCTGATACGGAAATTTCACGAAGTACAAATTATATGAGGTTACATGTTTATAGCATATATAGATATTGCATTCATGAATAAGATTATTTTATTAAGAGAATGCATTAGGGATTTTATCCTTTAGTTGATTCCTGTAATCTGGAATCCAGTACAACTTTTCACACACACGTAGAATTTGCAATGGATTCATGGTGAAGGCTGATAAACGTCTTCAGTTTGTCGAGAAGAAGCAGTGTTTCTTTTCCTGAACCCTTGGACAATGTTTTGGGAGTCAGGCAGATTTTCCTCCAAAAATCCACCAAATAGTGTGAGAGACTAGAGTATACTGGTGCTCTAAGATTAGTGAAAGGAATCTGGAATCCTAGATAATTAGGTGATGATACTCTGAGTTTAGACATAGTTTTCGCTCTCGATTCCCGCGTATACATTTTTGGTGCAAAATTGTGAGAGCCACCGAATAAGGCAAATACGCGGAGAGCGAGTTTTCATAAAACTAGGGCTAAGGTGGATGGTTATGACCATTATTTATGGAATCCTCGGCTGAAGGAGGGTATTGATGTGAAGGTCAGAAATATACCATCCTATTCGTCTCTCCCAGTGCTGTGAGTAGGCACTTCCACCAAATAAGCTACCCAATGTCTCTTGAGTACCACCAATCCCCAATAATGCCTCCTTAATAAAATTCATGGATGTATGCCAGTTGTGCTATGCTGAAAAAAAAAATGATGAAAAGGAAGAAAAATTGAAAAAAAGAAAAAGAAGAAGAAAAAATTTTTTTTGACGAAGAAGAAAAAGAGTTTGTGAATATTTAGTTTTCATCGAGGCAATACCACCAAATAAAATTGAGCTCCACCAAATATGTCCTTAACCTATTTTTCTTGTGTTTCTGACTGCCCAAATACTGGCTGAGGAATCCCGACTTAGCGTTAGGGTTATGAGAACTCAATTAAAGTGTTAATGCCTAGTGAGACCACCAAATACAGATCCTATGTGTGAATCTGGTGAGGTTGTGAGCTCTAAGAAAAAGAAAGAAAAAGAGCAAGAGAGAATGAATGCAAAGGAATCAAAAGAGAGCATAGTGTTTCTTGTCTTTCTCTGAGTTGAGTTACTTAGTAATTCGGGAATCTGGATTCTGTAGTACTAGTCTCTATGTAGCACCAAGTGAGAATGAGCCACTAAATATATAATCCTTTCCCTTAAAGATTCTCTACCAAAGGCCAAAGCCGGGGTAAAATTCATAGAATATCTTGAATACCCTGAGGGAAGAAATCCACCTATCCCGCTAGAATTTTTATTAGGGGTCAAGTACAGGCTGTAGAGGTGTATTAGTTTTCACTCTAATCCGTTGCAAAAGCTACATAGCTGCACCTTCACGATTGTCTGGATTTCTAGAGCATAGGATGAAAACAAAAAGGATAAAAATCTCTATGCAAACACTTGGTAAAATAACCAGTCCCTTAGGGGCCCTTGCTGTAAATAATTTAGTCTTGCATTTGCTAGGGACTAGTAAGATTTAGGCATGGGGGTATGATTACACAGCAATCATAGGTCTTAATTGACATAAACTAGGCTAGGACTTAGCATAAGTTAGGGTTATTCATGCATGCATACGCATTATCTGCATCTTTACTGCTTTCCTTTAGCTATGCGTAAAATAATGTTATAATGTGCTGATTAAGTGCATTATGTCGATTGCAGGGAATAAGCTAATCAGGAGCTGGATCTGAAGCTGGATCAGGAATAACGAGAGTTGTAGCAGAGCTGTAGCAGAAGGCCTAGTTTAGATGTAGGAATAATAATGTAAGGGGGTTAAAGGTTTTCTATTCTATTAAGTAGAAATAAGGCAGTAAAATGTGAAGAGCTTAGGTCCATCCTAGCCCTAGGATAGCCTAGAGACTTCCCCAAGCCTTAGCCACCCTTAGATTAGGTCACAACACCCTAGGAAGCCCTAAAACCCTAGTTCCAACCCTTCTCTGGATGTCCAGATAAGTTTTAAGACGTCCAGGACCCTTAGCCAACTCCCGCACACTTCAAACCCACTTCTGCAGTGTTATTGGACGTCCAGACACTTTGTCAGATGTCCAATTTCTGCAGAATACCCAATACAGAACCCGAAATCCTTCCTGACTCTGATTGGACGTCCAGACAACAAGTCTGGACTTCTGATTTTTGAGTATAAGATGTCTGATTATATAATTAGACGTCTTATACTGCTCTCCAATTCCTGTTTTGAGATTTAAGCCTTGATCTTGGATATCTAGGTCCCTAAACTCAATTCCAACACCATAGGAACCTAAATTAAGGTGCCCTAACCCTAGTACATCACCTCTAGACCTCCCTAAGGACCTAATGAGGTCCTCACTAAACCTAATTGACTTGGATATTAGTCAAATCCATCAGCCTATTCAATTGGACTCATTGAGTCCAATTGAGCCCTGATCTCAGCACACACTGTCCAATTGGACTCAGTGAGAGTCCAATTGACCTAGACCTGACTTAATTGAGTTTTGTTACTCTCAATTAAATTTCCACACACCCAATTAAACTTGTATCAAGTTTAATTGCACTTTACCTTAGTGAATTAGGGTTTATAACCCTAATTTGAGACCTACCTTGACCTAAACCCACTAGAACCCAACCTAATCAACCTAGCCACCTAAGTTTCGACCCACACACACCCACACACACCCGCACACACTATCCACACGAAAATATCTAGCCTAGATTTCTCTAGAACTCTCTACCATGTGTGGTTGCCTTGGTTGCCAAAAATAGCATCCAAGAGCCATTCAATTTTTAGATCCACATTTGGTGGATCTAAAAACCACCACCCACCCTCTCTCTCTCACTCTCCCACGAGCTCCCACCATAAGACTTCTAGAGAATTCCATAATTCTCTAGAGAGCTTCCCTTAAGTCTATAAAAAGACCCCTTGGGTGGCCATTGGCACCCATTCACTCCCTTGGCAATTGCTCTCCATTGGTGCCATTCACTCCACCTCCACTTAGCCACTCAGTCCACCTCCACGAGCTCACTACCACCACCATGGAGGACACCAAGCCGGGATGCTGGATCAACCCTACTTCTCTCCAAGGGTCTGCCTAAGCTACATTGGCCGCCCCTCATTCTCTTCTCGACCACTCCAAGGCCATCGGGGACCACCCCTGAATGCCCTCTATTCTTCTAGCTCTAGATCATGTTCTTCATAATTTTTATTGCTTTCATTTACTACTTAGTAGAGTAGTCTTACTTCTCCCCCAATGATGCATGCGAAATCCCTCCGTTGATTCTTGTATGCAATCATTTTCTGGTAGTTAGATTTAATTTTAAGCATTCATGTATAAGCTTTCCTCTAGATTTCCTTGTGGAACAACTCTCCCACGATGAATGAAATTTCATTTTATATATATATCTCTTATGTGTTTGAAATCACCTTGAGCTAAATGATTATCATATTTACGTGATTTAAGTGCCTGTTCTTTAACCGCCTATATATTACACACCAGCATGTCATTTAAATAAAGTAGAGCGGCTTTAAGATCGATTTCAAAAAGAAAAACAACGCCTCCTAGAGACGAACAACCGGGACTCAAAGTCTCGTTATTTTCAAAATAATATCTTTGTTGGATCGTATTTCGTAACTATACTACGACGCTTTTATCAAAAATGCGACCTACGATTTCTCCCGACAGATGGTCGTAACTATCCACCATAGTCATAGCTTTATTAAGACTCAATCTCTATGTATCTGCCTCATTTGGTGACTCTCAAGAATTCACGCAATGTACTCACACAAGAATAGAGAACGAAAACTATGCTTAACTCTGAAGTATCATTATCTAATGGTCCAAAACTTAAGAGTCCTTGCATTTGACTTAGTGCACCAGTAATCTCTCTACTTTCTTCTCACAAATATGAGGTGGATCTACTAGAAGATAGTATGCTTGACTCCCTATTAACTATCCAAGGGTTCAGTAGACTAAAAATGCTTATTAGTTTTCTTCAAAGATCCATTACCCAGTCTACGTGCAAGTGAAGTAAATGTACTGGATTCTAAACTTAAGAAACAATTTAACGAGAAAAATCTTTAATGACACTTCCATGACTAAGATGGTTTGCTAGGGAGTAACCAATTCAGCTCAAATTTTTTTTTTATATGTTAATGCACCTAACCTACATGCATGAATACTGCCTAAGATGCAAAATGCATCCCCCCATGCCTAAATCCTATAATGTCCTCATTGTAAAATTAAAACAGGGGGACAAAGGAAAGAAATCACCTGATGACGGTGTTATTCAGAATGCTGGGTTGCCTCCTAACAAGCGCTGCATTTTCTGTCAGCAGCCAGACTTATTGGGAACCTGTAAGTCTGGTTCTAGACAGAAAAAGCTAGGCCCTAAAAATATGCGTAACAATGCAGGCCTAGAAAACAGGTAGCCATGGATGTTGGCGAGCTGATGATGCAGCGTGATTCCAAATGCTCTCTAGAAGATATGAAAATAGAGAACCTCGTAGGCTACTTGGGGAGGTCTAGGGATAACAAAAGGAATATGAAAAGGGACCTCCCGAAATGGAATAAGTGGAGGATAACAAGGATCCTCCAAAGAAGGATGGGTTTTAAAAGATATAAACATTATTATTTCCAACCCTTGAATGGCAAGACTAAAAGTACAAGCATCAATCCACACTTGCCATTCTACCCGAGGATGTAATGGACTGATATGTTTTCCAGAATGACTATACATGAGCAGAGATCTGAGCCAAGGATCGGTTAGGGAGTGTAAGGGCTATTTGTGGTGTTGGGCGGTAATGGTTAAGTTCAAGGAGGGCTTAGTTGGTGTCAAGTCCAACTCTAACAACGATTCAGATTGTGTATTCTCCCTAACAATTATTGTAGAAAAATTGAAGTCACTTTGCTTATTATTAATGATCGGAGTCATATTTTCACTTTCCAGTATATGTGAATCAATGGTGGACTCCAAATTAAATTCCTTTGATGGCAAGGTCAAAGCAATAGAATCATTATCATTAATCCCATCCCCGAGTTCTTTTGGTTCACTCAAATTTTTGTCAGGGTGTATATGTGATTCATTAGTAAAGAAGGGAGTTGCTTCAGTATTATCAATTATTTCTGACGGAGGATCCATCTTAAAATTTCGGAGTAAGCCTATATCACGCAATTCTTTATTTTTCTCGGGGCATAAATCCTCGATTGACGTGTTTTGTCCCCGAGAGTCTCCCGTAGGCTTCTCACTATTGTGTTTTTCCTCCTCTAATATCAACTCCTGGTTTGATGGAGGATGACTCTCAAAAGAAGGGAGGAATCCAGATTTCACAGGATTATTTATATCCTCAGGTGGCAAGTCCTCAAATAACACATAATCTCCCTGTGATTCACTCCAGATTTTCTGTCTGGGTTCCTCCATTGGGGCATCCTCATCCTCTGAAATAGACTCTTTATATCCCTAAGACCACAATTGATCTAATTCATCCTCCATTCCCTTAGGGTCACCTTCATTGGGTGCATTTAAATCCTCAGGATGCTGAATGGTAGGTGTTGATTCCCTAAGTGGATGGTCAGGATTAGGCTTACTAAGGGTAGAATAGGATTCCACCAGATAATTAATAGGGGAAGTGATAGGAACAATACAACCTTGAACCGGGTTAGTAGGGGTAAGGAAAATAATGTCATTGGGGTCAAGGTCCTCAAGAGGTGCCATCTTCCCTTTCTTTTGACTCCAATATAGCTCAGGCGAATAATCACTAGGATCATTCTCCTCTAGTGGCTATGTCTCATTGGGAAAGTCTAAGTGATAGCTACGTAAAATCGGATCCCTATTGTCATTGGTTTCCTCAGAATTATTTTCTTGATCATGGTCGCATAGGTAGGGATCAAAATTACTAGGAAGAGCATAGCTAAGCTATCTTATTTCTTTGTTTAATTGTTGACATTCCTCAACATCTCTCCCATAGATTCCATCATTTCCTTTTGTTGTTTTTGCATTTCTATCATAAAAGACGAGAGGCTACTACTATCAGGTTGGGGAGGATAGTCAATTTCAGGCTCTGGTTACCTAGGGGTATCGGTCCAACCTCGATACGGAAAATCATGAAGGGTGTGAGGGTTGGGTGTTTGCACAGGGATTCTAGGGTTGGAAAATCTCGCTCCTAGGCTTTGCTCAAAAGTGGGAGCTATCGGGCCAGTGCTCCCAGGATAAGAATAAGAATGATCCCATGAATTGTCACTGTACCCATCAAAGCATGGATATGCTCGGGGCATGGGATCCTGATTGAAATGATAGGAGTAAGGATAGTCCATTTCTTTTAATTAAATATTTTAACTCTCTTAGGACTTAGATTAAAATAGAAAACTTCCTAGAGAGCTCTATCACGCACACACCAAGTAAACACAAGGAAAGAGGTCTTTTGTTGATTTGAAATTCTTTAAGTCCTCTTCAAATCTCTTCAGCTTAGCCAAATATAGTCAAGGCAGTGTTTCTTCGTTCCCATGTAAGTAGTATAAGAGAAATGAGGCACTTGAAATTTCTGGTCAATGACTATTAAGAAGGTTGAGGTTACTTTTAGTCCTTTTTGGGTGATCAATCAAGTTGTCAAGCAATTACGCACCCTAAATTGACCTTCGAGTGCCCTAGGACCTATACATTGCTTAAATGATACTCCTAGGTGATTAAGTGAGAAGTTACTGGAAGGATGAACAAAGGGATGCAAGTAAGGTGAACCCTTCCTTTGAGGTGATGCGTATGCGGTGCCCCTTAACTACCCTTTTGTTCCTTTAGGGGGTGTCCCTCTTCGTGAAGTATCAAAACACTTGGTCAAAAGGTAATACCACCACCACAAAGCACGATAGGAGGGTCTACACCGATAAAGAGATCGGTGCCTATAGCCTTAAGGGTTCAAGTCCTAGTGCAGTGCCTATAGTGCGTGCTCAGTGCAGGAAGTGTGCATCACATCGCGAAAATTGATTTTTCCTTTTGAAAATTGCAGTCATGTTATTCAAACACTTCTTATATATTTTTCTTTCTTTTCAAGAAATAATGTGACCACTTGATTAATACTTTCAAATCAACTTAAATGATCCTCTTTAATTATATCCAAATGCAATGCGTCTGCAGATAACTAATGCACAAGAAAAGACATACCTTACTCTAGCCCTCTTCAATGCAGAATGTTTACAATGCAAAAAGAAAAGCTAGATGCTACTCATTCATTCCTAGATGGTCGCCCTATAGATATGCAGCTTCTAGCAGGCAGTTTGAATATTTTTTTTTGATAATAATAATAAGCAAACAAACCTAATCTAACTAACTAACCAACATGCAGTTCAAACAATTTGAATAATCCTATAATCTAAATAAAATGGGAACACGCTCCCAAAAATACCCAACACGGGTCCACAAGACAAAAACTAAATGTCTAAGGTCGATCTAGCCTAATCTAAGTATAAACTGATCTCTAGTCTCCAATCCTCCTTCCACACATGTGGGATCAAGGCCCACGTGCTCCTGTTGCTGGCCTCAGGTGGCGTCAAGGTCCACCAAAAGGATTGTCTCCTCCGTGCATGACCACCGTGTTCGTCGTTCAAGGTCGATATCGTCGCTCTGCTACACCTGTCGCCTCGTCAGATTCCTTGTACAATAAGATAAAGAATGATCAAATAATTGCACAACTCAGAATACTCAAAAATAATAAAGTGAATCTATTGCATCTGTTGCCTCCGCGGCAACGGTGCCATTTGGTTGAGAGAGTTTCGCTTAATTAAAATAGCAATAGAATGATATGCCGTTGTAATTTATGTGGTGGAAATCTCTCAATCAAAGATTAAAATAAATATCAATTTAAACCATGAAAAGGATGTCGTATCCACAGGGAGGAATAGGACCAATAAATTCACGAGTACAGGGTTATAATGTTTGAAGAAACCTTCACAGCTTCAATTCGATGAATATGCTACTCTAAATGGAACTTAAAATTTCATTAAAAGTTCAAGTCCATTTATGTAATTTTCATGTCAGGAATCAAGACCCTAAAAGTATGTATATGATGCATGTGTAGTGGCATATCATGTAAGTTGAATTGCAAGCAAATCTGAATTGAATTTCAATGTTAAATGATGCACATAACACAAGTTAAGTAAATTCACAAAATTATAAGTGCACCCATGCAATTTTGCCTGAATAAAATAGTCAATAACCAAGTGACAATGGCATGTAATGTAATTTTTAATGTGAGCAAAAAGAAAGGAAACTTCCTCTCTCTTCTTTGCACGTATGGAGGCATGGCCGTCGACCGAATGAAGCCCGATGGCGATGCGTGGGAGAGAGGTGATCGCAACGGCGGTGGAGGCATGGCCGGAGGTGGCTGGTGGTGGCCAGCCGGATACTTGACACCGGCAGAGATGAGCGGTAGGCTGCTACGTGTGGTCTGCTATGCGTGCACATGGGCGCGACTGCAGCAAGCGTGGCCGGCGAGGTTGCGTGGGGGGGTGCAGCATGCGTAGAGAGGTTGGGCAGGCTGGAAGTGCGCTTGCAGGGTGTGCGGTTGTGGAGGTGGCACGCGTTGGTTGCTGTACAGAAGTAGAGGAGGAAGGAGACGGACAGGCACGCACTTGCGGTGTCTACGGGCACGTGGTGGGGCAGGCTAGATGCGCGCTTGCAGGGCACGTGGTGGGAGAAGATGAGGTGCGCTTGCAAGGGCTGCAGTAAGAGGATACTGCGTGCTTGCAAGGGCTACGGTGGGGCAGGCTGGAGGCACGTGGTGCTCGCTGGTTCCACAGTGCACACCTTCTTCACCATGCATGTAGGGGTCTTTTCCAGTGGTGCGCTGCCAAGCCCCTCCTAAGAGCACACCCCTACACTTTTTATCTCCTCCCCCCTTCCATTCTTTTTCCCTGGCACAAGTCAAGGGATTTTAAATCCCTTGCTAAAATTGGCCGCCTATTGGATTGGTTGAGGACGACGACTGTTGAGGGATGGCTTTGTTGAGGCCGGCCGGCTGTTGTTGGAGGAGAAAATTCTTTTCACCCCCCTGGTCTCTTGCGAAATTAATCCTCCTCCTCTCTCACTTTTCGATTATTTGTTAACTCTTAAATTAGCCTGATGGAGTGGATCAAGTGGAGGAGATGCATAGGGTGTACTGTGTGTGAGACCTGCATGAAATATAAAATAATTGTAGAATGCAATGGAATAGATGTAAACTTAAGTAATGATGCATGCAATCATTTTATGACCTAATGTGGTTATTAACAAACATAAAATGTAAGAATAGAGTTAACTTAGGCATAACAATAGTTCATTAAAATGGACTCATCAATGGCGACCAAAGGCTTTAGACACCTTAGCAGAAGAGGCTCAACACCACAGAAGAAGCACAAGGCTCCTATTAACGCATGAAATCGATGTTTTAAAATCGTTGCATTGCAGTATAGTCAAAATCGCTTGTCAACAAATACAATGTATAGCTCGAAAATCTAGAAATGAAGTCCGATGACAAATACAGGGAGCAAATAGGAATTCACACGCTAATCTTTAATAAATGAGCACAGAAATAAACACAATAATGATATTCAAGGAATGATAACTACTCAAAATTGATATTCAATGTATAACATGAGTATTTCAAGACTTTAAGAGCACAAAAGAATAACTAAGACAAAATAGTGGTCATTTAGATCACCAATTACTAGCCCAAGCAAATGTATAGCAATTACTCAAGTGATATTAAATAAATGAACAATACCCATATGTCTGACATTCAAGTCAGATGACATAAATGTTCTCTGCTACAATACTCTTCTTCTATTGTCTTCTCTTCTCTTAGATTCTTCTTCTTCTTTCTTCCTTAGCCCTTCTCTTCTTCTTAGAGGCACAGCAACCTTCTCTTCTTCTACCTTTCCAAACCTTCTCCCTTTCTTCAGTTCTTCCTCTTTCTTTCTCACGCACAAGGGGAGCATACTCTTCCTCATGACTAAGTGTCAAGCTTTCTTCTCTAAAGCAAAACCCACCCTCCCCCACTCTCTCTCTCTTTCCTTCCTCCTCTCCTCTTTCTCTCATGTAGCTGGGTAATTGGGTAATCGGATATGCGTACCCAGGTCCAAGCTCACCGGGGGTGGTGATGTGCGAGGAGTGATATAGGCGGGTCAGGCATGTGTAGGGTGAAGGGGACCTCACCCCTAAGTGTTGAGGTGATAAGCCCTTAGCATAAAAAACCATTATGTGGCATCATTGGCTTATCTCCCACCAATGTGGGACTAAAAGTCCCCTTCGTCTATTTGCATGCAGTAGCTAAAGATGCTTCACAAATTGACGTAGTTGTAGGGGCTATTCGTCTTAGCTGAGGCCCTGGAAAGAACCCTAGGGAGTTCCACAGGACCTGAGGGTAGTAGTGGAGCTTCTTGATGCCGGAGAAGTGTAGACGGAGCTGCGGATGACGAAGGCGATGGTAGATGGTGGCGGTTACCTGAAAATTGTAACATGGGATTAAAAACCCCAATCAAATAGTCCAGAAGTGTCGCCGAAGGATGTGGAGTGTGAAGGAGGTGATTTCATGGAGGGACAGTGCGTGTGGAGGGTGGACAGTGACGGAGAAGGAAGTGTGATGGTGTGGTGTTCGGTGGAGGTGTAGGATGGGTGGATGGTGAAATAAATATGGGGTTTTGGTGCAGGTGGATGAGGCAGAGCTTGAGGGAGCGTTGGCGAGGTGTTTGGAGTTGTGTAGTGAGAGGAGGTCCTCGCCAAAGTGGTGGCCAGAGTGGAGAACAAAGGTGGCGTGTGTTCGATTGAGGGATTCTTTTTAGGTTTTTGGATAGGAAAACTAACCTAAGAACTAAAGGGACTGACTAAATAGTCTAATGGGACAAAGGGGCTAAGGATTGGCATCGGCATTGACAGGCCAGCATCATGGTAGATGCATCTCCAGAGGGGGACGGCGATGAGGAAAGGTTCAAAAATGACGAGGCTTTGGCCAACCACTATCGGAGGAAGGAGGGGAGAATAGCTATGCCTCCAATTTGACTGTTGGAGGTGCGGACGAAGGAGAACGAGGAGGACTACTGGAGTGTAGCTTGGAGGAGGCTGGAGATAGGGAAAAGGGAAGATTTTTAGGGCCAAACCTAGCTAAGGAACTCGGTCGTGCATTAGGGGTCTATTTAAAGGGCTCAAGGAGGCCTTCCAAGCTTGGAAACCAAGCTTGGAAGATTGGGGCTTACGCATAAGTAGGAGACCCAAACCTTCAAAAGGTTCACACGAGCTTTGGAGTAGGATTCAAAGCCTCGTACATGGCTCAAATCGAAGGCAACTTCCTCAGGAATTCCCCTTTCTATTTTAGGAAAGATTCGTCAGTCAATCAGGGAGACCTCTCCAATCAAAGGTCATTGGAGTAGGATTTAGGACTGTGATGGTGGCGGGGACCTATTGGTGAGGAAGCTGTCAAAGCTAGGGGTCTATTTGCAAAGAATTCAAAAGTTAGTGCCATGTGTGTGAAAGAAAAGACTCAGACTGGACTAAAATGCAAACTAGGTTAAGATGATCTTTGATTGGGCCCAAGGTTTGGTACAAACCTAATTTGAACCCAAGGAATCTGATGAAGTCAAATTTAGTTTTTTACTAAGTTTGACTAGGTAATTTATGTAAAAACCCAAATTAGGGCAATTGTCTACTTGAGACTCTATTTTAGGTCAAATCAGGTTCAGATGGTCAATTCAAAGGTACCAAACCTTAGAGAATATTATTATATGATTTTTAGAATGTTTAGATGAATTTTATCCTGACCGAAACCTCAGTTAATAAAGCAGGTCTATTTTTAGGGTTTCATATTTCAATTAATTTTTGAATCATTTGAAAGCCCATTTCTGTCTGCATGAACCCATTTATTAGACATTTATGACCATTTGACCTATAATAAGCCCTTGGGAATCCTTGTAATTGTTCTACAATTAAGATATTATGTTAAAACTACAGTTTTAGCCTTGTTTTCATGTTTATCTCAGAGAATGGATATGCAGTGAATTATGGCTCTTTGGCGATTATGTAGGAGCATTTATTAATGAATTATGACTAATTAAAGATAAATATAGCTGATGATGGTGTTATCATCATACCCCCATGCCTAACTTTTGCTAGTCCCTTAGCAAAATCTTATGAAATTAACTCGAATTCTAGACCATGCCTTTGATGTTCATAGTCCTGATTCTTTCTTCTTTTTAGAAATTAGGTCAGAATGTTAATAATAGGCCTAGAGGTACTCAAGTACCAACCAAGATCCAAACCTGACCAACTTTAGCCTCAGTCTTCCGCGAAGGTTTCTAAGGCCCACAGAAACTATCCAAAGGTTTGTTGGACCCCATGGTTAAAGCACCCATGCTTGAAACAAGGTCAGTCCTGGTTCAGTTTGCGGTGCATTTTGTAAGAGAGATTGATAGAAGAATTTTTTCTTTTTTGGAGAGCTTTTTCTCTCTTCTTCTTTTCATTATATTTTTCCTTAGATCCAACCTCGGATTAGCCCTAAACACATTCTCTATCGATTCCTTGTCCCCACCATCAATCCTCGTAGGGTCCCTAACGATCAATGCTTTGAGATAGCACTACCCATGGCAACCCCCAGAACCCTGGCTTTCGACACTTCCAGATAGTGCTGCCCATGGCATTCTGTAGCTAAATTCAGTCCCTAACAATCGACATTTCGGGAAAATCTCTCCCATGGCACCTGAATCAGCATAAAATGCTTACATGCCCCTAGTAGGATATTTAGATATCCTAAGAGACAAGCATCGAGGAGATGGTATGTTATTGTGCATCTTCGAGGGGGATCTCCCTCGTCTCCGTGCTGGGAACTCGTCCAAATCAACTTATGTTGATAAGCTGCTCTTAATCTAGGTAGTTTTTCAGAATAGAACAAATGCTTTCGCATGGTTTTGATTATTAAGTACACTGAACTAGACTTGTGTGTGGATTAGAGTGCTTACGTTACCGAGTCTCGCAAACCAGAGGTCAGTTAACGAGGTCAAATAATCCTTAAGCCTATAGACCTAATACATAAGCTTCGCATTTTCCTCAACCTCTTGAGGACTATCTAGATCTTAACGGATACTTGAATGTTTAAGCCCTAAACCAATCCCAAGAGTCCTAAGATCATCACTCATACTAATCTCTATGTCTCTCTATTCTTTTAGGACTTTTTTTTTTTCTTTTTATTTGGTCTAGAACTTAAGTAGATTCCATAATCATTTACTAATGACTCACATTTTGTTTCAAATTGTGCTCCTTCTTGACATTTAAATCACCTCCTCTTGTCCTCCTTAAGAATGATATTCAATTAATCTCTCAAATTTTCCTCCCTTTTCTCCATTTTTTTATTCTTTTTCAATTTTTATTTTTTTGGTTTTCTGAATGTGAGTAATTTTTTTTTTTAGAACCCTTCATAAACTTGAATTTTTATGTGTTTGCACTTGAACATCCCCTCGTGCCTAAGTTTTGCAATGCCATTGCAAATCGGAGGGTATGAAATCAACTCGGTTCACATGTTACAATAAGGTCAATGGGTAGGTGAATGGGTCAGGATGACTGTTGCGGACTATTTCAAGCTTTGATATGAATACCAAAGGTGGAGTTGGCTATTCTAAAACTGAACTCAGAGTGCAGCAGACGTGAAGCTCAAAATGATAATCAGAAGGATCTCAGGTTTTTGAAGTGACGAGTGGCCTCCCGCTAAGTGCTAAATTCAATGCCTTCAGCCAAGCAGAAAATGGTCATGGAGAAGGAGTGGTCAAATCAGATGAATTTTGTAAAACAAGCACCTTGATTAATAGCCTGGTTGGTCCAACCAGGTGCTTGTTTAGATCCACAAGCTGATGACGCAGCCCAAACACAATTAATATGGTCGGTTATTGGATGTGGATCAAGAGATACGGAGCCCACAAGATGCTGTGTGGCTCAAGTGGATGTGGAAGTGTGAATCTAGGGTTTGGCTGAGTCAATTCAGCCTGGTCGGAGTAGGGATCCTCAAACAAAAAAGAGTCAGTGGTGGATTTAAGAACCCTACGAAAGTGATCATAGAAAGATGGGATGTGATTATTGATCTGATCAGAGTTCGAAACCCGATCAAAAGATGGAGAGAATCATATGCAACTAGATCATAAAGAGGAGACTCAGAGTAGAAATTGATTCTGGTGGTGGGTCAGGGTTGGGATTGGATTTGAGAAGGTTCTGAATGTGGTGCAGAAGAGGTGGCTTCAAGAAGAATTATATGTGTTGAGGGATCCTCTAGAAAAGGTTCAAAGGTTGGCTCATCTAGAGAGTCCTTGTAGTGTTCATCAAAATCAAATGTAAATGCCTTGAGAGTGCTTATAGGATCATGGGAATCTAAGTCACTAAAAGATTCAAATTCTGGATTGCAAAACTTTCGGTAGTCACTGCTTCTGAATCTTGCAGATCATAAAGGAATGATTCCATCTCAATGGAACCTGACTTTGAATCAATGATCTCGGGATCAGAGACCTCAGAGTTGGAGTCAAAAAGTGGATCATGGATGCTAAGGTTGTAGATTAGTTCATAATTGTTAGGAAACAAAGGTTCTCCGAAATTAGAGTAAGATTTGAAATAGTTGGAGAACTTGTGAAGATCATATTCTGCATTTGATTCCAGGTCAAAGGTTCCACCACAGAAATGATTGATGATAACATCATCATCATCCATATCCAGCTTTATTTAGTCATATTCCATCATTAAATGCTCCTACATAATAGCCAGAAGACCATAATTCATTGCAAAACCATTCTGAGGAAAAGACAGTAAAATAGGGGTAAAACTTTAGTTTAACAGCATATCTCAATTGCAGAACAATCACGGGATTTCAAAGAGGTTAATTAAAGGTCAAATGATCTCAAATGTCTAACAAGTGGGTCCGTGCAGATAGAAATGAGTTTTCGCATGTTTCGAGAATTAAATGACATCTGAAACCCTACAAATAGACTCGCTTAATTTACTGAGATTTTGGTCAAGATAAAATTCACATAAACCCTCTAAAATTCATAGGAAAATTTTCTCTAGGGTTTGGCATCCTTGAATTGGCCATCAGAACCTATTTTGACCTAAAACAGAGTTTCAGACAGATAGTTGTCCTAATTTGGGTTTCTATGCAATTTTTCTAGTCAAATGAGGTCAAAACAAAAATCCAACTTCACCATTTGATTCCTTAGGTCCAAATTATATTTGTAGCAAAATTTAGGCCCAATATGAGATTGTTTCGACCTAGTTTGCACTTTGGTCCAAGTCTGACTTTCTTTACTTCCAATAGCCCCTCAACTTTTGAATTCCTCACAAAAAGACCCCAGCTTCTTTGTCTTCTTCACAAAAAGGTCCCTGCCGCACATGAACTCCGAATCCTAAAGCTCTGGCGATAATCAACCAAGGATTTCTCCTTGATTGATTGATGAAACAGTCTCAAATTAGAACCGGAGACTCCTTATGGAATTCCCTTTCCAATGAATTAGGTCTTAAGCCCCACAACCTTCCCAATTTCTCATGTGAACGCATGAGAGATTCAGGTATCTTTTGAGTTTCCAACTCTGGCGATCTTCCAAGCTTGGAAGGCTTTGTTCCCAAGCTCTAATCGCCTTCTAGAGACATATAAAAAGACCCCCCCAATGCATGTCGTCGATCCCACGCTCGATTTCATCCTGGAACACCTCTATTTCACCTCTCCTCTGCGGCCGAGAGGCTCCTCGACATCCGACTCCTCCTCCTGATCTCTCTCATTGCCCGTCCGCAATACCAGTGATGTGCATACATCTGGTTAACCTAAAATGCCTATTAATGAATGTTCTTAGAATCATATTAGCATCTTGCATTGTAAATATTGCATAAAATGAATAATCATGCATGTAGGACAAATTGTACAAATTGTATAGTAATTATCTCCTTTTATGGTCAAGGACAGGGCAACTTTCTAATCAGGTCTCTGGACCAAGGATCCAACCATACGGATCTGATTAACGCGACAATTGGAGTTCAACGACTCCAAGATTGCCCTGATCGAACATCCATAGCATCAAATATAGACTGAGGAAGCCTAAAGATCAAGGGCCAAGATGGTGTTAATCCATACCTTAGATGAAAAATCCGACAACACAGATGGGTTCGGATCGACGATTGCAGCTTAAAGATGTGAAAATCAGTCCATTCTAATACCCGTGGCACCGTCTACAACACATAGAAGATGGACGGCCAAGATGGTTCCACGTGGTGCCATCTCAGCAGCCCCACTGGCCCCAGGGACTTGCGTCTACTTTTCTTCTTCACCCGCTCGACGAATCTCCGTAGTTGGATAACTATCCAATGACTGAGAATCAGCCACATCGCTGCTCAGCACCGCTCCCCATCTTCTGAAGGAGAGGCAAGGCGTGATTTGGGCCGTTGGATCTTGATCCAACGGTCATGAGCGTGCACCACTTAAAACCTCCACGCTACATAGATGAAGATGCAACACAGTGGTTGCGAGGCATTGCGTAAGTGCGGGGCACAAGTTTGACTCACGATCCGCTGAGCGCATGCATTAAATCCGGACAGCACGATCGGCTGCAAACGGCCCAGATCGCCCAATCGAGCGTACGCGGGATCAGACGCTCCACCTCACGCCCGATTTGACGTGCGGACTCATGTGGTACGAAGCTGAAGCACGATGCAGGTGAGAACGACTTTAAGCCGTCCGATCTCTGATATCGTCCAAACGTAGGTGTACGTTTTAGGTGGGGAAGAGGAGCGGGCGTGCGCAACATGCGCACACGTCCCCCACGACAGACCTTTAGCGATGATTATGTTCATCACTAAAGATCCCATATTAATGTTTTTGATATTGTAATGACAAAAATGCCCCAATCCTTGCAACTATAAAAGAAGACCCCTACCCTAAGAATTTCTCATCCCTTCCTTCTCCTCTCTTCCTCTCCAAAGCTCAAGAGAAGCTTGTCCCACACCCGAGATGCTCCTCAAGAGCTAAATTCAAGTTTTCACCCCCATTCCTAAAGTGGATCCTGCGACAACGATGACATGTTGCCTCATTCCTACACTTCCAATTTCGTCCTCCTTCGCGCCTCGTCCTCCATCTTCCAAGCGTTGCCTCCGTTCGGCTCGTCCTCCAAGCATTCATCGAGGAGGATAACATCTCTCTCCCTTCATTTATCTCTTTCTATAGTAGAATTTCCTGCTTTCTAGTTGTAACAGTTTCCCATTTTCTAGTGTAATCATTTCCTGCTTTCTTAGTTGTAAAAACATTATTCAAATACCAAGTGATTGTTCTCTCCCTCTCTCTCTCTTATTGTTTATATCGATTCTATGCGATTATTTCATCTTCAAACAAAAACACAAAAAAATTATAATTGCAGATTTTGAGATCGACGTAGCCTCCTTGTGTTTGACTAGGAACTTCTTTATGGATTTTCAGTATAAATTATATCTATTGAATGGATTTCTTCATGACTCGAACTACGATGATGGGTTTTCGAATCCAACTGTGAATGCGTGGTTTTTCCTCTCTCAACAACCAGTGGTGGATTCCTTCCCCTCAACCTCTTCTGCTCTTGGCCGTACAAGCAGGATCTTCCCAACCACTGTCGCCGTCGTCGTTACCACCTATTGGAGTATCTTCTTCCCTAGTACTGACGTACCCCTGGCACGGTCATTCTCACCCTTTCGTCTTGTAGTTCTAGGCAAGATTGATTCCCCTCCTATCCGTGTTTCGACCCTCGACACACGTGACCACCTTCAACTTCCCCCTCTTCGGCCACTCCTCCGGCGAGGAGTTCCGTACAATACTCACCTCCATCCTCCTCGCTGACACGCTTCTCACCATCGCCTCGACCCAGAGACCAAAACCCCTCAAGTAATTGAATGGATTGGCGTCTCCATCACCTCCCCCGACTCCATCACCCCCGCACCCCATCACAAGCCTCGCCCATGACACTGTGCATGCAGGCTTGGTCCAACCCGTATACCAGCCTAACCCTGTACTCACACCTCAGCTGTGATCCATGCCCGTAGTCCTGGTCCCGAGTGCACATTGATCCGATACCAAAATACATAGTACTGTGCATGGCCCTAGAGGGCGTGAAAGAGGAGAAACCAGAGAGAAGGAAAGAGAGAGAGTGCACAAGGTTGAGGGGGGTTTTGCTCTATTATGTAACAGCTAACACTTAGCCGCATCTCAAGAAGAGTGCGCCATTGTGCATAAAGGAAAAGAGAAGAAGAGGAAGGAGAGCTAAAGGGAAAAGTAGAGGACATGAGAAAGAAAGAACGAAGAAGGCCTATGCACGTAGAGAAAGAAGAGAAGAAGAAGTACAGTTCCCTCTTGGCACTGTAGCAGTGGACACTTAGGTCGTCTGGCTGAAAGAATATATCGTTTGATTCCCTTGACAAGGAGTGCACTGTAAACTTGGTTTGAATAGTTGATATTATTTGAGTAATTTCTATATGTGTTAGACTAATAATTGGTGATCCAAATCACCATTATTTTGTTTAGATTTCTTTTGACTCATCATATACTCATGCAATACATTGCATATTAGATTTTGATTAATTAATTATGCTCATTTACATTAATTGTTGAGACTAGTGCATGAATTCCATATTTGCTCCCAGTGAACGACATCAGATTTCATTCGAGTTATAAATTTTATCTCTTCTTCGAACTATTTTTGAAGAATTATTACTACAATGAATGCATCTTTCAAATCCTCGATCCCAGCACGACAAACATTTTGATGCTATTGCCAGGGATACGAATAAAACATTTTGGCACCGTTGCCGGGGAGCAACGTGCAATTCACCGCTATTTTCTTTCTATATTTTTATATTTGAGCAGTAACTTGCCTTGTTTGCTTTATTGTGATTTTGCGAGGTACTTCACGAGGAGATCTTCTGCACAAATCAACCACTCCAGGGCAGGTAACTTCTCTATTCTTCCCTAATCAACCTCCAAATCTTGGGAAGATAGAAAGGAAACAATCAATAAGGAATCACCTGCCTTATTTTCATAGTAATTATCATTTAAAAGGCGAGTTTCCTGATTTGCGAAAATTTTTTTCAAATTTGGTTGAAGATTGAGACGATTCTGTTTAGAATTCCCTACCCCAAATTTCCTGTGCCTATTAGGGATCATGCTTAATTTCTGATCATCTTGGTCTACTCACCTTCTTGTTTGAGTCCAAGGTGTACATGTTGAGATCAAATTGGATGTAGAATAGGGCCAATTAGGGCTTGACATTAGGGTTTGGAGTGCTAGTACACATTTTTTCCTGAATTAAATAAAAGTTACCCTCCCGCATTTGTGTGCTACCCAAGCCCTTGATTGAAAAGATCTAATCAACAAAAACCCTAAAAGTCAGGCTCTAATCCACTTGAACCTTAATACCCTTGGACCTAATAACCTGGGAGTAAAATTAGGGTGATTTCTAGGTCTTGACTTAGATTACATTCTACCATCTTTAGGGTAGATCAGGTGAAGTTGGTCTACATTGTAGGCCAACCAACCTCCAAATTAGGTCACAAGTTGAATTAACTTCTAATCAAGTGAAAATCAAAGGCATAAATCAGAACATAAAATTGGTAGACTTAATGTCTTAATTTAGTACATTCCAGTCTTCCTGGATCCTTAGTGATAAGGAAGGTCGGGTAGGGAAAACCCTGTAACCCGTGGGGACACTCTATAGTGTAGGGGTTTTTTAAGGGCTCTCCCTTCCTGGCTGCCTAGGTACTTCTCGGGTGTGCGAATTTCTAATTCAGAGGTATCATCCACCTCCAAACTACCTTAGTCATCCAAAAATCTTTGGGTGCCTTAATTGGGTCAATTTCACTTCCAGTCCCTCATCCCTTCTATTTAGAGCACATACACAGATCATCTTAGAGATTTCTTTCAGATTTGATCTACTCCAATCTAAATCTCGAGTTTGATTCTACATCTTGATTCCACCACTTGATTCAAAAATGTAGCCTGGCTATATTGGAATAATATTCAGAAAATCGAAGTCCCAAATGAGCATGAAAGAAAAGATAATAAAAAATGCTTATAGAAATCATGAAGAATATTATAAAAGGGACATGCTGGAAAAATTTGCAAAAATAACAGACCTCATCACAAACTGTGTAGGGATAATATGGACACAAATGAAACACAGTTCAACTCGGGATCATCTGTTAGCAAAACATAGTAAATTGGTGAAATCACACAATAATGATTGTCTGCAATATTAGTCAAATCCTTCAATTTTGGAAGAACTCTAGAATTTTTTGAAAGAACGGGGAGAATTGCTGAATGGGTTATATAGAACCATTGATCAAAAATACCTATCAGAAGTTAAGATGACATCTTGGAGTAATTCCAGTAATCCATGTAATTTCCCAAATCCTGGGTGTGATGATCAAGGTTGTTATGGACCCTCAACCCAAATGAAATCCAATTCAAATTATGAACAAATTGATACACCTGATCTTGAGACGGGTTGGGAGGATCCAATTGCAAGTGATCACAATTTTGAGCCAGCCCTAGAAAATCAAGAATCTGGTTCACCAAGCTTAGATTTCCCAGACACATGCGACCACCTTCATCTTCCCCATCTCCGGCCACTCCTCTGGTGAGGAGTTCCATACCCTACTCACCTCCATCCTCCTCGCCGACACGCTCATCACCATCACCTTGACCTAGAGACCGAAACCCTTCAAGTAATTGTAGGGACTGGCCTCTCCATCACCTCCCCCAACTCCATCACCCCCACATCCCTTCACATGCCTCGCCCGTGACACTATGCACGCGGGCCTGGTCCGACTTGTATACTCACCTAACCCTATACTCACACCTCGGCTGCGATCCACTCTCGCAGCCCTAGTCCCAGGTGCACATTGATCCGATACTTGAATACCCGCTACTGTGCATGGCCTTGGGTGGGCGTGAAAGAGGAGAAACTAGAGAGAAGGAAAGAGAGAGAACCCACGGGGCTGAGGGGGTTTTGCTATGTTATGTAACGACTAACACTTAGCCGCATCTGAAGAAGAGTGCCTCCCCGTGCATAAGGGAAAAGAGAAGAAGAGTAAGGAGAGCTAAAGGGAAGAGCAGAGGATAGAAGAAAGAAAGAAGGAAGAAGGCCTGTGCACGTAGAGAAAGAAGAGAAGAAGAAGAAGATAGTGTCCTCTTGGTACTGTAGTAGTGGACACCTAAGTCGTCTAGTTGAAAGAATCTGTCATCTGATTCCCTTGACAGGGAGTGCATTCTAAACTTGGTTTGAATTGTTGATATTATTTGAGTAATTGCTATATGTGTTAGACTAATAATTGGTGATTCAAATCACCCTTATTTTGTCTAGATTTCTTTTGACTCATCATATACTCATGCCATACAATGCATATTAGATTTTTAGTAATTAATTGTGCTCATTTACATTAATTGTTGAGATTAGTGCATGAATTCCATATTTTCTCCCAGCAAAAGACCACGAACTTCATTCGAGTTATAAATTTTATTTGTCGTTCGAGCTATTTTTTGAGGAATTATTACTACAACGAACACATCTTTTAAAACCTCATTCCTAATGGCACAAACATTGATCAAGATATGTAGAAGCAACAACCTAACTGGGATTTAACCTAATTTCAAATTCTGAGCTCAAAAAAGTATCCCTAGTAGGTATAGGCTTGGGTTCTTGGCTACTAGGATAGACCTGATTGAGTCCCAGTTCTTCCAACCCCTTGATTTTTGTATCATAAATCGGCGTGACTTCTAAAAAATCAATTAGTGTCTCTGAGGAAGTTGAAGAGGTGTATTCATCAAATACAATTTGTAAATTGTATTTCAAATTCAAAATCTGTGTCTCATCACCTAGGGCCTTATGGTCATCCCAAATAGGCTCGAATCCAGATTCTAGGTTAGGGGTAAGGATTGGATCATTAGAATCTAAGCTGAGCTCTACAGGGATGTTAGAGTCATTCTTGAGAATCACCTTAGCAGGATAAGTCTCGGGATTTACATTCTCAAGAATGTCTATGTTAAGCTCATCATCACAGGTGTCGAGGAAATCTAAGCTTGGTGAACCAGGATCTTGATTTTATAGGGTTGGCTCGAAATCGTGAACACCTACAATTGGATCCTACCCACCCTCATCAAGATCTGGTATGTCAATTGTTATGAAGTTTGAATCTGAATTCATTTGGGTTGGGGGTCCACAACAACCTTGATTCTTGAACCTGGGATTTGAGAAATTATGTTGATCACTAGAATCACTCCAAGATGTTTAACTTCTAATGGGTATTTTTGATCATTGGATCTATATAACCTATTCAGCAATTCTCCCTGTTTTGCTAAAAAATTCTGGAGTTCTTCTAGAACTGCAGGATTTGACCGATATTACAAACAATCATTGTTGTGTAATTTCACCAATTCAATATGTTCTATTAAAAGATTATCCTGAGTTGAACCATGGCTTAGTCGTATCCATATCAACTCTATATGGCTCAAAATGTGGTCCATTGTTTTCTTCAATTTATCCTAAATTCCCCTTTGAAAATATTTTTCATGGTGTTTATAGGCATTCCCAATCATCTTTTCTTTCAAGCTCAATTAGGACTTAGGTTTCCTAAATAGTCTTCCTAGATTGCCAGGTTGCATTTTCAAATCATGTGGTGGAAACAAGATGTAGAGTCAAACTCAGGTTAGATTGAAGTTGATCATATCTGAAAAGAGATTCCCAAGAAGATCTAATGTGGTCTCTTAGGTTAACAACCTAAGGACCTTCCTGTGTGTGTGCTCTAGAGAAAAGATGAGGGACTGGATGTTATTGGACCCAATCAAGGCACCCAAAGATTTTTGGATGACTAAGGCAGTTTCAAGGCAGATGATACATCTGAATCAGAAATCTGCACACCCAAGAAATACTTGGGCAGCCAGGAAGGGAGAGCCCTATAAAGACCCCTATATGGTAGAGCGTCCACATGGGTTACAGGGTTTACCCCACTTGACCTTCCTTGTCTCTACGGTTCCAAGTAGATTGTAATGTACGGACTTATGACCTTAAGTCTACTAATTTTAGCCTAATTAGTGCCTTGAATTTCACTAGATTAGAAGTTGATTTGACTTGTGACCTAATTTGGAAGTTGGCTGGCCTACAATCTAGGTCAACTTCACTTGACCTTTCCTAAAGTTGACATAATGAAATCTAAGTCAAGGCCTAGAAGGCACCCTGAATTGACTCTCACGATATTAGGTCCACAATTTTAGGGTTCAAGTGAATGTTAGAGCTTGATTTTTTGGGTTCTTCTTGATTAGATCTTCTCAAACAGGGGCTTGGCTAGGATATAAATGTGGGAGGGTTAATTCTCTTTATGTAGGAAAAATGTGAGCTAACACTTCAAAACCATAATGTGGAAACCCTAATTTGCTCTATTTCAAGTTCAATTTGATCTCCAAATGTTCACCTTGGGCTTCAAGCAAGAAATGTGTTAGCCTAAAGTGATTTACAAATTCAGCATAGTCCCTAATAGGTACAGGCAATTTGGGTAGGGAATTCTAAACAGAGTCACTTCAAGCTTCAATTAGATATGAAAATTTTTCGCAAATTAGGAAACTTGCCTTTTTAATGATATTACTAAGAGAATAAGGCAAGTAGCTCCTAATTGATTTGTTTCCTTTTCTATCTTCCCAAAGATTAGGAGATTAGGGAAGAAGAGAGATTACCTATCCTGGGAGTGGTTGTTTTACGTGAAAGATAGCCTCGTGATGTACCTCGCAAAATCACAACAAACAAGGGCAAGTTAGCGCTCAGATATAATCAAATAGAAACAAGAATAGTGATGAATTGCACGTTTCTCCCCGACAACGGAGTCAAAATGTTAATGCGCGAAATTGATGTTTTAAAATCTTTGCATTACAGTATAGCGAAATTGCTTGTCAATAAATAGAATTTATAGCTCGAAAATTAAGAAATGAAGTTTGAGGTCAAACACAGGGAGCAAATAGGAATTCACAAGCTAACCTTTAATAAATGAGCATAGAAATAAACACAATAATGATATTCAATGAATGAGAACTACTCAAAATTGATATTCAATGTATGACATGAGTGTTTCAAGACTTTAAGAGGACAAAAAGATAACTAAGATAAAATAATGGTGATTTAGATCACCAATTATTAGCCTAAGCACATGTATAGCTATTTCTCAAGTGATGTTAAATAAATCAACAATACCCAGATGTCTGACATTCAAGTCAGATGACTTAAATGTTCTCTGCTACAATGCTCTTCTTCTGTTTGCTTCTTCTCTTCTCTTAGATTCTTCTTCTTCTTTCTTCCTTTGCCTTTCTCTTCTTCTCAGAGGCACGTCAACCTTCTCTTATTTTGCCTTTCCAAACCTTCTTTCTTTCCTCAATTCTTCCTCTTTCTTTCTCATGCACAAGGGATGCAAACTCTTCCTCATGACTAAGTGTCAAGCTTCCCTCTTTGAAGCAAAACCCACCCTCCCCCACACTCTCTCTCTTTCCTTCCTCCTCCCTCTTTCTCTTACGTAGCCGAGTAATTGGGTAATCGAATATGCATACCCAGGTCCAAGCTCACCAAGGTGGTGATGAGCGAGGAGTGATATAGGCTGGTTGGGCATGTGTAGGGTGAAGGGGACCTCACCCCCAAGTGTTAAGGCGATAAGCCCTCAGCACAAAAAACCTTTATGTGGTGTCGTTGGCTTCTCTCCCATCGATATGGGACTAGAAGTCCCCTTCGTCTACCCGCATGTAGTAGTTGAAGATGCTTCACAGATTGACATAGCTGTAGGGGCTATTCACCTCAGCTGAGGTGCTGGAAAGAAGCCTGGGGGAGTTCCGTGGGACATGAGGGTAGTAGCGGAGCTTCTTGATGCCAGAGAAGTGTGGACGGAGCTAGGGACGACGAAGGCAACGGCAGACGGCGGTGGTTACCAAAAAAGAGTAACACAAGCTCAAAAGCCCAAATCAAATAGTCCAGGAGTGTCACCGAAGGACGTGGAGTGTGATGGTGGTGGTTTTGTGGAGGGAGAGTGTGGGTGGAGGGTGGACGATGATGGAGAAGAAAGTGTGATGGTGTGGTGTTCGGTGGAGGTGTAGGATGATAAATGGTGAAATAAAAATGGGGGTATGGTGTGGGTGGATGAGGCAAAGCTTGAAGCAGTGTTGGCGAAGTGTTTGGAGTTGTGTAGCGAGCGGAGGTCCTCGTCGGAGTGGTGACCGGAGCGGAGAACGAAGGTGACGTGTGTTCGGTCGAGGGATTTTTTTTAGGTTTCTGGATAAGAAAACTAACCTAAGGACTAAAGGGACCTAACTAACTAGTATAATGGGACGAAGAGGGTAAGGATTGGCACCAATATTGGTAGGCCAGCACCGTGGAAGATGAATGCTCTGGAGGGGGACGTCGGCGAGGAAAGGTTCAAAAATGACGGGGTTTTAGCCAGCCACTGTTGTAGGAAGGAGGGGAGAACAGCTGTGCCTCCAATTTGATGGTTGGAGGTGCGAACGAAGGAGAACGAGAAGGACCACCAGAGCATAGGTTGGAAGAGGCCAGAGACAGGGAAAAGGGAAGATTTTTGGGGCCAAACCTAGCTAAGGAACTTGGCCGTGCATCAGAGGTCTATTTTTAGGGCTTAAAGAAGCCTTCAAAGCTTGGAAACCAAGCTTGGAGGCTTGGGGCTTATGCACAAGTAGGAGACCAGAACCTTCAAAAGGTTCGCACAAGATTTAGAGTAGGATTCAAAGCCTCGTACATGGCTAAAATGGAAGGCAACCTCCTCAGGAATTCTACTTTCTATTTTGGGAGAGATTCGTCAATCAATCAGGGAGAACTCTCCAATCAATGGTCGTCAGAGTAGGATTTAGGAGTTTGAAGGTGGAGGGGACCTATTTGTGAAGAATATGACAAAGCTAGGGGTCTATTTGCAAAGAATTCAAAAGTTAGGGGCATGTGTGTGAGAGAAAAGACTCAAATTGGACCAAAATGCAAACTAGGTCAAGATGATCTTTGATTAGGCCCAAATTTTGGTACAAACCTAATTTTGACCTAAGAAGTCTGATGGTAAAGTTAGATTTAAGTTTTGACCAAGTTTGAATGGGTAATTTATGTAAAAATTCAAATTAATGCAATTATCTATCTGAGACTCTTTTAGGTCAAATCGGGTTCAAATGATCAATTCAAAGGTACCAAACCTTAGAGAATATTTTTCTATGATTTTTAGAAGGTTTAGATGAATTTTATCTTGACTAAAATCTCATTTAATTAAGAAAGTCTATTTTTAGGATTTTAGATGCCATTTAATTCTCGAAACGTGTGAAAACCCATTTCTGTTTGCATGAACCCACTTATTAGACATTTATGACCATTTGACCTTTAATAAACCCCTGGGAAACTATGTGATTATTCTGTAATGAAGATATTCTAATAAAACTGCAGTTTTACCACTGTTTTCATGTTTATCTCACATAATAGATATGTAGTGAATTATGGCTCTTTGGCCGTTATGTAGGAGCATTTATCAATGGATTATGACTAATTAAAGGTAGATATGGCTGATGGTGACTTTATCATCAGCTCCTCTCCTTCAAGCCTTAGAAGAACACAACAGTAGCACCAACAGAGGCTCAATGGCCTCACACAAGCCTGTAGAGGCTAAGTATTGAGAGAGGGGAAGGCTCAAATCCTGAGGCAGCCAAACCCTCCCCCTCTCTCTTAGATTCGCTTTCCTCCATTCAAGCTCAAAATAGACTAAACTCGAGTAGCGGGTAAATGGATCCACCACCCAGACCTGCGAGGCTTGAGCTTAGGCGAGGGCGTGGACAAGCACGGAAGTAGTGCGTGTATAGGGGCGTGTGCATAGGAACCTGACCCCAGTGAGACGAAGGTGATAAGTCTCTGTGACTTCTTTGTATTATATGACTTTAGGGCATCATTCCCTCATGATGTGGGACTAATCCCACGCTTCTTCCTCGCACAGCAGCAACAGACGGTGAAGGCGTCAATTGATGCCAAAAATGTCCCTTGTAACTCTAATTGATGGACTGGGAGGAGACCTAGGACTCGACCGTAGCACTTGGGAGTGGAAGCCATAAAGAACATGGGTAGAGACCTGCAGTGGAGGTCGGAGAACAGGATCGCAACGGTGGTTCTCCGGTTTGTACCTGAAATCATAAATACGGCCTCATGGCCATGTCAAAGGAGCTCAGAACGATTGTCGGTGGACGGTGAGTGTGCTGGTTCTGGTTTTGTGGAGGGAAGGGTCATGTAGTGGTCTGGCGAGGTCAAGGAGGTGGTGTGGAGGAGGTTGAGTTTGGTGGAAGTGTCGAGTGGCCAATCCCCTTAATTTCTTGAGGGGTTTTGGTGGGCGTCGAATAGTGAAGGTTTAGGGACTGGTGGCAGGTGAGTTGGTATAGTGGAGTGAGTGTGCGTGCTTGTCGGAGTGCGGCTAGAGCTAGGGAAGGTGATGGCAAGGCGTGATGCAGGAAATATGTGGTTTTTTAAATGATGTAATTTGTGATGTTGCAATGCATAAATCCACAATCAAATTTTTACATTTGTAAAACCTAGATAGTGGAGTATCTAGGGTCGTCCAATGAGGCTAGTTTGTTAGTCACAATGCTGGTTCTCTCTCTCTCCTCTCAAATCCACACTTTCCTTTTGTGGTTTTGATTTTTGACATTTTTATAATTTTAAAAACAATCGGGCAATGGAATATGAGATGATGATTATACTACACCTATCAACTAACCTAGAGTGCTAAGAATGTTGCCTCTTCTAAGCTTACCCTAGGCAAGTGCACCTATGGTAATTAGAGGAGAATTATGGTGCACTACAACTACAAGGAAAAACACACTAAGTAGAACAAGAATTTGAAAGGTAGAAAGCTTTATAATAACTAGATATGCAAAGTCACAAGTAGATGAATGCTTGAAACATAAACAAAATCTAGCTAATACAAAAATAGAAAGTGATGAAGAACAAGATGAAGATCCTTCAGTGGAAGCTTTAAGAAATCCTTGCTCCAACTGCAACTGCTCCTGCAGTTGAAAAGAACTCTTTGGCTTCTTCCTTCAAGTGGTCCTTCTCCAAGCCTTCTCCAAAGTTTGACATCCACCACCCTTGTTCCTCCTCTTGCCTGGCCGTTCCCTTAGATGAAAGCTTCCTCCTTGGAGTGGCACAAGGGAGAAGAGGAATGAGGAAGAAGGCACCAGGGGGGCGGGTAGGTTTCCCCCTTGATCTTCTTCTCTTCTTCTTCTTCCTTGGCCTAAGGTGTAGGTGGTGTAATGGTGGAATATACAAAGGGAGAAGATGATGTTATGGTGGTGGTTAAGGGGGTATTAATAGGAAGGGAGAAGGGTGGTTGGCATGGGATGTAATGGAGGGTTAGGATTGATTTTGGTGGGTAGTTGGTGATCCTATGGCTAAGGAGGGTTGGCGCCAACCCAAGGGTCACATAGGTGGTAGTTATGGGTGGTTGCTACCCTTGGTGACCTTTGGTTTTGGAGCCAAAATGGGCCTTCTAGAAGGGATCCTAGGTGGTGTCAAGATTGAATGGTTAGGATAGGTTTAGGTGTTGGATGGAGGGTTGAGATGGAAGGGGATTTTAGCGCCAGAATGGAGAGGGTAGTTAGGTGTTTTTGGTGCCAAAATCAAGGTGACTCTTGGTGGTGGTGGTGGGTTGAAAGGTGGTGAGTTAGGTAGTGCAAAGATAGATTGGGAGTAGGGAGTTTAGGTGGACTAGGTTTAGGGTTATTTGGTGGACCTTAGGTAGGTGGCTTTGAGCGTTAGGTAGGGATGCCAAGGAGGTGACTAACTAAGATAGGCTATCTTAGCTAGCTTAGCTAGTAGGGAGTAGGGTACAGAGGTAGAGGGAGCTAGGGTTTCGGAGGTGATGAGCAAAAGGTAGCCATCTTTAGCTGCACTGGAGTTGTTGGCTACTGAAAAGAGTTGCAAGGAGCTAGCTTTGCTAGCTTAGCTTGCTTGTTCTTTGCTAGCTGCTAAGCCAAGCTAAGATGAGCTAGCTTTTGCTGATGTAAGCTAAGGTGAGCTTGGTCTGGTTTTCCCGGAGGTTACGGAGCTAGCTAGAGTAGTTAGCTTAGATCAAGTAGTTGAGCCCAAATAAGTTGAGCTGAGTTGAGCCTCCAGGAGCTGGACTTGAGCTAGCCTGAGCTGGTTATGGTCATCTTCAGCTGACCAGGTCTAGCTAGTAGCTAGAGCTAGTTTGGTTGAACTTCCAGTGAACTCTTCTGAGTTGGAGGAGCTGGAATGGAGCTGATACTTGAGCTAGTTTGAGTTGCCATCCAGCTAGGGTGAGACGGATGGAGCTAAGGTAAACTAGCTAGAGCTACCATTCAGTTGAGATGAGCTGAGTGGAGCTAGGGATGAGTTGATCCACTAGAATGAGCTGGGAGCCAGCTGGGATGAGCTGGATCTAACTGGAATCCAGTTAAAAGGAGCTTCTTCCTCATTTTCTGCCTTCCTGAGTGCTAGGGTTTTAGGGATCTGACTATTTGTTTATCCCTAACACAAATAAATGTGTCAAATAGACGACAAAATATGCAATGCATGCTTAACCTAATTGATGCCTAAATGCAGCCAAAAACCCATTTGTAGAGTTAAAAACCTTAGAGCTATATCTATTTTTGGTCATAAGAATGATGATAAACTGGCATTTATCACACCCCCATGCTTATCTTTTGCTAGTCTCTTAGAAAGATAAATTTTTACTAAATGAAATTTTTGGGAAAAATAATTTTTTCAACTTTTTTAAGGAGAAAGAGATCATGGGATCTTGGTTGGTTAAAACACTGGAAGTATGGGATTTATTATAGAAAAACATTGGGATTCGTTTTTGAATCTAAAAAATTAGACGAATCGGGATCAATATATCCTCAAAAAAATTCACAAATTAACCCCTTGTTAATTTAGATGACTCAAAATTTTTGTAGTTAGGATTTTTCTGGCTCTAGAATTCGATTCGCAACTTGCAATAACCTTTAAAACTTTGTGTTTGTGCTTGTGAAAAGCCAACATTTATATGGTCAAGTTTTTGGTTTAAAACCCTTTTTTTTTCTCCCTCATGCTTATTCTTAGCTTAGTCTTACAACAGATGTATCGAGATCATCATTCCCGTTACCAATCCTCGAGGGGGCTCTGGTGTTGTCACTTCGAGATAGTACCATCCAAGGCACACCCCAGGAGCTCACAACCCCAAAACACAATGTAGTGGAAAGGGGCGCTCCTTGCAAACTCAAGCTCTTGCTCCGATGCTATGGTTAGAGCACTGTCCAAGACACTCAAGCTGCTAAAATGTGCCTTAATGATCCATCTCACGATATGAAATATAGATATATAGTAGCACCGAGGCGGTAACATGTTGACATCACGTCCTCAAAGGAGGCATTTTCCTCCTTCTTGGAGGTGGGAACTCAAACCAATGATTTGCTTCGGACTTTTACTAAGGCCAAACAAATGGTTTTTCTATTCTAAATGTTTTTTAGGTGTTGGCTTGTGTGTAAATTTTGACACAAGAAATTTTGCATGAGATGCAAGTTTTTGAATCCGAAGCTAAGCCGGATACTTTCCAAGTAACAAAGGGGATCAAGTCACCTGAACTATCATGAGTTCAGGGGGAATTTTAGAGAATGATATTTGATCTAGTCTAAAGGTAGACCTTGAAATTCTAATAATTAGATCCGTATCCTTATCCCTAGTTTATTAAAGATGAAATCTCATTGTACCAAAAGTGAATGTTCAACCTTAGTCCCGATTTCAAAATTTCCTGAAAAAGTTTTCAACATTTTTATGTTTTTTGGGTATGCATGTAGAAAGTGAAACAAAAAAATTGCATGTTTTTGGGTTTTGAAAATCCTGATTTGATAGTCAAAATTTAAAAACATCCCCCCCATGCTTAAGATGTGGCATGTCCGCATACAATTGGAAGGGAAAAGGGATTACCTTGGTGAAGGTGGTCAACAGCAGGATTGGCAAAGCCACTAAAAAAATAGAAAAAATGAAAAAGCGAACCAAAAATGGTGGGTTACCTCCCATCGAGTGCTATCTTTTATGCCATTCAACCGGGCATGAATTGTAATGTATGAAAGACAGACAATCATATAAATAATTGGACACTTGAATGTCCTCAATAAAGGTAACTTCCTCAGGATCCCTTAAAAGATGATTGGTAAAGATATAGGGATCAAAATGAAATGGAAATTTGGAAGAATGGCGCATGTCTGGCCATGGTTTGAATTTATGATGAAAGCCAAACATGGATGGGTCGGGTGGTAGGTCCAATGAAAGGGAGGGGGAGAGAGGTCAATGTGATGCAGGGTGGGTAAAGTTAGTGTGGATGCTTTTGGTGATAAATTAGGAAGATTAAAAGAGTAAAAGCAAACCCTAGTTGATCTGAAATGTCTTCGACCACAAAATCATATTTGGAATATGAATCAATAGAATTGGGTTCAACAGTGGTCAAAGTAGAGTAGGAATTGATCAACATAGATTTCTCAATTGCTACTTCCATTTATTAGTAACGTCGTCAAAAAATTCATAATCAATGGAGTTCTTGGAAGCTTAGAAATATCTAATAAAATAGTCTGGTAACCGCAACTTATATCCATTTTTCTGGAAGGATAATTGATATTAACTGGTGCGGTAATCAGAAAATGTCTTGCAAGGATGACTAGTACCTCTATGTCAAGGACCAGAAAATCAACTGGAAATAGATAATTTTGGGCCTTGATAATAATATCCTCAAAAACTCCTTGTGGTTTAATGGTAACTAGGTCTGGTAATTGAAATTAAACCTTAACAGGTTTTAATTCTCTGAACCAAAATTCCTTGAATAAGACCAAGGGAATGAGATCAATAGAGGCACCTAAGTGAAGAGGGGCGCGATGAAAGGTGGTGTTGATATAGATACATCTATTTAGGTTAAAATGCCTATTCATGCATGTTCCAAGGCTTAGACTTGCATTTCATGTTATAAATATTGCATAGCATGCATCATTCTACATTTAGAGTAGTTGTATATAATTTAGGTTAATTACATCATTTTTATGGTCAGGAGAGAAGGATATTTATTTTGGAGCCTCAAATTGACGATCTGACCAAACGAATCTAATCAGGACGACGATCGGAGTCCAACTCCTCCAAAATCGCCTTGATCGGAGTCCCGTAGCACCATATGCAGTTCAAGGAAGATCAACGGCCAAGGGACTAGGTGAAGTAATTCTGAACTTCAAATGACAAATCCAACCACGTGGATGGATTCAGTTCAACAATCGCAGCCCAACGGCGCAAAAATCGACTCAATTCGACCTTTATAGTATCCCCTACAACGAAAAGAAGATGGACGATCCAGATTGCGCTACGTGGTGCAACCTAGGCCATCCACACACATGCACGTGCCATCGCACGCGTATGGCAGTACAGGAACATGTAGAGGCATGCACGTGCAAGCACAACAGTAGCAGTGGCGCGTATCGCGCGTGTGCACGCGACAAGGGTGCATGCAGCACGCAGCAGTGGTGCGGCAATAGGGGCGTGTGAGCACGATCTTCAACGGCATTTGCAATGGATCTTTAGTGACATTTATGACTGTCATTAAATGTCCTGTATGCGAATTTGATTCTTTCCTCCACTATAAACGGACCCCTACCCCTCCCATTTTTCTTCATCTCTTCTTTTCTTCCTCTCACCAACTCCAAGGCTCTAGAGAGAGCTTGTCCCAAGCCCAAGATGCTCCTCTAGAGTAGAAAACCAAATATTTTTCCCACCTCTCAACCCCATTCCTGGAGCATCTCGTGGCTGTCCTCTCGCTGCCCTTCGGGAATAAGATCCTCATCGCGACGTTGTTCTGCCCCGCCCTTCATCCTCTGGCTCCATCCTCGTTCGTCTCGCTCCTCACCACCTTCGTCCAGGCAACGTCAGAGCGAGTCGTCCTCCAAGCGACCATCGAGGGGAATTCTCTTACCGCTTTCTATCTTTTTCGCTTTCGTAGTGTAGTTTTTCCGCTTTCGTAGTTGTAACAAACATTTATTCATAAATAGATGATTATTCTTCTCTCTCTCCCTCCTTTATATTTTGCAAGTAGATTAGCTATAATTCATCAACCTGATCTCTTGCCCTATTAAAATACCAAAGAAATTATACAAGATAAAAATGATAAAAACAAATAAAAGAGAAACACAGATTCTTTCAAAACCAAACGTTCACCTCCCTGTGTTCGACCCAGGACTCACTTTTTGAGTTTCAGTTATAAATTTTATCTTATTGATGAATTTTCTCACGAATCGAACTACAACGACAGGTTTTCCAAACTCCGAATCCTTCCCACGACAAGATCCGTCGTCATCATTTTGTGGCCGTTGCCGGGGAGGTAACGCTCTTTGGTTTTTTTCAAGTTTTCCCACATTACTTACATATTTTTCTAAGCTATCTTTCTTCCTCGATTCATTATCTTGCAGGAACCCGATCGAGGAGCAGAAGGCAGTAGATTGGAGTAAAGTGCGAGTAGAGACATTTGTAAGTTTTCCCCCACTTCCCCACCCACTAAATCATTTCGCCACCTTAATAATCAAGACCTAATCTACTTTAATGTTTTCACAAACCCTAGGATAGAAATTGTTTATCTTGTTTGTCACTTCACTCACCTCACCATCCACATAAATAAAAAAAAATTAAAAAAAGAGTTATCTGATTGTGGGATTTCCTGAAAGAGACACACATTAACACCCACAACTCTCGACTTATGGTGCACCATTCTACTTTGATTCTACCACTTAACCAAGATCTAACCTATGGACCTAGTACACTTCAACTCAATACAAATAAGTGAGTAGAAATTTGACTAGGTTAAGACTTTTTGTGTGCCTTAACTAAGTGGTGCAATATGCCAATTGATTGAGTTGTTTTGGCCGCACCACTCAAATTAAAATTGATTCATCAAGTAGCTTGCCACTTAGGGTTGATTTTTAAGACTAAACCAAGCACTCCACATTTTATTTCTGATTTTTAAAGGAATATATCTACACCCGTGTTTTCAAAACTTGAAGTGTTCTCCTAAACTTGATTGAATACACCTAAGATTAAACTCTAAAAGATACTAAACAAGGTTAAACCCTAAAAGACACATCATCAAATAACCTTGTTTGCAAACCTTGGTTGTGCATGCACACACATTTGAATTGATCATTAAGGGCACAACCCATCTAAAGGGCCCATCACATTCCAAGAGCACAATCATTCCAAGCTTAATTAAAATTGAGTAGACATTGGCCTTAAGGATTTATTCGCTCTTCAGGGCTTAGATTGAGATTTTTTTTCGATTAATCTACTTTTGTTGGTCCATCTGATGTCTAGCTAGGTGAGTAGAGTCAAATGACCCCGGCTGGGGAGTACACTAGGAACTGGAGGTGCAAGCCAAAGGAGGAACCTTCTCCCTGGCCCCTCCCTCTAACTGGTTGGATTGATTGGATAGAAGTAGAACAAATCATTTATAATCTCAAGATGGGTCCTGGGAGTCTGTAGGTCTTTAGGCTAACCCACCTAAGGATAGGGTTGATTGCTTGTACTGTAGGGCTCCTTTCTCTCTTCTGATTTCCCTCCTATTCTACCATGTATCCTTCCACATCTTACACGCATTTCCCATCCTACCCTCCTACCAACACTTATCCCCAAGATGAGTACTGTGCCGAATTGAATTATGACTACCCATCCACTTGTAGGGATAACTTTGATTGGGGATACGATACCGGACCTTAGTGTCCACGGCCTAACCCTGGACAACAAAACTATGACTATATCCTTCCCACACCTACAATGATTATAGATCTCCATCCTTTGATGACCAAACCAACCCGATCTACAATCAGGAAGGATATGATGATTATAACACCAACCCTCCCTAGTATTCCACTAAATATAGGTCACCACCATTCTTTGAACATCCTAGAACGACCTACTATCAAGGAGGGACTTGAGAACCTCGATATCTTGACACCCCTAGATTTAACCCAAACCCATCCAAACCTGAATCGAACCATTAGGTTCAAGTGAACCAGGTCCAAGACAAGGTGTTGGCTAACTTGAGAAACACCATCCAATCTTTAGAAGCTCAGCCAACACCATGCACTGAAGCATTGGAGCCTATGATCAAAATGATTAATGAACTTAATAGCTCTTTATTGGATTTGCTCCAAAATGCTAGGGATAGGGGATTAGGTGAGTTTCTACTTGGGAAATTGTTGAGGTTGAGGATGAAATTCGTGGTTGCCTTAGTCCAATCTTGGGATAATTCCCAAGATGAATCCCCTTTAGGAGAGCCAATGTCTGAACCTGCTTAGGTGCCTGTTGAGGGGGATGAATGTTCTAAGACCAGAGTTGACCAGGTTGGTCTAGAGCAACCGATTCAGGATGAATTGATTGCTTCACCTGAGATCCTCGAGCCAGGGAATGAAGAAAAATATGTCTCCTTGGATCATGAAATGACATATGATTTTGAAACATATATAAATGCAGATCTAGAATTCTTTGACTCTGAGGGTGAAGAATCTCTTAGTGAAGTTTCACTTGAGCATAAGGAAGGTGATTTTAGTGAGACAAACTGGCTCAAGGAGCATGGCGAACCATTTGATAGCCCATTCATTGAAGATTTGGATTCAGTTGGGGCTAACTTGGATGATTCAAATCCTCATTTACTAGAAGATTCATCAGTAGCCCCACTCCTCAACCACACCCCAAAGGGATTGATTGTGATTTGTAAATCATTGTACCCAAGTCAATCCTGATTCAACCACAAATGTTGGACTTGGGTACTTTAGATGGGGTGTACAATGATTTGGAGGTCTCAGAAATATTGATTTTAGATGATAGGAATTTGGCAATGAAAATTTGGAAGGCTAACTCAGAGGGAAACATAATTTTGGATCTAAGGGTTCCTATTGACCTAAAACCACCAAATTTTTACCAGGGCCCTTATGATATCTTTGAGATGCAACCCAAGCATAGAATCATTGATTACCTTTTCAAGTTGAAATAAAAAAGGACATCCGAACCTATTGAACCATCTCTACCCATTGTCCAACACTTTGGTCTTGGGTTGCATACTACAAAATCGCAGAATTGGCCCCGCAAACACAATAATCTTAGCTTCTGGGTGATTTTCATCCAGAGCCTTAGAACCACTTGAACCTGGGGCATGGGTCTGCACCATAATGTGGTCCACGTCAGTGGACATCTTCTGTTAATGGGTTTGAGGATCAATATTTTTATTTTAATTCTGACTCGCATTTGTGAATTATCAAATTCTTCTTTGTATGTATATTATGCCTAGCCGAAGGCATTAAAATTTAGCATGTGTGTATATTCCATGTTCTCTGCGGAGCTAACCGATTGTCATGAAATTTAGATGTTATTCTGTTATTCTGCACTTTTCATGTCTTTGTTTTTACAATGAGAACATTGCATCATTTAGGTATGGGGGGGTGGATACTTAATCTTGAAATTATATTGCTAGCTTTGGAGAATTTCTTTTATTTTCTTTAAAAAAATTAAAAATTCAAAAAGAAGAAAAAGCAAAAAAATAGAATTAGGAGAAGAGAACTTAGGCATTAGGATTTGTAAACTTTAAGAATTGATACTTTGGGACTTGAATACTTAGACTCTTCAGGTCATTGGGTTTAATTAGCTCGAGAGTCCACTCGAATGTGGACTTAATCTCGAGTCCTAGCCAAGTCATTCTATTTTAAACTAGTCAATCAATTGGGGTGATAAGTATACGACATCAACTCGCCCTCTAATTTGAGGGGACTTTAAGCCTAAGCATATATACACTTTTTGCACTGACTCACTTTTCGACAGTTTTTTCGAAAATTGGGTAGTTAATGAACCATCTAGGGTGGTATGGCTAGCAAGTTGTCGGTGGTAACAGCTCATCGATCAGTTGTCCAGAGCCTAGCCACAAGTCCATTTTCTTCGTACTGCCTTAAGGTAAGTCTTAGATCAGGGAAGCCACCTACTTAAAAAAAATAAAAGAACAAAAGAAAAAAAAAGAAAAGAAAAAAATAGAAAAAGCTGAAAATAAAAAAATAAACAACACCACACTTCACCGCACGAGTATGGTTGGCAAGTTGCCGTGGGTAACAGCCTATTGTCTGGTTGTCTAGAGCCTAGCTCACAAAACTGCACAATAATTCCCAAAACAATTAGGGAAGAAGCAGGGAAGTAGAATAAACTGGGGAGATATACACTGAGTTCGCCCTTGTGTTGACCCCATAAATAAAAGTAGGTAGAAAGCTATCATTCGAAAAGATAAACCTTTAGGCAAGGTCACCTAGGGTTGTAGAAGCTCGAAGACCATTTTAACGGCCGCGTAGTGAGTCTTTCACTCTTTTCACTAGATGCTTAGCACTTAGAATCCTTTTTGAGTCTTAGGTGGGTTGGGTAGTTGTAAAAAGTTATCTCGAAACTCTCAAACTCCAAAAGTCCAAAAAAAAATTAGGAAAGAAGAAAAACAAAGAAAATACATCTTCCCTATTCAAATAAGATAAGGACTTGGGTAGTCTGCATTCTAGTAAACACCTAGGTAATGTTGAGTCCTCAGAGTTTAGGACCTTAGTTGAAATTTTCTATTGTTAATGAACAACTTAGGTCTAAGTGATCGAGTCATAATTCTATTTCTATACATAGAATGTAGTTTAATTTTGCTAGGGACTAGCGAAAGATAGGCATGGGGGGATGATATAGATACATCTATTTAGGTTAAAATGCCTATTCATGCATTTTCCTAGGCTTAGTTTGCATTTCATGTTATAAATATTGCATAGCAAGCATTATTCTGCATTTAGAGTAGTTGTATATAATTTAGGTTAATTGAGTCCTTTTTGTGGTCAGGAGAGAAGGATATTTATTTCGGAGCCTCAGATTGGCGATCTGACCATACAGATCTGATCAAGATGATGATTGAAGTCCAATGTCTCCAAAATCGCCTTGATCGGAGTCTCGTAGCACCATATGCATTCTAAGGAAGATCAATTGCTAAGGGACTAGGTGACGTAATTCAGAGCTTCAAATGACACATCCAACCTGAGAATGGATTCTGGTCAACGACCGCAGCCCAATAGCATGAAAATTGACTCAATCTGACCTCTGCGGTAGCCCCTACAATGAAAAGAAGATGGACGGCCCAGATTACGCCACGTGGCGCAACCCAAGCCACCCATGAGCACGCATGCGCCACCACATGCGTATTGCAGTGGGGGCACGTGCACGTGCGTGGAGGCACACATGTGCAAGCGCAGTGGTGCACGCAGCAGCGCAATGCGCGCATGGAGGTAGTGGTAGTAGCGGCGTTTATCGCATGTCCGTGCGCGACAAGGGCGACTGTAGCATGCGCCTGCGATGCGGCAGCAGGGGCGCGTAAGCGGGATCTTTAGTGACGTTTGCGATGGATGTTCGGTGATGTTTATGACCATCACTAAATGTCCTGCATACGAATTTGATTCATCCCTTCACTATAAAAGGACCCCTACCCCTCCCATTTTTCTTCATCTCTTCCTTTCTTCCTCTCACCACCTCCACGGCTCCAGAGAGAGCTTGTCCCAAGTTCGGCATGCTCCTCTAGAGTAGAAAATCAAATATTTTTTCTACCTCTCATCCCCATTCTTGGAGCATCCTGTGGCCATCCTCTCATAGCCCTTCGAGAAGAAGTTCCTCGCAGCGATGCCATCCTGCCCTACCCTTCGTCCTTGTTCGTTCCGCTCCTCACCACCTTCCTCCAGGCAACGTCAGAGCGAGTCATCCCCCAAGCAACTGTCGAGGGGGATTCTCTCAACTCTTTCTATCTTTTTCACTTTCGTATTGTGGTGTTTCCGCTTTCGTAGTTGTAACAAAAATTTATTCATAAATAGATGATTGTTCTTCTCTCTCTCTCTCTTTCCTTTATTTTTGCAAGTGATTAGTTAGAATTCCTCAACTTGATCTCTTGCCCGATTAAAATACCAAAAAACTTATAAAAGATAAAAACAACAAAAACAAATAAAAGAGAAACGCAGATTTTTTCAAAACCAAACGTTCGCCTCCCTGTGTTTGACTCAGGACTCACTTTTTGAGTTTCAGTTATAAATTTTATCTGATTGACGAATTTTCTCATGAATCGAACTATGACGACAGGTTTTCCAAACTCTGAATCCTTCTCGCGATGAGATTTGCCTCATCAAGTGTCATTGATGACTATAGAAATTAGTGGTGCACTTGAGTCCTTTTTCATGAGAAGCAGCTTGCTCTATACAACTGAGCTCACTATCTCGAAAAGGACCATTCGTCCAAGATTCTGGTCCTACCACTTTGGAGTACACCTTTCTTCGAAAAAATTAGCATAGGCAGGGGTGGCATCTAGGATGGTGGGATGCTAGTCTTGACTTGCCCAAATAAGTCCAAAAAATCTTGGTGAGAAGGCTTTGATTTCTTTGTAGAAGGATTGGATTGCAGTGCTTGAGGGTGGGAATTAGGATTTGAGTCTTGTATTTTTGGTGTTTCTTTTTCTTCTTCCTGATTGTGGTTAAGAGAGTCAATTTGCATAGGTTGAGAGTAGGTTTCATCATTTTGATTCAAAGGTAGTAAACAGTGGTGGTTTTTCCACTCCTCAATGTTTCTACATATGCAGTTTGGTTATCACTGTGAAGAGGTGGGGGGCATGTTGTCGATAGAAACCAGGTTGGTGCTGAGCTATCAGGTTAATAGGAAGCTAATTAGTGTGGTTCTGATGTCGGTGTCCACCCGAGTGTTGGTTCCTTTGATTGATAGGGTCTGGTGTTGGTTGGGATGGTGAATGTCCTGTAGGTCTTTGGGTCGAAGTAGCCACAACTTCATCATGGAGATTGTTAATAACATGGGTTATTTCTATCATTTCTCTTTACATATCTTACAGGGTTTTCATCATCTAGGCATTGATGTCTTCTTGAGATGGCCCAGATTGATAACAAGTCTGATTTGAACCATACCCTCCAAATGGGTTTTGTTGTTGGTGAGGAACCGGATTGCTCTAGGTGGAAGTCGGATAATTCCTCCAATTAGAGGAATTTTTAAATTGCTCCTGGAGGGTGGAGATATTTTGAGTGGGGTGATTATTTGGATATGTGTAATTTCTCGTTGAACTATAGAAAGCTTCAGAATATTGATTATACTCAGCATGGGCAGTATTTAGATTATGCAAATTTTCTCTCTTTGGGATGTTAGATGGGGTTAGATGTGGAACTCATGGAGCTTGGGTAAGTTTGGCAGGTCTCCCTTGGTTGGCTAGGTTTGTTATATCCCTAGTCAACTATTGTTGATTAGTTTGTAGCTAAGCCATCATGGAGTAGAAATGAGGTAGGTAGGCTTGATTAGGAAGCTCTAGGGTAGATGGATGGGGGATAGAAAAATCAGCATGTGGGTTAGAGGACCTATTTTGTGTTTCTATTTTTTTAAAGTGCAAAGAAAAGGAAGAATGCGGGAAAAGAGGTCTTTGGTGTGGGGGGAAAAATCATGTGGTCCCTCCAAGCGAGGAGTTTGGAACCGTCGCCTGTGTAGAAATTGGAAGAAACGGGGAGGAGAGGAGGGAGAGATGAGAGAAAGTATGCAGTCAAGCAACAAAATTCTAGACCTAACTTAAATGTAACTCCCTAAAAATTAACCTAAGACTTGGTCTATCCAAGAAATAAGAAATTAGTAGTAGATATCTGTTCACTCAACAAATCTGGTTAAGTTGCATAAGGGGAGGGTTGGGCCCAAGCATGTCCCAGGAAAATCACTGGGGGCTTGTGTAAACCCATGCCTGGTCGTTTGACATGACCCCTCAGCTTGGCATCAGATATAGATGAAAGAATTGATACCAACTAATGAAAACTTAAAACCTAGGTAGCAAGCCTAGGTTTGATGAAACTTAGGGATCAAATTTCTATAAAATTTTAATTAGGTCTAGGAGCTTAAAGTGCACAAGAAATGTGATGGCCATTAGCTGGGGTAATGCCTGATTATTTCTTTTTCATGTGTGTGGGAATTGGGCAAGAAGTGGTGGCCAAGATAAATCAAATAGGTTTTGCAAACAAGGATTTTTTGTTGAAGGATTTTAGGGTTTTGATTAAGAAAATGTTGATTGTCATGTTCTCTCTTGTTAAGGATTCAAACAAGGTTTTGGAGTTTCACAATTAATAGCACAAGTTTTTGTTGGTGGAAGTCAATTCCTTTAAGGTTGATGTGACTAAGAGAGAATAAAATCAAAACCCTAGAATTGAAAATCCTAACTATGCAACTCCTAAATAAATCTCTTTTTATGAAATCTTCAAAAGTGGTGATCAAAATAAGGAATAAAACACCACCACTTGATGTAAAATCAAACAATGAATCCAAAAATGATTTTTTTGAGATTTTATAAAATTATTTGATATTTTTTTTCAAATTTTTCTTCTTAATGGTGTCAAGAGTCAGAAATGATAGATTCAAGGAATTGATTTTGAAGAAACCACAAATAATCTCAAAATTTTTTGAGAATTTTATATGATATAGAAAATTTCACAAGGTTTCAAAAAATTTAAAGTTTGTCCAAATCTGATGAGTAAAAAATTTATAAAATTCACAGACAGTAAGAAAATAACAAGGGGACAAGGTCTGCCCCTATTCAATCCATGAATTTTTAAATTTTTTCTATTCAGTAAAACTACTTGAAAATTGGACTCAAGGTTCCTGACTCAAAGGGGATTTCTTGGATGAAATTTTATGATTTTAGGAAGCTCCTATTTTCTCAAATATGATTTTTAAAAATCAAGACAAAAGTTTGGATTTTCAAAAATCAGTAAGGTAAAGGTTGTAGAAAAATAAGGCAAACAAGCAAAAAATGAATTTTAGGTTCCACCACCTTCAATTTTTCTTGTTTTTAATTTTTTGATAATTTAAAGTTTTTTTTTTAGATATTTTGAAGTATGCGGGAAGACAAGATCACTAGAAGTTTCCACTCCAAGCAAATCTGAATCCCACTCCCGCTCCTTATTCACACCTGAAGAAAACACAAAACAAAATTCATGAAGACCTAATAAAGCAAGAGAGATATAAAATATGTGACTAAGCCGTGCTTCCCAGCAACGGCAACAAAAAGTGACGCAGGAAATACACAGTTTATTATATGATGTAATTAGTGTTGTAGCAACGTGTAAATCTGCAATCAAACTTTTACATTTATAAGACCTAGATAGTGGAGTATCTAGGGTCATCCAATGAGGCCAGTTTGTTGGTCACAAAGCTAGTTCTCTCTCTCGCCTCTCAATCTGCAATCAGGCAACGGAATATGAGATAATGATTATACTGTGCCTATCAACTAACCTAGAGTGACAAGAATGTCCTCCCTTCTAATATCACCTTAGGCAAGTGCACCTAGGGTAATTGAAGAGAGTTATGGTGCACTAGAACTACAACGAAAAACACACTAAGTAGAGCAAGAATTTGGAAGGCCAAAAGCCTTGTAATAACTAGATATTCAAAGTCACAAGTAGATGAATGGTTGAAACATAAACAAAATCTAGCTAATACAAATAGAAAGTGATGAATAACAAGATGAAGATCCTCCAGTAGTGGCTTTAAGAAATCCTTGCTCCAACTGTGGCTGCTCTAGTAGTTGAAAAGTACTCCTCTTTAGCTTCTTCCTTCAAGTGGTCCTTCTCTAAGCCCTCTCCAAGGATGGGCATCCACCATGCGTGTTCCTCCTCTTTCCAGGACATCCACCTAGATGAAAGCTTCCTCCTTGGCATGGCACATAGGAGAAGAAGAATAAGGAAGAAAGCACCAAGGGGGTGGGTAGGTTGCACCCTTGATCTTCTTCTCTTCTTCTTCTTCCTTGGCCTTCGGTGTAGGTGGTGTAATGGTGGAATATAAAAATGGAGAAGATGATGTTATTGTGGTGGTTAAGGAGGGTATTAATAAAAAGGGAGAAGGGTGGTTGGCATATGATGTAATGGAGGGCTAGGATTGATTTTGATGGGTAGTTGGTGATCCTGTGGCTAAGGAGGATTGGCGCCAACCCAAGGGTCACATAGGTGGTAGCTATGGATGGTTGCTACCCTTGGTGACCTTTGGTTTTGGTGCCAAAATGGAACTTCTAGAAGGGATCCTAGGTGGCACCAAGATTGAATGGATAGGATAGGTTTAGGTGTTGGATGGAGGGCTGAGATGGAAGGGGATTTTGGTGCCAAAATGGAGAGGGTAGTTAGGTGTTTTTGGCACCAAAAGCAAGGTGACTCTTGGTGGTGGTGGTGGGTTGAAAGGTGGTGAGTTAGGTGGTGCCAAGATAGATTGGGAGTAGGGAGCTTAGGTGGACTAGGTTTAGGGTTATTTGGTGGAGCTTAAGTGGGTGGCTTTTAGGGTTAGGTAGGGATGCCAAGGAGGTGACTAGCTAAGCTAGGCTAGCTTAGCTAGCTTAGCTAGTAGGGAGTAGGGTAGAGAGGTAGAGGGAGCTAGGTTTTCAAAGGTGATGAGCTAGAAGTAGCCATCTCTAGCTGCACTGGAGCTTGTGGTTGCTGAAAAGAGCTGCAAGGGGCTACCTTTGTTGGCTTAGCTTGCTAGTTCTTTGCTAGCTACTAAGCCAAGCTAAGATGAGCTGGCTTCTGCTGATGTGAGCTAAGGTGAGCTGGGTCTGGTCTTCCCAAAGGTTACTAACCTAGCTAGAGTAGCTAGCTTAGGTCAAGTAGCTCGGCTCAACTAAGTTGAGCTGAGTTGAGTGATCGAATTTTTGTCCGGTTTATTAATTTAGGATTTTAAGTCGTTACAACACATAAAAATAGATTCTATTTTAAAATTTATAACCTAGATAATGGGGTATCTAAGGTCATCCAAGGAGACCAAATTATTTGCAAATCAAATCCCTTGCTTGGAAAATCAATCTCAAATTTCTTTTTGGTCTTTTCAAATATATATATATTTTTTTTAGGGTTTTGAAATAAAGGGAAACACGAGTTGTTGGCGGAAAAAGAACTACACCTAAAATGCTAAAATCTAAGTGACAAAGGATAACCTCTTTCTAAGCTCAGCCTAGGTGCTTGGAGGCCTAGGTTAATTAGAAAAAGGGAGTGAAATTACACTAGAGATAAAGTAAGTAATGCAATAAATAGTGCAACAAAAATTTAAGGCAACTTTAAAATTTTGACCAAAATGTTTTACATAAAACCCTAATAGAGGAAAGCTTGTCGTACAACTATCAAGGTACAAAAATAAAATAAGAACTAAAGTTCCTGATTATGAAGATGGTAAAGAGGTGAAGCTCCTTGCTCCAAGATTAGTGGCTCCTAGGCTTGAAAAGGGCTCCTCCTTCTCCTTCCTTGCTATGCTTCTCCATGATGGTGTCCTCCAAGGTGGAAGCTACCACCCTCAATGATCTCCTTCAAGGGTGGACGTGCACCACCCTTTCTTCTCCTTGCCTGGCCATCCTTTTGGTGGTGAATATCATCCTCCTTATTGGTGTGGCACAAAGGGAAGGAATGGGGAGAAGAAGGCACCAATGGGGTAGGTGATGCGCCCCCTTAATCTTCTTCTCAACTCCTTGGTCGTAGGATTTGGTGGAAGTAAGGTGGAAATTATCTAATGGGAGGATGGAGAAAATGGTGGTAGGTGATGGGTTTTTATAGACTAGGTTGGGGGGTAGGGTTGGCGTGAATAGGTGGAGGGTTAGGATGGAGTTTGGTGGTGGTTATGGGTGGTTAATTTGATCCTAGGGCTAGGGTTAGTTGGCGCCAACCAAGGGGGTGCCATGGGGGGCAGTTATGGTGGTGGTGTCCCTTGAAGTTGGTGCCAAAATAGGTCTTCTAGAAGGGGGTTAGGTGGTGCCATGTAAGGAAGGGTTGGGATGTATTTGGTGGATGGATGGATGGCCATGATGGGGTCTTAAGTTGGTGCCAAAAGGGAGGCTTCTAGAAGGGAGGTTTTGGCACCAAATTTAGGTGCCTTTTGGAGAAGGTTGAGGGGTGAAGGGATGGCTTATGTTGGCACCAAAACAAGGGTGGACTAGTTAGAGCTTAGGTGGACTAGGTGGGCTTAATTAGTGGAGCTAGTTAGGTAGGGTTTTAGCGTGGAAATGCTAAGGGAGTTGGAGCCTAGCTAAGATAAGCTAATCTAAGCTATCTTATCTAGTAATGGAGTAGAGGAGGAGGCAATGGGAGCCAGGGTTTGAAGAGAGGAGCTAGACAGAAGAAGTCCGGAGCTGAAATGGAGCTGGCAGCTGCTGAAGAGGGTGGCAAGGAGCTACTCTAGCTGGCTTAGCTTGTTAGTTCTTTGCTAGCTTCTAAGCCAAGCTAAAGTAAGCTGGCTTCTACCATAAGGAGCTAAGGTGAGCTGGGTTTGGTGCTTTCAGAGAGGATCAAGCTGGTTGAGTCAGCTAAGGTAGCTTAGCTCAACGAAGTTGAGCTAAGCTGAATCCCCGGGAGTTGGACTTGAGCTTCCTAAGCTGAAATGAAGTCATCTTCAGCTGGTTGGAGTTGAGTGGAGCTGGATGTAGTTGGTCCTGAGCTGAGGTGAACTCCAGTCAACTTAGCTAAGCTAGCTAGAGCTCCCTGTGAACTAATAGGAGCTAAGTTGAGCTGGATCTAAGCTGACCTGAGCTAGGGTCAGCTTAGGTGAGCTCTCTTGAGCTGCCATTCAGCTGAGATGAGTTGAATGGAGCTAGGATGAGCTAACCCTAGTTCAGGTGAGCTGGATCAAGCTGAGTTCCAGCTGGTGAGAGCTTCTCCTTCACCAGTTGCCTTCTTGAGTTCTAGGGTTTTAGGGATCTGGTAATCAGCATATCCTTAACACTCACAAAAGCACATTAAAAAGAGAACAAAAAGTGCAATGCATGCCTAACCTAATAAATGCCTAATGAAGCCCAAAAACCCATTTGCGGAGCAAAATCTTAAGAGCTAGGTTTTTCTTAATGCATAAGAATGATGATAAATTGGCATTTATCATTGAGCCTCTGGGAGCTGGACTTGAGCTGGATTGAGCTAATTAAGGTCATCTTCAACTGACCAGGTCTAGCTAGTAGCTAGAGCTAGTTAGGTTGAACTTCCAGTGAACTCTTCTGAGTTAGAGGAGATGGAATGGAGCTGGGATCAACTGACTTGAGCTAGTTTGAGTTGCCATCCAGCTAAGGTGAGCTGGATGGAGCTAAGGTGAATTAGCTAGAGCTACCATTCAGCTGAGATGAGTTGAGTGGAGCTAGGGATGAGTTGATCCAGCTAGAATAAACTGGGAGCCAACTGGGATGAGTTGGATCTAGCTGGAATCCAATTGAAAGGAGCTTCTTCTTCATCTTCTGCCTGAGTGCTCGGATTTTAGGGATTTGACAATCTGTTTATCCCTAACACTCAAATAAAGGTGTCAAATATGTGACAAAATTTGCAACGCCTACATAACCTAATTGATCCGTAAATGTAGTCCAAAACCCCATTTGCGGAGTTATAATCCTAAGAGCTAGATCTATTTTAGGTCATAAGAATGATGATAAACTGGTGTTTATCAAGGCGATTTTGTAAGCGTGCAAATTTGGATTTTAAGTGTTTGAGTAGGGTCTAGGGAAGGTGAGGAGTTGGAGGAAGGTTGAAGATGATGAGAGGGTGGAGCCGATGTCGGCTATGATTGGCCGGCATTTGAGATGAAGGATGCTCTGGGGAGAGGAATGACAATGTTTGAAGGGGGAGGAAGCCCCTTACAGTTATGGTGAGGTATGGATAATAGAGAGGAAGAAGAACCTGCTACCTATAGTATGTGGTAGCAAGTGAAGAGGTTGGGGTTGGGGGTCACTGGAGACTAGTCTAGAGCAGGTCGGTAGTAGAGGAAGAAGGGCTATTCTGGGCGAAAAACTCGCTAAGGAGCGAGGTCTTGCGAGGGGGGTTGATGACTCTTAAATTACAAGTGCTAATAACATTAATTAGAGTCAATTTGAAGGGTATTTGTGTGATAATGTCATATTATAATAGGCTTGGGAGCATTGAATGCATATTGCATGAACTTTACATTTTAATAGCTTAAATGATTGTTTAATGACCATGTGCAAAAATCTATTTTGAAACAAGTCTCAGATGAGCAAGCGGACCATACAGATGAATCCAGATAGACGAATGGAGTCCAATGGAGTCGAAATCACTTCGATTCTGTATCCGTAGCTCCCACAACAAGGTCGAGAAAGATCAATGGCCAAGGGACAATGCGACAACCTTACGGGCCTCAGATGAAAAATCCGATCGCATGGATGGATCTGAAGCGACGATCGCTGTTCAGCAACGCAGGAATCATCGCGATCCGAGCACCATGGCATCTCCTACAATAGAAAGAAGATGGATGGCCCAAAGGGAGACACGTGGTGCCATCTAGGCCACCCAACACCGGCTAGCTCCCACTCTTCATCAAGGCGTCATCCACTCTCAACCGTTGGATCTTGATCCAATGGCTGAGAGATCATCTCCAGCACGTGCCCATAGGTCTTCTTTGTGACAAAGAGTGGCCTTGGCTCATTGGTCGTGAAGGCCCCTCTCAAAGAGAGGGCGCAGGTTCAAAACCCACTGCCCCCTCAATTTGGTGCTTAAGGTAGTGTAGCAGTGAAGCGGTGCGAGCGGCAGCGTGTGCATGCGTGCGGAGTAGCGCATGTGGGCGTGTGCATGCTTGTGCAGCAGCGTGAGTAGGTTGCAGCACAGCAATGGCAACACGGATGAACGTGCGCCAGCACATGTGCATGCAACAAGGAGCATGAGATGCACGAAGTAGCGGGAGCATTGAAGGCGCGGGGGCAAGGGGATGCATGCGGCGTGTCTTCAATGATGCTTTCAGTTCTCACTATTGACCCGAGGAGGATTTTTGGCCTTCTCCATCCATTATAAAAGGGCCTACCCCCTCCACTTTTGCTAATCATCTACCTAAGCAACATCACCACCTTTTAGAGTTCCAAGCAAGGTCTTGAAGTCATTGAGCCATCGACGGAAGCTCCTCTACCGCCCTGGCTGCCTCGACACCATCTTCTTCCTTGTCTTAGTTTGATTATATGTGATACTGTAGTACATGTTTTTAATTTGAAGTATTCATCTATATTTTGTTCATCATAACATTTGATAATTAATAGAATACATCTTTGATATATTATTCGCATCATGATTCTCTAACCTTATTCCCTCTCTCTATCTCTCTCCCTCTCTCTCCCTATCTCTCTCTTTCTCATTCTCTCCTTTTGCAAGTGAATCAAAAGCGATATTTTTGTGACACGAAAGTGATTAGCAGATTCAATACTTTGCCTCCCTGTGTTCCACACTCGGACTCACATCTGATTATTTTTCTAAGTAAAATTGACGTCGTAAAACGCACTACAACGAACAGTTTTTACGCAAATACATCCAACGAACATCAGTTTTTGGCGTCGTTGCTAGGGAGGCAATGGATCTCTTATTCGCCTTCATTTTCTTGGTCATTATTCATATTTGTGTGATCTAACTTGCACTTCTCTCTCTTCTTGTGGTTGTAGGAACCTCATGCATTGGCAATAGGAGGAGAACAAGCCAGGATGGATCAAAGGAAGCGCAAGAAGAAGACCGCCATCGACCTGAAGGTTTGATCTTGTCTTCCCACAATCCAAGGGTAACTTCTCATCTTTGGACCAAGAAAAATGGTGGTGTTTTAAAAAAAAAGAAAAAACCTCTCATTTGTTTGTCAAAGAAAAACACTACCATTAAGTCTGCAACCAGTTAATTTCGCAATATGATTTTCTGGATTTAGGTTGAGGACACCATTTAAGGAACCCAAACACCTTTTAAAATTTTGGGAAAAATCTTAGAGGTGCTCCATCCAGTAGTTGAACTCCCATTCAAATTTCAGAGCCAAACCCTTTTTGGTTTGGTCCTGAGAAATTCTCCATTGGAAGAGTGCAAGGTTGTCCAAAGTTCTAGAGATCTGTAGGGTGTTCTTATTGTTGCGAACTCCACGCAGCTTGGATTTGTGAGAGATTTATATTTCTGTAAAGAATGTGAAATTCTCTACACTTCTTTTGGAGATAATTTTTGCTTTTGAAATTGATTAGTGAATGTTCTAATCAAAATCTTATACTTGCGCACTGATCTAGAAGTTCTGAACAGATTGACCCCCTCTTGAAAAAATGTGAATTTGAGTAGTCTATCGTCCTTAAAAAAATTCTGAAATTAACTTTGTTGAAAAGATCATTTAATTTCAGTCAGGATAGGGTTATTTCTTGTTTTGATTGGACCCTTATTGACAAAATCTCAAAAAAGAAAAAAGATTCATTGAGTAGAAGTTGCACACCCTAGGATCTTCCACAGTAGGGAGTTTTTTAACTTTATAGGCACACAAAAGGCCTTAAAGAAAATCAATCTTCACCAACCGTGTGACTATACATTTATGCCTTGTTTGAATGCGTAAACAAGTGAAATTTTAAAAGCCATTAAAGCAAGATTCAAACTCTAAAAATCACACATCTCAATCTTGCTTGCTAAAGAACACTTGTTTTGGAATTAGATCCTTAAACCCAATTGTGCACACTTAATTTTCTCATCCCTCTACTTCTTCCAAACCATGGATTTCAATGCCTATCCTCCCTTCCCAAACTATCCCCAGCATGATTTTTATTCCAACCCAAGTAGACTGTATCCACAGTTTACTTGGGACAGCCAGTCGCCTAGTTGGGGATGTAATCCAGGACCCAAGTATCTAGAAGACCCCTCTTATCCCAATTTTACTCAACCCACAACAACTTCTTATTTGGATACATCCAACCCAACCACCCAGGGTTACGATCCAAACCTTGGGGATCCTTATCTTGATTCTCCTTATGATGACTCTTCTTTTAGGTCCTACCCACCCACTAATCAATCTGATAGGACCTACACTCTAGGAGAACACCAAGCCCCTTACCCTTCCTAGGACCCTAACCAAGATAAGTAATCTGAATTCAAGGATCTCTCCTACTTGACCTATGGATTGGAAGGGATTTTAGAAAAGTGGAAATCAAAGGATGATCATAAACCAAGAAAAATCAAGAATGATCAAACCCTACTTTGGACCCCTGACGAAGAATCCGATTGGGAAGAGGACTTAGAACCTCAATTATTCTTGAGTAGAACTTAATAGAAAATGGTGCCTCTTGAGGAATTCGATCATGACAATGATAGAATAGAGGGCCCACCTAAGAATCTAAACCCCAGTATGGATTCTAGTACACATCCTCAACCACACCCTCTTAACCTTGATTTGAATGGTAGGGAGGAAATCCAAGGAAACCTAATGACACTTTTTCAATTCTTGATAACCTTCTGTTGGAGTTACACAGATAGAATCAAGAATTGATTGAGGGGCAACAAGCCATAACTGATATGTTCCAACAATTGGAGGAAGAGGGCCAAACAAAATTGTTACAAGCAACTCCGTTTATGGAATTCTTGAAGCAAGGCCTTGCAGTGATCGATTGGACCACACCTATTTACTTAAAATTGGTTCAATCCACCATTGATACTCCCCAAGAGTTAGACAACTCATTAGAAAATGTGATTAAGGATTTCTTGGGGAAGGTTGAGGGAAAAAATCAAGAGAATTTGGGGAATAATGTCTTTGAATCTAATTCTATTCTTTCCAAGGAAAGTGATTTGGTGGAAGAGACATCCAAAATTGAAGTAGGGGAGTGGAATTAAAATTTTGAAATAACCGATTTTGAATCATTTGAAACCCCCATCACAAGTTTAGAGGAGGGCCGAGGGAAAGAATCTGAGCTAGAGGTTGAAATTAGCCCTACCTCTAATACAGCCTCAAAAATTGAGTCTGATATGAAAGAGGTTGAAGATAATATTCTTGGGGTCACGGAAAGGGAGGTGATCGCACGTGTTTTGCGTGTTTGAAATCAGGGTTACGAGTAACCCGTCGTCGTAGTTGCAAAACTCGTGATCAAATAAAAATTTATACCAAAACTCCAAGGGAATCCTGGGTCGAACACAGGGAGGCGACGTTTACTTTGTATGAAAAGCATGCTTCGTTTTGTTTGTTTTTGGTATTTTAAAGTTTTGTTACTTTTTTTGTATTTTTGAAAGAAGAAGACAAGAATAATAAATCACAAGAGATATGGAACAAATATGATATATATCATGAATGTCTATTACAATAATCTACGAAAGCATAAAAAGAGAGGGACGTGGGAAGAAATCTCCCGAAGCGGCTGATCGGTGAGACGACGGTGCCTGGCGGAAGCTCGGACGAAGGAGGTGAGGAGCAGGACGACGGAGGTGAGATATAAGAGGACATCAGGTAGAGGAAAGCTTCAACGTAGCTCTGGAATGGATGTAAGGAGGAAAAGATGATCTGCTATCGGAATGGAGGTGGGAGGATGGCTCCAAGGTGACCTATGAATGGGGATGGGAAGATGGAGGAATATGGTGAGGCAGAGGTTCACTATACTAATAGGAGCCTTGGGAGCTTGAGAGTAAGCTCTAATGAAGTGTTGGTAGGCTTGCTAGAGCTCAAGAGTAGGTGAGAGTAGAGTAGGTAGAGATGCTGATGAGTCCATTTTAATGGACTAGTATTACGCCTAAGTAACTTTAATCTTACTACATTAAGTTATAGAATATTTGTATGCATCATGATTTAAGTTTACATCTATTTTATAACATTCTATAATTTAATATGTAATGATTTTGTTGTTTTTATGTGCAGGAATGATATTTGGAAAGAACAAGGAGTTGGGGAATAAATTTCCCCAACAAACAACCAGCGGCATATTTTTTCCCCATCCTCTGGCCACCCTCAACAGTCGCTGGCCAAAAATAGCAAGGGGATTTTGAAAATCCCTTATAGCGTAGAAGAGAGGAGTTAAGAGGAGGAGGAGCACAGGTGGGGGGATCTTCTTCCTCCCACTGGCGGAGAGTTATCTCCACCTTCTCCACCGTGGAGAGGGCGGACCCTGTGAACCAAGTGTGCACTGAAGCCACCATCACCGCCTCCCAACGCCTCCAACCAATACTCAACACAAGAGCACACCCCTTTCCAGCCACACCGCCCTTCAAGCTTGCCCCCGAGCCATCTCCTGTGTCCAACCACACTCCTCTCAAGCCCTGCAGGTGCCCGCTCTGCCCTTGCCACCCGCTCCCGCAGGCGCACGCCCTTCTCTAGCGCCCGCAGGCGCTCGGCCTGCCACCAGCGCCCGCCTTCAGGCTCATCGCCCACTTTCCCTGCCAGGCTCGCACCTCTCCAGCCACTGCAGCACGGCCCCCTCCTCCAGCTCCCTTCACTGCATGCACTGCCCCGCTCTGCCTGCCATCAAGCCTATTCAGGCGCATCACATCCCTCTGCAGCACCCGTAGGCGCTCGGCCTGTACGCACTGCCCCGCTCCACCCCAGCAGGCACCCACCTCGCTCCACTCGCGCCCCTGCCAGGCCCGCACCCGTAGCACCCACCGCAGCATGCCCTACAGGCACACCGCCCCACCTGCGCCGTCACCAAGCGCCCTGTAGGTGCCTGCTCATGCCCTCGCCACTAGCGCCCTGCAAGCGCGCACCCGTGCACACCTACGCCTATGCATCCAGCACACAGCCAGCCGCACGGCTGCAACAGTCTCCTCCAATAGGCCGGCGGACCTCCTCCGCCCGCCGACCACCGCCGGCCACCTCCAGCCGCCGCGTCACCACCGTTGCATAGCTCTCATCAAGCCGCACCTCCTCGCCGACTCTCGCGGCCAACCGTGCGTGGCCGCACACGTGATGAGGAGAGAGGAGAAATCCTCTATTTTTATCTTTATTAATAATCACATTCAATGCCATTGTCAATTTTATATTAATATTTTATTCAGGCCACAATGCACTGATGCACTCAGATTTTCCTGAAATTATTTTACTTGTGTTATGTGCATGTTTCTTCGTTGAATTTCAAATCAGAATTGCGTGAAAGTTGAATTTACAAGATAAGCCATTACACATGCTTCATACACATATTTTTGGAGCTTAATTCCTAACGTGAAGATTGCATAAATACCCCTGAACCTTTAAGGAAATTGCAAACTTCATTTAAAATAGCATATTCCTCTCATTAAAGTTGCAGAAGAGTTTGCGAACTACGTATTTCTTGACTCATGAATTTATTTGTCTATCCTCCCTGTGGATACTACATCTGTTATTGTGGTTTAAATTCATATCTGTTTAATCTTTGATTGAGAGATTTTTCACCACCTTTAGTGCTACAATGATTTATTATCTTAATATTAATTATTCAAAGCGAAAATCGCTCTGTCAAAATGGCACTGTTGCAGGGGAGGCAACAGATGCAATAGATTCACGTTATTATTTTTTTGAATATTCTAAGTTGCGCAATCATCTGATCAGTTTTTTTATTATGTGAGGAATCTACATGGTGAGAGGCACATTAGAGTGATGACATTGAACCTAAACACGTGCACGGCGGAGACGATCTTTTTGGTGGACCTTGACGCCACTTGGAGGCCAAAAACAGCAACACGTGGGCCTTGATCACACTCACATAGGCTTACGGAGAAGCCTATTTCTGATTTAGTCAGTAGATCTCAGTTAGATTTAGTTTAGATAGACATTAGAATTTAATTTCTATCTTTTGGACCCTTGTCGGGTATTTTTGGGAATGTGCTCCCAGTGCCACTTTATTTCTTATCACTCTTGTATGCGGGAGCGTATTTTCGGGAGCGTGTTCCCATTTATTTAGTTTATAGGATTATTTGCATTATTTGAACTGCATTTCGGTTAGTTAGTAGATTAGGTCTGTTTGTTTATTATTATTATTAAAATAAAAAAAAATCGAACTGCTTGCTAGAAGCTGCATATCTATAGGACGACCATCTAGGACTGAATGAGTACCATCTAGTTTATTTTTATTGCATTGCATACATTGCACGAAGAAAGCTGGAGTAAGGTACATCTTCTCTTGAGCATTAATTACCTGTCATGCATGTGCATTGAACCTAAATCTACGACGACTAAAGTGCTTGAATCAAATTAATTCAGTGGTCACATTAAAAATTGGGACTGCTAAGAGGTTGGACCTTAAAATCTATGACTGACAATTGTGCACAAAAGGATCCTATTTGAGAAATTTCAAAAATCAAAACACAATCGTATGTTTGCACACTTGAGACACTATGCACCTCACACATAAGGTCACTAGATAAATTTCTACCTCTCCTCTTTTGCACCACAAGGGAAGTTAGTCGAAAATCAACAAGCCTATCCACCAAGTTACTTCGGTTCCTCGTGTGTGGGCTCAATTCAAGACTTTCATCCCATGCGAGTAGGTTATAGGCACCAGCGAAGGTTGGCCTAGGAAGCATAATTTTTTTGCAAAACTTATTTGGCCACCAATTGAACATTTAATTCTAAGACCTACAATCTACTAAAAACAAGATCCCATTGAATTTGCGTTTGCTTTGACAATAGAACTCTGTAGGAAGTTTCTATTTGTATTCTGAATTCTGCTAAATCCTAAGAGAGTTAAAACTATTTTGCTTAAAGAAATGGATTACCCTTACTCCTATCATTTAGATTATCAGAGTCAATACTTCCTATCTTTTAATCAGGATCCTATGCCCCGAGCATATCCATCCTTTGATGGATACATTGACAATTCATGGGATCATTCTTATTCTTATCTTGGGAGTACTGGCTTGGTAACTCCCACTTTTGAGCAGAGCCTAGGAGCGGGATTTCCCAACCCTGAAATCCCTACTTCCATGCAAACACCCAACCCTCCCACCCTTCATGATTTTCTGTATCGAAGTTGGATCAATACCCCTAGGCAACCAGAGCCTGAAACTAACTATCCTCCCCAACCTGATAATAGTAGCCTCTCCTCTTTTATGATAGAAATGCAAAAACAGCAAAAGGAAATGATGGAATCAATGGGAGAGATGTTGAGGAATAGTCAACAGTTAAATGAAGAAATAAGACAGCTTAGCTACATGCTTCCCAATAATTCTGATCCCTACCCATACGATCATGACCATGAAAATAATTCTGAGGTAACCATTGACAATAGGGATCCAGTTTTATGTAGCTATCACTTAGACTCTCCCAATGAGACACAGCGACTAGAGGACAATGATCATAGTGATTATCCACCCGAGCTTTATTGGAGTCAAAAGCAAGGGAAGATGGTACCTTTTGAGGACCTTGACCCCAATGATAGTATTCTCCTTACCCCTACCAACCCGGGTCAAGGTTGCATTATTCCTATCACTTCCCCTATTGATTATTTGGTGGAATCCCATTTTACCTTTAGTGAGCCTACTCTTGACCCTCCACTTAGGGAATCAACACCTACCATTCAGCATCCTGATTTAAATGCACCCAATGAAGGTGACCCTAAGGGAATGGAGGATGAATTAGATCAATTTTGGTCTCAGGGTTATGAAGAGTCTATTTCAGAAGATGGGGATGCCCCAATAGAGGAACCTAAACTGAAAATTTGGAGTGAATCATAGGGGAATTATTTATCATTTGAGGATTTACCTCCAAAGGATATAAACCATATGGTGAAATCTAGATTCCTCCTTTCTTTTGAGAGTCATCCTCCATCAAAGTAGGAGTTGATATTAGAGGAGGACAAACAAAATAATGAGAAGTCTATGGGAGACTCTCAGGAACAAAACACGTCAATTAAGGATTTATACCCCGAGAAGAATGACGAATTCAATGATATAGGCTTGCTCCAAAATATTAAAACTGATCTTCCTTTAGGAATAATTAAGGATATTGATCCAACTCCTAATGAATCACATATACACCTTGACAAAAATTTGAGTGAACCAAACGAATTCGGGGATGAGCTTAATAATAATGATTCAGATATTTTGACCTTGCCATCAAAGAGTTGTAATTTGGAGTCTACCCTTGATTCAAATATGACTCTGATCATTAATGTTAGGTAGGGTAATATGCAGTTGTCTACAACTATTAGGGAGTATACACAATCTGAATCATTGTTGGAATTAGACTTAACACCGACTAAGCCCTCATTGGACTTAACCATTACCTTCCAACACTACAAACAACCCTTATATTCCCTAACCAATCCTTGGCTTAGATCTCTGCTCATGTACATTCTTTCTGGAGAACATATTAGACCAGTACATCCTCGGGTAGAATGGAGAGTGTGGATTGATGCTTGTACTTTTACTCTCACCATTCAAGGGTTTGAACTAATAATGCGTATATCTTTTAAAACCCATCCTGCTCTGGAGGATCCTTGTTATCCTCCACTTATTCTGTTTCGGGAGGTTCCTTTTCATTTTCGGTTTATTATTCCTAAACCTCCCAAGGTAGCCAACATGGTTATTCGCTTTCATATCTTTTGCTGAGCATTTGGTATTATGTTGCATCATCAACTCGTCAACATCCATGGCTACCTATTTGCTAGGCCCGCATTGTTATGCATATTTTTAGGGCCTAAACTTGTCTATTTGGAACTAGACTTATAGGTTCCTTCTAAGTCTGGATGCTAACAGAAAATGCAGCGCTTGTTGGGAGGCAACCCAGCGGTCAGAATAACACCGTTGTCAGGTGATGTTTTTCCTTTCTCCTCCTGTTTTAATTTTACAATGGGGACATTGTAGGATTTAGGCATGGGGGGTTGCATTTGCATTGTAGGAAGTATTCATGCATTTAGGTTAGCATATATATATAAAAAATGTGTCCTCTTTTCTTGAGCTGATTGGGTTAGTTCCTAGCAAAATACCTTTGTCATTGAAGGTTTTTCTTTCGGAATTATTTCTTAAGTTTAGAATCCAGTACATTTATTTCATGTGCACGTAGAGTTGGTAATGGATCCTTGAGGATAATCGATAAGCATTTGTAGTCTACTGAACCCTTGGATAGTTAATAGGGAGTCAGACATACTATCTTCTAGTAGATCCACCTCATATTTGTGATATGAAAGTAGAGAGATTACTGGTGCACTAAGTCTAGTGCAAGGACTCTTAAGTTTTAGATAATTAGACGAGGATACTTCAGAGTTAGGCATAGTTTTCACTCTCTGTTCCTTTGTGCGTACTTTGTGGGAATTCTTGAGAGTCACCAAATAAGGCAGATACATAGAGATGAAGTCCTAATAAAGCTATGACTATGGTGGATGGTTACGACCGTCCTTCATAGAGTCCTCGGCGGAAGGAGGGTAATAGTGTCAAAGGTCAGAAATACGCCTGTCCTATCCATTCCTTCTCGTGCTGAGAATAGGCATTTCCACCAAATAAGCCACACAATATCCTCTTGACCATCATCATCCCGAATAATGCCTCATAAATAAAAGTTTGTGTCGTATTATGTTGATTTAAAAATAGAAAAAAGAAGAAGAAGAAGAAAAAGAAGAAATAGAAAGAAGAAAAAGAAGAAATAGTTATATTACAAAAAAAAAAAAGGGTCTAAGTTATAATGTAACATTATTTCTGAGGCACAGAGCACCTATCATGTTCCACCAAATATGACCCATACCTACCATTTAGTATTTCTGATTGCCCGAATACTAGTTGAGGACTCTAACTTAGTTGTAGAGTTATTAGGACTTTAATTGAAGTATGGATGCCATGTGAGGCCACCAAATAGTGAGTATAATTTCTAAATCTGGCGAGATTTGTGATCTCAGAAAGAAAGAAAAGAGGGAGTGCCGAGGAACATCAAGAGAGCACAGTTGTGTAGCCTCTCTCAGAGTTGACTTGTATAATAGTCTATTAATCTAGAGTCTATAGTACTAGACTACATGTAGCACTAGAGGAGTGTGTGCCACCAAATACAAATCCATTTTACTCAATATCTCCTACCTAAGCCAAAAGCCAGGGTCAAATTACATATTATCTCCTGCTTTATCCCCGAGGGAAGTAGTTGCCTATCTTTACAGAAATATTTGCCAAGGGTGAAGTATGAAATCCCAATGCGAATTGGCTTTTTCACTTAGATCCGTTACTTAGGCTATTATCACGTCACAATTGTCAGGATCTCTAAAGTTTTGAAATAAGAAAAGAAGAAATCCTCTGATTACTTCTATTATTTTTCATTTTGGCTAGGGACTAGCAAATCTTAGGCATGGGGTATTTGATGAGTCCATTTTAATGTACTAGTATTACTCCTAAGTAACTTTAATCTTACCTTTTATGTTTGTTAATAACTACATTAAGTTATAGAATATTTGTATGCATCATGATTTAAGTTTACATCTATTTTATAACATTCTATAACTTAATATGTAATGATTTTGTTGTTTTTATGTGTAGGAATGATATTTAGAAAGAACAAGGAGTTGGGGAATAAATTTCCCCAGCAAACAACCGGCAGCATATGTTTTTCCCCATCCTTCGGCCACCCTCAACAGCCGCCGGCCAAAAATAGCAAGGGGATTTTGAAAATCCCTTGTAGCATGGAAGAGAGGAGTTAAGAGGAGGAGGAGCACAGTTGGGGGGATCTTCTTCCTCCCGCTGGCAGAGAGTTATCTCCACCTTCTCCACCGTGGAGAGGGTGGACCCTATGAACCAAGCGTGCACTGAAGCCACCATCACCTCCTCCCAATGCCTCCAACCAATACTCAACACAAGAGCACACCCCTTTCCAGCCTCACCGCACTTCAAGCCTACGCCTGCACCATCGCCTGTGTCCAACCACACTCCTCTCAAGCCTTGCAGGCGCCTGCTCCGCCCTCACCACCTGCTCCCACAGGCGTGTGCCCTTCTCCAGTGCCCGTAGGCACTCTGCTTGCCACTAGCGCCCACCTTTAGGCACACCGCCCCCTTTTCCTACCAGGCCCGCGCCTCTCCAGCCACTGCAGCATCCCCCCTCCACCAGCTCCCTTCACTGCACGCACTGCCCCACTCTGCCCGCCATCAAGCCTGTTCAGGCGCATCACGTCTGCGTGCCCCTCTGCAGTGCCCACAGGCGTTCGGCCTGTACGCACCACCCCGCTCCACCCCTGCAGGCACCCGCCTCGCTCCACCAGTGCCCCTGCCAGGCCTGCACCCGCAGCACCCACCGCAGCATGCCCTGCAAGCACAACGCCTCACCCGCGCCCTCACAAAGCGCCTGCAGGTGCCTACTCACGCCCTTGCCACCAGCGCCCTACAGGCGCGCACTCGTGCGCATGTACACCTATGCATCCAGCGCATAGCCAGCAGTGCGGCTGCAGTAGTCTCCTTCTCGCCTCCTCTGCCCATCGACCACCGCCGACCACCTCCGACTGTCGCGTCACCGCCGTTGCGTAGCTCTCGTCAAGCCGCACCTCCCCGCCAACTCTAGCGGCCAACCGTGCGCTGCTGCACAAGCAAGGAGGAGAGAGGAGAAATCCTAGTTTTTTTCTTTATTAATAATTACATTCAATGCCATTGTCAATTTTATATTAATATTTTTTTCAGGCCACATTGCACTAATGCACTCAGATTTTCCTGAAATTATTTTACTTGTGTTATGTGCATGGTTCTACCTTTAATTTCAAATCAAAATTGCATGAAAGTTGAATTTACAAGATAAGCCATTACACATGCATCATACCCATATTTTTGGAGCTTAATTCCTGACAAGAAAACTGCATAACTACCCCTGAACCTTTAAGGAAATTGCAAACTTCATTTAAAATAGAATATTCCTCTCATTAAAGTTGCAGAAGAGTTTGCGAACTGTGTATTCCTTGACTCGTGAATTTATTGGTCTATCCTCCCTATGGATACGACATCCGTTATTGTGGTTTAAATTCATATCTATTTAATCTTTGATTGAGAGATTTTCCACCACCTTTTGTGCTACAACGATTTATTATCTTAATATTAATTATTCAAAGCGAAAATTGCTCTTTCAGATGCCGCGGTAAGGGTTGTGTAGGCCTGTATATAGTGGATGGGAAGAAGAGAATCCTACACACAGGCATTCAACGATAGCTACAAGCGTCACTAAAGGCCATTCAAGCTATTGCCAAAAGATCTGTGCCTCTTCATTTCAGTGGCTGGTGCATGCACTACGCTATCCATTTAGTGGCAGCTGCAAGTGTCACTAAAGGTCCGCTCTTCTATTGTTATAAATACTACACCCACCGCTCACGCCCGCAGCTGTCATCGCACACATAGGCGTAGATGAATCCTGACCGTTGGATGAAGGATTGCACGGCCGAGAGAAGATCGCGCCCCTTCACAAAATTTGAATCGTGTGCCTTGCCATCAACCATTGGATGTTGCATTCAAACGTCTTAACAACGTGTGTCTAATGGTGCCTTCTCGAGGTGCATCAGCGATCGTGTGCAACATCCGCGCTCCACTGTGTGCCCACGTAGCTACTTCCTTCGCCACCTGATCTTCCATCGATGACTTAATTTCCCTTCCGCATGCACTTCAGCAGATAAAATCCGCATGCAGGGCTTCGAATGCATGGCCGCCCATTGTGAGCTGAGGCGCAAACCACTGTGCTAGGGATCGTTATGTGCTCTGCTTACGAATTAAGCTTTCGTGCCAACAATCGTTGAATGAAGATCCAACGGTCGAGATGACTCCTCGCTTGATCAGCCTGTGGCTAGGTGAGATGAGATGCTTCTTCAATTGTGGAGCACACATCTCAACTGTTGGATTGAGATCCAACGGCTGGGATCTAATCTTGCGGCGGGCTTGGAGATGCCTTAGCTCAAGTGGGGCGGCTGGGATGGCGCCATGTGGCCATCTGGGTCGTCTATCTTCTTCTTGTAGAGGGTGCTATACAGCTCTGATCGGGGTGATTCTCGCTTTGATGGACTGCGATCGTCACTCTAAATTCATCCATACGGTCGTATTCTTCATCCGAAGCTCGTAAAGATGTCGCACTACCTCCTGGCCATGTAAAATGATGGAATTAATGTACATAATATACAATTGTCCTAAATGCAATGCAATGGATATTTGTGCAATATTTATATCATGATATGCAATGCTAGGCCTAGGAACTATCACAAATAAGCATTTTACAATGAATTTATACATGTTTATCACACACCCATGCCTACTTTCTGCTAGTCCCTAGCAAAATTAGTCTAAATGCTATGTATAAAAGTAGAATCAAGATTCGAGTATTTAGGCAAAATTCGTCGATTGCTTTAGAAAATCTCAACCCCAAGACCTAATTACAAGAACTCAATAGTGCCCAGGTGTCTACCAGAATACAAATCGTCCATGCCCTCGCCATATTTGAGAAGAGAAGATATAATTTTTTTTTCTATTTTTCTTCTTTTCTAATTTTTTTTTCTTTTTTTTGTACTTTTGGAGTTTGAGAGTTTCGGGATAACTTTTTACAACTACCTGACCCACCTGAGACTCGAAAAGGACTCTAAGTGCTAAGAATCTTGTGAAAAGAGTGAAAGACTCACTAGGCGGCCGTTAAAATGGACTTCGGGTTTCTATGACTCTAGGTGACCTTGCTTAGAGGTTTATCTTTTCGATTGGTAGCTTTCTTCCTACTTCTTTTATTTATGGGGTCAACACAAGGGCAAACTCAGTGTATATCTCCCCAGTTTATTCTACTTCCCCACTTCTTCCCTAAGTATTTTGGGAATTATTGTGCATTTTTGTGAGCTGGGCTCTAGGTCAATGGGCTGTTACCCATGACAACTTGCCAGCCATACTCATGCGGTGAAGTGTGGTTTTGCTTTTTTTTCTCTCCTTTTTCTTTTTATTTCTATTTTTATTTCTTTTATTTCTTTTTTTTTTAAAGTAGGTGGCTTCCCTGATCTAAGATTTACCTAAAGGCAGTACGATGAAAATGGTCTTGTGGCTGGCTTTGGACAACTGGCCGATGAGTTGTTACCACCGACAACTTGCCAGCCATACCACCCTAGATTGTTCATTAGCTACCCCATTTTTGAAGAAACTAACGAAAGGTGAGTCAATGCAAAAAAAGTGTGTAGATGCTTAGGCTTAAAGTCCCCCCAAATCAGAGGGTAGGTTGATTAGTTGCATACTTATCATCCCAATTTATTTACCAAATTAAAATGAATTTTAATTGGCGAGGACTCGAGACTAAGTCCACATTCGAGTGGACACCTAGGCTAATTAAGCCTGAAGACCAGATGAGTCTAAGTATTCAGGTCCTCTCGTATCATTTCCTGAAGTTAATAATTTCCCAATACCTAAGTTCTCTTTTCCTAATTTCTTTCTCTTTTTTATCTTTTTCAAATTTTCAAAATTTTATTAATTATTTTGTAAGAAACTAAAAGAAATTCTACGGGGTTAAAAAAATGATTTTAGGAATTGGTTATCCACCACCCATGCCTAAATGATGCAATGTCCTCATTGTAAAAACAAAGACATAAAAAGGGCACAGTAAACAGAATATCACTTGAATTTCATGACAACTCGATTAGCTCCGCAGAGAGAAGAGAGTATACACACACCAAGTTTAATTCCTTCAGCTAGGCATAATATACATACAAAGAAGAAATTAGGAATTCACAAGTGCGGGTCAGAATCAAAATCAAAAGGTTGATCCTGAAACCCATCAGCAGAAGATGTCCACAGGTGTGGACCTAATTATGATGCAGATCCATGCCCCAGGGTCGAGTGGTTCCTAGGTTCTGGATGAAAATCATCCAGAACTGAAGATTGTTGAGCTTGCGGGATCGGGCCTACGGTTTGATGGTGTAAACCCAAGACCAAAGTGTTGGATAATGTGTAAAGATGGTTCATTTGGTGTGGAAGTCCACTTAACGTTCAGCTCAAAAAAATAATCAATTATTTTGAACTTGGGTTGCACGTGAAAGATATCGTAAGGGTCCTAGTAGAAAGTAGGTGATTTCAGGTCAATAGGTACCCTTAGATCCAAAATCAAAGTTCCCTCAGACTTAGCCTGCCAAATTTTCATTTCAACAATTCTATCCTCCAACATCAAGAGCTCAGGTTCTAGGACCTCTAGCATATCATTTACCCCATACGATTTACCCAAGTCCAGAAATAGTAGCTGAATAAGATTGACTTAGGCAGAATGATCTTAGAAGTCAGCTCTTTGGGGTGCAAATGAAGAATGGGGTCACTCATTGAATCATAAAGATTCGGATTCTCTAAGTTAACTCCAACCGAATCAGAATCTTCAATAGTCGAGCTATCAAATGGTTTATCAGATTCCTCAAGCCCATTTGTCTCACTAAAATCATTTTCCTTAAGCTCAAGTGAGACTTCACTAAGAGATTCCTCACCCTCAGTATCAAAGAATCCATGATCCTCATTTATATATGTATCAAAATCATAAATCATTTCATGATCTAAGGAGACATTTTTCTTCGTTTCCTAGCTTGAGGATCTCGGGTGAATCAATCGGTTCATCCTGAAAGGGTTGCTCTAGACCAATTTGGTCATCTCCAATCTCTGAATATGTATCCTCCCTGATAGGCGCCTGAGAGGGTTCAGACATTGGTTCTCCTGAAGAGGGTTCATCTTGAGAATTATCCCAAGATTTGACTAGTGCAACCACAAATTTCATCCTCAACGTCGACAACTTCCCAAGTAGAAACTCACTGAGGTCCCTATCCTTAACATTTTGGAGCAAATCCAATAAAGAACTATAAGTTCATCAATCATTTTGATCATAATCTCCAATTCATTAGTGCATATGTTGGCTAAGCTTCTAACGATTGTATAGTGTTCCTTAAATTAGCCAACACCCTATCATGGATTTGGTCCACCTGAACCGACTGGCTCGATTCAAGTTTGGGCAGGTTTAGGTTAAATCTAGGGGAGTCAAGATGTCGAGGTTCTTGGGTTCCTCCCTGATAGCAGGTCGTCTCGGGTTGTTCAAAGAATGGTGGTGACCTATATTCAGTGGAATACTGGGGAGGGTAGGTGTTATAATCATCATATCCTTCCTGATTGTAGATCAGGTTGGTTTGATCACCAAAGGATCGAGATCTATAATCATTGTAGCTCTGGGAAGGATAGTAATCATAGTCTTGTTGTCCAGGGTTAGGCTCTGGACACTGAGGTCCGAATTCATATCCCCAATAAAAGTTATCCTGACTAGTGGATGGGTAATTACAAGTCAAGTCGAGATAGTAATCATTTTGTGAATAAATGGTGGTAGGAGGGTAAGATTGGAAATGTGTGAAAGGTGTGGAAGGATACATTGTAGAATAGGAGGGAAATCAGAAGAAAGAAAGGAGCCCTGCAATACAATCAACCAAGCCTGTCCTTATGTGGGTAGCCTAAAGACCTATAGACTCCCAGGACCCATCTTGAGATTATAAACGATTTATTCTACTTTTATTCAGTCAATCCTACCAGTTAGAAGGAGGGACTGGGGAGAAGGTTCTTCCTTTGGCTTACGCCTCTGGTTCCTACTGTACCACCCAGTCGCGGTCGTTTGACACTACTCCCCTAGATAGACATCAGATGGACTAGAAAAAGCAGATTAATCAAAGAAAATCTCAATCTGAGCCTCGAAGAATGAATCAATCCTTAAGGCCAACATCTACTTAGTTTTAGTTAGGTTTGGGATGATTGTGCTCTTGGAATGTGATGGGCCCTTTAGATGGGTTGTGCCCGAAATGATCAGTTGAAATGTGTGTGCGTGCACAACCAGGGTTTGCAAACAAGGTTATTTGATGATGTGTCTTTTAGGGTTTAACCATGTTCAGTAGCTTTTATGGTTTAATTCTTAGGTTGGTTCAATCAAGGTTTAGTGGAACACTCCAAGTTTTGAAAGCACAGGTGATGATATTTTCCTTTAAAAATCAAAAATTAATGTGGAGTGCCTGGTTCAGCCCTAAAAATCAACCCTAAGTGGCAAGCTACTTGATGGATTAGTTTTAGATTTGAGTGGTCTAGCCCAAATAGTTCAAGCAATTGACCTATTTCACCACATGATTAAGGCACACAAAAAGTCTTAACCTAATCAGATTTCTACTCACTTATTTGTGTGTTGAGTTAAGTGTACCGGGTCTACAAGTCAGATCCCTGTTAAGTGGTAGAATCAACGTGATTGTGTGCCTTAGGGTGAGAAGTTGTGTGTGTTAAGTGTGTAGCTTTTAGAAAATTCCACAAGAGAAGAATATATTTTTTTTCCTTTTTTTTGTGATATATGCGGGGGTGAGATGAGTGGTGGTGGCAAACACTCAACCAAATCTATCATAGGGTTTATAGAAAGCACCTAAGTTGATTTGGGTTTGAATTATTAGTGTGGTGAAATGAACTAGTGGGTAGGGGTGGTGTGGGGCACACTTACAAAGCACTCTACCTACACTTTACTCCGATCTACCACACTTGGATCTCCATGCTAGGGTTCCTGCAAGACAGTTGATCAAAGACAAGTGGGGTTAGTGCTATGTAAATGCAAAGAAGTGCAAAAAACAATAAGGTAAATTCCGTTGCCTCCCTAGCAACGGTGCCAAAATGATTGCACGTGTTTCGTGTGTTTGAAATCAGGGTTACGAGTAACCCATTGTCGTAGTTGCAAAACTTGTGATCAAATAAAAATTTATACAAAAACTTCAAGGGAGTCCCAGGTCGAACATGGAGAGGCGACGTTTACTTTGTATGAAAATCGTGCTTCATTTTGTTTGTTTTTGGTATTTTAAAGTTTTGTTATTTTTTTATGTTTTTGAAAAAAGAAGATAAGAAGAATAAATCAGAAGAGATATGAAACAAATATGATATATATCATGAATGTCTATTACAATAATCTACGAAAGCATAAAAAGAGAGGGAGGTGAGAAAAAATCTCTCGAAGCAGTTATTAAGTGAGACGATAGTGCCTGGTGGAAGCTCAGACGAAGGAGGTGAGGAGTGGGACGACAGAGGTGAGATGCAGGACGTCGGGTAGAGGAAAGCTTCAGCGTAGCTCCGAGATGGAGGTGAGGAGGCGGAGATGATCTGCTATCGAAATGGAGGTGGGAGGACAGCTCCAAGGCGACTTCTGAATGGGGATGGGAAGATGGAGGAATATATGGTGAGGTAGAGGTTCGCTACACTAATAGAAGCCTTAGGAGCTTGAGAGTAAGCTCTAATGGAGCGTTGGTAGGCTTGCTAGAGCTTAGGAGTAGGTGGGAGTAGAGTAGGTAGAGATGCCTTAGCAAGGTGGTGTGTAGGCCTTTATATAGTGGATGGGAAGAAGAGAATCTCGCGGACAAGCATTCAGTGACAGCTATAAGCGTCACTAAAGGTCGCCCAAGCTGACGCCAAAAGATCCGCGCCTCCTCATTGCCTTGGTTGGCGCACGCACTACGCAAGCCATTTCCTGACAGCTGCAAGTGTCACTAAAGTTTGCTCTTCTGTCATTATAAATCTCGCGGCCACCACTCATGCCCGCAACTGTCATCGTGCACATAGGCACGGATGAATCCTAACCGTCAGATGAAGGATCGCGCGGTTGAGAGAAGATTGCACCCTTTCGCAGAATTTGAATCTCACACCTCGCCATCAGCCGTCGAATGCTGCATTCAGACATCTTAATTACGCATGTCAGATGGTGTGTTCTCGAGGTGCGTCGACGGCCTATGCAACATCCGCGCCCAGCTGTGCATCCACGTAGTTGCTTCCTTTGCCACCCGATCTTCCATTGATGGCTTAATTTCTCTTCTGCATGCGCTTCAGCGGATAAAATCCTCACGTGAGGCTTCGAACGCATAGCTGCACGTTGTTAGCTAAGGTGCAAACCACTATTCTGTGGATCATTATGTGCTTCGCTTATGAATTAAGCTTCCACGCACATGACAGTTGGATGAAGATCCAACGGTCAAGATGACTCCACGCTTGATCTGCCTACGACTAGGTGAGATGAGATGCTTCTTCAGCCGTGGAGTGCACATCTCAACCGTTAGATTGAGATCTAATGGCAGGGATCTGATCTTGTGGTGGGCTTGGAGATGCCTTATCTCAAGTAGGGTGGCCTGGATGGCACATGTGGTGCCATCTAGTCCGTCCATCTTCTTTTTCTTATGGAGGGTGCTGCAGAGCTCTGATCGGGGTGATTCTCGCGTTGATGGACTATGATTGTTGCTTTGAATTCATCCGTACGGTCAGATTCTTCATCTGAAGCTCGTAAAAATGTCGCACTGCCTCCTGGCCATATAAAATGATGGAATTAATGTACATAATATACAACTATCCTAAATGCAATGCAATGGATATTTATGCAATATTTATATCATGATATGCAATGCTAGGCCTAGGAACTATCAAAAATAAGAATTTTACGATGAATTTATACGTGTTTATCAGGAGGAAATAAGCAATGAAACTCTTGTTGAAGAAGGGATGGATTTTTATTTACAGTGCGACCTCATGCTTATGACCTATTATGAAACTCTTGATTTTGTTAGGTGCCCCATCATAATTGAAGTCCCACAACCCAAATGCACTGGAATTGTTATACCTTTGGGGGATTACAACTTTAAAGGGACACAAGCTGATTACAAAACCTACATTTTTAGTGTTTGGCATTTTAGATTCGGGTTGCGATCGTCCAAATCAATTTCTCTGCATGCCCGTAGACTAAGAGAGGAATAGACACGGGCATGCATGGTACACCATTTGTAGAGTTCCCATCCTTTAGGGATGGGACTCCACCACAACCTAGTTCGCATCTACGGACTTCAAACTCTAGGTCTAGATGATTTTGTTTTCACCACCTTGACCCAGGCCAGTCTTGTTTGTGCATCATGCCTAGCTAAAGGCACTAAACTCAGAGCTTCCTAGGAGGCAACCCAGAGGTTTCAAGCTGACCGGATTCATGATTACAACTCAGGTGATTTCTTTCCCTACTCCCTTGCATACATCTATTTTTCCAATAAGGACATTGTCCAACTTAGGCATGGGGGGTGGTAATTCATAGGATCTGAGTACAACATTGTCCGCTTGAACTAATTATTTTTCTTTTTATATAAACAAATAAAAATCAAAATTAAGAAAAGAAAACTTGAGCATTAGAAGCTTGTCGACTTTAGGAAATGATACGTTAAGGACCTAATCTCTAAGACCCTTAAGGTCTTCGGACTTAATTAGTCCGGGTGTCAACTGAAATGTGGACTTGGTCTCAAGTCCTCACCACCTTAATGTATATTAATCTGGTCAATAAAGTAGGGTAATAAGTAAACGACTTATCAACCTGCCCTTTGATTTGGAGGGGATTTTTAGTCTAAGCATCTACACATGTTTTGCACTGACTCACTCCTCGACAGTTCTAATAGAAATTGGGTAGCTAATGAATCTTGTAGGGTGGTATGGCTGGCAAGATGTCATGCGTAATAGCCCATTAGTAGGTTGTCCAGAACCCAGCCACAGGACCATTCTCTTTCACTACTGCCTTTAGGTAAATATTAGATCAGGAAAGCTGCCTACATAAGAAAAAAAAAAAAGAAAAGGAGAAAAGAAATAAGAAATAAGCCACAGTTCACTACACGAGTATGGCTAGCAAATTATCGTGGGTAACAGCCAATTAGCTGATTGTCCAGATCCCAGCTCATAAAATGCACAAGAATTCAAAAGCAGTTAAGGAAGAAGCGGGGAAGTAGCATAATCCGAGGAGATATACACTGGGTTCGCCCTTGTGTTGACGCCAGAAAAATAAAAAGTAGCGAGAAAGCTACCAGTCAGATAGATACACCTATAGGCAACATCCTTTTCTTTCAGGTCACCTAGGGGCACAGAAACCCGAAGTCAATTTTTATTATCGTTGAGTGAGTCTATCACTATCACAATAAGATGCTTAGTACTAAGAATCCTTTTTGAGTTTTTGGTGGATTGGGTAGCTATAAAAAGTTACCCTGAAATCCTCAACACCAAAAATCCAAAAAAATTAGAAAAGATGAAAAATAAAAAAATATGTATTTGCTTCTATATAGAATAATGCGATGACTCGGGTGGTCGGCATTTTAGAAAGCAACCCGGGCACTGTTGAGTCTTAGCAAGTTAGGTTCTTAGTAGAAATTTCCTCCTGTTGACAAGCAACATCTACCTAAACGATCAATTTCTAATTTTACTTGTAAATAGGATTTAGGCCAAACCATGCTAGGGACTAGAAAGGGGTGGGCATGCAGGTATGATGACTCTACAATTACGAGTGTTAATAACTTCAATTAGAGTCAATTTTGAGGGTATTTGTGCGATAACGTCAGATAATAATGGACTTGGGAGCATTGAATGCATACTACATGATCTTTACATTTAGTTAGAATGAATGTTTAATGACCATGTGCAAAAATCCATTTTGAAATAGGTCTCAGATGAGTCATCGGACCGTACAGATGGATTCCGATCGACGAACGAAGTCCAATGGACTCAAAATCACTTTGACCCAGTCTCCGTAGCCCCCACAATAAGCTCGAGAAAGATCAATGGCCCGGGGGTAATGCAACAACCTTACGGGCCATGGATGAAAAATTTGACCAAACGAATGGATTCAAAGTGACGATCGCGGTTCAGAAATGCAGGAATCATCGCAACCCGAGCACCGTGCCATCTCCTACAGCAGAAAGAAGATGGACCACCCAGATGGCACCACGTGGCACCATCTCGGCCACCGAACACTAGCTAGGACCCACTCTTCATCAAGGCATCATCCACTCTCAGTTGTTGGATCTTGATCCAACGGCTGAGAGAACATCTACACCGCGTGTCCATAAGTCTTCTTTGTGATAAAGAGTGGCCTTGGCTCATCGGTCTTGAAGGCCCCTCTCGAAGAGAGGGTGCAGGTTTGAAACCTGCTACCCCCTCAATTGGGTGCTTAAGGTAGTGCAGCAACGAAGTGGCATGAGCAGCTGCATGCACATGCGTGCAGAGCAGCGCGCATGGGTGTGTGCACGCTTGCGCAGCAGCGTGCACGAGGAGCAGCGTGACAGCGGTAGCGCGGACAAGCGTGCGCCAGCGCATGCGTGCGCAATAAGGAGGGCATGACCCGCGAAGCAGCTGGAGCATTGAAGGCATGGGGGCAAGGGCGACGCATGCGGTGGGTCTTCAGTGATGCTTGCAGTTGTCACTATTGACCATAGGACGATTTTTGGCCTTCTCCATCAATTATAAAAGGGCCTACCCCCCTCCAGTTTTGCTAATCATCTACCTAAGCAACACCTCCACCTTCTAGAGTTCCAAGCAAGGTCTTGAATTCACTGAGCCGCCGATGGAAGCTCCTCCACCATCGTGGCTGCCTGAACACCGTCTTCTTCCCTCTCTTAGTTTGATTTTATGTGATAGTGTAGTACATGTTTTTCTTTTGAAGCGTTCACTTATATTTTGTTCATCATAGCATTTGATAATTAATAGAATACATCTTTGATATATTATTCGCATCATGATTCTCTAACCTTATTCCCTCTCCCTCCTTCTCTCTCTCTTTCTCATTTTCTCCTTTTGGAAGGGAATCAAAAGCGATATTTTGTGACACGAAAGTGATCAGCAGATTCAATACTTTTCCTCCCTGTGTTCGACACTTGGACTTACATCCGATTATTTTTCTATGTAAAATTGACATCATAAAATGCGCTACAACGAACAATTTTTATGCAAACTCATCCGAAGAATGTCAGGGGGACCTTTTAAAGTTCCTAGGGCTTGCTCCAAGCTTAGAAACAAGCTCGAAGAGCTTGGATTTTTAGGGAAAAAGATCCTTAATCTTGGGGAGTTTGTACGAGATCTTGGACATGAGTTGGGGTATTTGACATGGTTTAGACGATTTGGGATTCTCTTAAGATCATTCCTTTCAATTTTGGAAGGAATTGATCGAGAAATCAAGGAGAAATCCGAGCATGAAGATCAGTGTGTTTGGGTTCACACTGTTAATGGTAGAAGGGACCTTTTTAAAGAAAATGATGAGATGTTAGAGGGCTAAATGCAAAAATTTCCAAAGCTAGGGGCTTAGGTGTGAAAAATAGAGTTTAAATGAACTAAAATGCAAACTAGGTCAAGATGGAATCCGATTGGACCCAAATTTTGGTACAAACCTAATTTGGACCTAAGGAATTTGATGGTAAAGTAAGATTTTAGTTTTGACAAAGTTTGAATGGGCAATTTGTGTAGAAACATAAATTAGGGTAGAAATCTATTTGTGACTCTATGTAAGGTCAACATAGGTTCAAATGGGAAAATAAAGGATATCAAGCCTCAAGGAATATTTTTCTATGAATTTTAGGAGATTTAGATGAATTTATCCAAACCAGAACCTCTATAATTTAAGCAGGTTAGAAATTAGGGGTTTGGAGGTGTATTGGTTCTCAAAATGTGTGAAACCTTCTTTCTGTCTGCATGGACCCACTTATTAGTCTTTAATTCTCATTTGACCTTTAGTTTACCCCTAACAACCCCTTGGTTATTCTGTGTTCATGATATGCTGTTCAAATTACCTAATTAACCCTACTTTCCAATTCTCTTCTAAAAATAGAATGAAGTGCAGTTACAACCCTCAGATGGTTATGCAGGAGCATTTATCTTTCAAACTTTACGAAAAGTGGTCGGTCAGGGCCAATGATGGTGTTCCCATCACACCCCCTTCATCTAAAATGTCTGGGAACCTTCCCGGATGTCCAGAGTTCCTGGACATCTAAACCTCCTTGACGATCTTCTTCAACAACTACGAGCACCACGCCTCCACTGATCATGCACCACCAACGGCCTCTTAACTCATAAGACTGTGTGCCCCTGGCTACGCCACTGTGAGTTTCGTGACTGTGAGCCGTCCCTACTCCATACCACCACTATGATCACTGACCACACCTCGGCCCTTGAACTCATTCTTAAGGGTCGATCACCCTCGACGCACCATGCAATAGCCACCTCCAGCGACTAGCCCTCTGTCTCCCACACCCCGTACCAGGCTGACGATTGACCACCACGAGTCTTCCACTTCTTCTAAGTATGTTTTCTTCTTCATCTTCAACCTCTGGTGCTCCTGAAGTAACCCATCAGGATCCATGTTGGCCACCTTCTCGACATTGTGAGTCACCGGCAAGGCCCAGTCGCCACTGCAACCACCTCGAGTTCTCCTTAACATCTTACCCGTCCTTGTCATCTCTGTCTTCTTCATCCTCAACCACTGCAACTTTAAGAAGGACCCAACATCACTGACGGCCACGACACGGTAGCAGCAACCCCATCCATGGATTTGCCTAATGCATAGCACCGACAGCCTCCTCTCAACGCACTACCCGCTCTTTTCATAAGGTCGCAGCTTCCACCATCGCTTCAGCAACTGTAGCAAACATCCATCACTGGTCACCTTCTCGTCATCGATGGCTAGCTCCGACCCCTTCAGGCCGCTACACCACCACCGAACTGTTCCTCTCCTCCAGCTGATCTTCACCAACCAAACTCGACGGTCGTTGCTCCCTCAGTCCACGCAAGGAATCATGAGAATCACCTCCCCTGATTCGGTACAGTGGGGGAGGCATTAGTTGGGTGAGGTTTTTTTTTATTCAGAACACTATAGGAATATTTTTTACATTAATTTTTTTGTGCTTATTGCATGCATGCCCTTCAACTTCCTCTTATTCTTGGGATTTATGTGTTGAATAGATGGCTTAGAATAAGACAGTAGCATTTAATTATCTTTTCAAACTTTTTTTCTTGGGCATGAGTTTATGTGGAGTCAATTAAGGGATTTATTGGTTTATGTTACAGCCCGATTCCCGAATCCCTACAGGACACGAGACTGGACCGACTTGACTGATCCCAAGACCCAGTCGTCCAACGAGAAAGTAACCAACAGCAGTAAAAGAAACCACATTCACCATGCTAGCAACTAATAGAAACAAAGTATAGCAGTAAAGAAGTAAACTACTACAGTACACACCACCACAACAGTAGGAAAGTAAACGGGTACAGGAATATAATGTGTAGAATGAAAGAGTACAGAATATAAAAGTACAATAAGTTACTCATTACTACAAACGAGCACGAAAGAACTACCACTACTGGACTATATTGGGCCCAGCACCCTCTACAGCCGTATGCTCTGGCTGCTCAACACCTGGACCTGAAAAATGTCATGAGTACAAAATGTCAGCAAATGTCGAGTAGAGTGGCAACCAACTACTAAAGCAGTAAAGGTGAACAAGTAGCTATCTTTTTCAATTTCCTTCTTTCTTTAACTAATTATTCTTTCCTTCATCACTCAATTTAATTATCAGGTCTATTTCTTGTTCTCGAATGTTCCTCATGGGAACGATCTTGATTACAATCTTTTCCGAAGAGTAGAAGTAGCACATGGTGCTCTCCTGTCTGGGAGAGTCCCCCATGGTGGTCCTACACCTAGTCAACCACCCCAAGGTCACGAGCATACGTAATGGTGACTATGGCACGCATGATAAATGCATGGGTAGCTACCCCACACTGGCACATTGTCAGTCATTTTCGTTAGCTGGTGCACCCAAAGCACAGTACGAAACTAGTATAGGGCATAGCCCTCTCAGTAACAGAGGTCTAGCCCCTAAAAACCAAACAGGGGTCTCGCCCCTCCATAGTCCGCGCACCCACGGCTGATTACCCTAGTTTACCCAGTGGGCCTAACAAGCCGGTGTAAGGTGGCTAGCTAAACCCCGAGCCCCGTGGGGTGGCTAGCTCTCTCCCTACAAAGGTAGCTCTCCCCGGTACTGTATACGCAAGGGCTAAGAAGTTGGTACAGAGTAGCCAATCCTAACCCCGGGTCCCAACCCAAGGGAGGCTAGCTCCGCTCTGCAATAAATAAGGGGACAATCGCTCTCTTTGGTACTTCGTACTCAATGGCCAGCTCACCTCCCCACTGACATTCCCAGTTCCATTCCATTTAATTCCAGAAGACCTATGGTGTAGACCCGGGCAGGTTGTGTTAATATGGTGATTTTATCGTTGAAATGCGTATAGTGGTTAACCTAAATCGAGCCTAACCATCTCTTTACAAAATTTTTAACCTGGCCTACTTGATTTTATCTTGGTCACTTTTAGGCCCAAGGTCAAACTCAGGGAAGTGGGATTAGAAGTGAACAAGTTTCTACGCCTTTCCTATAATGAATCTCTTCCGTTAGCTTATTATGTTTTTGGTGCTTTTCTATTTAAGATTTTTTTCTGGTAATTCTTGTCCTTGAGGCACACCCTCAAAATCAGGTTCTTGGCTTTGAGCCAAATTAGGGTTCCAAAACTGGTCTTGCTATTAGCAAGACTGAGTACCTGCAAGTCAAGGATTATCTTTTCTCTTTTGTATATTTTTTTATCTTTTTAATGGTAAGAAAGAGAAATAGAAATAAAGTAAATATAGTATATATATATGTATATATATATATAAAGGGGTGGGGTGGAGGTGGAGATGGCGTGTAGCACGGTGTCGAGTCGGTCATCATCTAGGAAGACGCAACCAACAGGATGAAGTGCCGCATGGAGTGTAAGGTGGATTGGTAGGAGATGAGTGTGAACACGCTTTCTGTACGCATGTATCGGGGAATATCAGCAACTGGTGCAGATATTCCCGCGATACAACATATGGTAGGTGATATGAAAATATATATACATATATATATATGTAAATATATATCTATATGTATATATATATATATATGGTTATAATTATATAAGTGTATATGTAGCTATATATGTGTATATATATATATATGTATGTATATATCTATAGATATGTAAATATATGTATAGATAGATATATGTATAGATATATATATATATGTATATGTATATGTATGTATATATAGCTATATAGATGTATATATATATATATATGTGTATATATATATAGTAATATATATGTAAATAGATATATGTAGATAGATATGTATATATATTTATATGTATATATAGTTATAGATATATATGTATATATGTAGATATATTTGTATATATATATACATATATGCATACGTATATGTGTATATATATGTATCTATACTTATACTTTGTTATAAAGGTAATAATATATATATAGATATATATATATATTCTTTATACGTATATAAATATATGTATATATGTAAATATATATATAAGTATATAGATATATATATATATGTATGTATGTATACTACTACATAGGTATATAGGCACTACTATATGTATAGATATAAGTATATATATATGTAAATAAATATATATATATATATGTATGTATATATATATAAGTATATATAAGTGTATAAGTGAGTGGGTGTGTGTACGAGTGTGTGTGTGTGTATGTCTACCTGCAGAGAGAGAGGGAGAGAGTGCTGTGTGAGAGAGAGAGAGAGAGGGAGAGAGAGCGCCTGCTGTGTGAAGAGGCACTTTAAGTCGTCTGGAGCAGCGAGGCGTCGTTTGATGGTTCACGCACACGTGCAAGCGCGTAGGCACGCGAAGAGGCACACACGCAGGAGGGAGCGAGCATGGGGGAGAGACTGCAGCGCACTACGCTACGCGAAGAGGTGGGTGCTGGCGAAGGCGCTGGGAGCAGGCACACGCAGACGCTGAAGCGGGCGGGCGTACGCAGGCGAAGGGTCACGTGGGATCGGGTGCTGGAGCGGGCGCGGGGAATGACGCGGGCACGGGCTAGCGTAGGTTGCGACACGCCGGGTGACCGGATAAGTGAGAAACTTACCGGTCACCACACTATAGCCACAGTGTTCCGATGACTAGCATGAACAGTGTTTACAGTGCCACTCGACTTCGCGCGACCGGGTGCACTCGATGCTATGAGTGCGGGAGCCGCTGCGCGAGCTGGCGGGTGCCCGGACGGTCTGCGCTGGCTGGGGCATGTGCGGTGGAGGGTGAGGGTGACCTGCTGGCCTGCACGGAGAGAGGCGAGGGTGGCCTGCTGGCTTATGCGGTGGCTTGTTCGCGCAAAAGAGGAGTCTAGTGCCGTGCTGCTGCTGTGCGGAGCTTGAGCTTGAAGCTCTGTGGCAATGGCGGAGTTGTGGCTAAACGTCGAAATAGAGAGAGAACCACCACACCCACCGGCTCTTTGATGAGCTGGGCGGTGGTGGACTCACAGTGGTGGTTGTGCACCACTGTGAATTGCTCCTGCCCGCAGCGTGGCTCCTCAGAGGAGGAGAGGCTGCGTATGGAGGGAGAGGGGAGGAGACGGCCTGGAGAAGAAGCTGCTGTGGTGTTTCTTTTTTTTTTTGTGTGGACCAGGCTCCTCTTGCAAGGAAGAAGCTGTGCTCTTTTTAAAGAGGAAGAAGGCATGCACAGGCATGCCCTGGCTATGCATGGCTGTGCGTGCGGCTGCAGGGCAAGCTGAGTAGGACATGGCGCGAAGAAGAGCTGCCATGCCTTACAGCCGTGGAGAAGAATTCAAAGTCAAATAAAATTAAAAATAAAGATAGTGAATTTGCGAAGCAGCACTTGAGGAAAACATTAATTTCACGGCCATTTATTTTACTCTCCTCCCCTGTCAAATAAATGCATGCATGCGTGTATTTTTACAAATGCAACTATGTCTACCTAATATGCACTTGTAGTGCTAGGAAATAGCGCAAGATGGCACAGTTGTTGGTGTTTTTGCTGTGCAATCATACCCCCATGCCTATCTTTTGCTAGTCCCTAGCAAAACATTTTTGTGTTGTATTTAGAAATGATCTTAAGCTGAAGATTTTCTTCTGAGGCGACATAGGTGTGTTTATTGTTGGATATTGTGAGAACCAATTGCAGAGAAGACTACCAGTACTTTAAGTCTCACATGACATATATCATCTCTCAACTAACCAGGACTCTTGATATTTAAACCTTAAGTATGATTTTCATGACCGAGGAGGTTTTTGCCGTACTCGAGGCCTCAAGAGATTATTGCTTGTGCTTAGTGAAGGATCAAAACTGACCAGATGAACATTAAGACTCAAGCCCAGGGTTTCACGAATTTTTATGTAAAGGTTGGTCCAAGTTTCAGCTCGTGTCTTCGGATTGCCCCTTAAAAAGATGACGGAAAACTCAAGTCCCATTTTATGACATTTGTGGCTCAAAGAAAACAGGGTATTTGTATTTTGCCCTGAAGAACTTTTGTAGGAGGAAGACTTTATATATATTTGCAACATATACTGACTTATTTGGATCTTTTCTCTTTTTTTTTTTTTTCTGAAACACGTGTCAGTATATCTCTTACAACATTATTTGGAGGAGCACACTTTTCCTTTTGGTGGGAGAGTTTTTTTTTGGTGGAAAGAGTTTCTCCTAAACACAAGACTAAAACCTAGGATAAAAAGTCTACCTGCGCACATAGGTAAGGACTCCACCTTTCCTAATGAGCACTAGGGTTGGATCTTATGTTCACCTAATCTTTCTTGATATGTGTAGTGTGAACCAAGATTACTTAGGCTCTCAAGTAGAAGCAAACCAACGAATCCTATACTGGTGTCTCAGGTACAAGAATACATCCTTAATTAGGAGAGATTTCGATCTATTTTGTCAATGCTCAAGTGAATTAGGCTGAGCCTGAGCAAATCAAGCTTCTATGGCCTGGAAAGTCTTCAAAATAGTGGTTGAATATCCATAAACACTTATTGCATTTTTGTTTCAGCCTTCAGATCATTACTAAACACCATTTTCATTTTTCTTTTATATATATATATATATAGAGAGAGAGAGAGAGATAGAAACTGCATGATACCATAAAACATCCAGATCCTATGGATGCCTATCCACCCCCACATGCCAAACGATGCTATGTCCTCATATGCATGCAGGGTAAGGTAGAGGAAAGATGAAAGATCGGGTAGCGAGAGCGGAGGTGCAAGGTATACAACAGGGTGGTTGGGTGGGTGGATGGTGGGTGGTGAAGTGAAAAGTGAAGTGAGTGTGACAGTGAAGTGAAAAGTGATGGTGGATGGTGAGTGTTGTTGGGGTGCCTCCCAACGAGCGTTGAATTTAACGTCCCCAGCTGGACTCAGAATGAGGCACAAAATTAGTTACCCTCTAGTAGGGCAATAGTTTCTCCAACGGGGGTAGGTTCATGAGTATGATAGGGTTTCAAACACTGCCCATTGACCGTAAATTTATGCCCAGATTTGGGATCTTCAATCTCAACGGCCCTGTTGGGAAATGGTCTCGAGACCAGGAAAGGACCAGTCCATTTGGACTTTAGTTTCCCATGAAAGAATTTGAGCCCGGCATTGTAGAGCCAAACTTGCTGAGATGGCTCAAATTCTTTCCGCTGAATGCGGCTGTCATGATAAGCCTTAGTGCGTTATTTGAAAGTTAAAGCAGAATCATAGGCTTTACGACGGAGCTCTTCCAGCTCCTGGAGTTGGAGTTTCTTTTCTCGACCACACAGGTCTAGGTCGAGGTTACATTGGCGAACCGCCCAATAAACGCAGTGCTCCAACTCCACGGGCAAATGACAAGGCTTCCCGTAAATGATTCTATAAGGAGACATACCAAGGGGAGCCTTGAAGGCGGTCCGATACGCCCAAAGTGTGTCAATCAGCTTGTTGGACCAATCCTTACAGTCAGGCCGAATCATTTTCTGGAGAATTTGCTTGATTTGTCGGTTTGACACCTCTGCCTGGCCGTTCATCTGAGGATGATACAGAGATGCGATACGATGGTGGACTCCATATTTCCTCAGAAGTGCCCGAAAAGAAGCATGGGTAAAGTGGCTTCCTGCATCCGAGATAATGGCTCGAGGGATCCCAAAGCGTGCAAAGATGTGGTCTTTGACAAATCGAGTGGATATAACATGGTCAGCATGGCGCGTGGGAATAGCCTCGATCCATTTCGAAACATAATCAACAGCCATGAGGATAAATTCGAAGTCGTTGGAAGGAGGAAAGGGACCCATGAAATCAATTCCCCAAATGTCGAAGATTTCTGTAGCTAGGATGGGTTGTAAGGGCATCATGTCACGACGTGACATTGACCCTAACGACTGGCACCTAGTACAATGCTTGGCATAATTGTGTGCATCCTGGTGAAGGGAGGGCCAAAAGAAACTGCACTGCAACACCTTGGTTGCAGTTTTCCTCCCAGAGAAATGGCCTCCGCAGGCCTGATCGTGGCAGAAGGATAGCACACTGGGGAATTCGCTGTCAGGAATACAGCAATGGATGATTTGATCAGCACCTATGTGGAAAAGAAGTGGATTATCCCAGAAATAATACTTTGCTTCTTCCATGAGACACTCGCGCTGGTTTTTAGGCCAGCCACGTGGAACGGTCCAGAAGCAAGGTAATTGGCAATGCCGGCATACCAAGGTCCACTTGCCACATTAATTGCCAATAGGTGCTCATCGGGAAAAATCTCATTAATCGGTAAAGTAAGTCCAATATGGTTAGGGTCCAGTCTGGAAAGATGATCAGCCACAATATTCTAGGCTCCAGCCTTATCGCAAATCTCAATGTCAAATTCTTGGAGCAGAAGGATCCAACGAATCAGTCTAGGCTTGGCATCCTTCTTGTGCGTGAGATGGCGAATTGCCGTGTGATCAGTGAAAACAATAACGTGTGAGCCCAGAAGGTAAGAGTGGAATTTCTCCAACCCAAAGACGACCACAGTAGTTCTTTCTCAGTGGTAGTATAATTACGCCGGGTCTCCTCCAACGTCTTACTGGCATAGTACACCATGAAGGGGTGTCTATCGCGTCTTTATCCCAGGATGGCTCCGACTGCAAGGTCGGAAGCGTCACACATGAGTTCAAAGTCGATGGACCAATCAAGTGGCTGGAGAATAGGCGCCTTGGAGACAGCATTACGCAGCTGCGTGAATTCTCATATGCAATCGGGGACCATATCGAAGGGTACGTCGGTCGATAGGAGATGAGTTAAGGGTCGAGAAATCTTGGTGAAATATTTGACGAATCTCCTATAGAAACCGACGTGTCCCAGGAAGGAGCGGATTTGTTTGACAAAGCCAGGCACAGGTAAATCAGCAATTACATTAAGATTAGCTCGGTCAACCTCGATACCCCTATCGGAGATGATATGCCCGAGAATAATTCCCTCGTGTACCATAAAATGACTTTTTTCCCAGGAAAGCAAGAGGTTTACATCAATACATCAACTAAGGATGCTGGTCAGGTTGGCAAGACAGTCATCGAAAGATGGTCCAAAGATCGAAAAGTCATCCATGAAGACCTCGAGAAAGTCACCCACCATATCGTGAAATATTGCCAGCATACATCTCTGGAAAGTTGCTGGCGTGTTACAAATTCTAAACGGCATCCTTCTAAATGCAAAGGTGCCAAAGGGGTAGGTAAAAGTGGTTTTCTCTTGGTCCTGAGGGTCAATTGCCACCAGGTTATATCCTGAGAATCCATCCTGGAAACAGAAAAATTTATTTCCTGCTAACCGCTCCAGGATTTGATCAATGAAAGGTAGCGGAAAGTGATCTTTCTTAGTTGCAGCATTGAGTTTCCTATAATCTACACACACTCTCCAAGATGTAGGAGTGCGTGTAGGGATGGATTCACCCCTGTCATTGACATGGATGGTGAGTCCTGCCTTTTTGGGCCCAACGTGAATCGGACTCACCCAGGGGCTATCGCTGATCAGGTAGATTATACCGCATCCAGCCACTTAATGATTTCCTTCTTAACTACCTCCCGTATGTTAGGGTTGAGACATCGCTGCATCTCGCGGGAAGGTCGAGCCTCCTCCTCCGTATATATACAGTGAGTGCAGTAGGAGGGGCTAATGCCAGTTAAGTTAGATAAAGACCATCCAATGGCTGCCCTGTGTTCCATAAGGACCTCAGTTAGTTTGCACTCTTGCTCCCTGGTCAATTTTGAATTGATGATTATAGGGAGCATTTCATTTGGTCCCAAGAAAACATACTTTAGTGTACTAGGCAGCTCTTTCAGCTCGGGAGTGGATGGTGAAAGATCTGGCATTTCTTAGGACGAGAGTGTCCCGGTGGATCAGAAAACAATTCAGGAGGAAGAAGTTGGCCCTTAAATTGGCTAAGAAGAGGGGCTTCATAGATAGATGGATCCAAAAAGGAATAGCCCCAGTGAGAAGTATATGGGTTCAAGGTCCCAGTGTGGAGTTGTAAATCCACCTGATTTGGCGAGAAAGAAAGGACAATCCGATATTTAAGGTTGTGGACCGGCGGTGAGTAGCCCGGATATGACTCAGACTACGAGGTATGGGAAGCGGAGAAAACCTCGTCAGAAGTCTAGTCAGGAGAATGTACAGGAATAGGGAGGGATGGGGGAACGTCACAATATGAGTCAGTCAGCCAATCATCAGTGTTTACAGGTAATCCGCAGCAGTTTGAATAGGTCCAAATTATTCCGATACACGTGCTGACGGCCATGTCCTCGTCAGACGTGTCCTCCTCGATGCAATCGCAATCAAAGTTCTTGGCTGCCTTGAAGATGTTAAGCTTGAGCTTCTCAGATCCTATGGCAATCTCAATACAGCCCGACTCGCAGTCGATATGGGCACGGGCTGTGGCCAAGAAAGGTTGACCAAGGATGATCGGACAATCAGAAAGTGAGCTAGGAACTTCCATGTTTAAAATAAGAAAGTCAATAAGAAAATAGAGACTGTTGACCCTAACGACCACGTCTTCCACCACACCCTTCAGAATTTTGACAGAACAATTTGCCAACTGTAATGTGACAAGGGTGGGTTTCAAATTTCCCAAGGAAAATTTTTCGAGCATGATGGTTGGTATAAGATTGATGGAAGATCCTAGATCAAGCAGGGCACAGTTAAAATTGCAGCCTTGGATGCTATAGGAAATGAGCGGTGTGCCCGGATCTTTCTGCTTCAGTAGTAGATTTGACAGTATAGCACAACTCACATGAGGCGAGAGAACCACGGATTCTTAGTTTTCTTTGACTGTCGCCTGGGTGTTGTGTAGTCTTTGAAAAATCGGGCGACAATAGGTATGTGGTCGATAGCCTCTAGCAGGGGTACCTTGATTTCAACATCCCTGAACAAATTACGTAGGTTATCAAAGGCTTGCGTATCTTTCTTCCTGCCTTTTGGCTCCCTCAGTAGATCCTCAGGGAATGGGACTGATTCTGGCACCAATTTGGGTGTTTCATCCTCTTGCGAATGCGGTGCGCATCCCAAATGAGAGGGCGATGAAGAAGAAGACGGGCCTAGATCAGGTCAAGGCGGATCGACGGTCTGCATGCCGCTCCTCGTAGTGATCACATTGGATGATGCGGGTCCAGTGGGATCATAAGGTGGAGGGTTCGAAATAGGGACATAAGAGTGAGGTTCAGCAGCGAGATTAGCCTGAAATCCTAGTGGAATGCTCGGAGCCTGAAGAATCTGGTGAACCTGTCCCTGAGAAGGTCGTACCTGTGGTTGGGGACCATGAGGTACAAAATTTCGCGGGTTGGGAACAGGTTGGGCGGGAAGAGTGCCCTGAGATTGAGTCGCCATGCGTAGTTGACTGATCTCAGCATTCTGCTGCGCCAATTGGTGCTGAAGAGAGGTCATGTTCTCTTCATGGCACTTTGACATTTTCGTCATCATTCGCATCAATTTTTCAAGAGGACTTGACGCATGTTCTGTTTGCGGTACGCAAGGGCCCGATGGCGGATTCGCCATAGGATTAGACTGGGCCCTTGGGATGATGGGTGCGAACGGTCGCATTGGTCCACTCGTGGGGTTTTGGTGCTGCGAGTTGTTGGACCATGCTAAATTTGGATGATTTCGCCACCCTAGGTTATAAGTGGCAGAGAACAAGTTTTCCCCAGGGCGCAAGCATCTTCTATGCCAGAAGACACGTCCGCATGTAAATATGCATCCGAGCACACGAAGGCTTGGTCCTCTGTGTCGAAATACTATCTCGCAGAAGCCAGATCCACATGACTTACCAAGTTGCTAGGCGCGACACTCGGTAAGGAAGGTCTTACGGGGTTTCTCGGGATAAGACTGGTATTGGATGAATTGGGATTGTGATGAAGTGGTGAGGCAGGGGTGTTTGCCATAGAATGGGAGGGGTTGGCCAGAAGCTCATCCAGCTTCTTGTGCATGATGGAGACTTCATCCAATTTCTGTGCGATAAGGTTGAGATCTGTGGAAGAATGGGATGGTCCTGTGTCAACTTCGTGGACATTACGGGGTAGGCTAGTACGATTAAAGGCAACAATGGAGGCATTGTTCATTGAGTTTTCACTCATTTTCAAATAATTTGAATGCTACATTCTTGTCTTTATTCATGAAATTCCCTCCGCAAGAAGCGTCTGCAATCTGCTTCAAAGTCTCATTTAGCCCATAGTAGAAAATCTGGGCTATATGCCACTTACGTAAACTGTGGTGTGGACACTTCCTGAGGAGGTCATTATATCTCTCCCATGCCTCATGAAACTGGTCACCGTTTTGTTGCGTAAATGAAGTGATAGCATGGCAAAGCGCATTGGTTTGCCCGATTGGGAAGAACTTCTTTAGAAATGCTGTTCGCATCTCTTCCCAAGAGTGGATGGTTCTCCCAAGGGTGCGTAACCACTACGACGCTTTATCCCGCAATGGAAACGGGAACATTTTCATGAGGACTATTGGTAACCCAATGTTTTTTGGTTTAACTGTTTCCGCCAATCGGGTTAGGTCTTCCAAGTGGAGAAAAGGATCTTCACTTGCAAGACCATGGAAGTGAAAATTTATTAAGCCAATTATGTTAGGTTTCAGTTCAAAGTCGTCCCCACCCATGGGGACCCGAATTTGTCCTATGGTCTCTGTAGCAGCGGGATTCTGATAGGAGCTAAGAGACCTAGGCTCCTCCCGTTTGGGAGGGTTCTGCATTTCCTTCAATGTTTCCCGAATAGCTTCAATTTGTTCATTATACATTTCCATTTGGGCTTGGAGGCGGTTTATGGGATCTAAGGCTCCACCACCTAGTGGGTTTTGAGGGTGGTTTCCTCCCTCGGGATTTGGGGGTGGGCGTGCAGCCATGTTTGTGGAGGAGGAGGACGATTCGGCTTCTTTTCTAAATTTATCAGACAATTCACACAGTTCAGGGTTTTGTGACCTCCTCCCAAACATGCACTACCGTAGGAAGAATTGGGGGGATACGAAGGGAAAAGGAGATGAGAGAAATGATGGTGCAAAGGTACACTTGATGACAAATCAATTCAATCAAATTCCTAACCTCTACAGTGTGCCCTTAGACCTAAAGATCTAAGTTACCTACTATCACGAACTACGGAAATGAATGCGAGCACTGCGGAACCACCGGACCAGATTGAAAGGCCATTTGCCCCAGTCCTAGACACCCGATAGCATGCGGGAACCCTCACCAGCACGTAGGCGCTACACGCAGGTAGTTAGACCTCCAATCCTTAATAAAGGTCAAGTTGCTTCCAGTTTTAGTTAGAGGTTTAGGATCAAGTGCTTCTAGAATGTGAAGGACGTTATTTACGGGTAATGCCCAAGTGATTGATTTTATAGTGTGTAATCCTAGCATGCAACAGGGAAATCTCCCCGAATTGAGGTTTTAATTGGTGAATGGTCTTTAGAGTTTTAGCTTTAAGTAGTATGGATTTTAGGATTTCTCTGAATTACCAGTTCAACCAATCTTCGGGTTTTGAGAGAATACAAGTTTTCTTCTAATCCCAACAAACCCTTCCTCAATGTCAATTGGTTAATGCATGCTGAAATGCAATGGGCTTCCCTAGATGGAGATTTTTGTGTGGATGCACGAATCAGTTTTAGATTAGTGTGAAAGGGAGCCAAAGAACTTCAATTCAAGTGCTCCCAATCACCAAAATGATTTCCACACATAAGGCTCAACCATAAGATAAAGAAAATCAAATTGTTGGGGTTGAAGTATTCGGGATCGAATCTTAGGCACGTGAAAAGCCATGGCAGGGTTGGAATCAACTCAATTCCAAGTCTCCCCACCAAAAAGGTGATCCCGAATTTGTAGATAAATGAGGCAAAGAGGGGTGGCAGTTGATTAGCCCATAGTTGTGGGCTATTTAAGTATTTAAGTGCCTAGACATTAGGTTAATTCTAACATTTATTTAGCATAAATTAGGATGTAAATAGATTAATTCATATTTCTAATTTAATTACATAATTCATGCATTGCATTCATATTTTAAATGCATTTAGAATTAACTTAGAATGGCATTCATTTAATTAGTTAACCAATTAGGTACATTGTTTAAGTTAACATAAAAGTTGAGGGTTTGTATATAAATAACCATAATATTTTAATAATATCCTTTATTCTTCCTCTTTCCAGCAACGGCTCAGCTGCCGCTGCAACGCCTCCTGCCACACTAAAGCACATTCATGGATCAGTGGAGAAGGTGGATCTGCTCTCGCCTCTCCATTCAAATTCATGTAGGTAGCTACAAAAAGAGGAGAGAGGCTGCCGAGCGGTGCAGGCCTCCACCCCCAACCCACACTGTGCAGAGTCCATCTCTTCCATTCCACACCGCCAACCTCAATCGCGGGGACGACCCTCCACCACCATGGGCGTGTGGTGTGACAGGCCACACCGCCATCTAGAGGTCGTCCGCATTACCGTAAGCACCTCCCTCGCCTTCGTCACCAACAACCACCGTCGCAGCTACTGCAATCACCCCTCAGCCAGTTAAGACATCTGGGAAGTTTCCCAGATGTCTAAAGCTTCGACCTCCCCACTCCAACAACAACCACACTCGCCCACTTCACCACCAACCGCCTGCCCTCGTCCGCACACCTGAAGCACCAGCCCTCATCCGCACTCCCTCCAGCCTTCGTGCGCTCCCGCGCCCACCGCTAATAGTGCGCGCACCCACCTGTGCATGCAACAACAGCCTGCGTGCCTTTCGCCTACAGCCTCACCACTGCTACATGCAGTGCCGCACCAGTGCGTGCGCACACCCACGCCTCCCGCCAGCGTGCAGCACCTTCCGCACAGCAGTGCGTGCACACCCACGCCTGCAGCAGAGCTGCCCTCCTCCAGCGCACCTGCTCCTCCCATGCCTGCAGCACCTCCTGCCTGTGCATGGAACAACAGCCAGCACGCACCGCCCGCCAACAACCTGCAGCTGCATCAAGCCCGCTTCCACTCTAGTGCGCGCACCCGCCAGCAGCACCTTCCGCCAACAGCAGCACACCAGCACCTCCCGCCTGCAGTGCTTCCCGCCAATAGCAGCTGTAGCACCGTTGGCAGCCACCTTCGACGGAGCCCCGTCCGGCCGGTTTCGACCAACACACGACTCGCCGCCACCACCGCTGCGAAGCCCTCGGTCCAAGGAACTTCCTCCGAGCTTCCCGCGTCCGGCCGTCCACTCTTCTTCACGCACGGCCAAGGGGAATAAATCCCCTGTTTTTCTATAGTATCCATGCCATTAATAATTACATTTTCTACCATTGTGAACTTTTAATGATATTTTATTGATTTTGCATTGCAACAAATATCCTTTAGTTATTAAGAATTGCTATTTCAGCATGATTTCTTGATTCAACCTTAATCTGAAGGTAATTTTGGCTTGATTCTTGTCTAAACTAACTATGAACAAACGTTTTTAACTAGTGCAAATTTAAATACATCATTGCCTCCCTTTGGATACAACCCACTCTTCTGCGAGTGGTTATTTCTTTTTAAATATTGATTAGTCGATTTTTCCACCACATAAAACTAAAAATGACTTTAAAGCGAACAATCGACTCGTCAAATGGCACCGTTGCCAGGGAGGCAGTAGAAGCAATAATTTCACCTGATTTTATTTTGATTATTTGTCAATTGCACAGTGATTTGACCATTTATTATTTTCTTTTCTATGCGAGAAATTTGTGCAAGAATCAGCAATTGTGAGAGGCAACCCTTGACGTTGCCAGAGGAGAATTGGTCGAGCTATTTTGAAAAGGAGGGGAAGGACGAGGACGCGACGGTCATCAATGTATATTTAGTCGCTAATCTGACTAGAATAGAGTTAATACTTTAGATTTAATTTTTCATTGCATTTTGTTTGAAACCCTTGTTCTGGGGTATATTTTGAGGGGTTTGTTCCCCGATTTTGTTTTGGGCCCGTGTTGGGTAATTTTTGGGAGTCTATTCCCTTTTCTTTATTTTTAGGTTTTTAGTTTATTGATTACTTTTATTTTCTTGTGCATAAGTAGTTCAAAAGAAAAATAAAATAAAAAAATGAGTTACCTGCTAGAAGCTGCTTGCCCTTAGGACGAACCATTTAGGTTTGTATGAGCAGCCTCTAGATTTATTTCTCTGCATTGCATGCATTCTTGCATTGCTGATTGTTGGAAGCAAGGTACGCATTTTCTTACTTTGCATCCTATTCTTGATCACGTATTGCATTTAGACTTAATGCGAAGACCACCTAATCTGTATTGAATAAATTAAACAAGTGGTAACATATTTTCTAGAAAAAGGACTAATTAAAGGAGGGACATTTTAAAAACCAAGGATTTGATTTTCAAACTTGGCGTGCGATTCAAAATTCAAAATCTTTTGCAGTGTATGCACACTTATTTCACTTGCACCACGGCACGCTCTTAGAGACTCCTTAGGTTTGGAAATACTAGGACAAGAGCCTTCCTATCGTTGGATTCTGAAGTGTTCAGAACTTTAGATGAAAGGTTTTGTAAATCCAAAGAAGGGGATACCCTGTCATGGATTTTTGGGGGTAGTTGAGAAGCACCGCGAAAGCACAGCTTCAAAGGAAGGCTTAGGCCTACTTGCATCCCTCAATCTTCCATCTTTGGAGTTGCTCTACCATTTGAGATTTAGGGAAGAACACCTAAGCTCCAACAAGGTCTTCTTAGGGGAGCCGTAGGTCGACAATACGTGCGTAAATTGATTAAACAAATTGTATTGTCACCTGCAATCTGACTTAAAATCAAAAGCCTAATTTGGGAGACCTAAAAGGTCCTTTTTGAATTATGTTTTGCTTGAGGAATTCTAATTGAGGTGTGAGTTAGAATGGACCACATTGATTTTCATCCTTTCACATCTTGCCCACACCCTCACCCCCACTCTGCATCCTTCGATCCCAGATGTCGAGATGGTCCATCCCTTGATGGACATAATGACAATCATTGGGATTCGTTTTACTCCTATTATAGGAGTATTGGCCTAGTTAAGCCTCAAATCAGTGAGCAGAACCTAGGAGCGGGATTTTCTTTGCCCAATATCCCACACACCATAGAAATACCCAACCCACCCTCCCTGAAAAATTATAATGGTTGGACAGACACTCCTGGGTACTATAAGCCTGAGCCTGATTTCTCTCATAATAGAAATGACCTCTCCTCTTTGAAGATGGAAATATAGAAAATGCAAAACGAAATGATTGAATTGTTAGGAGAATCTTCAAGAGCAGACCAATAAGAAAGAGATGAAATTAGCCACCCAATCTACCCCATTGAGGATGACGTACACCCCTCTACAATAGATGCATCTCCCGTGGGAGAGCTACACTTTAAGTTGGAGGGAAATTCTGGGGAGAATAGCTACTTTTCGAGGATCGATTTTGAAACCTCCCCATTAGATGACGCTTCCTTGAGAAATCCACACCTTAGGTGGGAGGAAGATACACATGAAAGTAGCTATGCATTGGATGAAGAAAGGTGGCAACCCGAGGAAGATGATGATAAGGTTGAGTATCCACTTGAATTTTATTGGAGTCAAAAGAAGGGAATGATGGTACCATTGGAAGACCTTGACCCAGATGATAGTATTTTCGTGACATTTGATGAAGTGGGTCAAAGTCAAGTTGTTAATCCTACCCTCCCTTCTGATCACGATATGGAACTCAAGCCCACCCTTAGGGAACCTAACCCTAAAGAAATTGACCTATCTGAGGAGTCTGATGTTACCAGTGTAAACCATTTACCTCAAATAGAGCACCCTAGGGGATCTGCTGAGATATTAAATGATTTTAGATCTCGGGTATATGGTGAATTGTGTGATAAGGAGGAAGACGAACTATATGAGGAACCTACATTCAAGATTCAAGATTTGGAGTGACACTAAGGGTGATTATGTCTTATCTAAAGAGTTATCCCCTGAGGATGTCACAAATTTGACCAAATTAGGTTTCCTTAGCACACCCATTGATGATATTTCTCCTCATGATGAAATGATAGAAAATTTCGAAGCAACTTCTAAGATTTATGTGGATTCACATATGGACTCCGGGGAAGATTTGAGTAAAGAACAAAAACCTAGGGATGGCATTGATAGGATAATCCCTAGATCTATTGCTTCCAACCTGCCTTCATTCATTTCGAAGTCACCCTTTGATTCGCTAATATCTGAAAGAGAAATTGTTACTCCTGATGAAAAGCAGGAAGATACATGTGATGGTGCAAGGAATGCTAGGGATGCAATTGAGGATTTAGAAAGTGTTAGGGTTGGACACCGAGCTGATTAAACCCAACTTAGATCTTATGGCCATCCCGCAACCTCATAACTTGGACACCCTAGACGATCCTTGCCTTAGAGAATTGCTCACTTTTGTTATGACCGGGGGGCTTAGCAAACCAATATTTCCCGTAATGGAGCATCGGGTATGGATTGATGATTTCTTTAGTCAGTCCATTACCCTAGGGGTTTATCTTTGCACCATTCCTTCCCCATACCTTTTGGAGGATCCTTGTCATCCTCCCCCTACACCTTTGAAGGTTGTTATACATGTTTATCCTTTAGAACCTCCTTTGGTGACCTGGGAAGATTTCATTCCCATCTTAGTTGGGCGAGCATTTGCTATCGGGATTCATCATTAGCTCGTCAACATCCTAGGTTACCTATTTTCTAGGCCAACATTGCTTTGCTCATTTTTAGGGCCTATTTCTGTAATTCTTGAACCTGATTTGCAGGTTGTTTGGCTATTCAGCCCAGCTCTGACCTAGGAAATATCCTTCTATGCAATGAGGACATTGCAGATTTTAGGCATGGGGGGGTGTACTTGGGGATATACGTAGCATAATGCATTCATTGCATACATTTGCATAAAAAAAAAAAAGTTTTGAGCTTAACTGGCTAGATCTTGCAATCTTAAGCAAATCAGAACTCTAGGGTAGACTAAATCAATTCTAGGGTCAAACTTTAGAAGCTAAAAGAGCTGCTAGCTTTAGACCTTTAGGGTCCTTTGTGGACTTAAAAACTTAAGTAGGAGTTAAGTTGCGAACCATTCCTCAAGAGGTTGAGGAAGGAAAGTTAGGGTTTGAGTTAAAGGTGGGGTAGTACCTGGAGTCTTGTACAACCTTTTGGTTTACGGGTCCTTGTAACTCAAGCATCCAAATTTCACACACTTGGTCTGGTAATTAACTTAATTTCTTTCTTTCTGAAAAGAGATTTGGTTCTCTTAGTTTTGACTTAGGAGAGGCTTGAAAACACATTTTGATTAGAAGAGTTCCTGCCGCAGGAGAGGTGGAGTATATACCCACCTTAAGGATGCGATGATAACATATTACCTCCTTGGCGCTTGTCTCTTAGGATATCCATCCTACTGGGGGCATGTAAGCGCATTGTGCGGTTTAGGTAGCATGGGCGGCCCTATCTCTAAGTGCCGATTGCCATAGGACTGAATTCGCTTAAGAAATCCATGGGCGATACTATCTCGAAGTGTCGATTGCCAAGAGTTCATGGGGTCGTTATGGGCGGTGCTATCTCGAAGCATCGAAAGCCAGGCACACTTCGAGGTATGGTAATGGGGACAATGAATCCGACATAGACCGTGTTGATAGCTAATCTGAGGTTAGACTTAGAAGAATCAAACAAATATATATATATATAACTTTTTCCTTTAACTCAAATAACTCAGACCAATGCACAGGCACGGATGCTTTAATCTCAGGGACCAATAAACTTTAGGGTAGAGTCAGAAATCAGGGAAACTTATGCCTACAACTCGTCTTTAGCCGGCCTAGTCTGTAACTTAGCAACTACTTAGGAACCTTGGGTCTAGAGTCTGAACTTAATATGCTTCTGAAGAAAGACCAAGTGAGTTAACTAGTCTACTTGGAGTGCTAGGTTTCTCTTAATTTTGCTAGGGACTAGCAAAAACTAGGCATGGGTGTATTTGATTAGCCCATATTTGTGGGCTATTTAAGTATTTAAGTGCCTTGACATTATGTTAATTCTAACATTTATTAAGTATAAATTAGGATGTAAATATATTAATTCATATTTCTAATTTAATTACATAATTCATGCATTGAATTCATATTTTAAATGCATTTAGAATTAACTTAGAATGGCATTCATTTAATTAGTTAGCCAATAAGGTACATTGTTTAAGTTAACATAAAAGTTGAGGGTTTGTATATAAATAATCATAATATTTTAATAATATCCTTTATTCTTCTTCTTTCTAGCAACGGCTCGGCTGCTGCTGCAACGCCTCGGCTGCTGCTGCAACGCCTCGGCTGTCGCTGCAACGCCTCCTGCCGCACTAAAGCACATTCATGGATCAATGGAGAAGGTGGATCTGCTCCCGCCACTCCATTCAAATTTGTGCAGGCAGCTACAGAAAGAGGAGAGAGGCTGCCAAGCGGTGCAGGCCTCCACCCCCAACCCACACTATGCAGAGTCCATCTCTTCCATTCCACAATGCCAGCCTCAACCGCGGCGACGACCCTCCACCACTGTGGGCGTGTGGTGTGACAGCCCACACCGCCATCCGGAGGTCGTCCGCATTACCGTGAGCGTCTCGCCATGCCCCTCCCTCGCCTTCATCACCAACAACCACCGTCCCAGCTACTGCAATCACCCCTCAGCCAGTTAAGACGTCCGGGAAGTTTCCCGGACGTCTTAAGCTTCGACCTCCCCACTCCAGCAACAACCACACTTGCCCACTTCACTGCCAACTGCCTGCCCTCGTCCGCACACCTGAAGCGCCAGCCCTCATCCGCATGCCCTCCAGCCTTCGTGCACACCCATGCCCACTGCCAACAGTGTGCGCACCCGCCTGTGCACGCAACAACAGCCTGTGCGCCTTCCGCCTGCAGCCTCCCTACCACTACCAGTAGTGCCGCACCAGTGCGTGCGCGGACCCACACCTCCCACCAGCGTGCAGCACCGACTGCAGTGCTCACCCGCACACCTGCAGCAAAGCTGCCCTCCTCCAGCACACCCGCGCTTGTAGCACCTCCCGCCTGTGCACGCAATAACAGGCCGCGCGCACCGCCCGCCAGCAGCGTGCAGTAGCGTCAAGCCCACTTTCGCTCCAGTGCGCTCACCCGCCTGCAGTGCCTTCTGCCAATAGCAGCGCACCCGCGCCTCCCGCCTGCAGCACTTCCCGCCAACAGTAGCTAAAGCACTGTTGGCAGCCACCTTCACCGGAGCTCCGTCCGGCCGGTTCCGACCACCGCGCGACTTGCCGCCACCACCACTGCGAAGCCCTCGGTCCAAGGAACTTCCCCCGAGCTTCCCGCATCTAGCCATCCACTCTTCTTCGTGCATGGTCAAGGGGAATAAATCCCCTATTTTACTACAGTATCCATGCCATTAATAATTACATTTTCTACCATTGTCAACATTTAATGATATTTTATTGATTCTGCAATGCAGCAAATATCCTCTAGTTATTAAGAATTGTTATTTCAGCATGATTTCTTCGTTCAACCTTAATCTGAAGGCAATTTTAGCTTGATTCTTGTCTAAACTAACTACGAACAAACATTTTTAACTGGTGCAAATTTAAATACGTCACTACCTCCCTATGGATACGACCCACTCTTCTGCGAGTGGTTATTTCTTTTTAAATATTGATTAGTCTATTTTTCCACCACATAAAACTACAAATGACTTTAAAGCAAATAATCGACTCGTCAACAGTCAATATTTTTATTTGCCTTAAAGAATACTTCACACGGCGAAAGATTCAAGAATCAAGATTCTTGGATATTTGCTATGCGAAGTTTGGTGAGAACTCCCGGGGCAGTGGGTTTGATAACAAACAAGCAAACAAGTGATTTTTAATCCACTTGCCCCAAGAGATCCCAAGAAGTGTTTTTCTAGTTTTTTAGTTTTTTTAAATTTTTATTAAGGTTACAAGTTAACCTAGGCTGCTAAGAAAGAAAGACCTACTTGTTCGGCAATGTGTGCGAAGCTCCAATGCGGTATCGACGTCTTCACACTCTTGTTCCCGCCTTCGATCTACCCACGTTTCCGACTTCGTCTGCCTCTCTTCTCCTTGCAACAAGTTCACCTGCACAGCAGCAAACAAAAACACTTCTGAAGAGAAGGGTGTGAGAAGAGAAAAATTAAAGGAATGGAATAGAAACTTGAATGCGCACTTCCCCGGTAACGGCGCCAGAAAGGAGATGTGGTGTAGACCCGGGCAGGTTGTGTTAATATGGTGATTTTATCGTTGAAATGCGTATAGTGGTTAACCTAAATCGAGCCTAACCATCTCTTTACAAAATTTTTAACCTGGCCTACTTGATTTTATCTTGGTCACTTTTAGGCCCAGTGTCGAACTCAGGGAAGTGGGGTTAGAAGTGAACAAGTTTCTACGCCTTTCCTACAATGAATCTCTTCCGTTCGTTTATTATGTTTTTGGTGTTTTTCTATTTAAGATTTTTTTCTGATAATTTTTGTCCTTGAGGCACACCCTCAAAATCAGGTTCTTGGCTTTGAGCCAAATTAGGGTTCCAAAACTAGTCTTGCTATTAGCAAGACTGAGTACCTGCAAGTCAAGGATTATCTTTTCTCTTTTGTATATTTTTTTATCTTTTTAATGGCAAGAAAGAGAAATAGAAATAAAGTAAATATAGTGTATATATATGTATATATTATATATATAAAGGGGTAGGGGTGGAGGTGGAAATGGTGTGTAGCACGATGTCGAGTCGGTCGTCGTCTAGGAAGACGCAACCAACAGGTCGAAGTGCCGCGTGGAGTGTAAGGTGGATTGGTGGAAGATAAGCGCAAACACGCTTTCTGTACACGTGTATTCCCATGATAGGAACCAGCGATCGTGAAGGAGGTAGGCACAGCAACTGGTGCAGATATTCCCATGATACAACATTTGGTAGGTGATATGAAAAAATATATATATGTATATATATATGTAAATATATATCTATTTGTATATATATATATATATATATGGTTATAATTATATAAGTGTATATGTAGCTATATAAGTGTATGTATATATATATATATATATATATATATATATGTAAATAGATATATGTACATAGATATGTATATGTATATATATATATACATATATGCATATGTAGTTATAGATATATATGTATATATCTAGGTATATTTGTATGTATATATATATATATGTATGTATGTATAACCATATGTGTACATATATGTATATATATATATGTATCTATACTTATACCTAGTTATATAGGTAATAATATATATATAGATATATAAATATATATATATTTATACGTATTTAAATATATGTATATATGTAAATATATATATATATATATGTATGTATGTATACTACTACTTAGGTATATAGGTACTACTATATGTATAGATATAAGTATATATATATATCTATATGTATGTGTATAAATATATAAGTATATATTAGTGTATAAGTGAGTGGGTGTGTGTACGAGAGTGTGTGTGTGTACGTCTATATGCAGAGAGAGAGGGAGAGAGTGCTGTGCGAGAGAGAGAGAGAGAGAGAGAGGGAGAGAGTGCTGTGAGAGAGAGAGAGAGGGAGAGAGGGAGAGAGAGTGCTTGTTGTGTGAAGAGGCACTTTAAGTCATCCGGAGCTGCGGGGCGTCGTCTGATGGTTCACGTGCATGCGGAGGCGCGCAGGCACGCGAAGAGGCACGTACGTAGGAGGGAGTGGGCGTGGGGGAGAGACTACGGTGCACTACGCTGCGCGAAGAGGCGGGTGTGGGCGAAGGCACTAGGAGCGGGCGCACGCAGACGCTGAAGCGGGCGGGCGTACGCCGGCGAAGGCTCACGCAAGATCGGACGCTGGAGTGGGCGCGGGGAATGACGCAGGCGCGGGCTAGCACAGGTTGCGGTGCGTCGGGTGACCGGATAAGTGCAAAACTTACCGGTCACTGCACTGTAGCCACAGTGTTCTGCTGACTAGCATGAACAATGGCTACAATGCCACTCGACTTCACGCGACTGGGTACGCCCGGTGCTGTGAGTGCGGGAGCAGCTGTGCGAGCTGGCGCGCGCGTGGAAGGTCTGCTCTAGCTGGGGCGTGTGTGGTGGAGGGCGATGGCGATAAACGCTAGTTTATCATCATTCTTATGCATTAAAACAAACCTAGCTCTTAAGATTTTACTTTGCAAGCGGGTTTTTGGGTTATATTTAGGCATAAATTAGGTTAGGCATGCATTGCATTTGTTATTGTCTTTTTGATATGTTTTTGTGAGTGTTAGGGATGAACAGATATACAGATCCCTAAAACCCGAGCATTCAAGAAGGCAAACGGTGAAGGAGAAGCTCAGACTAGCTGGAACTAAGCTTGATCCAGCTCACCACAGCTGGAACCTAGCTCACTTGAACTCGGGTTAGCTCATCCCAACTCCATTCAGCTAATCTCAGCTAAATGGCAGCTCAAGAGAGTTCATCTTAGCTCACCCTAGCTCAAGTCAGCTCAGATCCAGCTCAACTTAGCTGAGTCTAGCTCATCTCAGCTCCCACTAGTCCACAGGGAGCTCTAGCTAGCTCAGCTGAGTTGACGGGAGTTCACCCCAGCACAGACCTAGCTACATCTAGCTCCACTCAGCTCCAACCAGCTGAAGAAGAACTCATCTCAGCTCAGGAAGCTCAAGTCCAGCACTTGGGGACTCAGCTTAGCTCAACACAGTTGAGCTAAGCTACCTTAGCTACCTCAACCAGCTTGATCCTCCCCGGGAGCACCAGACCCAGCTCACCTTAGCTCATTATGATAGAAGCCAGCTCACTTTAGCTTGGCTTAGCAACTAGCAAAGAACTAGCAAGCTAAGCCAGCTAGAGTAGCTTCGTGCCAGCCTCTTCAGCAGCAGCCAGCTCCAGTTCTAGCTCTAGACTTCTCCTCCTTAGCTCCTCTCTTCAAACCCTAGCTCCAATACCTCCTCCTCTACTCTATAGCTAGCTAAGCTAGCTTAGCTTAGCTTTGCTTAGCTAGCACCCAGCTCCTTGGCCATCCACCACCTTCAACTCAACCCTAGCTAGCTCCATCAACTAAGCTCACCTAAGCTAGCTATCCTACTCCAAGTTGGCACCACCACCATCATACCCCTTCACCCCATCACCACTACCAAAAGCCACCTATTTTCCCTCCAAAATAACCTTCTAGAACCCTTCCCTTTTGGCTCCAACTTTCCCTCCAAAATTCCCTTCATGTCCACCATACACATCTAATTAAATCCATCTCCACCATCCACCTAACCCCCCTTCTAGAAGACCCTAGGATGGCTCCAAAATGGTGGTGTCTCAACACCACCAAAAGCCACCAACACCACCATAACCACCCCCTTAACACCCCTTGAGTTGGTGCCAATTGCCCTTAGCCTTAGGATCCCCAACCATCTCCATCTCTCCATCTTAGCCCTCTATTCCAAGAGTCACCTTAGCCCCCTTCCTACTCTATATAAACCCACCACCTACCACCATTTTATAGCATCCTCCATTAGTGTAATTTGCTACCTATACCACCTATACGTATGGCTAAAAAGAAGGAGTAGAGAAGGAGATTAAAGGGTCACATCACCAGCCCTTTTGGTGCCTTCTTCTCCCCACTCTCTTCAACTTAGGCCATGCCAAGGAGGAGGACTCTTCCACTTCAAGGAGGATGGCCAGGCAAGGGAGAAGGGCTTAGGGTGGACGTCCACCCTTGGAGAGAAGCTTAGGGCTTGCCTTGGAGGACATCACCTTGGCGGAGCACAGCAAGGAAGGAGTTGAAGGATTCTTTTCAAGATTGGGAGCCTCCAACCTTGGAGCAAGAAGCCCTCTTCTTCACCATCTATCTAGAGGATTTGTGTTTGCTTTTCTTTATTTTAATTTTTCTAGTAGTAGAAGCATTCCTCTACTAGGCATTTTTGTAAAACACTTTTCATTAATCTAGTTGCCTTCTTTGCAATTTCATATTTGCATTTCTACTTGCTTTGTTTTTAGCATTCTTCACTCCCTCTCCCTAATTATTTTAGGCCTCCACTTGCCTAGAGTGAGCTTAGGGAGAGGCTCTACCTGCCACTTAGAAGTAGTATTTAAATTTGAAGCGTAAATCACTTTTCCGCCACCATTTCGCATGTTGTCTTAATTCAAAAACAAAAAAAATGATATATTTAAAATTACCAAAAAGAAAGTTGAGATTTGTATTCCAAGCAAGAGAATCAATTTTGCAAACATTTGGCCTCCTTGGACGACCCTAGATACTCCCCTATCTAGGAATATAAATTTAAGAGTTGATCGATTTTGCGCGTTACAATGACGTATTTAACAAACCGCGTGAAATCGCCAACACTTTTTGGCGCCGTTGCCGGGGAGGCATGGCTTTGCGTTAGTTAATTTTCTCTTGCTTGAAGTGGATCTCATCCCCTTCTCTTTCTTTCTTTTGTGTGTGTAGGGATTACAGCGGGAAGGCGGGAACCTGGAAGCGAGAGCTCAAAGATCCTTTTCTTCCCATGAAATTCAGGTTAGTTCCACTTTCTTGTCACATTTAGGCTAAAATACTACCAAAAAAATATTAAATTTGGCTCTTAGGACCCTAAATACTTTAATTAAGTGGGGTGGTGCCCATATAAATTTCATTGTTTGCTTGAATGCTTCTTTAACACCACTCCATTACAAGTATTGGTGTTCTATTTTTCCGGACTAGATTTCGTCCGGACTTGAAAAATCAATTCCTAACACCACAGGCCTCCTAAAATTATAAATTTTTATATAGTGATTCCCAATTAAGTTAGTAACATCTATTCCAAATTTCAGATCAATTGGATTGGTATTTAATTTTTTAAAATTCTTGGATTGCAGAGGGTTCACACCCCCTATCTTCCTGTTTTGCTACTATCTGTGAATTTGTAGAATTTTTATACTCCTCCAATTTTTGTGAAATTTAGCTTGTTATAATCCTTGTGAAATTTTACACATCATATAAAATCAAAAAAATTTTCTGAGGTCGGTGGTAATACTGAAAAGTCCAAAATACTCACAGGTATCATTTCTGCACTTTAACACCAGTACAATTAAAAATTCAAAATAATTATCAAACAAATTCCTAAAATCTTACAAAAATCTTTTTGGAATCCTTGTTTGATTTTCTTCAAAGTAGTGGTATTGTTTGACTTGTCTGGACCACTACTTAATATAGAAAGCCTAAAATTAATTCATTGGTAGTAATTTTCTGTCTTAGGGATAATTGACTTAGGATTTCTTTCTTTCTTTGTAAAGACTCACATTAAAGGAAATTAACCATCACCAATACAACTTGTCTTTCCTTTGATTGTGAAATTTCAAACTTGTTTGAAAATTTAAAGAGAAAAACCCTAAAACACATTTAATTAAATCAAATCCTAAAAGACAAAAATACAAAAAAATTGTGTGACAACTTGATTTTCATTGGAGCCACTCTCCAATTCTTGCACACACACCAAAAAAATCAAAATAACAGGGCAACAACCAATCAACACCTTCCACATTCCGTGTGCACTATAGCATCCTAGACCTAATTAAAATTTGTAGCAACTTGACCCCTAAGGCTTTATCAACTTAGGCTTGCTATTTAGGTCTTAAGTTTTCTTTAGTTAGTACCAATTCTATCATCTATATCTGGCGTTCTGGCTGAGGGGTCATGTCAAATGACCAGGCACGGGTTTGTACAAGCACATGGGGTTTTCCTTGGGAAACGTTTGGGCCCAAACCTCCCCTTAAGCAACTTGGCTAGATTTGTTGATAGAATGGGTATTCACTATTGACTACTTATTTCCTATATAAACTAAGTCGTACGTTATTATTAGGGAGTCACATTTAAGTTAGATCAAGTTTTGTTTGTTTGAATTGCACACTTTCTCTCATCTCTTTCTCTTCTCCTCCCCTCCCGTTCTTCCATTTTATGCATGGGCGACGGTCTCAAAATCCGCACTTGGAAGGACCATTTGATTTTTCCCCCCGCACAAAAAGACCACTTTTTCTATCTTCTTCTCCTGAAAAAATGGAAACACAACAAAATAGGTCCATTGACCCTTCAACTTCCACCTCTAACCCCACCACTAACCCTAATTCTAACCCTTCCACCTAAAACCCACCCACCATTAACTTCCGACACTTGGAGCTCCTTAATCTTGAGTTGCCCCAAACACAACATCAAGACCCCCTACCTGATCTTTTAAAATTGATGGCCGAGCAGATTAGTAAATTAAATTCCAATCAACAAACATTGACTAGGAACATCCAAAACCTAGCCAACCTAAGGCCAAACCCACCACCCCGTTAGCAGCCTGTTGTTCCTCTAAAATATTTCTATGATCCATCTTATTATGAGGAACAACCAGGGGTGGTCATACCAGAGGGGGACTTTGAGATCAAGCCTGCTGTCCTGAACCTAATTAAACACTTTCATGGCCTTCCTAGGGAAGACCCTTTCAGCCACCTTGAAGAGCTAACTCTTCTTGCACAGACAACCCGTTCCCGAAATGTGCAAGAAGACATATGGCTGATGCGGCTTTTTCCATTATCTCTTAAAGATAAGGCCGCTTATTGGTTCAAGACCATTGGCCGACCCATCACAACTTGGCGTCAACTCAAGAGTGCCTTCCTCAAGAAATTCTTTCCCATAGGTCGTACCAATTCCTTGCGAAGATCTATTACGACCTTTCACCAAAAATCTGGTGAGACTTTCCATCATTCTTGGGAAAGATTTCAAGATCTTTTAAGAAGTTGCCCGCACTACGAGATTCCTTTATGGCAGCTCGTACAAATCTTCTATCATGGATTAGAAGATCAAATCCAACATTTTGTCCATGCCTCGTGTGGCGGCAACTTCTTAAATAAAGATGCTGAAAGTGCCTACGACCTGTTTGAAGAAATGAGTGAAAACTCAATTAATCAAGCTTCCATGAACACATTTTGCAGAACCCAAAACCCGTAGTTCGGTGTTCATGAAATAGGAACTCAATCTATCCCTGTCACCCAAGACGATCTTCAATTGATTGCTCAAAAACTCGACCAGATGCATATTAATCAAAAGAAAATTAAGGAAAGACTGGCTACATCAACTCAAGCTCCACACCCACATCTAACCCAACCTAACTTTCCACGAAGAGAAAATTTGCACAATCTCAACACTACTCCTGCTGATTATTCTGAGGTTGCCCATGATTCACTGGGGAATTACAAATATCCCGATCTTAACCCCACTTAAAATATTTCTGCCATCCAGGAGCCCTTTAAAAATTCTTCCAATTGGAAAAATTACCCGAACTACTCCTGGAATAATCAAGTTTCCTCCCAATTATATCATTTTAATGGGTATGGGTCGAATCCAAACTTCCATCCTCAGCCATCCCAACAAGACATCAATGCCCAAATGCTGCGAACACTGCAAGATATGCAAAACAAAAATGACGAAAGTAACCTGCAACATCACAAATGTGAACAATCAGATTGGGGTTACTCCCACGCAAAGACCTGCAGGACATCTTCCGTCCCAACCCATGCCCAACCCTAATCACCAAGGAAACCATTATACGGGCAGAACTCCACACTATCCGAATCAGCCTCCTCCTAATCCACCACCTCAGCAACCGCCCAGGTTTCTGCAATCACAGGCCCCCCCACCTCCTCCAAATAATAATCTGACTGCACATGTAGTTACTTTGAGGAGTGGGAAAACCACCACTGACCCTGGGCCTTCACACAAACCTGGTGAAATATCTGTGCAAATTGACTCCCCACCTCCCCATCTGGAACATAAAGAAATACAAAAATCTCAAGACAAGATTCCTGTCCCTTTCCCACAAGCTCTCCACCCCACCACCACCAAAAAAAAGAAATCTGAGCCCACTACAGAAGAACTCATGGATCTATTTGGGCAAGTTCATGTCAATATTCATGTCCTAGATGCCATCAAATATATACCTGCCTATGCTAAATTTTTGAAGGAGATTTGTACTCCTAAAAGGCAGGCCAAAAATCTAGGACAGGTGCATCTTTTGGAGACAGTAAGCTCTGTCATACAGAGTAAGCTGCCTCCTAAGATGAAAGATCCGGGGGTGCCTTTAATTTCTGTAATTATTGATGACACTACATTTTATCGCGCCCTCCTTGATCTTGGTGCCTCAGTTAATATTATTCCCACGAGTTTATTCGAAGAATTTCAGATCGATGAATTAAAACTCGTCGAGGTTACCCTGCAATTAGCCGACCTATCTACCATCAAACCTCGTGGGATTGTCGAGGATGTTTTAGTCAAGGTCCAGAACTATGTCTTCCCTGCAGACTTTCTGGTTCTTGACATTGAGGCACCTGAATCATTACTGGACTCCCCAATAATCCTTGGACGCCCTTTTTTGGCCACTGCAAAGGCAAACATCAATTGCCACATAGGCAAAATGGATATCAACTGTGCAGGTCAAACTATCACTTTAGATATTTTTAAATCCTCCAGGAGATTCCATGATGATAACTTCTTTGAGGACTTAGATACTGAAATTTCCAGTATGGTGGAGGAGACAATGTTAATAGATACCATTACCGACCATAATTTTTTTGAGGACTCTGATTCAGAATCAGTGGTCGGCAAAATCTGTGATCCGGAAACTTGTCTTGACCCCACATTTATTCCTGATACCCCCCCTAAGCACCCTAACCCACCCACTATTCACGCACCTAATTTTTCCACACTAACTTCACCCAATCCTCATCATTCCTTCCCCAACTCCTTTCGTACGGACCTACCACCAACCCCGCCTGAGTTTAGCATCCAACCTGATTTAAAACCATGGCCAGACTCGGGCTACACTTATCATTTTCCATCCAACTTTGATCCCAATATTGCTTCTAATCAATTTTATAGGGATCTAGAGGAAGACACCATTTTTGCGGGCATCCAAGTGTTTAATTATTTACATGATTTTACGTCTTCCGTGCATACCTTCACGCCCGGCTGAATGGCGTAAAAGATAGCACTGGATGGGAGGTAACCCATCATTTTTTCTTGCTTTCCTTTTTTCTTCTTTTTCCAGGTTTTGTTCAACCTAAACCTGACCGTTCTTCACTAAGGTGATCCCTTTTCCCTCCTAATGCATGAGGACATGGCATATCTTAAGCATGGGGGGTGTTTTTAAATTTGACGATCGATTTTGGATTTTCAAAACCTAAAAACATGCAATTTCCTTTAATTTATTTCTTGCTTGCATACCCAAAAAAAATGATGAAAAACTTTTTGAGGAAAAATTTTGAAATCGGGACTAAGGTTGAAAATTTCACTTTTAGTACAATGGGATTTAATCTTTAACAAACTAAGGATAAGGACATGGATCTGATCATTAGAATTCCAGGGTCTATTTTAGACAAGATCAGATATCCTTCTCTAAAATTCCACCTGAACTCATGATAGTTCAGGTGACTTGATCCTATTTTGTAATACGAAAAGTATTTGACTTAGTTTCTGATTTGAAAATTTGCATGTTCTGAGAAACTTCTTGTGTTAATTTTCACAAACAAGCCAACACTTAAAAACAACTAAAAATTTGAAAAACTCCCTTGTTTGGACTTAGTAAAAGTCTGAAGTAGATCATTGGTTTGAGTTCCCACCGCCGAGGAGGAAAATACCTCCTTTGAGGACGCGATGTCAACATGTTACTGCCTCGACGTTGCTCCATATCTATATTTCATATCTTTAGACAGAGCATTAAAGCGCATTTTAGCAGCTCAAGTGTCTTGCACGGTGCTCTACCTATAGTGTCGGAGCAAGAGCTTGAGTTTGCTTGGAGCGCCTCTTTACACCGCATCGTGTTTTGGGGTTGTGAGCTCCTGGGTGGTGTCATGGACAGTGCTATCCCGAAGTACTGGCGCTAGAGCCCCCTCGAGGAATGGTAACGGGATTGATGATCCTGACACATCTGTTGTAAGACTAAGCTAAAAATAAGCATGGGGGAGAGAGAGAAAAAAAAAGTAATAATAAATAAACATGCCCTTATAAATGTTGCCTTTTCACAAGCACAGACACAAGGTTTTAAAGGATTTTTGGAAGTTGTGAATCAGATTCATGAGCTAGAAAATCCTAAAAACAAACATTTCAAGTCATTTGAATTAACAAGGGGTTAATTTGTGAATTTTCTGGAGGATATATTGTTTCCGTTCTGTCTAATGGTTGAATCCAAAAATAAATCCCGATGTTTATCTTTAATAAATCCCGTACCTCCTGTGTTTTTAATCTGCCAAAGTCCCTTAATCTCTTTTACTCCTCAAAAGTCGAAAAGATTAGATTTCCCAAAAATTCCATTTTCCAAAAAATTAAAGTTTTGCTAAGAGACTAGCAAAAGATAAGTATGGGGGGTGTGATAAAGGCCAGTTTATCATCATTCTTATGCATTAAAACAAACCTAGCTCTTAGGATTTTACTCCGCAAGTGGGTTTTCGGGCTGCATTTAGGCATAAATTAGGTTAGGCATGCATTGCATTTGTTATTGTCTTTTTGATATGTTTTTGTGAGTGTTAGGGATGAACAGATATACAGATCCCTAAAACCCTAGCATTCAAGAAGGCAAACAATGAAGGAGAAGCTCAGACTAGCTGGAACTCAGCTTGATCCAACTCACCACAGCTGGAACCTAGCTCACTTGAACTAGGGTTAGCTCATCCTAGCTCCATTCAGCTAATCTCAGCTGAATGGCAGCTCAAGAGAGTGCATCCTAGCTCGCCCTAGCTCAAGTCAGCTCAGATCCAGCTCAACTTAGCTGAGTCTAGCTCATCTCAGCTCCTATTAGTCCATAGGAAGCTTTAGCTAGCTCAGCTGAGTTGACGGGAGTTCACCCCAGCTCAGACCCAGCTACATCCAGCTCCACTCAGCTCTAGCCAGCTAAAGAAGAACTCATCTCTGCTCAGGAAGCTCAAGTCCAGCTCCTGGGGACTCAGCTTAGCTTAACTCAGTTGAGCTAAGCTACCTTAGCTGCCTCAACCAGCTTGATCCTCCCCGGGAGCACCAGACCCAGCTCACCTTATCTCATTATGGTAGAAGCCATCTCACTTTAGCTTGGCTTAGCAGCTAGCAAAGAACTAGCAAACTAAGCCAGCTAGAGTAGCTCCATGCCAGCCTCTTCAGCAGCAGCCAGCTCCAGTTCCAGCTCCAGACTTCTCCTCCTTAGCTCCTCTCTTCAAACCCTAGCTCCAATACCTCCTCCTCTACTCTATAGCTAGCTAAGCTAGCTTAGCTTAGCTTTGCTTAGCTAGCACCCAGCTCCTTGGCCATCCACCACCTTCAGCTCAACCCTAGCTAGCTCCATCAACTAAGCTCACCTAAGCTAGCTATCCTACTGCAAGTTGGCGCTACCACCATCACACCCCTTCACCCCATCACCACTACCAAAAGCCACCTATTTTCCCTCCACAATAACCTTCTAGAACCCTTCCCTTTTGGCGCCAACTTTCCCTCCAAAATTCCCTTCATCTCCACCATACACCTCTCCTTAATTCCATCTCCACCATCCACCTAACCGCCCTTCAAGAAGACCCTAGGATGGCGCCAAAATGCTGGTGTCTCTCCACCACCATAAGCCACCATCACCACCATAACCACCCCCTTAACACCCCTTGAGTTGGTGCCAATTTCCCTTAGTCTTAGGATCCCCAACCACCTCCATCTCTCTATCTTAGCCCTCCATTCCAAGAGTCACCTTAGCCCCCTTCCTACTCTATATAAACCCACCACCTACCACCATTTTAGAGCATCCTCCACTAGTGTAATTTGCTACCTATACCACCTATACCAACAGCCAAGAAGAAGGAGTAGAGAAGGAGATTAAAGGGGCACATCACCAGCCCTTTTGGCGCCTTCTTCTCCCCACTCTCTTCAACTTTGGCCACGCCAAGGAGGAGGACTCTTCCACTTCAAGGAGGACAGCCAGGAAAGGGAGAAGGACTTAGGGTGGACGTCCACCCTTGGAGAGAAGCTTAGGGCATGCCCCTCTTAGGGCTTGCCCTAGAGGACATCACCTTGGCGGAGCACAGCAAGGAAGGAGTTGAAGGATTCTTTTCAAGATTGGGAGCCACCACCCTTGGAGCAAGAAACCCTCTTCTTCACCATCTATCTAGTGGATTTGTGTTTGCTTTACTTTATTTTAATTTTTGTAGTAGTAGAAGCATTCCTCTACTAGGCATTTTTGTAAAACACTTTTTATTAATCTAGTTGCCTTCTTTGCAATTTCTTATTTGCATTTCTACTTGCTTTGTTTTTAGCATTCTTCACTCCCTCTCCCTAATTATTTTAGGCCTCCACTTGCCTAATGTGAGCTTAGGGAGAGGCTCTACTTGCCACTTAGAAGTAATATTTAAATTTGAAGTGTAAATCACTTTTCCACCACCATTTCGCATGTTGTCTTAATTCAAAAAAAAATATTATATTGAAAATTACCAAAAAGAAAGTTGAGATTTGTATTCCAAGCAAGAGAATCAATTTCACAAACATTTGGCCTCCTTGGACGACCCTAGATACTCCCCTATCTAGGAATATAAATTTAAGAGTTGATCGATTTTGTGCGTTACAACGACGTATTTAACAAACCACGTGAAATCGCCAACAGATGGCGACCTGCTGGGTTGCGCGGAGAGAGGCGAGGGCGACCTACTGGCTTGTGCGGTGGCTTGCATGCGCGGAAGAGGAGGCCAGTGCCGTACTGCTGCTGTGCGGAGCTTGAGCTTAAAGCTCTGTGGCAATGGCAGAGTTGTGGCTAGACGTCGAAACAGAGAGAGAACCGCCACGCCCATCGTCTCTTTGATGAGCTGGGCAGTGGTGGACTCACAGTGGTGGTTGTGCACCACTGTGAGTTGCTCCTGCCCGCAGTGGGGCTCCTCAGAGGAGGTGAGGCTACGTATGGAGGGAGAGGGGAGGAGACGACGTTGAGAAGAAGCTACTGTGGTTTTTTTTTTTTGTGTGGACCAAGCTCCCCTTGCAAAGAAGAAGCCGTGCTCTTTTTAAAGAGGAAGAAGGCATGCACAGTCATGCCCTGGCTATGCATGGCTGTGCATGCGGCTGCAGGGCAAGCTGAGTAAGACATGGTGCGAAGAAGTGCTGCCATGCCTTGCAGCTGCGAAGAAGAATTCAAAGTCAAATAAAATTAAAAATAAAGATGGTGAATTTGCGAAGGAGCACTTGAGGAAAAGTTAATCTCAAAGCCATTTATTTCACTCTCCTCCCCTCTCAAATAAATCCATGCATGCATGTACTTTTACAAATGCGACTATGTCTACCTAATAAGCACCGGTAATGCTAGGAAATTGCACAAGATGGCACAATTGTTGGTGTATTTTTGCTGTGCAATCACTCTACTCCTAATTCCCCGCAGGGTTCATGCTCATATTTCTCTGGCCAAGCCATACCAGGTTTCATCATTTCTATTTCCGTTCTTAGATTATACACATGCAATTTGTACTCTATTTCATATTCAGTTTATTCACAGATAGCTCGTGTTTCCAACATTCACCTTTCCATTTCCAAATTATATACATGCAGCTCATATTACGTCATTTCACGGGTATGACAGAAAGGTTACATTCAACAGTTAACTAACACAAATACTATATATTTCGCAGGCAACTGTTATCTATTTATAGGAAATTGTTGTCATTCTATCTACACATTGAAGACTGCAATTCATTCATTCAATACAGACAATCCAATATTTCTAGTCCTTGGATTCATGCCATATCCTAGGTTCTAACCATTCATTCCACACATGCGATTAGATTGTAATTAAACTAAGGCGAAGCCACTCTACCTGTAAACCCAGGAGTAATGGGGGCTTGAATGGCAGGCTCACGTGTCTCAGCAAGCCCCGAACCCACAACAAAACAAGGTCCTATCACAAGGATCAATCACAAGAGAAAACTCAGAATAGCATAGAAAGTATTCCAACAAGTAGAGGAAAACATACGGGAAACATCGGTATCTCAATTGCAGAAATTGAACCTCAAACGAACCCTAAACGGGTCAAAAACAATAATTTTGACTCAAATCAGATGTCTGGAACACCTTACAAACGTCTTAAAAGAGTCCACAGCCATACCTCAGTCCTGCGCTACTCCTAAGACATCCAAGAACTCCGTTGGACCTTCTGGACCCAGTTCAAACGTCCGACCACCTCTCCGAACGTTTGGAAACACTTCTCGTTGTCTGGTGCCTTGCCCAGACGTCCAAACTACGTGTCATGGGATGTCCCACGCCTTCCCGAAGCAACCTCTACGCAAATCAGCTGAAATCTTCTCAATAAGGCACAAAACAACGCCTCGGCAGAACGGCCTGCATGGCCGTATCCGCAAGGAGACGTACGTTCGCGAAGCTTACCTCTCAGTCGTCCGAAACCTCCTCCAGACGTCGGCTACATCGTCTGGACGTCTCTCCAGACGTCTGATTCTGGGAAAAGCCCAGAACCATAACCTACTTCCACCCTCTAGCGTCGCACGTGGCTGCACCATGCCTTCTCGCCTACTGCTCTGGCTACAGCAGTGTCTAGGAGGACCTCCCCGACACGCTCCTCCACCTTGCGCACACGTCAATTGGGCGTGAGCTCACTAGCGAGCTCCCACGCGAGCTCACGTGCTTGCTCTCCTCTCTTCCCCTCGCTGCTCCTCCTCTCCTCCCATGCTGCTCACGCTTGCAGCTCGCTGCTCTGGCTGGAGGACGGAGAAGGGTGGTTGGGAATGGGGGTGGTGTGAGGGAGAGGAGGGGGGTTATATAAGGTGTGGGGTTAGGGTTTGCGTCGAGCGAGAGGAGAGAGAAGGTGGAGAAAACGAGGGTCGCATACTGTCTGTGCGCGTGCTCGTACACGAAATTTTCAATTTTTAGATGTCTCGGAATGAGTCCAGACATCTTGCAAGACATCTGACCCTCAGTCCAGACATCTTACCAGACGTCTGACCTAAAGTACGGACATCTTAAAAAGGATTAATAACATGGGTCTTAACAACATAACAAACTCAAGGAAGTTTCATCCTCGAAACTTGAGCTAGCTAGGGTGTGGAAAAAAGAACATACGCATAACAAACTCAAGGAGGACTGAAGCCGGTCTGAAAAGACGTACCCTCAAAGTGCTTCGGGTACCACTCTCGCATCCCTGCCTTAGGCTCCCAGGTAGCCTCCTCGTACCTCTGGCTCCTCCACAAGACCTTCACCGGGGGTACCTGCTTCTGTCTCAAACTTCGGATGGCTTTGTCTAGTATCTGCACTGGCTGCTCGGAGTAGGTCAGGTCATCACTCACCTCAACGCTCTCATGGCAAAGAATGTGACTGGGATCGGTGACGTACTTCCTGAGGTTGGACACGTGGAACACGTCGTGCACACCAGAAAGGGCCCCACAAACCTCTGCGCTAGCTTCCCTTTCACCCCAAAATGCTGCAGGCCCTTCATGGGAGAAATGTGAAGGAAGACGTGATCCCCAACCTTAAATTTCACCTCTTTGCACTTTCGATCGACATAGCTCTTCTGTCTGCTCCTGATAATGCGGAGTCGCCTGTGAATCTGCTCAATCACCTCCTGACTCTGCCGGATCAGCCTGGGGCCAACCTTCCACTTGGTCTCCACCTCGACCCAACTCAAGGGTGTAGTACACCTCCGTCCATACAGAGCCTTGTAGGGTGCCATGCCGATGCTTGAGTGGTAGCTGTTATTATATGTAAACTCTGCCAGGGGCAAGTCCTCCTCCCAAGAGCCCATCAGGTCCAGTACACAGGCATGCAAAAGGTCCTCAAGCGTCTGTATCATGCGCTCTGACTGTCCGTCTGTCTGGGGGTGGTATGCTGTACTGAACCTCAACCGTGTCCTCAAGGCCTGCTGAAACTCAGCCCAAAACTGGGATGTAAAGCGGGTATCCCGGTCGGATACAATCTCCCGTGGAACTCCGTGCAGACATACCACGTTGCGGATATACCTCTCTGCCAACTGTGCTGGTACCAAAGTGACTCGAATCATTAAGAAGCGTGTCATCTTCGTCAGTCTGTCTACAATCACCCAGACTGCGTCGTGTCCTCACTGGGTAATGGGCAAGCCCACCACCAAGTCCATGGTGATGCTCTCCCACTTCCACTCTGGCACTGGAAGTGGCTGCAACAGCCCTGTAGGCCTCTGATGCTCGGCTTTCACCTGCTGGCACACTGAACATTGCTGCACGAACTCACCTACATCTCGCTTCATCCCCCTCCACCAAAAGCCTTATCTCAGATCATGATACATCTTTGAGTTCCCGAGATGTATGGTGAACCTAGAATCGTGTGCCTTAGTTAGGAGCTCTCTTAACAGCTCCTCATCCCTGGGAATGCACAAACGTCCCCTCATGCGCAGCACCTCATCAGTAAAGGAGAAGTCTCCAGGGTCCCCTGACAGTACTCTGTCACGCAATGACTGCAGGTACGGGTCTGCCATATATCCTGTGATGATGCGGTCTATTAGCTCTAGCCTCGTCTGTCATATCATAGTCACTGCACCACAGTGCCCCAATAACTCTAGGGGTCGCAAATTGCCCATCTCCTCCATGAGTCTCCACTCTATGCCTGTAAACTGGCCAAGTGGGCGGGTGCCTTCCAGCTCAAGGCATCAGCCATCACGTTTGCCTTCCCTGGATGGTAGGAAATGCTGTAGTCATAGTCATTCAGGAGCTCTAACCAACATCTCTATCTCATGTTGAGCTCCTTTTGATCAAACAAGTACCTGAGGCTCTTATGATCTATGAAAATCTCAAAAGTCTCACTGTACAGGTAGTGCCTCCAAGTCTTTAGTGCGAAGACGACAGCTGCCAGCTCTAAGTTATGGGTAAGGTAGCCATGCTCATGGGGCTTCAGTTGCCACGAAGCGTAAGCGACAATGTGACCCCACTTCATGAGCACACCCCCCAACCCTTGCAAAGAGGCTTCCGTGTACACAACGAAATCGCCATTGCTGTTCGGAATTGTAAGCACGGGAGCCGAAGTCAGCCTCTCCTTCATCTCTTGAAAACATGCCTCACAAGTGTCTATACAAGAAAAGGGCATGTCCTTCTGGGTCAGCTGTGTCATAGGACGTGCAATCTGTGAGAAACCCCTGATGAACCGCCGGTAGTAGCCTGCCAGTCCCAAGAAGCTATGGATCTCTGTCACTGTACGTGGTCTCTCCCACCTGAGCACTACCTCAACCTTGGCTGGATCCACAGCCAAGCAATCCCCTGATATCACATGACCTAGAAAGGTCACTTCCCACAACCAGAACTTGCACTTGCTGTTCTTGGCATACAGCCTACATCATCTCAATGTGTCCAAAACCATCCGCAAGTGCTGTCCGTGCTGTGCCTGATCCCGAGAGTAGATGAGCACATCATCAATAAATACCACCACGAACTGATCCAGGTATTGTCTGAACACCCGGTTCATCAAATCTATGAAAGCAGTGGGGGCATTGGTCAACCCAAACGGCATGACCAAGAACTCGTAGTGTCCGTACCAGGTGCAGTAAGCTGTCTTGGAGACGTCAGTCTCCTTGATCCTCAACTAGTGGTAGCCAGACCTCAAGTCTATCTTGGAGAATACCATGGCACCTCGCAACTGGTCAAACAAGTCGTCAATCCTCGGCAGTGGATATTTGTTCTTGATGGTAACCCTATTCAGCTGTCTGTAGTCCACACAAAGGCATAGGGTACCATCCTTCTTCTTCACAAATAATATCGGGGCTCCCCACGGAGACACACTAGGCCTCACAAAGCCCTTCTCCAGAAGGTCCTGCAACTGGGACTTGAGCTCTCGCAGCTCAAGTGGTGCCATCTTGTAAGGTGCTGTAGAAATGGGGCTGGTCCCCGGTACCAGTGAGATCTCAAACTGGATCTCACACTCGGGCGATAGTCCTGGCAGCTCCTTTGGGAACACGTCAGGGTACTCTCTGACCACCGGGATACTCTGAAAATCTGTCACGGGGCTGGGCTCTACCACCACACAAGCCAGAAAGCCCTCACACCCCTGGCCCAAAAGTCTCACCACCTGAAGTGCAGAAATGCACCTGAAGCCTCTGTCCACTAGCTGTCCGTGAAACTCAAAAGAAGGAATCTCCGGTATGAAGAAGATGATCTTCCCCTCAAAACAGTCCACTAAAGCGTGGTAAGCGGATAGCCAGTCCATCCCCAGAATCACGCCAAAGTTCTCCATTGGTATCACAATCAGATCAGTGGGGAGGCTGTGTCCCCCAACACTGACCTCACAGCCTATGTAAACCTCCTCAGCTACAAATAGCTAACCACCTGAACCTCTGATTACAAATGGATCCTCTAACAACACATAGCCTTGCCCTAAACTGACAGCCAAACTAGCAGTGACAAATGAGTGCATGGCACCGGAATCAAAAAGTGCGTAAACTAGTCTGTCGGAAACTGTAACCATGCCTGCCACCACTGAACCTGAAGCTCTGGCATCTCTGTGTGTTAGTGCATTAATATGCCCTTCAGCTCTAGGTGCGGATGAAGCAGCAACACTCTATGTAGGATGGGTAGCCGCTGGCTGGTACCCTCCCCACGACTGCTGAACTCCCCTACGCATCTGGGAACCACGACCTCCTGCTCGTCCTCCAGTGCTCAGCGCAGGGAGCATCTGCTGACCTCAAGCCATAGACGGGTAGTCCCTCCTGATGTGGGTCAGCTTGCCACATTGGTAGCAAAGCGAAACTCGACTCCCGCCCTCGGTAGGTCCCTGCTGACGGCTAGGTGGGGGTCCGGTTCTGGCAGCTGGCCCCTGTCGGGGGCCCCCAAAGGCCACTGACGACCCCGCAAAGCATGATGGCTCTCCTGCAGGTGCCACGTGCCTCCTCTCTCGCCGGCCCTATGAGTAGTCTGGCTGGTGGGGCCTCCTCCATCCACTGTCAGTGTCACGTGCGGCCAGGTTGGTCTCCTCATATATCATAGCTACCTCCACAGCTCTCGAGAATGTAGGCAGCTTTAGGGGTTTGACATACCCCTGAATAGCAGGCCAGAACCCCTTGGTGAACCTCGACAGGAACTCCTCCTCAGTAGCTACAGCTGTCGCAGAGAAACAAGACAGCTCCAGAAAACGCGTACGATACACGCTTATGGTCATCGTCTCTTGGCGGAGAGTGTGGAACTCTCGCCTCCTCTGATCCTGCCATGTCTGGGGAAACTACTGCTTGTAGAAGAGGGTGACAAACTAGTCCCAAGTAGGCTCGGCCCTCTCTTGACCTCTGATCGCCCTCCACCACCTGTGTGCTGCGCTCTCCAACTGGTATGTGGCAAAGGCCACGAGGCACTCAGCAGGGGGGCGAAGGGTGTCAAACACCTTCTCGATCTGCTCGAGCCAGTCCTCTGCCTTAGTCGGATCCTCATCTCCCTTGAAGGAGGGGGGCTTCAGGTTCCGGAACTGTCCGAAAAGCTCGTAATGGAGCTGAAGTGGGGAAATTGGTACGCCTCCACGCAGGGAGGGCTCGTGCTAGAAAGTGTCAAAGGAGGGTAGGGGCGGTGGAGGGCCGCCCCCACCCCCATGTCCAGCACTGTGTCTGTCTCGCGGTCCCACAGAGGACTCCCCCTCCGCGGCCCCAGGGAGAGGTGCCCGTCGATGCAGGTGGAGCTCCTCTCATACGATCTCCCGTATCAACTGGGCGAGGTCATGGGCTTGAACACCCAGAAGTAGTGGCTGGTCCACTGAGATGTCGGGCTCAACACGTCTGCCCCTCTAACCTCGACCTCGGTTGCTTCCGTAGCCCACGTCACTGACTCCACGTCGAGGCATCTATTGCAAGGAGACACGAACATAGAACAGAAAGACGTCAATTCTACAGATATTCAACAAAAGAACCTCAGAACAGATATCAAAAGATATGTTGTGGTGGTTACTCTATTTGCAAGCACGTGAATTGGTTATTTTCTAGCTAGTTGGTTCACTTCTCGGGACGACCTTTCTCTGATACCATCTTGTTACGACCCGGTTCCCGAATCCCTACAGGATATGAGACCGGACAGACACGACTGATCCCAAGACCCAGTCGTCCAATGAGAAAGTAACCAAATAGCAGTAAAATAAACCACATTCACAATGCTAGCAACTAATATTAACAAAGTACAGCAGTAAAGAAGTAAACTACTGCAGTACACACCACCACAACAGTAGGAAAGTAAACTGGTACATGAATATAATGTGCAGAATGAAAGAGTACAAAATATAAAAGTACAAGAAGTTACTCACTACTACAAACGAGTACAAAAGAACTACCACTACTGGGCTCTACTGGGCCCAGCACCCTCTGTAGCCGTATGTTCTGGCTGCTCAACACCTGGAACTGAGAAAGGTTATGAGTACAAAACAGCAGCGAACGCTGAGTAGAGTGGCAACCAACTACTAAAGCAGTAAAGGTGAACAGGTAGCTGTTGTTTTTTAATTTCCTTCTTTCTTTAACTAATTATTTTTTCCTTCACCACTCAATTTAATTATCAGGTCTATTTCTTGATCTTGAATGTTCCTCGTGAGAACGATCTTGATTGCAATCTTTTCTGAAGAGTAGAAGTAGCACGTGGTGCTCTCCTGGCCGGGAGAGTCCCCCGTGGTGGTCCTACACCCAATCAACCACCCCATGGTCACAGACAGACGTAACGGTGACTACGGCTGCGCGATAAACGCACAGGTAGCTACCTCGCACTAGCACACGGTAAGTCATTTCCGTTAACGGTTGCGCCCAAAGCACAACACAGAACCAGTATAGGGCATAGCCCTCTCAGTAACAGGGGTCTAGCCCCTAAGAACCAAATAGGGGTCTCGCCCCTCCATAGTCCGCGCACCCTCACTTGACTACCCTGGTTTGCCCAGTGAGCCTAACAAGTCGTTGTAGGGTGGCTAGCTGAACCCCGGGCCCCGTGGGGTAGCTAGCTCTCTCGCTACAGAAGTAGCTCTCCCCGGTACTGTGTACGCGAGAGACAAGAAGTTGGTATAGAGTGGCCAATCCTTACCCCGAGTCCCAACCCAAGGGTGGCTAGCTCCACTTTGCACTAAACAGGGGGACAGTTGCTCTCCTTGGTACTCCGTACTCAAGGGCCAGCTCACTTCCTCACTCACATTCCCAGTTCCATTCCATTTATTTCCAGGAGCTCTACTCCTAATTCCCCGTAGGGTTCATGCTCATATTTCTTAGGCCAAGCCATACCAGGTTTCATCATTTCTATTTCCATTCTCAGGTTATACACATGCAATTTGTACTCTATTTCATATTCAGTTTATTCACAGATAGCTCGTGTTTCCAACATTCACCTTTCCATTTCCAAATTATATACATGCAGCTCATATTACGTCATTTCACGGGTATGACAGGAAGGTTACATTCAACAGTTAACTAACACAAATACTATATATTTCGCAGGCAACTGTTATCTATTTATAGGCAATTGTTATCATTCTATCTACCCATTGAAGACTGTAATTCATTCATTCAATACAGACAATCCAGTATTTCTAGTCCTAGGATTTATGCCATATCCTAGGTTCTAACCATTCATTCCACACATGCAATTAGATTGTAACAAAATTAAGGGGAAGCCACTCTACCAGTAAACCCAAGAGTAATGGGGGCTTGAACGGTAAACTCACGTGCCTCAGCAAGCCCCGAACCCGCAACGAAACAAGGTCCTATCACAAGGATCAATCACAAGAGAATACATAGAATAGTATAGAAAGTATTCCAACAAGTAGAGGAAAACATACGGGAAACATCGGCATCTCAATTGTAGAAATCGGACCTCAAACGAACCCTAAATGGGTCAAAAATAGCAATTCTGACTCAAATCAAATGTTTGGAACACCGTCCAGACGTCTTAAAAGAGTCCAGAGCCATACCTCAATCCTGTGCTACTCCTAAGATGTCCAGGAACTCTGCTGGACTGTCTAGACCCGATTCTAGACGTCCGACCACCTCTTTGGACGTCTGGAAATGCTTCCCGTCATTTGGTGCCTCACCTAGACGTCTAAACTACGTGGGAGGGCATGTCCCACACCTTCTCGAAGAAACCTTTGAGCAAATCAACCGAAATCTTCTCAATAAGACATGAAAAAGCGCCACGGTAGAATGGCCTGCATGGTCGTATCCGCAAAGGAGACGTACGTTCGTGAAGCTTACCTCTCAGTTGTCTGGAACCTCCTCCAGACGTCGGCTACATCATCTGGACGTCTCTCCAGTCGTCTGATTCTAGGAAAAACCCAAAACCAGAACTTGCTTCCACCCTCTCGCACCGCGTGTGTCCGCACTGCGCCCTCTCGCCTACTGCTCCGACTGCAGTAGTGTTGGGGAGGACCTCCTTGACGTGTTCCTCTGCCTTGCACATGCGCCAACTGGCCGTGAGCTCACCAGCGAGCTCCCACGCAAGCTCGGGGGCTTGCTCTCCTCTCTTCCTCTCGCTGCTCCTCCTCTCCTCCCACGCTGCTCACACTGGAGGAAGGAGAAGGGTGGTTGGGAATGGGGGTGGTGTGAGGGAGAGGAGGGGGGTTATATAAGGTATGGGTTTAGGGTTTGCATCAGGCGAGAGGAGAGAGATGAAGAAGAAAACGAGGGTCGCATACTGTTTGAGTGTAGCACGAGCGTAGACGCGAGCTTGTACACGAAATTTTTGATTTTCAGATGTCTAGGAATGAGTCTAGATGTCTTGCAAGACGTCTAACCCTCAGTCCAGACGTCTTACCAGACGTCTGACCTAAAGTACGGACGTTTTAAAAAGGCTTAATAACATGGGTCTTAATAGTTTGTTCCTCCTTGTGAATACAATTTAACTTTCATGGTTAATTTTGAGTATTAAATCTTTTTGATCGGGAACTTTTCCACCACATTATTTATTCCAACAACATCATTCCTCGATATTTTCTGAAGCAAAAATTTCCACGATCAAATGACATAATTGCCGAGAAGGCAAAAGATGCAATAGATTCTCTTGATTATTTTTTATTATTCTAAGGTGTGCATTTATCTGACCATTCTCTATTTTTCTATGTGAGGAATCTTACGAGACGACAAGCACAACAGAGTAATGAAATCGACCTTGAGTGACGCCCACAAACTTGGAGAGGATGCGAAAAGAAGCAGACTTGGATCCTACTTTCACGGGGGATTCTCCTTCAGCGTTGAGTTTATTTCATTTTAGTCTTCTCACCCTTGTAACAATTGGGGCTAATTTTCAAGGGTCTATCCCTACTTTCTTTAGTAGCTAGGGCTACTTCTCTGTGTGTGTGATTCAGTTTCTGCCTGCTTGCTATAAAAGGAAAAGACAAAAATATCGAGCTACTGCTTGGAAGTTGCATACCATTAGGTGCATGCATTTAGGGGCAATTAAGCAACATATTAGATCTCTTTCCTTACATTACATACATATCTACACGGAGATTGTTGGAGATAGTTATATCATTCTATCTTTGCATCCAGCACCTGTTCATGCATTGCATTTGGATTAAATCCCAAGACCACCAAAATTGATTGAATTGATCTAATTCGGTGGTTGCCTAATTGGAGTTGGGACTGCTAATCAGATTAGACCTTAAAGTCAAAATCACATTTGATCTGATCAAAAGGGATTTGTGTGCAATTCTTCACAAAATCAAAGCTAATTTGCGGTGTGATGCACACTTCTGACACTGAGCATGTACACTAGGCACTACACTAGGCTTGGTCCCTTATGGCTATAGCCACCAATCTCTTTATCGATGTAGACCCTCCTATTTCACTTTGTGGTGGTGGTACTATCTTTTGACCAAGTGTTTTGATACTTCAAGGAGGGGGACACCCCTTAAAGGTACAAAAGGGTAATTAAGAGGCACCGCTTACGCATCACCTCAGTGGAAGGGTTCTCCCTACTTGCATCTCTTAGTTCCGTCCTTGGAGTAGCTCCTCACTTGATCACCTGAGAGTATCACTGAAGCAAAGTATAGGTCCTAGGGCACTCGAAGGTTGGATTAGGTCATGTAGTTGCATTGTATAACTTGTTTGGCCATCTATATCAACCAATTCTACCTCTACCCTCAAAATAGAGTAGGTCAGGATCTCAAGCCGTCACTCCCTCTTATACCACTTACATGGGAACAGAGGGAAATCTCCTTGACCCTTTTCAAGTGATCTATTGAGTGGAGGTTTCACTTACTCAATTTGCAAGAACTTTAATTGTGATTGGTAGATATTGGATGCATAGTAGATGCTCTCTTGAGGGTAATCTACTGTTTGATCCTATGCCCGAGAGAATACTTAGGAGAGCCCACCAAAGAGAGAAGAGAGAATAAATGGCTGATCAAGGAACAAATCAACAAAGAGCCCTGAGGGATTACTTCATCCCAACCAACCAACCCACTCAAGCATTGAGAGGACCGGCAGGGGATAATCCATATGAGATCAAGAGTAGTATCATATCCTTGTTGCCCTCCTTTTATGGTACTACTAGGGAGGACCCTTACCGGCATCTAGAGGAATTCACTGAGGTTTGCTCCATGGTGAAACTTTAGAACTTTACTGATGAAGCTCAGATGAGGACCCTCTTTCTCTTCACCCTTAAGGACAAGGAAAAACACTGGTATCACACCTTGGATGCAAGGGTGAATGATTGGAGCGCCCTTAAGGAAGAATTCTTGAAAAAATACTTCCTGATGGGCAAAACTAACCACTTCAGAAGGGAGATCATGGATTTGACTCAATTAGATGGGGAACAATTCCACGAGACTTGGGACTGCTTCAATGATCTGATTAGATTCTGCCCCCATATCAAGTGCCTAAATGGCAATTGGTAGAGAGGTTTTATACTGGACTACCTGATAGGCATAGGCAAATAGTGGATGCTGCTTGTGCTGGAACCTTTCTTACCAAAATGGAGGATGAGGCCTGGATGTTATTTTAGTCATTGAGTGACAATTCTATCTACTTGACCTCAGCCTATCAGGATAGAAAACCTTCCATCCTCCAAAGGAAAGGGGAAGCTAGTGCAGCTGGGTGTATGGTCGGACCCGGTTAGGTTGTGTTAATATGGTGGTTTTATCATTGAAATGTGTATAGTGGTTAACCTAAATCGAGCCTAACCATCTCTTTACAAAATTTTTTTACCTGGCCTACTTGATTTTATCTTGGTCACTTTTAGGCCCAGGGTCGAACTCAGGGAAGTGGGATTAGAAGTGAAGTTTCTATGCCTTTCCTACAATGAATCTCTTCTGTTCGTTTATTGTGTTTTTGGTGTTTTTCTATTTAGATTTTTTTCTGATAATTACTGTCCTTGAGGCACACCCTCAAAATAAGGTTCTTGGCTTTGAGCCAAATCAGGGTTCCAAAATGGGTCTTGCTATTCGCAAGATGGAGTACCTGCAAGTCAAGAATTATCTTTTCTCTTTTATATATTTTTTCTATCTTTTTATTGGCAGGAAAGACAAGCAGAAATAAAGTAAATATAGTATATATATATGTATATATATACGTATAAAGGGTGGGGGTTGAGGCGGAGATGGAGTGTAGCACGGTGTTGAGTTGGTCGTCATCTAGAAAGACGCAACCAACAGGACGAAGTGCCACGTGGAGTGTAAGGTGGATGGGTGGAAGATGAGTGTGAACATGCTTTCTGTACGTGTGTATCGGGGAATATCAGCAACTGGTGCAGATTTTCCCGTGATAAAACGTATGGTAAGTAATGTGAAAAATTATATATATATATGTATATATGTATATATATAGATATGTAAATATATCTATAGATAGATATATGTATAGATGTATATATATATATATATATATGTATATGTATGTATATATAACTATATAGATGTATATATATAGTAATATATGTATATAGATATATGTAGATAGATATGTGTGTATATATATATATGTATATATGTATGTATATTTGTATATATATATATAAATATATGTATATGTGTATATATATATGTATACGTATATAAGTATATGTATATATGTAAATATATATGTGTATATAAATATATATATATAAGTGCATAGATTTATATATATATATGTATATATGTATAATAATACCTAGTTATATAGGTACTACTATATATATAGACATAAGTATACATATATATATAAGTATATATTACTGTATAGGTGTGTGTACGAGAGTGTGAGTGTGTGTGTGTAAGTGTCGGTAGAGAGAGAGGGAGAGAGTGCTGAGAGAGAGAGAGAGAGAGAGCACACTTCCTACTGGAGTGAAAAAAGGTGCATGAGTTAAGACGTCTGGTGTCTCACACGTGCATGCAGGTGCGTAGGAGTGCGGAGAGGCGCTCGCTGGAGGGAATTGGGCATGGAGAGGACCGCAGCACACCATGCTGCACGAAGGGGCTGGAGCGGGCAGACACAGGCGTGCGCGGGCGAAGGGAGAGGGCGAAGATGCAGGCGGGTGTGGGCGTTGGCAAACGGGCGGGCTGGCGCTGGAGCGGGATGGGGGGCGAGATGCGCGCGCGAGCTACGGCTGGTTGCGACGCGCCGGGTGACCGGATAAGTGAGAAACATACCGGTCACCGCACTGTAGCCACAGTGTTCCGCTGACTAGCGTGAACAGTGGCTACAGTGCCCAGGCAAGTAGCGTGACCAGGTGCGGACGGTGCTGTGAGTGCGGGTGGCGTGACAGCTCGGTGCGCGCATGGAAGAAGAATGCACCGGCTGGGCTTGCAGGCGAAACTCGTGATAGGGTGCGCAGAGAGGCGGGTGTACATGAAGAAGCGGGAGGCGAGGGCAGTCTGCAGGCGAGCGTGGTGGCCTGCGTGCACTGCTGCCGCCTTTCTACTGCTACTGTGGGGCTTGGCCGGTTACTATAGGGGTGTGCGGTGGCCGGTTGAGCTTCAAAGCTTGAAGCCTTGTGGTAATGGCGGAAGTCGCTTAACAGAGAATACCACCACGCCCGCTGGCTCTCAGATGAGCTGGGCGATGGTGGACTCACAGTGGTGGTTGTGCACCACTGTGAGGTGCTCCTGCCCGCAGAGTGTCTCCTCAGAGGAGGAGGGCCTGCGTATGGAGGGAGAGGGTAGGGGATGGCTTGGAGGAGCTGCAGTGTGTTGGCTTTTTTTCTGTGGACCAGGCTCCCCAGCATAGGAGGAGCCATGCTCTTTTTAAAGAAGAAAGCATGCACAGCCATGCCCTGGCTATGCATGGCTTGTGCATGGCTTGGCAGGGAGAGGCTGTGCAGAGCATGGCTGAGCAGGACAAGGTGCGAAGAAGAAGAAGCCATTCCTTGCAGCCACGGGAAGAATTCAAACTCAAATAAAATTAAAAAATAAAAAGGTGGTGAATTTTGCAAAGCAGCACTTGAGGAAAAATGTAAATTGCAAGGCCATTTTATTCACTCTCCTCCCCTCTCAATTAAATGCATGCATGCATGTATTTTTACAAATGCGACTAAGGATACCTAATATGCACTAGTAATGCTAGGAAATAGCACAAGACCGCACAATTGCAGGTGTATTTTTGCAGTGCAATCATACCCCCATGCCTATCTTTTGCTAGTCCCTGGAAAAACATGTTTTTTTGTATTGTATTTAGAAATGATCTTAAGCTGAAGATTTTCTCCAGAGACAACATAGGTGTGTTTATTGTTGGATATTGTGAGAACCAATTGTAGAGAAGACTACCAGTACTTTAAGTCTTATGTGACATAGATCATCTCTTGACTAACCAGGACTCTTGATATTTAAACCTTAAGTACGATTTCCTGGATCCAGGAAATTTTTGCCGTACTCGAGAGCTCAAGAGATTATGGTTTGTGCATAGTGAAGGATCAAGACTAACCATATGAACATTAAGACTCAAGCCCAGGGTTTCACGAATTTTTAAGTAAAGGTTGGTTCCAGTTTCAGCTCGTGTCTTCAAATTGACCCTTAAAAAGATGACAGAAAACTCAACTCCCATTTTCTGGCATTAGTGGCTCAAAGAAAATAAGGTATTTGCCCTGAAGAACTTTTTTGTAGGAAGAAGACTTTATAGATATTTGCGAGATATACTGACTTATTTGCATCTTTTTTTTTTTTTGAAACACGTGTCAGTATATCTCTTACAACATTATTTGGAGGAGCACACTTTTCTTTTTGGTGGGAGAGTTCATTTTTGGTGGAAAGAGTCTTTCCTAAACACAAGACTAAAGCCTGGGATAAAAAGTCTACCTGCGCACACAAGTAAGGACTCCACCTTTCTTAATGAACACTAGGGTTGGATCTTATGTTCACCTGGTCTTTCCTGATATGTGTAGTGTAAACCAAGTTTACTTAGGCTCTCGAGTAGAAGCAAACCAATGGATCTTGTACTGGTATCTCAGGTACAAGAATACGTCCTTATGTAGGAGAGATTCTAATCTATCTTGTCAATGCTCAAGTGAATTAAGTCGAGCCTGAGCGAATCAAGCTTCTGTGGCCTGGAAAGTCTTCAAAACAGCGGTTGAATATCCATAAACAATTATTGTATTTTTGTTTCAGCCTTCAGATCATTACTAAACACCATTTATTATTTTTCTTTTTTCTTTATATATATATATATAGATAGAAACTGCATGATGCCATAAAATACCCAGATCCTATGGATGCCTATCCACCCACCCATGCCAAACGATGCTATGTCCTCATATGGTGAAAAGTGAAGTGAGCGTGAATGTGAAGTGAAAAGTGAAGTGATCGTGATAGTGGCGTGGAAAGTGATGGTGGATAGTGAGTGTTGTTGGGGTGCCTCCCAAGGAGCGCTGAATTTAACGTCCCCAGCTGGACTCAGAATGAGGCAAAAGATTAGTTACCCTCCAGCAGGGCAACAGATTCTCCAATGGGGGTAGGTTCATGAGTAAGATAGGGTTTCAAACGCTGCCCATTGACCATAAATTTATGCCTAGATTTGGGATCTTCAATCTCAATGGCCACATTGGGAAATGGTCTCGAGACCAGAAAAGGACTAGTCCATTTGGACTTCAGCTTCCCAGGAAAGAATTTGAGCCAGGCATTGTAGTGCCAAACTTGTTGAGATGGCTCGAATTCTCAATGGCCCTGTGAAAAGCCTTAGTGTGTTGTTTGAAAGTTAAAGCAGAATCATATGCTTCACGACGGAGCTCTTCCAACTCCTGGAGTTGGAGTTTCCTTTCTCGACCACATAGGTCTGGGTTGAGGTTACATTGGCCAACCACCCAATAAGCGCAGTGCTCCAACTCCATGGGCAAATGACAAGGCTTCCTATAAACGATTCTATAAGGAGACATACCAAGGGGAGACTTGAAGGCAGTCCGATATGCCCAAAGTGCGTCAATCAGCTTGTCGGACCAATCCTTACGATCAGGCCAAACCATTTTCTGGAGAATTTGCTTGATTTGCCGGTTCGACACCTCTGCCTGGCCGTTCGTCTGAGGATGATACGATGATGCGATATGATGGTGGACTCCGTATTTCCTCAGAAGTACCCAAAAAGATGCATGGGTAAAGTGGCTTCCTCCATCTGAGATAATGGCTCGAGGGATCCAAAAGCACGCAAAGATGTGGTCTTTGACAAAGCGAGTGGATATAACATGGTGGACACAGCACTCAGGAATAGCCTCGATCCATTTCGAAACATAATCAACGGCCACGAGGATAAATTCAAAGCCGTTGGAAGGAGGAAAGGGACCCATGAAATCAATTCCCCAAATGTCAAAGATTTCTGTAGCTAGGATGGGTTGCATGGGCATCATGTCACATCGTGACATTGACCCTAACGACTGGCACCTAGTGTAATGCTTGGCATAATTGTGTGCATCCTGGTGAAGGGAGGGCCAAAAGAAACCGCACTGCAACACCTTGGCTGCAGTTTTCCACCCAGAGAAATGGCCTCCACAGGCCTGATCATGGCAGAAGGATAGCACACTGGGGAATTCGCTGTCAGGAGTACAGCGACGGATGATTTGATCAGCACCTATCCGAAAAAGAAGTGGATTATCCCAGAAATAATACTTTGCTTCTGCCATGAGATGCTTGCACTAGTTTTTAGGCCACCCATGTGGAAGGGATCCAGAAGTAAGGTGATTGGCAATATCAGCGTATCACGGTCCACTTGCTACATTAATTTCCAATAGGTGCTCATTAGGAAAAATTTCATTGATTGGCAGAGTAAGTCCAATATGGTCAGGGTCCAGTCTGGAAAGGTGATCAGCCACAACATTCTGGGCTCCAGCCTTATCGCGGATCTCAATGTCAAATTCCTGGAGCAGAAGGATCCAACGAATCAATCTAGGCTTGGCATCCTTCTTGTGCATGAGATGGCGAATGGCCACGTCATCAGTGAAAACAATAACGTGTGAGCCCAGAAGGTAGGAGCGGAATTTCTCCAGCCCAAAGATGACTGCTAGTAGTTTTTTCTCAGTGGTAGTATAATTATGTTGGGCCTTGTCCAACGTCTTATTGGCGTAGTACACCACGAAGGGGTGTCTATCGTGTCTTTGTCCCAGGATGGCTCCGACTGCAAGGTCGGAAGCGTCACACATGAGTTCAAAGTCGAGGGACCAATTAGGTGGCTGGAGAATAAGGGCCTTGGTGACAGCATCACACAGCTGCGTGAATGCTCGTATGCAGTCGAGGCCCATATCGAACGGTACGTCGGTTGATACGAGATGAGTTAAAGGTCGAGAAATCTTGGAGAAATCTTTGATGAATCTCCTATGGAAACCAACGTGTCCCAGGAAGGAGCGGATTTGTTTGACAAAGCCAGGCACAGGTAAATCAGCAATTATGTCAAGCTTAGCTCTGTCAACCTCGATACCCCTATTGGAGATGATATGTCCGAGAACAATTCCCTCGTGCACCATAAAATGACTTTTTTCACAAGAAAGCACAAGGTTTACATCAATACATCTCCTAAGGATACAGGTCAGGTTGGCAAGACAGTCATCGAAAGATGGTCCAAAGACCGAAAAGTCATCCATGAAGACCTCGAGAAAGTCACCCACCATGTCATGGAATATCGCCAGCATACATCTTTGGAAAGTTGCTGGTGCGTTGCAAAGTCCGAACAACATCCTTCTAAATGCAAAGGTGTCGAAGGGGAAGGTAAAAGTGATTTTCTCTTGGTCCCGGGGGTCAATTGCCACTTGGTTATATCCTGAGCATCCATCCAGGAAACAGAAAAATTTATTTCCCGCTAACCATTCTAGGATTTGGTCAATGAAAGGTAGCGGAAAGTGATCTTTCTTAGTTGCAGCATTGAGTTTCCTGTAATTTACACACACTCTCCAAGATGTAGGAGTGCGTGTAGGGATGGATTCGCCCCTGTTATGGACACGGATGGTGAGTCCCGCCTTTTTGGGCACAACGTGAATCGGACTCACCCAGGGGCCATCGCTGATCGGGTAGATTATACCCGCATCAAGCCACTTAATGATTTCCTTCTTAACGACCTCCTGCATGTTAGGGTTGAGACGTCGCTGCATCTCACGGGAAGGTTGAGCCTCCTCCTCCATATATATACGGTGAGTGTAGTAGGAGGGGCTAATGCCAAAAAAGTCTGATAAAGGCCATCCAATAGCTGCCTTGTGTTCTATGAGGACCTTAGTTAGTTTTCACTCTTGCTCCTTGGTCAATTTTGAACTAATGATTACAGGGAGCGTTTCATTTGGTCCCAGGAAAACATATTCAAGTGTACTAGGCAGCTTTTTCAGCTCGGGAGTGGATGGTGAAAGGTCTGGCATTTCTCGGGACGTGTCCCAGGCGGATCGGAGAACAAGTTAGGAGGAAGAAGTTGACCCTCAGATTGGCCAAGAAGAGGGGCTTCTTGGATAGATTGATCCAAAAAGGAATAGCCCCAGTGAGAAGTATATGGGCTCAAGGTCCCAGTGTGGAATTGCAAATCCACCTAATTTGGCAGGAAAGAAAGGGCAATCCGGTCTTCAAGAGTGTGGACCAGCGGCGAGTAGCCCAGATATGACTCAGACCATGAGGTACGGGAAGCGGAGAAAACCTCGTCAGAAGTCTGGCCAGGTGATGGTACGGGAATAGGGAGGGATGGGGGAACGTCACAGTATGTGTTGATCAGGCAGTCGTCAGTGTTTACAGGTAATCCACAGCAGTCATAATAGGTCCCAATTAGTTCGATACACGCGTTGATGGCCATGTCCTAGTCAGACGTGTCATCCTCGATACAATCACAGTCAAAGTTCTTGGCTATCTTGAAGATGTTAAGCATGATCTTTTCAGATCCAACAGTAATCTCAATACAGCCCGACTCGCAGTCGATATGGGTGCGGGCTGTGGCTAAGAAAGGTCCACCAAGGATGATCGGACAATCAGAAAGTGAGCTAGGAACTTCCATATCTAAAATAAGAAAGTCAATAGGAAAACAGAGACTGTTGACCCTAACCACCACGTCTTCCACCACACCCTTCGAAATTTTGACAGAACGATTTGCCAACTGTAATGTGATAGGGGTGGGTTTCAGATTTCCCAAAGAAAATTTTTCGAGCATGATGGTCCGTATAAGATTGATGGAAGGTCCTAGATCAAGCAGGGCACGGTTAAAATTGTAGCCTTGGATGCTACAGGAAATCAATGGTGTGCCCGGATCTTTCTACCTCAGTGGTAGGTTTGGCAATATAGCATAACTCGCATGAGGCAAGAGAACCACCGAATTCTTAGTTTTCTTTGACTGTCGCCTGGGTGTTGTGTAGTTTTTGAAAAATTAGGCGACAGTAGGTATGTTGTCGATATCCTCGAGCAGGGGTACCTTGATTTCTACATCCCTGAACAAATTACGCAGGTTATTAAATGGCTGCATATCTTTCTTTTTGCCTTTTGGCTCCCTCAGTAGAGCCTCAGGGAATGGGACTGATTCTGGCACCAATTTAGGTGTATCGTCCTCTCGCAAATGTGGTGTGCATCCCGAATGGGAGGGCGATGAAGAAGGACCAGGATCAGGATGAGGCAGATCGACAATCTACTTACCGCTCCTCGTAGTGATAGCATTGGACGATGCAGGTCTAGTGGGATCATACGGCGGAGGAGGGTTTGTAATAGGGACATAAAAGTGAGGTGCTGCAGCAGGATTAGCCTGAAATCCTGGTGGAATGCTCGGAGCTTGCAAAATCTGATTAACCTGCCCTTGAGAAGGTCGTACCTGTGGTTGAGGACCACGAGGTACGAAATTTCACGGGTTTGGAACAGGTTGGGTGGGAAGAGTGCCCTGAGATCGAGTCGCCATGCATAGTTGACTGATCTCAGCATTCTGCTACGCCAATTGGTGCTGAAGAGAGGTCATGTTCTCTTCATGGTGCTTTGACATTTCTGTCATCATTCGCATCAATTTGTCAAGAGGACTTGATTCGTGTTCTATTTTTGGTACGCAAGGACCCGATGGAGGATTCGCCATAGGATTAGACTGGGCCCTTGGGATGACGGGCGCGGACGGTCGCATTGGTCCACCTGTGGGGTTTTGGCACTGTGGGTTGTTGGACCATGCGAAATTCGGGTTGTTCCCCAGGGTGCAAGCGTTTTCTATACCAGAAGATGTGTCTGCAATGAAATATGAGTCCGAGCACACGGAGGCTTGGTCCTCTATGTCAAAATACTGTCTCGTAGAAGCCAGATCCACATGACTTACCGAGTCGCTTGGTGCGACACTCGGTAAGGAAGGTCTTACGGGGTTTCTCGGGATAAGCCTGGTATTGGAAGAATTGGGATTGTGATGAAGTGGTAATGTCGGGGTGTTTGCCAAAGAATGGGCGGGGTTGGCCAAAAGCTCATCCAGCTTCTTGTGCATGACGGATACTTCATCTAATTTCTGTGCGGTAAGGCTAAGATCAGTGGATGAATGGGAGGGTCCCGTGTCAACTTCGTGGACATTTCGGGGCAGGCTGGTATGATTAAAGGAGACAATGGAGGCATTCTTCATTGAGTTTTCACTCATATTTTTAAACAATTCGAATGCTCCATTCTCATCTTTATTCATAAAATTCCCCCCGCAGGAAGCGTCTGCAATCTGCTTCAAAGTCTCATTTAGCCCATAGTAGAAAATCTGGGCTATATGCCACTTAGGCTGACCGTGGTGCGGACACTTCCAGAGGAGGTCATTATACCTCTCCCATGCCTCATGAAATTGTTCGTTGTTTTGTTACGTAAATGAAGTGATAGCACGGCGAAGGACATTGGTTCGCTGGATTGGGAAGAACTTCTTGAGAAACACTATTCGCATCTCTTCCCAAGAGTGGATGGTTCTCCCAAGGGTGCGTAACCACTGCGACGCTTTGTCCCACAATGAAAACGGGAACATTTTCATGAGGACTATAAGTAACATGATATTTCTTGGTTTAACAGTTTCAGCTAATCGGGTTAGGTCTTTCAAGTGGAGAAAAGGATCTTCACTTGTAAGACCATGGAAGTGAAAATTTATTAGGCCAATAATGTTAGGTTTTAATTCAAAGTCGTCCCCGCCCATGGGGACCCGAATTTGTCCTATGGTCTCTGTAGCAGCGGGATTCTGATAAGAGTTAAGAGAACTAGGCTCCTCCCGTTTGGGAGGGTTCTGCATTTCCTCCAATGTTTCTCGAAAGGCTTCAATTTGTTCATTATACATTTCCATTTAGGCTTGGAGACGGGTTATGGGATCCAAGGCTCCACCACCTGGTGGGTTTTGAGGGCGATTTCGTCCCTTGGGATTTGGGGGTGGGCGTGCAGCCATGTTTGTGGAGGAGGAGGACGATTCGGCTTCTTTTCTAAATTTATCAAACAATTCACACAGTTCAGGGTTTTGTGACCTCCTCCCAAACATGCGCTACCGCAGGAAGAATTGGGGGGATACGAAGGGAAAAGGAGATGAGAGAAATGACGCCGCAAAGGTTCACTTGATGACAAATCAATTCAATCAAATTCCTAACCTCTACAGTGTGCCCTTAGACCTAAAGATCTAAGTTACCTACTATCACGAACTACGAAATTGAATGCGAGCACTGCGGAACCACCGGGCCAGATTGAAAGGCCGTTTGCCCCAGTCTTAGACACCCGATAGCATGCGGGAACCCTCACCAGCACGTAGGTGCTACACGCAGGTAGTTAGACCTCCAATCCTTAATAAGGGTCAAGTTGCTACCAATTTTAATTAGAGGCTTAGGATCAAGTGCTTTTGGAATGTGAAGGGCATTTTTTATGGGTAATGCCCAAGTGATTGATTTTTCAAAGTGTGTAAAACAAGCATGCAACAGGGAAATCTCCCCGAATTGAAGTTTAAATTGGTGAATGGTTTTTAGAATTCAGCCTTAAGTAGTATGGATTTTAGGATTTCGCTAAATTACCAATTCAACCATTCTTTGGGTTTTGAGAGAATACAAGTTTTCTTCTAAGCCCAACAAACCCTTCTTCAATGTCAGTTGGTTAATGCATGCTAAAATGCAATGGGCTTCCCTAAATGGAGATTTCTATGTGTGGATGCATGAATCAGTTTTAGATTAGTGTGAAAGGGAGCCAAAGCACTGCAATTCGAGTGTTCCCAATCACCCAAATGATTTCCACACACAAGGCTCAACCAAAAGATAAGGAAAATCAAATTGTTGGGGTTGAAGTATTCAGGATTGAATCTTAGGCACGTGAAAGGTCATGGTGGGGTTGGAATCAACTCAATTCCAAGTCTCCCCACCAAAAAGGTGATCTCGAATTGCAGATAAATGAGGCAAAGAGGGGTGCAATCAATCTTTTTATTTGCCTCAAAGAATACTTCCCACGGTGAAAGATTCAAGAATTAAGATTCTTGGATCTTCGCTATGCGAAGTAAGGCAGGAAATCCCGGGGCGGTTGGAGTAAGGGCAAACAATCAAACAAGTGAATTTTAATCCACTTGCCCCAAGAGATCCCAAGAGGTTTTTCTAGTTTTTAGTTTTTTTTTTTATTAAGGTGACAAGCTAACCTAAGTTGCTAAGAAAGAAAGACCTACTTGTTCAGCCACGTGTGTGAAGCTCCAGTGCGGTGTCAGCATCTTCACACTCTCGTTACCACCTTGGACCTTCCCACATTTCTGACTTCGTTTGCCTGCCTTCTCCTTGCAACAGGTTCACCTGCACAGTAATAAACAAAAATACCCGTGAAGAAAGAAGAGAAAAATGAAAGGAATGGAATAGAAACTTACTTGCATACACACTTCCTCGGCACCGGCACCAGAAAAGGATTGTGGTCTGCTAGCTTGCACGGTGGCCTTGCGGCTGGCACACGTGATCTGGCGCGTGCATGGAAGGGTTGCACCGGCTGGTTGCGGGCTTGGAGAGGTGGGCATACGTGAAGAAGTGGGAGGCGAGGGCAGCCTGTAGGTGCGCGTGGTGGCCTGCGTGCACTGCTGCCGCCTTGCTGCTGCTGCTGTGGGGCTTGGCTAGCTACTGCAGGGGTGTGTGGTGGCCGGTTGAGCTTCAAAGCTTGAAGCTTTGTGGTAATGGCGGAAGTGGCTTAACAGAGAATACCACCACACCCACCAGCTCTCAGATGAGCTGGGCGGTGGTGGACTCACAGTGGTGGTTGTGCACCACTGTGAGGTGCTCCTACCCGCAGAGTGTTTCCTTAGAGGAGGAGGGCCTGTGTATGGAGGGAGAGGGGAGGGGACGGCCTGGAGGAGCTGTAGTGTGTTGGCTTTTTTTCTATGGACCAGGCTCCCCTGCAAAGGAGGAGCCGTGATCATTTTAAAGAAGAAGAAAGCATGCACAGCCATGCCTTGGCTGTGCATGGCTTGTGCATGGCTTTGCAGGGAGAGGCTGTGCAGAGCATGGCTGAGTAGGACAAGGTGCGAAGAAGAAGCCATTCCTTGCAGCCGCAGGAAGAAATCAAAGTCAAATAAAATTAAAAAATAAAAAGATGGTGAATTTTGCAAAGCAGCACTTGAGGAAAAATGTAAATTGCGAGGCCATTTTATTCACTCTCCTCCCCTCTCAATTAAATGCATGCATGCATGTATTTTTACAAATGCGACTAAAGATACCTAATATGCACTGGTATGCTAGGAAATAGCACAAGATAGCACAATTGCAGGTGTATTTTTGCAGTGCAATCAGTGTACATAGAATTTAACCTTCCAAATCCTATTGTTGAACTAGAACTTTGAAAGACGCATGACAAACCCCGACACATTCCTGCAATCAGCTTCATAAGCCCAAGATCTTTCTGGATGCTCAATTTGCCAAAACACTCTTCACGCCACTGTTGAGTGACATTTGGCTAATGAATTCCCTAATTTAGTACTGGTAGACTTGAATGTTGCCCAAGGGTTTCATCCACCTCCTAGGAAAAACCCTTTTGGAAACACCTACAATCCGGGGTGGAGGAACCACCCTAATTTCTCATGGAAACAAGGTAATGCTTCCAACTCGGGGAACTCAAGAGCCTAACCCACCCAACCCATTTAAGCACAATAATTCTAGCCTCCTCCTTACCTAACAATTCTGAGATGGATGATCTGAAAGCTATGATGAAGGATATGCAAGAAACAGTATGATCATTCAATCTCAGAATAAAGAGATCCAGGAAATGCAATCTCAAATTGGCCATCTTGTTGAGGCTGTTAGACAATGTGATCTTGGGAAGTTGCCCAGCTCATTTGAGGAGAATCCTAGGGGTAAAGGGCCCTTCACAAGGGAGCATGCTAAGGTTGTGGCCGTTCTAAGGAGTGGCAAACGATTGTCCAAACCTTAACTCACACCTACAGTCACCCCTCCTACCAACCCGACAAGCACTTACACATCCAACGAGGAAGACCCACTTAGCCCCTCAGTTGAAATCACCCATGTGGAGGATGTTGTCCCCATTCCACCCTTATCCCACCATGACAACCCTTCTACCCAGAGGCCGAGAGTGCCCTTTCCTAAGTGCTTATCCACCCTTAAGGCACCTGTTGCTGGCTCATCTGGAGCCAAAGATAGGATGAAAGAAATAATGGCAACAGTCAAGCAAGTTCACATTAACTTGCCTCTATTGGACGCTATCAAGCAAATCCCATTCTATGCTAACTTTCTGAAGGACCTGTGCACACAAAAGAGGAAATCAAGGAAACAGATCCAGGCTAAGGTCGTCTTGCCCAACCTAGTCAGCTCGGTCCTACAACAAAGTACACCCCACAAGATGAAGGAGACAGGAGCCCCATATATTTCTGTGGTCAATAGAGACCAATGCATTGATGAGGCTCTCCTCGATCTGGGTGCAGGGGTTAATATATTGCTGGGCTCAGTGTATGAGATATTAGGAGGAGGTGAATTGATGCCTAGTCCTGTAATCCTCCAAGTAGCTAATAGATCGCTGAAGACACCAAGCAGGCTCTTAGAAGATGTCCTAGTGAGAGAGGAGGACTTCTTCTTTCCAATCGAATTTTTGATATTGGACACTGATGGGGGCACGTTTCGCGAAATGAAATGAGGGGTTTGGGGGACTCGTTGTCATAGCTCGCAAAATGCATCTATCAGGTAAAATTTATAACTGAAACTTGAAAACTGAGTCCCAGGTCAAACACAGGGAGGCAAACATTTGGTTTTATAAAAATTCTGCACTTTGCTTTTATTTATTTTTGGTCATTTTTGTGTTTTCTAATTTTTTTGGTATTTTTAATAGGGCAAGAGATCAGGTCAATGAAATCTAGCTAATCTACTTGCAAAAATATAAGAGAGAGAGAAATAATCACATATATTTTTGAACAAGTGTTTCTACAACTATGAAAGAGGGAAAGATTACACTACGAAAGCGAAAAAGATAGAAAGAGGTGAGAGAATGCCCCTCGATAGTTGCTCAGAGGACCACTCGCTCTGACGTCGCTTGGAGGAAGGAGGTGAGGAACGGGATGAAGAAGGACGGAGGATGGGGCAGGACCGTGTCACAGTGAGGATCTTCTTCCTGATGGGCAGTGAGAGGATGGCCATAGGATGCTCAATGAATGGGGATGAGAGGTGGGAAAAATATTTGGGTTTCTACTTTAGAGGAGCACCTGGGCTTGGGACAAGCTCTCTCTAGAGCCTTGAAGGTTGTGAGAGGAAGAAAGGAAGAGATAAAGAAAAATGGGAGGGGTAAGGGTCCTTTTATAGTGGAGGAAAGAATCATATTCGTATACAGGACATTTAGTGACGGTCATAAACGTCGCTGAAGATCCACCACAAATGTCGCTGAAGACAGCCCACGCGCCCACTCTATCGCAACACTAGAGTGCGCTCCACACGCTACACTCCTGCATGTGCCCGCTCGAGCTTGTGCTACTGTGCATGAGTGGTGGCGCGTGCGTGCGCATAGGCGGCCTGGGTTGCGCCATGTGGTGCGATCTAGGCTGTCCATCTTCTTTTCATTGTAGGGGTTGCAACAGAGGTCAGATTGAGTCGATTTTCATGCCATTTGGCTGCGATTGTCGACCCAAATCCATCTCGTAGTCATATTTGTCATTGGAAGCTTCGAATTATGTCACCTAGTCCCTTGGCCGTTGATCTTCCTCAAACTGCATATGGTGCTACGAGACTCCGGTCAAGGTGATTTCAGAGGCATTGGACTTTGATCGTCGTCCTGATCAGACCCGTACGATCAGATCATCAATTCGAGGCTCCGAAATAAATATCCTTCTCTCCTAACCACAAAAAGGATGTAATTAACCTAAATTATATACAACTACTCTAAATGCAGAATGATGTGTGCTATGCAATATTTATAACATGAAATGCAAATCTAAGTTTAGGAACATGCATGAATAGGCATTTTACCCTCAATAATCATGTCTACATCATACCCCCATGCCTATCTTTTGCTAGTCCCTAGCATAATTAAACTACATGCTATGTATAAAAACAAAATTAGGATTCGATCGCTTATGCCTAAGTCATTTATTTAACAATAGAAAATTTCAACTAAGGTCTTAAACAACTAAAACTCAAGAGTACCCGGGTGTCTACCAGAATGCAGACCACCCAAGTCCTCGCCTTATTTGAAAATGGAAGATGCATTTTTTTATTTTTCTTCTTTTCTAATTTTTTTGTACTTTTGGAGTTTGAGAGTTCCGAGATAACTTTTTATGGCTACCTGACCCGCCGAAAACTCGAAAAGGACTCTAAGTGCTAAGCATCTATTGAAAAGAGTGAAAGACTCACTAATCAGCCGTTAAAACGAACTTCGAGTTTCTACGACCCTAGGTGACCTTGCTTAGACGTTTATCATTTCGAGTGGTAGCTTTCTCCCTACTTCTTTTATTTATAGGGTAAACACAAGGGCGAACCTAGTGTATTTCTCCCCGATTTATTCTACTTCCCCGCTTCTTCTATAAGTGTTTTGGGAATTATTGTGCATTTTTGTGAGTTGGGCTTTTGACAACCGGCCAATGGGCTGTTACCCACGGCAACTTGCCAGGCATACTCGTGCGGTGAAGTGTGGCTTTGTTTATTTTTTATGTTTTTCTCCTTTCTCTGTATATATATATTTTTTCTTTTTCCTTTTTTTTTGTTCTTTTTTTTTAATGAGGTGGCTTTTCTGATCTAAGATTTACCTAAAGGCAGTACAATGAAAATGATCTTGTGACTGGGCTCTGGATAACCGGCCGATGAGCTGTTACCATTGACAACTTGTCAGTCATACCACCCAAGATAGTTCAATAGCTAACCAATTTTTGAAGAAACCATCGAAAAGTGAGTGCAGAAAAAAGGTGTGAAAATGCTTAGGCTTAAAGTCCCCCTAAATCAAAGGGTAGGTTAATAAGCCACATACTTATCATCCCAATTTATTTGCCAACTTAAAATGAATTTTAATTGGCGAGGACTAGAGACTAAGTCCACATTAGAGTGGACACCTGGACTAATTAAGCCTGAAGACCTAAAGAGTCTAAGTGTTTAGGCCCTCTCGTATCATTTCCTAAAGTTAATAACTTCCAAATGCCTAAGTTCTCTTTTCCTAATTTCTTTGTCTTTTTTTAGCTTTTTCAAATTTTCAATTTTCTTTTTAATTTTATAAGAAACTAAAAGAAATTCTACGGAGTTAACAAAATGATTTCAGGAATTGACTATCCACCCCATGCCTAAATGATCCAATGTCCTCATTGTAAAAACAAAGACATGAAAAGGGTGGAGTAAACAGAATATCACCTGAATTTAATGACAACCCTGTCAGCTCCGCAGAGAGAAGAGAGTATACACACGCGCTAAGTTTAATGGCTTCAGCTAGGCATAATATACATACAAAGAAGGAATTGAGAATTCACAAGTGCGGGTCAGAATCAAAATAAAAAGATTGATCCTTAAACCCATCAACAGAAGATGTCCACTGATGTGGACCAGATTATGGTGCAGACCCATCCCCTAGGGTCGAGTGGTTCTAAGGTTCTAGATGAAAATCACCCAGAACCAAAGATTGATGTGAAACTTGTAGGGCCGGGCCTGTAGTTTTATGGTGTGCAACCCAAGACCAAAGTGTCAAACAATGGGTAAAGATGGTTCAATAGGTTTGGATGTCCACTTGACGTTCAGCTTAGAAAAATAATCAGTTATTTCGAGCTTAGGTTACATGTGAATGATATTGTAAGGGACCTAGTAGAAAGTAGGTAGTTTTAGGTCCATAGATACCCTTAGATCCAAAATCAAAGTTCCCTCAAAATTAGCCTCCCAAATTTTGATTTCAACAATTCTATCCTCTAACATCAAGAACTTAGGCTTCGGGAACTCTAGCATATCATTCACCCCATATGATTCACCCAAGTCTAGAAATCATTGCTGAATCAAGATTGACTTGGGCACAATGATCTCACAAGTCAGCTCTTCGGGGTGCAAATGAGGATTGGGGTCACTGATTGAATCATCAAGATTCGGATCCACCAAGTTAACCCCAATCGAATCAAATTCCTCTATTATCGGGCTGTCAAATGGTTCATCAAATTCCTCATGCCCGTTTGTCTCCCTAAAATCATTTTCCTTATGCTCAAGTGAGACTTCACCTAAAGATTCTTCACCCTCAGAGTCAAAGAATTGATGATCCTCATTTATATATGTCTCATAATCATAAATCATTTCATTATCCAAGGAGACAATTTTCTTTGTTTCCTGACTTGGGGATCGTAGGTGAATCAATCGGTTCATCCTCAAATGGTTGCTTTAGACCAATCTGGTCATCTCCAGTCTCAGAATATGTCTATATTCCCCAACAGGCGCCTGATCGGGTTAAGAGATTGGCTCTCCTAAAGAGGGTTCATCTTTAGAATCATCCCAAGATTTGACTAGTGCAACCACAAATTTCATCCTCAACCTTGACAACTTTCTAAGAAGAAACTCATCGAGGTCCCTATCCCTAATGCTTTAGAGCAAATACAATAAAGAGCTATTCAGCTCATCAATCATTTTTATCATAGGCTCCAATGCTTCAGTGCATGGTGTTGCCTGAGCTTCTAAAGATTGGATGTTGTTCCTCAACTTAGCCAACACCCTATCCTCAATCTGGTTCACCTGAGCTGACCAGTTCGATTCAGGTTTGGGTGGGTTTGGGTTAAATCTAGGGGAGTCAAGATGTTGAGGTTCTCAGGTCCCTCCCTAATAGTAGGTCATTTCAAGTTGTTTAAAGAATGATGGTGACCCATATTCAGCATAATTCCGGGGAGGGTAAGTGTTATAATCAGCATATCCTTCATGGTTGTAGATTTGGTTAGGTTGATCAACAAAGGATGGAGATCTATAATCATTGTAGCTCTAGGAAGGATAGTAATCATAGTCTTGTTGTCCAAGGTTAGGCCCTGGACATTGAGGTCTGGATTCATATCCCAAATCAAAGTTATCCCGGCTAGTGGATGGGTTATCATAAGTCGAGTCGGGATAGTAGTGTCTTGAGGATACGTGCTAGTAGGAGGGTAGGATTGGAAATGTGTGGAAGATGTGGAAGGATACATTGTGGAGTAGGAGGGAAAACAAAATAGAGAAAGGTGCCCTGCAGTACAATCAACCAAACGTGTCCTTATATGGGTAGCCTAAACACCTACAGACTCCCAGGACCCATCTTGAGATTATAAATGATTTAGTCTACTTTCATCCGGTCAATCCAACCTATTAGAAGGAGGGACTGGGGAAAAGGTTCTTCCTTTGGCTTGTGCCTCCAGTTCTAGTGTACCCCCCAGCTGCGGTCGTTTGATGCTACCACCTTAGCTAGACATTAGATGGACTAGCAAAAGCAGATTAATAAAAAACAATCTCAGTCTAAGCCCCGAAGAGCGAATCAATCCTTGAGGCCAACGTCTACTCAATTTTAATTAGGCTTGGGATGATTGTGCTCGTGGAATGTGATGAGCCCTTTAGATGGGTTGTGCCCTTAATGATCAGTTAAAATGTGTGTGCGTGCACAACCAGGGTTTGCAAACAAGGTTATTTGGTGATATGTCTTTTAGGGTTTGACCTTGTTTAGTAGCTTTTAGGGTTTACTCTTAGGTATATTCAATCAAGTTTAGGAGAACATACCATGTTTTGAAAGCACGGGTGTAGATATGTTCCTTTAAAAATAAAAAATAATGTGGAGTGACTGGTTCAGCCCTAAGAATCAACCCTAAGTGGCAAGCCACTTGATGGATCGCTTTTTATCTTAAGTGGTGCAGCCTAAACAGTCCAATCAATTGGCTTATTGCACCACATAGTTAAGGCACACAGAAATGTTTGACCTATTCAGATTTCTACTTGCTTATTTGTGTGTTGAGTTAAGTGTACTAGGTCCACAGGTTAGATCCCAGTTAAGTGGTAGAATTGATGTGATTGTGCGCCTTAGGGTGAGAAGTTGTGGGTGCTAAGTGTGTAGCTTTCAGAAAATCCCACAAGAGAAGAGTATATTTTTTTTCTTCTTTTTTGTGCTATATGCGGTGGTGAGATGAGTGGAGGTGTCAAACAAACAACCAAATCTATCCTAGGCTTCATAAAAAGCACCTAAGTTGATTTGGGCTTGAGTTATTAGTGTGTGTGAAATGAACTAGTGGGTGGAGGTGGTGTGGATAAACTTACAAAACCTCCATCCGCACTTTTCTCCGATCTAGCTGCTTTGGACCACCTCAGAAGAGTACCTGTAATCACAGTAAGATTACAGAAAAAGTAAGATAAAAGTTAGGTAAGGTGGAAAAAGCGTAAGAAAAACCAAAGAGCAGTGCCTCCCCGGCAACAGCGCCAAAATGATGGGGGCGCGCTTCATGAAATGAAATGAGGGGTTTGGAGGACCCATCATCGTACCTCGCAAAACATGACTGTCAAATAAAATTTATAGGAGAAACGTGAAAAGTGAGTCTCGGGTCAAACACGTGGAGGCAAATGTTTGATTTTATAAAAATTCTACACTTTGCTTTTATTTGTTTTTGGTCATTTTTGTCTTTTCTAATTTTTTTGGTATCTTTAATAGGGCAAGAGATCAGGTTGATGAAATCTAGCTAATCTACTTGCAAAAGTATAAGAGAGAGAGAACAATCACATATATTTCTGAACAAGTGTTTCTACAACTACGAAAGAAAAAAAGATAGAAAGAGGTGAGAGAATCCCCCTCGATGGTTGCTCGGAGGACGACTCGCTCTGACATCGCCTGGAGGAAGGTGGTGAGGAGTGGTACGAAGGAGGATGGAGGATGGGGCAGGACGACGTCGCTGCGAGGATATTCTTCCTGAAGGGCAGTGAGAGGATGGTGACGTGATGCTACACAAATGGGCATGAGAGGTGGGAAAAATATTTGGTTTTCTACTCTAGAGGACCATCCCGGGCTTGGGACAAGCTCTCTCTAGAGCCTTGGAGGTGGTGAGAGGAAGAAAGGAAGAGATGAAGAAAAATGGGAGGGGTAAGGGTCCTTTTACAGTGGAGGGAAGAATCAAATTAGTATACAAAACATTTAGTGACGGTCATAAATGTCGCAAAAGATCCACCGTAAACATCGCTGATGGAAGCCCACGAATCCACACTGCCGTTGCACTGGTTTGCGCTCCATGTGCCGTGTGGGGGAGCTTTTCACGAAATGAAAGGAGGGGTTTGGAGGACCCGTCATCGTAGCTCACAAAACACATCTATTAAATAAAATTTATAACCGAAACTCGAAAAGTGAGTCCCGGGTCGAACATGGGGAGGTGAATGTTTGGTTTCATAAAAATTTTGTGCTTTCCTTTTATTTGTTTTTGGTCGATTTTGTCTTTTCTAATTTTTTGGTATTTTTTATAGGGCAAAAGATCAAGTCGATGAAATCTAGCTAATCTACTTGCAAAAATATAAGAGTGAGAGAGAGAAACAATCACATATATTTTTGAACAAGTGTTTCTACAGCTACGAAAGCGGGAAAGATTACACTACGAAAGTGAAAAAGATAGAAAGAGGTGAGAGAATCCCCCTCGACGATTACTCGGAGGAAGGTGGTGAGGAGTGGGACGAAGGAGGATGGAGCCGAAGGACGAAGGATGGGGTAGGACGGTGTCTCAGCGAGGATCTTCTTTCTGAAGGGCGGTGAGAGGATGGCCACGGGATGCTCCACGAATGGGGATAAGTGGTGGGAAAAATATTTGATTTTCTACTCTAGAGGAGCATCCCGGGCTTGGCACAAGCTATCTCTAGAGCCTTGGAGGTGGTGAGAGGAAGAAAGGAAGAGATGAAGAAAAATGGAAGGGGTAAGGATCCTTTTATAGTGGAGGAAAGAATCAAATTAGTATACAAGACATTTAGTGATGGTCATAAACGTCGCTGAAGATTGCCATGCTGCCACTACGTTGGCATGCACACCGCGTGCTGTGTCGCGTGCCTCCGAGCGCTACAGGCCTGCTCGAACTGGCATTGCTCGCGTGTGTGCTGTGGTGCGTGAGTGTGCATGGACGGCTTGGGCTGTGCCATGTGGCACGATCTAGGCTGCCAGTCTTCTTTTCGTTGTAGGGGCTACTAAAGAGGTCGAATTGAATCTATTTTCATGTCGTTGGGCTACAATCATCGACCTGAATCCATCCACTCAGTTGGATTTGTCGTTTGAAGCTCTGAATTATGTCACCTACTCCTTTGGTCGTTGATCTTCCTCGGACTGCATATGGTGCTACAAGACTCCGATTAAGGTGATTTCGGAGGCGTTGGACTCCGATCATCATCCTGATTAGGTCTGTATGGTCGGATCATCAATTCAAGGCTTCGAAATAAATATCCTTCTCTCCTGACCATAAAAAGGACACAATTAACCTAAATTATATACAACTACTCTAAATGCAAAATGATGCATGTTATGCAATATTTATAACACTAAATGCAAATCTAAGGCTAGGAACAAGCATGAATAGGCATCTTATCGTCAATAATCATGTCTACATCAGACACTAATCCATCCAACATGCCCACCAAACCCTTGATTTTCCTAGGGCATCCCTTTTTGGTTACAACTAATGCAACCATCAATTGCAAATGAGGGGCTCTCAAGATGGGCTTTTGGAACTGGAAAATCTGGCTGAATGTGTTTGATGCCTATAAACAGCTCAGGTTGGAAGATTGTTCCCAAATCGAGGTTATCGATGAAATTATAGAGGAGATGACACTAGCTCTTTTGTGTGATGATCCCCTCCAAATGGTCATTTCTAAGGATCGTACCCCAAATCTTGAAGAAGGAGAGGGAGATAGGCCTGAATTAGAAGAGCTGTTGGGTGTCAAAGCTGAGTCCCTCTCCCGGCCATGGACAATAAAGGTAGATTCGCTACCAGAGGCAGGGACATTGAACATAATTCCCTCGATTTAGAAAGCTCCCGAGTTTGAGCTTAAACTACTTCCAGAGACCCTCAAATATGTTTTCCTTAGGCTTAATGGTATGCTCCTTATCATCATCTCAACTGCTCTATCTGAGATATAGGAGGGAGCATTAATTGAATTCCTAAAATAGCGTAAGGAAGCCATTGCTTGGACTAAAGTTAACATCAAAGGGGTTGACTCAACTCTCTACATGCATCACATTTACATGGATGACTCTCTGAAACCCTTCCGAGATATGCAGAGGAGATTAAACCCCAACATGCAGGAAGTGGTGAAGAAGAAAATTTTAAAATGGTTGGATGTGGGGATAATCTACCTCATTTCTAGTAGTAATTGGGTCAGTCCTATCATGTGGTGCCCAAAAAGGTAGGATTCACGGTGGAAATCAATGAAAAAGGGGAACAAGTCACCACCCGACCCACGATATGATGGAGGGTATGCATAGATTATCGCCGCCTTAACACTGCAACTTAGACCACTTGCCTTTGCCATTTATTGTTCAGATCCTAGAGAGATTGGTGGGAAATAAATACTTTTATTTTCTCGATGGATATTCTAGGTACAATCAGATTGTCCTCTTTCCAGATGATCAGGATGGCACTACTTTCACGAGTCCTTATAGCATATTTGCCTTCCATCGAATGCCATTTGGACTATGTAATGCTCCAGGAACATTTCAGCGATGTATATTGTCCATCTTTTCGAACTTGATTGATGAGTTCATTGAGGTTTTCATGGATGACTTTTCCATATATGACTCGTCATTTGATCACTATCTCTCGCATTTAGAAAAAGTTCTCACCCACTGCGAAGAGATAGGATTGGTGCTTAGCTGGGAGAAAAGCCATTTTATGGTTCAACAAGGCATTATTCTTGGGCATGTAGTGTCTGAGCAAGGTTTAGAAGTGAATAAAGCCAAGGTTGAGTCCATTTCAAAGCTTCCACCACCCACCAATGTCAAGCAAATCCGATCATTCCTGTGCCATGCTGGCTTTTATAGGCACTTCATTAAAGGCTTTAGTAAGATTTCTATGCCACTTCATGACTTACTGAAGGATATTACCTTTGTTTTGATGCAAAGTGTGCTGAGGCCTTCCAGGTCTTGATGGAAGCCCTCATAACCATGCCTATCCTGCAAGCACTTAATTGGACCCTCCCATTTCAGTTGATGTGCATTGCCTTGGATTTTGCCGTGGGAGCGATCCTTGGTCAGTGGGTTGATAAAAGCCTCATGTGTTGCACTGTGCTAGCAAGACCGTTACTAATCCACATCAAAACTACACTATGATAGAAAAAGAACTCCTTGTGGTAGTATTTGCTTTGGAGAAGTTTGGGTCTTATCTTTTGGGATCAAAAGTTGTGGTGTATAGTAATCATTTGGCTTTGTAGCACTTGCTTGCTAAGAATGACACCAAACCTAGGTTGATTTGATGGATTCTATTACTACAGGAGTTCAACCTTGATATCCATGACAAGAGAGGGGTTGAAAATGTAGTCGCAGATCATTTATCTAGGATCCCAGTTGAGGCTTCAATCTCATCAGGAGACATTCATGACACCTTTATTGACGAAACGGTGATGGCGATACAACCAACAACACCTTGGTATGCTGATGTCGTCAACTACTTGGTCACTAGTGAAACACCCAATACGTGGAATAAGCAGAAGCAAGATAGATTTCTCGCTGACACTAAGTATTATCATTGGGAGGTCCCTGAGCTCTTTAGAATATGCAATGACCAGGTACTATGTAGGTGTGTTCTAGAGGAGGAACAACAGAGTGTCTTGAATTTCTGTCACACAATGCACTGTGGAGGACACTTTAGTGTGAAGAAAACTATGTATAAGGTTCTCCAATTTGGTTTATGGTGGCCTTTACTTTTCAAAGACACACATAGTTATGTGGGGACATGTCTTCATTTTCAACAAACTGGAATGATTAGAAAGCGAGATGAGATGCCCTAGCATCCTATTCTTCGAGTTGAGATATTCGACGTCTAGGGCATAGATTTCATGGGCCCTTTCCCATCGTCTCATGGCTTTGAATATATCCTTGTGGCAGTTGATTATCTATCAAAGTGGGAAGTGGCTATTCCAACTAGGACCAACGATCACTCCGTGGCCCTGACTTTAGTTAAGGCTAATATCATTTCCCTGTTTGGCTACCCGAGGGCAACCATTAGTGACAGGGGACCTCATTTCAAAAATGCACACTTCACCCATCTACTCAAAAGTCTTGGTGTCACCCACAAGGTGGTCACCCCGTATCATTCGTAGATGAGTAGAAAGGTTGAAGTATCCAATAGGGAGATCAAATGAATTCTGGAGAAAACTGTAAGATCCGATAGGAAAGATTGGTCAAAGAAACTTGATGATGTACTATGGGCTTACAGAACTTCTTATAAGACCCCCTTGGATATGTCTGCCTTTTGTATAGTGTATGGCAAAGCATGCCATTTGCCTATTGAGATTGAGTTTAAAGCTTACTGGGCTATTAAGAATGCCAACATGGATCTTGAGAACATAGGCAAAGCGCACTTATCAGAACTGGCTAAGCTTGAAGAATTAAGGGATGAGGCTTATGAGACTGCGCAAGCTTATGAAGAGCACACTAAGGTCTTTCATTATAAACACATCTTCCGCAAAACCTTTGAGCCCAACCAACAGGTCAGCTGTTCAATTCTAGACTTAAGTTATTCCTTGGGAAGCTTAATTCTTGTTGGGGTGGGCCATACACTATCACGCAGGTGTTCTCGCATAGTGTAGTGGAGATACAAAATCCCTCATCTGGTAAGACTTTCAAGGTAAATGGCCAACGTTTGAAATTCTATGTCACTCTTTCTGATGGCCAAGAATTGGACATCTACAAGCTAGAGGAGCCTTAGCTCTAAGCACTCTACCTCAGGTAATCTATTTCCTTGCTTTTACTTTCTAATGAGGGCATTGTCAGATCTAGGCATGAGGGGGTATAACTTGAGGTTGTACATAGCATTTATACATATTTTTGCATGCATGTAGTAGGACTCTTATTTCTCAAAAGAAAATAGAGAGAGAGATGGAAAGGGGGCAAGAGAAGGAAGAGATGAAACCTTTGCATGTCGAAGTGTAAAATTATTAAGGAAAAGAGAAAGTAAATACAAACAAAGGAAAAATTATGTTAGTCTCAGCATTTGATTATGGAAGAGTTACCTAAGTTCTGGGTTGGATCGGATGATGAATTAAGCATTGAAGTGCTAAAGAGGAGATAAGTGAGGGATACTAACTTTAGGAATCCTAGGTCTATTTTAGGGCTTAAACACTCATGTATTTGTTAAGATCTATACTATTCCTCAAAAGGTTAAGGGAGTTGCAAGGATAATATATTAAGTCTAAGGCTTAGGGAGTATTTAGCCCTGTTGCCTTTCCTTTGGTTTACGAGACTTGGTAACCTAGGCACCCAAAAATCACACACTAGTCTGGTTCAGTGCGCATAACGAAGAATAATGCCGAAAAGTGTCTGTTCTAAAAATATTTTCCCGAAAAGTTAACTTAGGAGCGGCTCGAAAACACAAGTTGATTGGACGAGCTCCCAGTGCGAAGAGGAGGAATGACAAATACTCCCTTTGAAGATGTGTTACAACATACCATCTCTTTGGTGCTTGTCTACTAGGATATCTAAATATCTTACTGGGGGCAAAGAAACACCTTGTGCTAGTTCAGATGCCATGGGTTGCATTATCCCAAAATGTTGATTGCTAAGGTCTAAATTTAGCAACAAAATGCCATGGGCGGCACTATCCTGAAGTGTCGAAAGCTAGGGTTATAAGGGTTGCCATGGGCGGTGCTATCTCGAAGCATTAATTAACAAGGACCCTACGAGGATTGATGGTGTGGACAAGGAATCCAATATAGATCGTGTTTAGGGCCAATCCGATGTTGGGTTTTGGAGAATTTAAAAAGAAAGAGAGAAAACTCTCGAAATAATATCTCTCCCTATCCTCTTATTAAAAATGACTGGCAAAATCGAACCTAGAGTTGCTGCACATATGCACGAGTGCTTTAACCGCTGGGGTCAACAAACCTCTAGGTAGTTTTTGCAGGCCTTAGAAACCTTTGCAGTGGACTCAAGGCTAAGGCTGGTCAGGTTTGTATCTTGGCTGGTACTCAAGTACCTTTAGGGCTATAGTTGGTATTTTGATCTAATCTCTAAAGGTGTGGCATGATAAGGCATCCTAATGGTAAAATCCAGCCTAGAGACTTGGCCTATTTCATATGATTTTGTTCGGGACTACCAAAAACTTAGCCATGGGGGTATTTGATAAGTCCACTTTAGTGGACTAAATTAGAGCCTAAGAATATTGTTATTGGAAGAAGAAATTAATTTAAAGTATGCATGGTATTGACAAAATGATGTGAGCTTTAGATTTATCATTTCATGCATTAATTACATTAATCTTTATGTGGAAGGATTAGTTATTCACTTTAAAGGCATGAACATCACATCAAATCTCAATTTGAGATATCATAATGTGGGGATTTTGTTCTAACAAAATATAGCAAGGGAATCATTTTTTGCATCTCTTTATCTCTCTCAAATTAATCAAGGGCATTCCCTTCCATTTTTTTATTTTCCCTCAAATCTCTCTTCTCTTTTGGTAACATGAAATCATGATTATTCTCTTTGATTTTCTCTCTCTTATTTATAACAGGCATGAAGGGCAATGAGGATGGACCATCTTTCCACCCACGAGCCATCAATTGTCTTCTTCTTCCAATAGGGGAAGAACTCCCTCTGGGATGGACCACCAACTCCACCACCATGTGCTGCCCCTTCATCTAAGATGTCCAGGAACCTTTGCAGACGTTCAGAGAGCTGTGCCTACCTCCTTCACGATCTTCTTCGACAACTACGAGCACCACACCTCTGCTAATCGTGCACCACCAACACCCCCTCAACTCGCAAGATCACATGGCCCCGACTACACCACCGCAAGTTTCAAAACTGTAAGCCATCCACTACTCCATACCCCCACCATGATCACTGACCTCACCTCACCCCTTGAACTCGCACTTGAGGGACTACCACCCTCGACTCACCATGCGACAACCACCTCTAGTGACCGGCCCTACGTCTCCCCCACCCCAGACCAGGCCGACGATCAGCCACCATCAGTCTTACTCTTCAACCACTGGTGCGCCCAAAGTAACGAATCAAGATCCACATTGGCCACCTTCTCTTCCCAGTACCATCGACCCTCCTCGACACCACGAGTTACCAACAATGCCTAGCCACCACCATGACCACCGTGAGTTCTCCTTAGAATCTTACCTGTCCTAGTCACCTCCGTCCTCTTCATCCTCAACCACTGAAACTTCAAGAAGGACCCAACATCATCGACCGCCATGATGTGGCAGCAGCAACCCCATTCTTGGATCCACCTGATGCACAGCATCAGCAACCTCCTCTTAACGCACTACCCACTCTTTTTCACAAGGTCACAACTTCCACCATTGCTCCAGCAACTACAATAGACACCCACCACCGGTCACCTTCTCATCACCAGCAGCATCTTTGACCCTTTTAGGCCACCGCACCACCACCAGGCTGTTCCTCTCCTTCGGCCGATCTTCTCCAACCAAGCTCGACGGCCGTTGCTTCCCTAGTACATGCGAGGACTTGTGAGAATTGCCACCCTTGTTTCACTACAGTGGGGGAGGCATTAGTTGGGTAAGGTTTTTTTCTATTGAAATATTTTTGACATTAATTTATTTGGTGCTTATTGCATGCATGCCTGATGAGAGCCTCATCATGAGCCATAACTAGCTCATTTTGACCCAATAAAGAAGATAAAAGCTCCTACATAACCTAGAAGAAGGCCTAACTGAAGGAACAAGTGCTCTGAGAAGAAAACATGAAATAAAGGTTAAAACTGCAATTTTACCATTGCAGTAAGTAAACGGGATTTCTCAGAGGCAAAACATAGGTCAAATGGTCTAAATGAGATAAAAAGTGGGTTGAATCAATCAGAAATGGGTTCATGTGCAATCTAAGAACTAAATGACACTTGGTAACCCTAAAATAGACCCGCTTAAATTAACAAGGTTCCGGTCAGAACAAAAAGCATGTAAACCCTCTAAAAATCATGGAAAAACATACTCTAGGGTTTAGAACACTTAATTTGGCCTTTGGAACCTAGTTTGACCTAGATTAGGGTCCTAGCTCTTCAATTAACCTAATTTGGGTTTTTACGCAAAATATCCAGTCAAACGAGGACAAACCTGAAATCTAACTTCGCCATTGGATTCCTTAGGTCCAAATTAGGTTTGTACCAAAATTTGGACCTAAGGAGGGGTCATCTTGACCTACTTTGCAATTTAGTACACCCAAATCACAAATTGGTCCCTATCTTTTGAATACCGTTGCAGAGAACCCCCTAGGTTCTTCGCCTCCTTTGCAAACCGGTCCTGCCGCCATTGCTAGGGCAGAACCGAGCTTCGGCGAGGTTCGGAGAGGGATTACTCTCTAATCCCTCAGAGATTCCCTCCCAGAAATGGAAGGAGGATTCTCTGAGGAATTCCCTTCCTTATAAAGTCAATTACAATCGTTGGTGTGAACCCAATCTCTCGTGCGAACGCACGAGAGATTTGGGTATCCTAACTCCTTTCCATCTCCGGCGACCAACCTCAGGCAATTACGTGCCCTTCACGCCCTGCACACCAAGTCCAGCGCCTATATAAGAACCCACAACTCCGGCCGAAGAGGCTGAGCTTGATTTGGCCGAGTTTCCCCCTTCAATTCCTCTCCTCCTGCTCGGCCAAATGCCCCAGCTAGCTCCAGCGAGCCCCCCTCCCCTCCCTCTTCGCTCTGCCACAAAACCAGTGGCAGAGCTAGCTTCCTGACCTCCCTCCGCGTCGCGCAGTACAAGCGCACGCCGCCTCAGCCCCGTCGTCGCCGCCGTTCTCCCCCACTGGGCGTCATCTTCTCCGGCGACAGCAAGTACTGCTGTCCGCCTTCCGTCCCCTTTCGTCCTTACAATTAGGTCAGAACTCCTCTCCATCCTATCCTCTCTCTTTTCCCCCTGTTATCTCATCTGATTACCCCTCGACCGACGCTGACCACCCTCATCTTCCACATCACCGACCGAACTCCGGCGAGCCGCCCACACCACTCCGCCACTCCACATGGCTCGCCAACCACCTCGTGAGCTCTGCCTCACCACCAGGAACTTGCTCCACCCCACAACTGCCACTCCAGACCTCCATAACCACCCCCCGAACAACCCACCATCTCCGGCCACAGGTTGACCTAGGCGTGCACGCCTAGGCCGACCGGCAACCTGCAGCATCACCCACCGCCTTCGCCGTGCTACGGCGAAGGTTTCCAGCTATTCTGATTGGGCCAATAGGCCGTTCTGTGGAATCTCAGGTGAACGCCCCGGCCGCCATTAACAGCCGAAGCAGCAGGAAGCTTGGAGCAGCAGCGGGCGTCAGGCTTCCCAGGCGGCAGGTGCAGCAGACTCTCGCAAGTGTTGCGAGGTGACTGAGTTCAGCAAGGAGCACCAGCAGGGCCTTCAGCGTGGGCAATTGCACACGAGAGTCTGCGGGCGCACGCAAAGGAAGGGCGGAACGTTTAGTCCCACATCGTGGAATCTCAAGGCACAGGTATGGTATAAAGAGTTTTTGTGATATAGGTTTACTGCCTCGAAAGCACAGGGGTGAGGTCCCTCACTGACCCCACCCGCCTCGTCCGCGGCCTGACCACGCGGACCTGGCGGATCCGACCCGACCTAGACCTACGCACTCCTCGCGCATCACACACCTGCAGGTGCGCCTGGTCCCGGGTACGATCCGACCCGATTGAGACTGTGGCTCTGGTAGAGCGGTTAGAGTGAATTGCTTGAGAGAGAGACACGCGCGGGTAGAGGGAGAAGGGTTAGGTTTTGTTCCCTGTGCAGGCAGGCTGATTGCAGGAGAAGGACTTGGCCGCTGCAGAAGAAGGAGAAGCAAGACAAAGAAGAAGAAGAAGGCAACGAAGAAAGGAGAAGCAAGACAGAAGAAGAAGAAAGAAAGAAGTCTTCGCAGGAGAAGAAGGAAAACAGAAAGGTTAGAAGTCTTCGCAGGAGAAGAAGAAGAAGGACAAGGGAAGATTGCAAAGAGATCCGAAAGGTAAAGCAGAAGAAGAAAAAGAGAAAGAAAGATCACATTTAAGACGTCTGATACATAAATCAGACGTCTAATTCTATTTTTTTTACATCTTTCTTAAAAACTCTTTGAATCAATTATATTTGCATTTAACAGTTGTATTCTTGGGTTTTACAAAGTACTGAGTTTGCTCCCTGTGTTCGACCTCGGATACTCTAGTTGTTCGAGTAATAAAATTATTTGTTTAAACATTTTGTCGGTTCTACTGCAACGTAATACGCCTTTAAATCCGCACAGAAACGTTGACAACATTTTGGCGCCGTTGCCGGGGAGCAACGGGCACTTGTAAAGCTTTTGAGTACAACTTTTCTATTTAATATCTGACTTAACTTCTCTTTTGTTGTGTTCAATCAGGGAAAGCAAAATAAAAAGGAAAGAATAGCAACTGCACAACAGACTGGAGCAGGTAATCTCCATAAGCCTTCCCCCTTAACCCTCTCACAATCTAAAAAAAAAAGAAAAAAAAAAGGGGAGAAGTCAACTTAGGGCTACCTGTCTTATATTTAGTAACTCATCAAGTTGCCTGATTTTCATTTCAACATATTTTTGTCTGTCATCCAACTAAGGCAACTAGGGCTAAAACTTTCTTGATTGAGCCCTAGGTGCTAAATCTAAGGCAACTAAATTGGACCCATTAGAGCCAAGTTAGGATTGCAAAGCTAGGGTTTTTAGAGACACATCTTCTCTAAAACAAAGAAACAAACTTTCCAAAAAGAAGTGTGCCTAAACCGTGTTTGAAAATATTTATACAAGAGGAACCCTAAGCAAATCAGGCTGATAATCCATTTGAATCATAAAAGGAAGGACCTAAAAGCTCTCAAAGGAACAAGAGGTGAAGTTGATCCCTCGAGTCAACCAACCTTAATATTAGGTCACTTTTTGCACTCAAAATACTTAAAAGTTCAAGTGGAACATTAAGCACCTTGATCTTAAAATAAAAAAAAAAAGGTAGACTTAAGAGGTCAAGATCCCCATTCTGGTCTACCTGGAACCACAGTGACAAGAGAGGTCGGGTGGGGGAAACCCTGTAACCCGTGGGGACGCTCTACCGTGTAGGGGTCTTTGCGGGACTCTCCCTCTCTGGCTGCCCAGGTATTTCTCAGGTGGAGGATCTTCTGATCCAGGGGTCCATCTGCCCCGAACCTCTATAGTCACCCAACAATTCTTGGGTGTCTTGATTGGGTCCAGCACCTTCTAATCTCATCACATCTTCCGGTGCATGTTTGGTAGGAGGTCCTTAAGACCACCTTTAAGACCTCCTCTAGAAATTCATTCTCGCCGAGGCCAAGCCTCGACGCCCTTGTTTGTGCAGCAACCCCACCACATAAATCTTTCATCTGATTCAGACCCTGATTCTCCTTCTTCTCCCATCATGGCACAACCCATTGAAGAGGAGAATAACCTTGAACACCAACTTCAACGCTTGAACGATCTCTTTCAGAACTTTGTAAACCCACCACAGCGACCTATGATGCGAGATCACTATAATCCCGCTGCGGTGGCAATTGAACCCCGAGTATGAATCCCAATTGGAGGACCCGATTCTGATCTAAAGCCCAATATGATTCATGCCATACCAAAGTTCCATGGGCTTAACTCTGAGGATCCATTCCAACACATTAAACAACTCAAGCATCTGGCCCAGACTTTCGGGTCAGATGTACAAAACCGGGATATCCTACTCATGAAAATGTTTTCGTTCTCCCTCTTGGACAAGGCCGCGCACTGGTATCAGACTCAGACCCGCCCGATCAACACTTGGGAGGAATTACAGTCTGAATTTTTGAAAAAATTCTTCCCTGTTGGCCGGACGAATGCCTTGCACCACCAGATCACTCATTTCACTCAACAACAGGGAGAACCTCTTCACGAAGCTTGGGATCGATTCCTAGATCTCATGCGAAAGTGTCCCCATCACGGAGTTCCTAAGTGGGAACAAGTCCAGTCTTTTTACCAGGGACTCCGTGAGGATATTCGTCTAATCGTCAATGCAACATGTGGAGGAAACATCATGGGCCAACACGAGGACATGGTGTGGGAGATTCTCGAAAACATGTGTGAGAACTCCATAAACAATGACTCCTTGGGCTTATTCGACAGGACGAATGCCCGCGCATCGACGAATCTAAGAGGGACACATGAGACGCAGGACCTGTCCACTTCTGTTGACCTGGAATTGATGGCCAGTCGGTTGGACAAGGTCTCTATCATAGAAAAGAAGGTGGACGAGCTAACTCGACATTTGCAGCAAGCCACCTCTGCACAAAACTCTTTTGCACGACCTCCTCTGGCAAGGGAAACAGTGCAAAACATCTATCACCAACCTGCCAAGGGGATGGGCCCCTATCCACCCCCGTCTACCTCCCAGACCGGAGTGACCTCCGATCCCGTCTACTCGAGTTGGGGGAACTCTGAACCCTCGTATTCTGACTTTCCTGAGGTTTCTCAGAACTGCGAGGACCTCAACGCCATCCAGAACGACCCATACTCCAATACCTACAACCCTGGATGGCGAAATCATCCTAACTTTCAGTGGGCGGGAAACTCTCAAAAACCACCATATCAACCCCGCCCACAAGCTCCTCGTCCATATCAGCCGCCTCAGCCTCGGCCCAATCCCACCTACCAATCTGGGCAAAATCAGGATCAACTGACTCTTATCCTTCAAACGCTGGCTGACATTCAAAAAACGAATGCGGCAATGCAAAAACAGCACAAGGACGAGATCACAGAGGTTCGCAACCAACTGGCCCAGATGGCAAATTCTCGCCAACCTGGCACCCTTCCTTCGCAACCTCTGCCCAACCCAAATAATGTGCCGACCCAGAGGCGCATTATGAATCCAAATCCAGGCCACGCACATTTGATTTATCAGGCCCCTACTACTCCATCACCAGACAGGATGGAGGCTTCTACATCTTATGCAGAATTTCAGCAGCAGCCACCTCTCCTACCTAACCCAAACCAAAGTCAGGCTGGATTAAACTCTGTAACAACACGTAGTGGTAAAACAACACAAGACCCACATTATCTGAACCACTCCAAGCCTGATAATCGCCAAGACCCTAGGGTAGTCATCCAAGATACTACTGTCCCAGATCAAGAACCTGGACCTATCCTAGAGGAACCAGCTAGGATCCCATTTCCTGAGGCTTTGACCAAAGGAAAAAGGACAACCAAACCTGTGGCTCCTGAGGAGGATCTGGTCAAGCTCTTTGAACAGGTCCAGATAAACATCCCGTTGATGGATGCAATCCGCCACATACCGGCTTACGCAAGATTCTTGAAAGACATATGTACACCTAAACGTAAGCCGCGAACCAAGGATGGGAATCCGATTGTACTGTCAGAGCAAGCCAGCTCTGTCATCCTGAGCAAACTCCCACCCAAGGCTAAAGACCCAGGAACCCCCTTGATTTCTTGTAAAATTGGTGAAACCCAACTTGATAGAGCCCTACTAGACCTAGGTGCCTCCATAAATTTAATACCTACATCCCTCCTTGACCACCTTGAAGAATCTGAACTTAAACCCACTGAGGTGACATTGCAGTTAGCTGATCGATCCATCAAGTCACCCAAAGGAATACTCGAGGATGTCATTGTTAGGGTACGATATTTTTATTTCCCAGTGGACTTCATAGTACTGTACATGGATGCACCTAAGAACCCAAGGGACACACCAATCATATTAGGGAGACCCTTTCTGGCCACTGCTAGGGCCAATATAAACTGCGAAGAGGGCCAGATAGAATTAAAATTTGGGAATCAAAATCTGAAGATCGACATTTTCAAAGCCCAACAAGGGATTAATTGCGGGGTTATAGAGGAAATTTGTGATGTCAAAGCCGTGGTTGATGAACTGCACATAGAGGACAACCTGATTATTTCTGATCAACCACTAGAAATCAAAAACCGCTAACAGAGGAGTGCGAACACAATCTAGACACACCTATGACTCCTACCATTGCTCCCGACACAAACCCTGAACCACCCGCTGCTGCTGACAATCCTGTCATGGAACTCAAGCCCCTTCCTGAACATCTAAAATATGTCTTTTTGGATTCAAATCAAACGTTTCCTGTGATTATCAATTCTCGACTCACACCTGACCAGGAACTCCGTTTGATTTCTGTTCTCCAGCAACATCGTAGAGCCATTGGATGGACTCTAGATGATTTGACTGGTATAAGCCCTTCATACTGCACGCATCGAATCTATACAGAAGAAGGCTCACGACCTTCAAGAGAAATGCAAAGGCGACTAAACCCTAACCTACAGGAGGTCGTGAAAAAGGAGATCATTAAGTGGTTAGATGCAGGGATCATCTACCCGATCTCCGACAGTCGTTGGGTGAGTCCAACACAAGTGGTACCTAAGAAGGCAGGACTTACCATCATCACGACAGAAACCGGGGAAGTCATTCCTACCCGAATAGCTAATTCGTGGAGAGTCTGCATTGATTACAGAAGACTAAATTCCTCCACAAAGAAGGATCATTTCCCACTACCGCTTATTGATCAGATCCTCGAGAAACTAGCGGGAAATAGATTCTTCTGCTTTCTTGACGGGTACTCCGGTTACAATCAGGTGGCAATCCATCCAGAGGACCAAGAAAAGATCACATTCACCTGCCCCTTCGGGACGTACGCGTTTCGAAGGATGCCGTTCGGTCTCTGCAATGCACCTGCAACTTTTCAGCGGTGCATGCTTGCCATATTCTCGGATATGGTAGGTGACTATCTGGAAGTCTTCATGGATGACTTTTCAGTTTTTGGACAATCATTTGACGATTGCCTCCAACACTTGGTCCATATACTCAGGCGGTGCATCGAGGTGAATTTGGTTCTTTCTTGGGAAAAGAGCCATTTCATGGTGCCTGAGGGAATTGTCCTGGGACATTTAATCTCAGAGAAAGGCATCCAAGTGGATCGAGCTAAGGTTAACCTGATTTCCAAGCTCCCTATGCCTAGCTCGATTAAGGACATCCGATCTTTTTTGGGGCATGTCGGTTTCTACCGTCGATTCATCCCTGATTTCTCCAAAATCTCACGCCCCCTGACCAATCTGCTTTCCAAGGATGTGCCTTTCGGAATTTCCAAGGAATGCACTCAAGCATTTGAGATCTTACGTGACCGAGTCACCCAAGCCCCAATCCTACAGTCCCCTGATTGGTCTCAACCCTTTGAGATCATGTGCGATGCATCTGACTTCGCTGTAGGAGCGGTTTTGGGGCAGAAAATTGACGGGAAACCTGTGGTCATTTACTACGCCAGCAAAACACTGGATGAGGCTCAGCGTAACTATACGGTTACTGAGAAAGAGCTGCTGGCCGTAGTATTTGCCCTGGAAAAATTCAGATCATACCTTCTGGGTTCCCGTGTTATCATATACTCGGATCACACAGCTGTGAGGCATCTCCTAGCCAAGAAGGACGCGAAACCTCGATTAATCCGCTGGATCTTGCTGTTGCAAGAATTTGACATCGAGATTCGCGACAAGGCGGGAAAGCACAATGTGGTAGCTGATCATTTATCCCGCCTTCCTCCTGAAATTATTGATCCGTCCGGACCTATTACAGAACATTTTCCTGATGAGCACCTCCTGACTATCAGTACAAGTCTTCCATGGTTCGCCGATATTGTTAATTACCTGGCATCACATCAGATTCCGCCCGATTGGTCGAAGGCCAAAAAGGACAAATTGCGTTCCGATGCCAAGTATTACCTATGGGAAGACCCGTATCACTTCCGCATTGGTGCTGATCAGATAATCCGACGATGCGTCACGGAAGTGGAAATCAAAGACATACTCTCATTTTGCCATGACCAGGCATGCAGTGGACATTTTTCAGGACATAAAACCGCATCGAAAGTCCTCCAGTGTGGTTTCTACTGGCCCACAATTTTCAAAGATGCATACAATCACTGTAAGGCATGTTCCCGTTGCCAGACTCTAGGCAACATGAGCCATAGAGACATGATGCCTCTACAGCCGATCTTGGTATGCGAAATTTTTGATATTTGGGGGATTGATTTCATGGGACCCTTTCCTACCTCGGATGGCTTCGAATACATTTTACTCGCAGTTGATTATGTTTCCAAGTGGATAGAAGCCATTCCGACCCGAACCAACAATCATAAAGTCGTTATAAAATTCCTTCATCAAAACATTTTCTCAAGGTTCGGGATTCCGCGTGCTATAATTTCCGACGGAGGGACCCATTTTACAAACGCTCAGTTCAGGTCACTGATGATCAAATACGGGGTGTCACACCGAATCTCTACTCCTTACAACCCCCAAACTAATGGTCTAGCTGAGCTATCTAACCGAGAGATCAAGAAGATCCTTCAGGTTACTGTTCGACCTGATAGAAAAGATTGGTCTTCTCGGCTTCCGGAAGCATTGTGGGCCTATAGGACCGCCCACAAGACCCAATTAGGAATGTCTCCCTTCAGACTAGTGTACGGGAAGGCATGTCACCTCCCCGTCGAATTGGAGCATAAAGCCTATTGGGCAGTACGGACCTGTAATCTCGACCTTTCTAAGGCTGGAACCCACAGAAGATTTCAAATGAGCGAGATCGATGAATTACGCCACGACGCATATGAGAATTCGCGAATTTACAAAGAACGGGTTAAAGCTTTTCACGACAAACACATTTCTAGAAAGGTCTTTCATCCTGGTCAAAAAGTTTTACTCTTTGATGCTTGACTCAAACTATTCCCAGGAAAGCTAAGATCCAAGTGGGTCGGACCCTACCTAGTCCGCCAAATCTTCGGAAATGGAGCGATTGAAATCAGCCCACTCAGCCACGATTCTGAACCATTTGTCGTGAATGGGCAGAGACTCAAGCCGTTCATTGACATGACCGATATAGATTTGACTGAGTCATCCTTTACCCTCCTTTCCTCTTGAGCTCATTACGCCCAGCCGATGGCGTAAAACTCAGCGCTTAACGGGAGGCAACCCGTCATTCTTTGAAAAACCTGAAACCGTTTCTGACATCGCTATGCGGAACTCATATTGCACTTTAGGGTTCATCCATTAGAACAGCCGACTTCACCTCAGGTATACCTACCCGAGATTAGAAATCGTTCGCAACAAGTCGCTTCGACCCATTCACTCACCACACACCTGTCCTAACACATGAACTAAGCTGAATTCGAACCCACCTAATTTACAATGGGGACATTGCAAATCTTAGGCATGGGGGGGTATGAAAGTGCAAAATGTCAGAAAATTCATATCAAGAAAGGGTTTCATACAAAAAAAAAAAAGGACTTGATAGAGGGGAGGAACAATTCAGGGTCATACAAATGAGAGGAGGAAAAGAAAGATGACAAAAAGAGCAAAAATAAAGAAAGGAGCACAAAAGGAAAAGAAAAAGAAAAAGTCATTAGTAAAAGATTAAGGGGTTAACTGAAGTTCTAGACCGAGTCAAGAAAAAGAAAAGAAAAATGCTACAGAGATATAACAAGAGATTAGCGGGAACGCTGGTCTTAGGCCTCTTGGGCTAGATTTTTTGGTTAAAAATTCACGTATCCGTTAAAATATGGACAATCCTCAAGAGGTTGAGGAAAATGCAAAGCTTAAGTATTAGGTCTAAGGCTTAGGAAGTATTCGGCCTCGTTAACTGACCTCCGGTTTGCGGGATTCGGTAACCTAAGCACCCAAATTCACACACAGTCTGGTTCAGTGCGCATAAATATTCAAAACACGCAAGAGCGTTTAATATTCTGAAAAAGTCACCTAGATTAGGAGCGGCTAATCAACACAAGTTGATTTGGACAAGTTCCCAGCGCGGAGAGGCGGGAAATTCCCCTCGAAGATGCGTAACAACATATCGTCTCCTCGGTGCTTGTCTCTTAGGATATTTAAATATCCTACCGGGGGCATGTAAGCACTCTGCTGGTTCAGATACCATGGGTGGCATTATCACGAAATGTCGATCGCCAGGGTCTGAATTCGGCCACGGAACGCCATGGGTGGGATTATCTCGAAATCTCGAAAGCCAGGGTTCCGGGGGTTGCCATGGGCGGGATTATCTCGAAATCTCGAAAGCCAGGGACCTTTGAGGATTGATGATGGGGATGAGGAATCCGATACAGACCGTGTTGAGAAGCTAATCCGAAGCTAGAAATAAAAAAAGAAAAGAGAGAGAAAAGCTCTCCAAACAAATAAATCTTCTATCTCTCTCTTACAAAAAAACGCACTGCAAACTGAACTTAGGCTAAAAATATCTCAAGCACGGGTGCTTTAACCGCGGAGTCCAACAAACCCTAGGTTAGTTTCTGTGGGCCGTAGAAACCTTTGCGAAGGACTGAGGCTAAAGCGGAACAGGTCTGGATTTTGGTTGGTACTTGAGTACCTTTAGGCCTATCATCAGCATTCCCACCTAATCACAAAAGAAAAGGAGAAGCACTTATCATTGTTGACAGACATTCAGGGTCTAGAATGGAAGTTAAAACTTTGAAATTTTGCTAAGGGACTAGCAAAAGCTAGGCATGGGGGTATGATGAGAGCCTCATCATGAGCCATAACTAGCTCATTTTGACCCAATAAAGAAGATAAAAGCTCCTACATAACCTAGAAGAAGGCCTAACTGAAGGAACAAGTGCTCTGAGAAGAAAACATGAAATAAAGGTTAAAACTGCAATTTTACCATTGCAGTAAGTAAACGGGATTTCTCAGAGGCAAAACATAGGTCAAATGGTCTAAATGAGATAAAAAGTGGGTTGAATCAATCAGAAATGGGTTCATGTGCAATCTAAGAACTAAATGACACTTGGTAACCCTAAAATAGACCCGCTTAAATTAACAAGGTTCCGGTCAGAACAAAAAGCATGTAAACCCTCTAAAAATCATGGAAAAACATACTCTAGGGTTTAGAACACTTAATTTGGCCTTTGGAACCTAGTTTGACCTAGATTAGGGTCCTAGCTCTTCAATTAACCTAATTTGGGTTTTTATGCAAAATATCCAGTCAAACGAGGTCAAACCTGAAATCTAACTTCTCCATTGGATTCCTTAGGTCCAAATTAGGTTTGTACCAAAATTTGGACCTAAGGAGGGGTCATCTTGACCTACTTTGCAATTTAGTACACCCAAATCACAAATTGGTCCCTATCTTTTGAATACCGTTGCAGAGAACCCCCTAGGTTCTTCGCCTCCTTTTCAAACCGGTCCTGCCGCCATTGCTAGGGCAGAACCGAGCTCCGGCGAGGTTCGGAGAGGGATTACTCTCTAATCCCTCAGAGATTCCCTCCCAGAAATGGAAGGAGGATTCTCTGAGGAATTCCCTTATAAAGTCAATTACAATCGTTGGTGTGAACCCAATCTCTCGTGCGAACGCACGAGAGATTTGGGTATCCTAACTCCTTTCCATCTCCGGCGACCAACCTCAGGCAATTACGTGCCCTTCACGCCCTGCACACCAAGTCCAGCGCCTATATAAGAACCCACAACTCTGGCCGAAGAGGCTGAGCTTGATTTGGCCGAGTTTCCCCCTTCAATTCCTCTCCTCCTGCTCGGCCAAATGCCCCAGCTAGCTCCGGCGAGCCCCCCTCCCCTCCCTCTTCGCTCTGCCACAAAACCAGTGGTAGAGCTAGCTTCCTGACCTCCCTCCGCGTTGCGCAGTACCAGCGCACGCCGCCTCAGCCCCGTCGTCGCCGCCGTTCTCCCCCACTGGGCGTCATCTTCTCCGGCGACAGCAAGTACTGCTGTCCGCCTTCCGTCCCCTTTCGTCCTTACAATTAGGTTAGAACTCCTCTCCATCCTATCCTCTCTCTTTTCCCCCTGTTATCTCATCTGATTACCCCTCGACCGACGCTGACCACCCTCATCTTCCACATCACCGACCGAACTCCGACGAGCCACCCACACCACTCCGCCACTCCACATGGCTCGCCAACCACCTCGTGAGCTCCGCCTCACCACCAGGAACTTGCTCCACCCCACAGCTGCCACTCCAGACCTCCATAACCACCCCCCGAACAACCCACCATCTCCGGCCACAGGTTGACCTAGGCGTGCACGCCTAGGCCGACCGGCAACCTGCAGCATCACCCACCGCCTTCGCCGTGCTACTGCGAAGGTTTCCAGCTATTCTGATTGGGCCAATAGGCCGTTCTGTGGAATCTCAGGTGAACGCCCGGGCCGCCATTAATAGCCGAAGCAGCAGGAAGCTTGGAGCAGCAGCGGGCGTCAGGCTTCCCACGCGGCAGCTGCAGCAGACTCTCGCAAGTGTTGCGAGGTGACTGAGTTCAGCAAGGAGCACCAGCAGGGCCTTCAGCGTGGGCAATTGCACACGAGAGTCTGCGGGCGCACGCAAAGGAAGGGCGGAACGTTTAGTCCCACATCGTGGAATCTCAAGGCACAGGTATGGTATAAAGAGTTTTTGTGATATAGGTTTACTGCCTCGAAAGCACAGGGGTGAGGTCCCTCACTGACCCCACCCGCCTCGTCCGCGGCCTGACCACGCGGACCTGGCGGATCCGACCCGACCTAGACCTACGCACTCCTCGCGCATCACACACCTGCAGGTGCGCCTGGTCCCGGGTACGATCCGAGCCGATTGAGACTGTGGCTCTGGTAGAGCGGTTAGAGTGAATTGCTTGAGAGAGAGACACGCGCGGGTAGAGGGAGAAGGGTTAGGTTTTGTTCCCTGTGCAGGTAGGCTGATTGCAGGAGAAGGACTTGGCCACTGCAGAAGAAGGAGAAGCAAGACAAAGAAGAAGAAGAAGGCAACGAAGAAAGGAGAAGCAAGACAGAAGAAGAAGAAAGAAAGAAGTCTTCGCAGGAGAAGAAGGAAAACAGAAAGGTTAGAAGTCTTCGCAGGAGAAGAAGAAGAAGGACAAGGGAAGATTGCAAAGAGATCCGAAAGGCAAAGCAGAAGAAGAAAAAGAGAAAGAAAGATCACATTTAAGACGTCTGATACATAAATCAGACGTCTAATTCTATTTTTTTTACATCTTTCTTAAAAACTCTTTGAATCAATTATATTTGTATTTAACAGTTGTATTCTTGGGTTTTACAAAGTACTGAGTTTGCTCCCTGTGTTCGACCTCGGATACTCTAGTTGTTCGAGTAATAAAATTATTTGTTTAAACGTTTTGTCGGTTCTATTGCAACGTAATACGCCTTTAAATCCGCACAGAAACGTTGACAACATTGCCCTTCAACTTCCTCCTTTTCTCAGGATTTATGTGGTGAATAGATGGCTTAAAACAAGACACTAGCATTTAATTATCTTGCAAGCTATTTTTCTTGGGAATTATTTTATGTGGAGTCAATTAAGGGATTTATTGGTCTGTTCTTCCTTGTGGATACGACTTAACTTTTTTGGTTAATTTTGACTGTTAAATCTTTTTGATCAGAAATTTTTCCACCTCATTATTTAGTCTGACAACATCATTCCTCGATATTCTCTGAAGCAAAATTTTCCATGATCGCATCCCTGACTAGGAACAAAGGAGTGTTCTGAGTTTCTACCTTGACCTCCACTGTGGAGAGCATTTTAGTGGGAAAATGACTGCCCATAGGGTTCTTTAGTCTAGTTTTTGGTGGCTCACATTATTTAGAGATGCACATACATATGTGGGTGCTTGTCTACGTTGCCAACAGATAGGAACCATTGGAAAAAGGGATGAGATTGCCAAGTAACTTATTCTTCCCGATGAGATCTTTGATATTTGGGGCATCAACTTCATGGGTCCCTTTCCTATGTCCTTCGGATATGATTACATCCTTGTGGCCATGGACTATGTATCAAAATGGATAGAAGCCATACTCACATGGACCAATGACGATTCTGTTGTCTTGAATTTTGTTAGGGCTAATATCATTTCTAAGTATGGTTGCCCAAGGATTATCATAAGTGATGGAGCACCTCACTTTAAGAATGTAAACTTCACAAGACTACTCTAAAATTTGGGAGTGAATCACATGATAGCCACACCTTACCATCCCCAAATGAGTAATCAGGTCGATGTTGTGCCAGAAAATCATCTCAAATAGAGTTGAGTTTTGAAAACCCATTGTAGTGCGATTTGCAAGAAAAATCGTCAACAGACAAATTTAACCAAAACTCGAAAGGAATTCTAGGTCGAACATAGGGAGGCAGACATTTGATTAAAAATTGCATTTGTTTTATTGTCACGAAGTAGATTAATTGGTTGAATTGAATCTAAACTAGCTATATACTTAAAGAATAATGAATAGAAGAGAGAGAGAGAATATTACAAATAATGACAAAATAGAGATAGAATACACATGGATTTCATAATCATCAAGTGATGTTCATTACAACTAATCATTACAACTACTTGTTACACTAGAGGGCAAGAAATCTATGCTAGAAAGTAGCAAATCTACTCTAGAAAGTAGTAAAGAGAAGGTGGAGAGAAGTTACCCTCCTCGACAGCTACTTGGACGACGAGCTGCATTGACGGAGCGCCCGAATGAAGGTGGGGAGATGCAAGATGAAGGAGAAGGACAACGGACGACAGAGAATGGGGCAGGGTGACGTCGCCGCGAGATCCGCTTCCCAAATGGTGGTGAGAAGACAACCGTAGAATGCTCCACGAGCGCGATAAGACAGTGGAAAAATTATATTTTTAACTCTAGAGGAGCATCCCAGGTTTGGGACAACCTCTTAGAGCTTTGGAGGAGGTCAGAGAAGAGAGGAAGGGATGAAGAAAGTATGGGAGTCATAGGGCCTTTTATAGGTGTAGATTGGAGGGGGAAATTAGGTCATTTCATTGTTAAACATTAAATGAATATGTCATTAGTGACGAATTTACTCGTTACTAAAGCCTAAATGTGGCCAAAGCTCTATGCACGCACTTGCCACTTCCTTTTTTGCGTACAAACGCCTCACTCACGTTCTAGCATTTTCAGCCATTCGATTGCGAGATCGAATGGCTTAACATCTGTGAACGTCGCTTCTCCAGCTGCAGCGTGTGCCTGCATGCAATGGTGTGTTGGATCATGCATCATCATGCGCGTGCGTGATCCTCGCCCATCCTTTACGCCACGTCGCTCGCATTTGCGTCGCTCACACTTCATCCAAGAATCCAATTTCGCATGCACCCACGATTTGAGGCACACGGAATCAAACCTATGTCTTCATCCTCTTCGTAGCACCCTTCGCCAAAGCGCTACACACGCATTTGAGGCGTGTTTGTGAATTCTTCCTCCAGTACTCTCCACCGTTGGATGGTAATCCAATGGTGGAGATTAATCTTACCTTTGTGAAGAAGGACTGTGGTGATGTGGGCGGCTGGGATGGTGCCACATGGCACCATCCTAGCCGTCCTTCTTCTTTGAGTTGTAGATGGCGCCACAGATGTCGGATTTGACCGATTTTCATGTTGTTGGGCTATGATCGTCGATCCAAACCCATCCGTTCGGTTCAATTTGTCATCTGATGTATGGATTTACATCATCTTGGTCCCTTGACCTCTGATGTTTCTTGGACTACATCTGATGCTACTGAAGTTCGATCGGGGTGATCTTGGAGTCGTTGAACTCTGATCGTCGCCCTGATCAGATCTGTAAGATTGGATCTTCAATCCAAGGCCTTAATAAGATATTGCCCTATTTCCTGACCACAAAAAGAGAAAATTAACCTAAAATTTATATAACCTAATCTAAATGCATGATGATGCATGTTATGCAATATTTATATTGTATGATGCAACTTTATGCCTAAGAACATGTAAAAATAGACAGTTTATTTAATATAAACATGTTTACATTAGTTGAAGTGTCTAATAGGGAAATTAAGTAGATTCTGGAGAAAACTGTTAGACCTGACTGTAAGGATTGGTTGAAAAAATTGAATGATGCTCTTTGGACCTATAGGAGAACGTATAAGACTCCCTTGGGCATATCTCCTTTCCATTTTGTCTACGGAAAAGCGTATCACTTTCCCATTGAAATCTAACATAAAGCTTATTGGGCTATTAAAAACATCAACTTAAATCTAGATAAAGCAAGTAAGGCACACATGCTAGAATTAAGTGACCTTAAGGAGCTTCACAATGAAGCATACCAAACCTCCCAAGCTTACAAGCAATGTACAAAGGTCTTCCATGATAAGCACATCATTAGAAAGACCTTTGATCCCAACCAGTGGGTTTGATTTTTCAATTCCAGACTTAAATTATTTCATCGAAAGCTTAAGTCTCACTAGGATAAGCCGTATGTTGTTATTAATGCCTTCCATAATGGAGCAGTTGAAATTCGGAATCCTAGTTCTAGTGAGAGCTTTAAAGTAAATGGCCAATGACTTAAACCTTATGTTACTCTTTCAAATGGCCAGGTTTTGGACACACTTCAGTTTGTGAAGCCTTAGCTCCTCCCACTCACCTCCTCAGGTGATATTCTTCTATGTCTTTAATTTTCAATTAGAACATTGTCAATCATAGGCATGGGGAGTATAACCTGAGGTTGTTTATAGCATTTATAAATAGTTGCATGCATTTAGGTTAGGTTCATTGGTTTCTTAAAAAAAAAAATCTCTCTTTTGTTTTCTTGAACTGAATTAGTCAGTCCTTAGCAAAAGAATTTTATAAAGGAGGTTTCACTGAAGATTTTATTCTTAAATTGTTTCTTAGTTTAGAATCCAGTACATTTACTTCACTTGCATATGACTAGGTAAGGGATATTTTAAGAAAACCAATAAACATTTTTAGTTTGTCGAAGAGAAGCATTGCTTCTTTTCCGAAACTCTTGGACAGTTAGGAGGGAGTCAAGCAAACTATCTTCTATAAGATCCACCTAACATTTGTGAGGTGAAAGTAGAGTGACTACTAGTGCGTTATGTCTAGTGCAAGGACTCTTAAGTTCTGGATAATTGGATAATGATACCTCAGAGTTAGGCATAGTTTTCACTCTTTGTTCCTACGTGCGAACATGGTGTGTGAATTCCTGAGAGTCACCAAGTAAGACAGATACTCAAAGATTGAGTTCTAATAAAACTATGACTATGGTGGATGGTTACGACCTTCCTTCATAGAGTCCTTGATTGAAGGAGGGTATTAGTGCTAAAGGTCAGAAATACACTTGTCCTATCCAAGTGCCGAGAGTAGGTACTTCCACCAAATAAACCACACAATATTCTCTTGAACATCATCATCCCAAATAATTCCTCACGAATAAAAGTTTGCATCATCTTATGTTGTATTGGTAGTTATGAATATATATATTTATATATATAGAAGAAAGAAAAATATATAGAAAAAAATAGAAAAAAAGGACAAAAAGAAAAAAGAGAAATGTTTGAGTTTATAGCTATGTCTTCGTGTCGATTTCATCATGTGTTGATGTCATTGAGGCAACAAAAACACCCATTGCGATCCACCAAATATGGCCCATACCTGCCTTTTCTATATTTCTGTTCACTTGTTTACTGGCTAAGAAATTCTGACTTAATTATATAGTTATTAGGACTTTAATTAAAGTGTAAATGCCATGTGAGGCCACCAACTATTGAGAACATTTATAAAATCTAGTGAGAATTGTGATCTTAGATTGAAAAAAAAAGAGTGAGCGCTAAGGAATGCTAGGAGAGCACAGTTTTTAGCCTTTCTCTGGGTTGACCTATTGATAAACGCCAGTTTATCATCATTCTTATGCATTAAAACAAACCTAGCTCTTAGGATTTTACTCCGCAAACGAGTTTTTGGGCTGCATTTAGGCATAAAATAGGTTAGGCATGCATTGCATTTTTTATTGTCTTTTTAATATGTTTTTGTGAGTGTTAGGGATGTACATATATATAGATCCCTAAAACCCTAGCACTCAAGAAGGCAAATGCTGAAGGAGAAGCCCAGACTAGCTGGAACTCAGCCTAATCCAGCTCACCTCAGCTTGATCCAGCTCACCTCAGCTTGATCCAGCTCACCGCAGCTGGAACCTAGCTTACTTGAACTAGGGTTAGCTCATCCCAGCTCCATTCAGCTAATCTCAGCTGGATGGCAGCTCAAGAAAGTTCACCTTAGCTCACCCTAGCTCAAGTCAGCTCACATCCAGCTCAACTTAGCTGAGTCTAGCTCATCTCAGCTCCCACTAGTCCACAGGGAGCTCTAGCTAGCTCAGCTAAGTTGACAGGAGTTCACCCTAGCTCAGATCCAGCTACATCCAGCTCCACTCAGCTCCAGCCAGCTGAAGAAGAATTCATCCCAGCTCAGGAAGCTCAAGTCCAGCTCCCGGGGACTCAGCTTAACTCAACTCAGTTGAGCTAAGCTACCTTAGCTGCCTCAACCAGCTTGATTCTCCCCGGGAGCACCAGACCTAGCTCACCTCAGCTTAGTTTGGTAGAAGCTAGCTCACTTTAGCTTGGCTTAGCAACTAGCAAAGAACTAGCAAGCTAAGCCAGCTAGAGTAGCCCCATGCCAGCCTCTTCAGCAGCTGCCAGCTCCAGCTCCAGCTCCAGACTTCTCCTCCTCAGCTCCTCCCTCCAAACCCTAGCTCCAACACCTTCTCCTCTACTCCTCCATTAGCTAAGCTAGCTTAGCTTAACTTAGCTTAGCTTAGCTTAGCTAACAACCAGCTCCTTGGCAATCCACCACCTTCAAAGTCAACCCTAGCTAGCTTCACCAACTTAAGCCTACTTAAGCTAGCTACTCTACTCAAGTTGGCGCCACCTCCTAGCCATCCCTTCACCCCATTATCTCCACCAAAAGACACCTTAAGTTGGCGCCAAAAGCTACCCCTAACCACCTCTATATTGGCGCCAACTTTCAGCCCTTAATCCACCCTACACCTACCCACATAAGCCAACCTAGCCATCCACCTAACCCCCCTTCTAGAATCCTTCTTGGCGCCAACTTAGACCCTCTTCTAGAAGCCATTTTGGCGCCAATATCAAGAGGTGTCAACCCCCATAACTACCCCCTTGGTGCCTCTTAAGGTGGCGCCAAACACCCTTGGCCATTGGATCCTTAACCACCTCCATCATTCCATCTTGGCCCTCCATTTCAAGGGACACCTTAGCCCCCTTCCTATTCTATAAAAACCCACCACCTACCACCATTTGGGGGCATCCTCCATTAGTGTATTTTTCTACCTACATCCACCTATACCTACGCCCAAGGAGAAGGAGTAGAGAAGGAGATTAAAGGGGCACATCACCAACCCTTTTGGTGCCTTCTTCTCCCCACTCTCTTCAACTTGGGCCATGCCAAGGAGGAGGACTCTTCCACTTCAAGAAGGATGGCCAGGCAAGGGAGAAGGACCTAGGGTGGACGTCCACCCTTGGAGAGAAGCTTAGGGCACGCCCCCCTAGGGCTTGCCTTGGAGGACATCACCTTGGCGGAGCACTGCAAGGAAGGAGTTGAAGGACACTTTTCAAGATTGTGAGCCACCAACCTTGGAGCAAGAAGCCCTCTTCTTCACCATCTATCTAGAGGATTTGTGTTTTCTTTTCTTATTTGCATTTTTCTAGTAGTACAAGCTTTCCTCTACTAGGCCTTTTGTAAAACACTTTATCAATTATCTAGTTGCCTTCTTTGTATTTCTTGTTTGCATTTCTATTAGCTTATTTTCAGCATTCTTCACTCCCTCTCCCTAATTATTCTAGGCCTCCACTTGCCTAGAGTGAGCTTAGGGAGAGGCTCTACTTGCCACATAGAAGTAGTATTTAAATTGAAGTGTAAATCACTTTTCCTGCCATCAGTTCACATGTTGCCTTAGCTTAAAAACAAAAAACAATGATATATTGAAAAAAAATACCAAAAAGAAAGTTGAGATTTATATTCCTAGCAAGAGAATCAATTTTGCAACCATATTGCCTCCTTGGACGACCCTAGATACTTCCCTATCTAGGATTATAAATTTAAGAGCGAAAGCGGATTTACACGTTACAACGACGTATTTTAACAAACCGCGTATTATCGCTATCACCTATTTGATCGTTTAGAAATCTAGAGCATGCAATACTAGACTATAGCTAACACCAGATGAGTGTGAGGCACTAAATATGAATCCATTTGACTCAGTATCTTCTACCTAAGCCAAAAAGTCAGGGTTAAATCACTGATTATTTTCTACTTTATCCTTGAGGGAGGAAGTTGCCTATACTAATAGAACGTTTACCATGGGTTAAGTACGAACATTAAATGTAAGTTGATTTTTCACTTAGATCCATTGCCTAAGCTAATATCACTTTATTTTCACATTTGTTTGGATCTCTAAGGTTCTGGAATTAAAAAAAAGCAGAAATCTTTGGTCACTTCCATCATTTTTTACTTTTGCTAGAGACTAGCAAAGCTTAGGTATGGGGCCAATTGATAAGTTTACTTTAGTGGAGCATTATTTGGCCTAAGTACTCCTTAATTATATGTTAGTTTCTAATTGCTTAAGAGTTAAATGGTAATTTACCTTAGCCTGCGTATAATTTTATGCACCTATTTCCATTTAATAGCATATTGTTATGATAACCCATCTGGTGGATGCAGGTTGGATGCAAGAATTATTGAAACACGGAGGGCATCATTCGCAAATGGGACCTGCACATGACAGCCATCCAATTTTATTCTGTAAGACATCCAGAGCTCAGTTTGGATGTTTGATGACTATTAAACGTGGGCCCTCCGCCATTTGCATTTTTTTATGACGTCCATAACTCAATTTGGACGTCTAATGGACTGAAGGTGCCTGGCCTCAACACATCACCTCCCTCCGAGCTTGTCAACACCGCTACCCAATGACACCACCTCACCACTGCCACCAATTTGTTGGAGAAGCTTGAGTCTTTGGGGGAGAGGAAACAGATTTAGAAAGAGAGCCACAATAGCAAGATGATTTTAAAAAGAGAAGAAACAACAACTTCTAGAGAAGATAGTGCTTCTGCCTATTCTCCACCCTGGAACCTGCTTACACCATGAACATGGCAAGCACTATGGCCTAAAGCACCACCTTCACCCTTCACCTTCATCTCCATTGCGAGCCCACCGCAACCAGCCGTGGGGTGACAGCACACGGCCCCCATCACTACCACTCCAACATCTTCACCACTACCCACATTTTCTTGTTCTTCTTCTTCTCCCACCGTCTATTGTTCATCCTCTTCCACGAAGAAGAACCCAAAGCCCCACAACGAACAGTGCCTCCATTGAGTCTCTTCCAACCTCCAACCTTGACCCCAAGCACTGCCCGAGCATCCTCGCCGACCATAGCAGCCACACATGGCCTCGCAACCAATGCGCGGCCACACTCAATGCACGGATAGCACCTTCGGTCAATTCTCCTCTAGCTCCTACCACCAGCTTCGTCAGTTGCTCATCGCCGCGCCACCTTTGTCGCGAAGCACCCTCACCGGTGCACCACCACCAACAAGCAAGCTGCTGCCGATGACCTCCTTCCGTGCACGTGCAGCATCCCAAGCAAAACCCCTGTTTTACTACAGTACCATATCAATTAGTATTTATGTATTATGCCATTGCAAGATTACAATTCACTTATTTACATCATATTATATTAAAATGATTTTTCATGTGAAGTCCCCCTATTCTTATTCAATTGCATAGAATAAGGATTCATGTTGGAAAGAAGATTGCAATGGATCAAATGCTTACCTGTTACTATTCCCGAATAAACAAGGCACCATTAATTATTTTAATAGTCTAGTTCCTCCTTGTGGAGACGACCTAACTATTTTCGTGATTAGATTTTTGGTATTAGAAGTTTTGAAAAGTTATTTTCTACCACGCAACAAACTATAACGACGCAACATTTTATGTGCAAAAATTCATCAAAAACGGCAATCGACTTTTCAAATGGCACCATTACCAAGGAGGAAATGCGCCTATCAAGTTTTTTGGGGAATTTCAATTATTTATGTGCTATTTCTGAAGCTTTTCTAAATTACTGACATTGATTATATTTGTGTGCAAAAACATACGAATGCGACAGGCATGCACGACGGAGGTGATATTTTTGGTGGACCTTGATGCCACCTGGAGGATAGCAACAAGTGCCTGTGGGCCTTGATCCCACACATGTGAAGATGCATGGAGGAACATCTAGGAGTATTCTACCTCTTAGACTTTTAATTTCACTTATTAGCATAGACTCTATAGAATTTAGTCTAATTATTTATTTTCTCACCCTTGTAACTTGGGGCTAGTCTTCGAGGAAGTGTCCCCAGTTCTTTAGACACTAGGTCTATTCTATCTGTGGCATTTAGTTTCTTTTGATTGAGCATATATAAAAAAAAAAAACTTTCGAGCTACCTGCTAGAAGTCACATATCCATAGGCCGATCCTTTAGGAGTGCTTGAGTAGCACCTAAATTTTTATTTCTACATTGCATGCATTTATACATGGTAGAGCACTGGAGCAAGGTGCGTAATTCATATATTTTTGCGTTAGTTATTTGTACATGCATTGCATTTGGACGTAATTTAAGAAGACCACTTAAGCTTATTTGAAAAGTTTAATCAAGTGGTCACGTTACTTTTTGAAAGAGGAGTAAAATGTACAGGAAGTGTTTGACCAACTTGATTACTATTTTCAAAAGAAAAATCATTTCTTTGCTGTGTGATGCACACTTCCTACAACGAGCATGCACTGTAGGCACCACACTTGGACTCGGACCCTTAAGGCTATAGGCATCAATCTCTTTATCGGTGTAAACCCTCCTATTTTGCTTTGTGACAGTGGTTTCAACTTTTTCCTGAGTGACTTGATACTTTATGGACGGGGACACCCCTTAAAGGAATTAAAGGGTAGTTAAAAGGCACCACTGATGCATCACCTAAAGGAAGGGTTCCCCCTAGTTGTATCCCTTGGTTCCATCCTTAGAGTACCTTTTGACTTGAGCATTTGAGAATATCATTGCAATAAAGTGCACATCTTTAGGGCACTCGAAAGTCAATTTAGGGTGCGTGATTGGATTGACAACTTGTTTGGTCACCCAAAAGAACTAAAGTGACCTCAACCTCCTTAACTGACATTGAGTAGGAATCTCAAGTGCCTCATTTCTCTTATACCACTTATGTGGGAACGGAGAAACATTGCCTTGACTCTACTTGGCTAGTGTGGAAAGTTGGAAGAGGACTTAAAGTACTTAAAAGTGACAAAAGACCTTTTGCCTTGTGTTTACTTAGTGTATGCTTGGTTGGCGCTCCCTTTGGAGAAGTCTTATTTTTAACCCTGAACCTGAGCGACTTTGTAGAAGAGCCAACCAAGAAAGAAGAAAGATGGCAGAATAGATATTAGAAGGAGAAATTAGGGTTGGTGAAAATTAGAGAACCTTCAGAGGCTATTTCCCCCTCACAACTCACCAAGCCCTACCTATCCTAAGGCCTGGAGTGGATAATCCCTATGAGATCAAGAGCAGTACCATATCTTTGCTACCCTCTTTCTATGATATTGCTAGGGATGATCCCTACAGACATCTTGAGGAATTCACCGAGGTTTGTTCCACGATGAAGCTCCAAGGCTTTACTGATTAAGCCATGATGAGAACCTTATTTCCTTTCTCCCTAAAGGATAAGGCCAAGCACTGGATCACACCCCCGATGAAAGGGTAAATGATTAGGCCACCCTTAAGGGAGAATTTTTGAAGTACTTTCCTATGAGTAAAACCAATCATTATAGGAGAGAGATCATGCGCTTTACTCAGCAGGAGGGTAAGCAAATTCATGAGACGTGGGAGCATTTTAATGACTTACTCAGGTTATGCCCCCACCATCAAGTGCCAAAATGGTAGCTGGTCTAAAGGTTCTATAATGGCTTATCTAAATGGCACAGGTAAACTGATAAACACGTATAAATTCATCGTAAAATGCTTATTTGTGATAGTTCCTGGGCTTAGCACTGCATATCATGATATAAATATTGCATAGCATGCATCATTTCGCATTTAGAGTAGTTGTTTATATTTTAGGTTAATTAGGTCCTTTTTATGGTCAGGAGAAAAGAGGATTTATTTTAGGGCCTCAGATGGATGATCAGAACATACGGATATGATCGGGACGACGATCGGAGACTAGCGCCACTAAAACCGTCCGGATCGGAGTCCCGTAGCATCACATTAAACCCGAAGAAGATCAACGGCCAGGGGGGCAATGCGACATCCATACGGGGTTTGGATGGAAAATCCGACCGTACGAATGGATCAGGAGCGACGATTGCAGTTCGGCATCGCAAGAATCACCTTGAACTGAGCACCGTAGCACCCTCTACAAGAAGAAGATGGACAGCCCAGATGGTGCCATGTGGCACCATCCAGACCGCCCAACACCGGCCAGCAGCACTGCCCAACTGCTTCTTCATCCATGCCCTTGAATCCTAGTTGTTGGATCAAGATCCAACGACTGGGAAGCTTTGCACCAAACTCATCCTCACGACACATCCACACACTTGGCGCAATGGTCCAGACTGCAGCTCTTAAGGGTGGGGCGCGGGTTGGAATCCCCGCAGCCCCCTAAATTTCCAATTTGGCCAGCCGCTCATTAGCAGCCGTGCAGTAGCAGCAGCTCGGCGTATGCACACGCGTATGCCAATGCAAGCTAGAGATTGATGAGACACCTTGGAACAACATTGAGGATCAATATGATTTCCTAGAGCCTGGGTTAGAAAATTAGGTTTGTTGTGGACCCCCAACCAAAATGGAATCTAATTCACTTTATGCAGATTGACATACCTGATCTTAATGTGGGTTGCAAGGGTCCAATTTTAGGTGTTCATGATTCCGAACCAACCTTAGAAAGCCATGAATGATGGAAGGGCATTATCATGCATTTGAAGTTCATCGGAAATCGTAGTATAGTCCTGTAAAGACGTTCGTCAAAAAAATGATTTTGTAAAAATAATGAGACTTTGAGTCCCGGTCGTTCGCGATGAGAGCCTCATCATGAGCCATAACTAGCTCATTTTGACCCAATAAAGAAGATAAAAGCTCCTACATAACCTAGAAGAAGGCTTAACTGAAGGAACAAGTGCCTTGAGAAGAAAACATGAAATAAAGGTTAAAACTGCAATTTTACCATTGCAGTACATAAACGGGATTTCTCAGAGGCAAAACATAGGTCAAATGGTATAAATGAGATAAAAAGAGGGTTGAGTCAATCAGAAATGGGTTCATGTGCAATCTAAGAGCTAAATGACACCTAGTAACCCTAAAACAGACCCGCTTTAATTAACAAGGTTCCGGTCAGAGCAAAAAGCAAGTAAACCCTCTAAAAATCATGGAAAAACATCCTCTAGGGTTAGAACACTTAATTTGGCCTTTGGAACCTAGTCTGACCTAGATCAGGGTCTTAGCTCCTCAATTAACCTAATTTGGGTTTTTACGCAAAATGTCCAGTCAAACGAGGTCAAACCTGAAATCCAACTTTGCCATTGGATTCCTTAGGTCCAAATTAGGTTTATACCAAAATTTGGACCTAAGGAGAGGTCATCTTGACCTACTTTGCAATTTAGTACACCCAAATCACAAATTGGTCCCTATCTTTTGAATACCTTTGCAGAGAGCCCCCTAGGTTCTTCGCCTCCTTTACAAACCGGTCCTGCCACCATTGCTAGGGCAGAACCAAGCTCCGGCGAGGTTCGGAGAGGGATTTCTCTCTAATCCCTCAGAGATTCCCTCCCAGAAATGGAAGGAGGATTCTCTGAGGAATTCCCTTCCTTATAAAGTCAATTACAATCGCTGGTGTGAACCCAATCACTCGTGCGAATGCACGAGAGATTTGAGTATCCACCTTCCTTCCAACTCCGGCAAGTCGGCAGACCTGATTGCGCAGTCTCCACGCGCTGGTAGGTGCGGCCAGCACCTATAAAAGACACCCCAGACCCTGCCGCAGAAGGCGAGCTTGATTTGGCCGAGTGTCCACCCCCAATTCGTCTCCTCTCGCCCGGCCGAAAGCCCCAGCAAGCTCCGGTGAGCCCCCCTCCCCTCCCTCTTCGCTCTACCAATGGCAGAGTTAGCTTCCTGACTTCCCTCCGCGTCACGCAGTACCCGCGCACGCCGCCTCAGCCCCGTCGTCGCAGCTGTTCTCCCCCACTGGGCATCATCTTCTCCGGCGACAGCAGGTACTGCTGTCTGCCTTCCGTCCCCTTTCATCCTTACAATTAGGTTATAACTCCTCTCCATCCTCTCCTCTCTCTTTTCCCCCTGTTATCTCATCTGATTACACCTCGACCGACGCTGACCACCCTCATCTTCCACATCACGGACCGACCTCCGGCGAGCCACTTCCACCATTTCAGCCCCCCACACGGCTCGCCAACCACTTCGAGAGCTCCGCCTCACCACCAGGAACTCGCTCCACCCCACAACTGCCACTCCAGACTTCCATAATCACCCCCCGACCAACCCACCATCTCCGGCCACAGGTTGACCTAGGCACGCACGCCTAGGCCGACCAGCAACCTGCAGCATCGTCCACCGCCTTCGCCGTGCCACGGCGAAGGTCTCTAGCTGATCTGATTGGGCCGAGAGGCTCGTTTTGTGCATGACAGTGTTTGAGCTCCTGCCGCCATGGACGACCTCTGATGAAGCTCCAACGAAGCTCCAGGCATCAGGCTTCCCAGGCTGCAGATGCAGGAGACTCACGCGAGTGTCGCGAGGTGAGTGAGCCCAGCACGGAGCACCAGCAGAGCCATCCGCTTGGGCAATTGCATACGAGAGTCTGCGGGCGCGCGTGAAATCAGGGCGGACCCTTTAGTCCCACATTGTGGGATTGCAGCACTCAGGTACGCTATAAATTGTATTTGTGCTTTAAGCTGGTTGCCTCCATAAGCACAGGGGTGAGGTCCCTGACTGACCCCACACCCGCCTCGTCCGCGGCTTGACCACGCGGATCTGGCGGATCTGACCCGACCTAGACCTACGCACTCCTCGCGCATCATCACTTGCAGGTGCGCCTAGTCCCAGGTACGATCCGACCCGATTATGGCTGTGGCTCTGGGAGAGCGCCCCTGAGTGAATTGCTTCAGAGAGAGAGATGCGTGGGTAGAGGGAGAAGGGTTAGGTTTTGCTCCTGTGCAGGCAGGCTGAACGCAGGAGAAGGACTTGGCCGCTACAGAAGAAGAAGAAGGAAAGGCAAGGCAAAGAAGAAAAGAAAGAAGGAGCAAGACAGAGAAGAAGAAGAAAGAAAGAAGCCTTCGCAGGAGAAGAAGGAAAGCAGAAGAAGAAAGAGCAAGACACAGAGAAGAAGAGAGGCAAAGAAAGATTAGAAGATCAAAAGAAGAAGAAGAAGGCTTCGCAAGACAAGAAAGAAAGCAGAGAAATAAGAAAATGAGAGACTGCAGAAGAAGAAGAAAAGGAGAAATACTTTTAAGACGTCTGATCTTGTGATCAGACGTCCAATTTCATATTTTTGTCCTAATTACTTTTAATTGCATACATTCACATTTGAATTGATATTCTGAGTAAATCAGAGTGTTCAATTACATTTTGACTAGTAGTAAATTCCATTTGCTCCCTGTGATCGACCTCGGATACTCCGGTCTTCGAGTAATAAAATTCTTTATATTTGTTTAGACGTTTTGTCGGTTATACTACAACGTGACATCCTTTAAACCCGCACAAAACCTCGACAACAGTTCGTCTCTGGGAGGCATTTGTTTAATTTTGAAATCAATCTTTTATCGCTCTACTTTATTTAAAATCGCACACCGGTTTCCATTCTTCGGATTAAGATTTTGCCACTTCAGTTATGAATTCTGATTACGTGCGCGTGCGTTAAATAGATAACAAAGGTAAAAGTATGAGTTTTGGTGCGTACAATTCTAGTTACATGGTGGCTGTTTATGGAAAATGCATCTATAGTTAGATTTTCTATATTTTTCGGAACCGACATACTTGTTGCAAAATATATATAAATGAAAAATAGGCAACTTGAATCACACAAAAGAGATGGCAACCAATATGCTCATGGTGATTTCAAACATTAAGATATGTACAAAAATATATCTTTTATTCATTTAGAGAAGTGTTTGCAACATGGAATGTAGAGGAAAGCTTGTACAAGAATGCTTGAAAATGTAAATCTAGCTACCAGAAAATGATTGCATACAAGAATCTATGGGGGGATTTTGCATGCATCATTGGGGGAGAATAAAGAGCTATATTACTAAGCAGTAAATAGAAGCAGTAAAACTACGAAGAGCTATGTTACAATCTAGCAGAAAGGAAGGGCATTCGGAGGTGGTCTCCGATGGCCTTTGAGTGGTTGAGAGGAGGGGCAGCCAATGGTGCTTATGATGACCCATGGAGAGAGGTTGGAGAAGTGATCCAGCATCCTGGCATGGAGATGGTGGCCTCCATGGTGGTGCTCCTCGTGGAGGTGGAGTGGAGATGAAAGTGGCTAGCCTAAGTGGAATGAATGCCAAGGAAATGGATGGCCAAGAGTGGATGGGTGCAAATGGCCACCCCTTAGGTCTTTTTATAGACCTAAGGGAGTCTCTCTAGAGAAGTGTGGAACTCTCTAGAGAGAGCTCCAATGAGTGGCCGGCCAAGTGGTTTTGAGATCCAAAAAAAAGTGGATCTCAATTTGAATGCCTCTTGGTTGCTAATTTTGGCAACCAAGAGTGGGGCCACTTGGAGAAAGTTCTAGAGAACTCTAGATGTGCGGGAGTGCATGAATGGGTGTGTGTGTGTGTGTGTGTGTGTGTGTGTGTGTGTGGTCATGCCTTAGGTGTCTAAGTGATATAGGTTAGGTCCTAAGGGGTTTAGGTAGGTGTATGCCTTGAATTAGGGTTGCAAACCCTAATTGCTAAGGGGAAATTGCAATTAAACTTAACCTATGTTTAATTGAATGAGTGTGAACCTAATTAAGAGTGAAATAACTCAATTAGGTTGGGCTTGGGTCAACTGGACTCTCACTAAGTCCAATTGGACTTGTGTGGGTTGAGATCTAAGCTCAATTGGACTCAATGAGTCCAAGTGACTTAGGTGATGGTAATTGACTTTGATCTAAGTCAATTAGGTTTGGTGAGGACCTAATTAGGTCCTTAGGGAGGTCTAGAGGTGATGTACTAGGGTTAGGGTACCTTAATTTAGGTTCCTATGGGGTTGGAATTAAGTCTAGGGAGCTAGAGATCTAAGATAAAGGCTTGAATCTCAAAACAAGAATTGGAGAGCACTTCCAAACGTCCAAAAATAGGATCAGACGACTTATACTCAAAAATCAGAAGTCCAGACTTTAGTACTAGATGTCCAATCTGAGTCAGGGGGAATTCTAGGTTCTATTTTGGGTATTCTATATAAATTGGACGTCTGATAAAGTGTCTAGATGTCCAATAACACTGTAGAAGTAGGTTTGAGGTGTGCGGGAGTTGGCTAAGGGTTTTGGATGTCTTATAACTTATCTGGACATCCAGATAAGGGTTGAAACTAGGGTTTTAGGGTTTCCTAGGATGCTGTGACCTAATCTAAGGGTGGCTAAGGCTTAGGGGAAGTCTCTAGGCTATCCTAGGGCTAGGATGGATCTAAGCTCTTCACATTTTACTACTTTATTCCTACTTAATAGAATAGCATACCTTAATTCCCTTACATTATTATTCCCTATGTCTAATCTAAGTCTTCCACTCCAATCTTGTTGCAACACTCCTTATTCCTGATCCAGCTTCAGATCCAGCTCCAGATCTAGCTCCAGATCTAGCTTCTGATCAGCTTATTGCCTGCAATTGACATAATGCACTTAATCAACACATTATAACATTATTTTATGCATAGTTAAAGGAAAGTAGTAAAGATGCAGATAATGCCTATGCATGCCTGAATTACCCTAACTTATGCTAAGTTCTAGCTTAACTTAGGTTAATTAAGACCTATGATTGCTGCGCAATCAATGAAGCTGATCCATCATGCCTTGATTTCCCAAACACCTGTAGTAAGCTTGAATCAGAACCTCTCAAGGATGTAATTCTGGAACCTTATCTTATTAAGGTAATTCTCGAGAAGGATTCTGACATCCCACTTGAACCTAGCCTAGATCCTAGTGACCTAATTCCTACCGTTGACCTAGAATCTTGATTAGAACCTACTTGAGATGATCATGAGGCTTAATATGAAGAGAATCAAATTTTGGATCTGAACTATGATTCAGGGCCTATGTTTAATAATTACACCTCTCCAACCTCCTCAAGAATACAAATTAATTTTTTGGAAGTCAAACCAATTTATGATACAAAAATAGAGGAGTTGGAAGAGTTAGATTTCGATTGGGTCTATCCTAGGAGCCAAGAACCTGAGCCTATGCCTAATAAACACATCTTTCTAAGCTCAGAATCTGAGATTAGGTTGTATCCAAGTTAGGTTGATGATTCTACACATCATAATTCATTCTATGGTGGAAATCTCAATATGGAATCAGGTTCAAAAACTAACCATCGTAAATTCTCTAATAATTTCGAATCCTACTCTGATTTTAGAGAACCTTTGTTTTCTGAGGATTATGAGTCAGTTTACGGACTCAACATCCATGATCCATTCCTTGATTATGATGCTGAGGCCGATGATTTAGACCTCAAAGAAGCCACACCTTTTGATCCACATATATAGCCTTCCAAAATCCGAGCCCAATCCTACCCCACCACCAGAATCAACGTCTACTTTGATTCATCTCTCTCTAATCTGGTAGCATATGATTCTCCTCCATCTTTTGATCAGGCTTCAGACATTGATTGGACTGTTAATCACTTCCTATCCTTCTCTGATCTCACGTGTAGGGTTCCTACATACTCTATAGATCATTTTCCTTTTGAGGACCCCTACTCTGATAAGGTTGAACCAACTCAGCCCCTGCAATCTGCATTTCCATATCTATTTAAGCAACAAAGTATCTGGTGGGCTCTGTATCTTTTGATTCACATCCATTAACCCACCAGACTGATTGGGTTTGGGCTGTATCATCAACTTGCTGATCTGAGTAAGCACTTGGTTGGACCAACCAGGCTGCTTATCAAAGTGCTTGTTCTACAAAATTCATCTAATTTGACCACCCCTTCTCCTTGACCATCTTCTACTCGACTGAAGGCATTTAATTTAGTGCTTAGGTAACCCATCATTCCAAAAGGCCGAGACCCTTTTGATCATTCTTTTGAGCTACACTCTTACTGCACTTTTGAGTTCAACTTTAGAACAGTCGACTCCATGTTTGGTACGTGTATCAAAGCTTGAAATCATCTTCAACAGTCATCCCGACCCATTTACCCATCCTTTGATCCTATTCTAAACCTTGAACCAAACTAAATTTGTACCCTCCTGGTTTATAATGAGGACATTGCAAAACTTAGGCATGGAGGGGTGTTAAAGTGCAAACATATGGAAATTCAATTCTCTGAGGGGTTGTCACACAAAAAAAATAAATATTCAAAAATGATAAAAAAAATCAAAAAAATCAAAAAGAAAAGTTTTTTTGAAGAAAGTGAGAGAATTTTGTGAACTAAATTGCAAATCTTTCTTAAGGAGGAAAAAAGGAGATTAAAATTTCAAAAAGGAGAAAAATTAAGAAAAAAAATGATAGTCATAGCAATTGATTATGAAATATACTTAAGTTCTTGACTTAATCAAAAGAAAAAAATTAAGTCCTGAAATGATAGAGATAAGGAGATTAGTATGAATACTAATCTTAGGCCTCTTGGGCTTCTATTAGGGCTTAAACATTCATGTATTTGTTAAGATCTAGATTAATCCTCAAGAGGTTGAGGAAAGTGTGAAGCTAATGTAGTAGGTCTAAGGCTTAGGGATTATTTGGCCCCGTTGCCTGCCCTTTGGTTTGTGGGACTTGGTAACCAAGCACCCAAAAATCACACACTAAGTCTAGTTTAATACACTTAATAAAGAAAAACATGCTAAAAGTGTTCTGTTCTAAAAAGCCATCTTGAAGATCTAGCGTAGGAGCGGCTCAACAACAGAAGTTGATTGGATGAGTTCCCAACACGAAGAGGTGGGAAATTCCCTCAAAGATGCCTAGTAACATATCGTCTCCTTAGTGCTTGTCTCCTATGATATCTAAACGTCCTACCAAGGGAATGTAAGCACCTTGTTCTGGTTCAGGTGTCATGGGTAAAATTATTTCAAAATGTTGATTGCCAGGGACTGAATTTAGCTATAGAACGCCATGGCCAGCACTATCTTGAAGTGTCGGAAGCCAAGGACATTTCAATGATTAATGGTGGGGACATGGAATCTGATACTGACCGTGTTTAGGGCCAATTCGAGGTCGGATCTAGGGAAAATTTAAAGAAAAGAGAGAAAACTCTCCAAATGAAAAAGTCCTATCACTTTTACAAAAGAATGCACTAGCAAACTGAACCTAGGCATGCTACATTCTATGCATGGGTGCTTTAATTGCTTGGTTCAATGAACCTCTGGGTAGTTTTTGCAAGCCTTACAAACCATCTCGGTAGACTCAAGCTAAGGCTGGTCAGGTCTGCATCTTGATTGATACTTGAGTACCTCTAGGCCTATTGTTGGCATTCTAGTCTAATTCTAGAGAGGAACATATCAGGCATTTGAACATCAAAGCATGGTCTAGAGATCTAGTTCTTTCCAAAAGATTTTGCTAAGGGACTAACAAAAGTTAGGTAAGGGGCTATGATGGTAACATCATCATGAGTCATAACTAGCTTTAATTAGTCAGGATTAATTGACAAATGCTCCTACATAATCGCCTGAGTGACATAATTCCATGCATATACTTTCTGAGAGAAGAACATTAAAATAGGGTTAATTCTGTAATTTTAACATTACATCATGAAAGTAGAGTAACCTCATGATTTGTCAGGGGTTAATATAAGTTCTAATGAGTATTAAAGTCTAATAAGTCGGTTCACATAGACAAAAATAGGATTTCATGCATTTTGAGAATCAATTCAGCACCCAAAACCCTAATTTTAGACCTGCCTAAATAACAGAGGTTCTGGTTAAGATAAAATTCATCTAAACCTTCTAAAATTCATATAAAATATTCCTTGAGGTTTGGTATCCTTGATTTGACCTTTGAAACCTATTTTGACCTTAAACAGAGTCATAGATAGAGTTCTGCCATAATTTGAGTTTCTACACAAATTACCTAATCAAACTTGATCAAAACTCAAATCTAACTTCACCGTTAGATTCCTTGGGTCCAAACTAAATTTGTACAAAAATTTGGGCTCAATCAGAATCCATCAGGACCTAGTTTGCAATCTAGTCCCTTAAAACTCTATTCTTCACATATAAACCCTAGCTTTTGAAATTCCTTGCGAATAGACCACCAAGTTTGTCATCTTCTTTGCGAAATGACCCCTACCACCATTGGAGGTCAACTGGCCTCCAGGCTGGCTTTGACTAATCCTAAACTTACTCGAATCTTCATCAAATCCCACCAAATTTTGTGAAATTGATTTTCACACCATGAAGAAGAGAATTGGGACAAATCTTGGTCCCTGATTTTCCCCAGAAAGGACGTGCAAATGCATGGATTTCCTGGGTTCTTTTTGATTCCTAATGAAGCTCAATCAAGCAAGTTTCTTTATCTAGAGCTTGCCCCAAGCTCTTTAAAAGCTTCCTCATTGCAAATCCATGCTCTTTAGCAATGTTTTGGCCACAATTCTTCATCAACTCTCCCTCTCCTACCACCTCCGCCACAGTTTCGTCGACTCCTCTTTCTCCAACCTCTTCACCTACTGCCATGTACCATAGGCAGCAGGTTCTCCCTCACTCTGCTCCTTGCCAACCACAACAGGGTTGCCTAGGCCCTCTTCATCCTCGTTGCTCCATCGCCGGAGGCTTCACCCACTCCGACGTTGGCCAATCAAAGTCAGCGCCTCCCTTGCTGTTTCATCCAGTAATTTAGTTAACCTCTCCCTCTTCTTCTCTTGAATCTACCTATCTCTTTCTCTCCCTATTTTGATCGACCAATTACCCATTCTCCCTCTATCTTCCTCCACTCTAGCCAAGCTCCAGTTAGGCCACCCACACTCCACAAACCACCAAACACCCCACTACCACCTCCATAAGCTTCGCCGTCTCTCGCCCACCAAACCCCCTCTTGAAATTGAGGGGATTGGCTTCTTTAAAACTCCACTAAGCACGTCCTCTACCGCACACCTTCCTCGAGGTAACCAGTCCTCCACATGCACTCCTACGTTATGAGGACACCACCATCGCCTTCGTCGTCCTCAGGCGAACCTCTTGAGTTATTTTGACACTTCCGTGAGGCCTTATTCCTCATTTTTAGGTATCGATCGGAGATTGTTATCACCGCTATCATCCTCGAACATGTCCGCCATGCTCCAATTAGGTCTGACCTTAATTCCAGTTCCAAGTGTTACGGCCTAGCTCCATGACCCTTCCCAGGTCCTCAATTAAAGACTTCAGCTCCAGTAGTTGCTCCAATTGACGAAGCATCACATGCAGCTATGCGCGAGCGAAGGGAGCAGAAAGGATAGTCCCACATCGTGTAGGACAAAATCCTAACAATGCATAAAAGGCAAAAGTGAATCCATTATGTCTCCCAGGTCACTAGGGTTGGGTCCCCGTACACCTGCCCGAGCATGCCTCACTCGCGATCACGGCTGCGAGTCTAGCCACTGTTCACGACCTGATTACCCACTTTACTCGACTATGTACCTGGTTATCCGAGAGAAAAGGAAGAGGATTTGTGATAGGAGGGGGAGGGTTTTGCTGTGTTACCCTTTGCTTGGCCCCATGCTGAGAAAGTGGCCTTGACACTTAGCCTCTGAGAGTTGCCTCTGTGCGCTAAAGAAGGAAGGCTCTTGTGAGAGAAGCCTTGGTCTTTGAAGAAGAAGAAGGGCTCTTCAGAGAGCCTTGTGCTTGTATGTGCCTTTTGTGAGGCACTGTGCTATGCTCTGTTAAGTTGTCGAGTTCTGTGAAGGCGACATTTGATTTGATATTGGCACTATTAGATTATTTAAGTACCTAAGTTAATATTGATTATGTGATTGAAGGTACTATTTGGTTATTTGAATAATTTAAGTATGAGATATATGCTTAATTAAGATGAATACTTGGTGATTCAAATCACCATTATTTTGTCTTTCTCTCTTCTTTTTGTCTTATGGATTACATTGAATATTAGTTTGACAAATTGTATTCATTGCATATATGTTATTGTGCTTAATTCATTATACTTAATGATTCTAAATGAAGATTAATGTGTAAATTTCATATTTGCTCCCTACGAACAACCTTGGACTCCCTTTAGTTTCTGAGTTTATAATTTAAAATGTTTTGTTTTGTGATTTTGTCGATTATACTACAACGCATAAATTTCTTCACACTCGTCAAAGCCATATGAACAAAATCGTTGCTAAATGTTTGAATTTTCCAGCCATCGCCAACGTTCACATGCAATTTCCATTTATGGTAATGGTCATTATAACTGTTACTAATATCATTCTACAACAGTTATTTAGAAATCATCACTAAATATATACTCTGATGTTTGGAATCATCGCAAAATGCTAACAACCAGGACACTCAGGTCTGAGTCAATGGCGATGTTGCCCACATTATAACCATCACTAAAAGTAAATAGTGAAAAGTTTTCAGGACGATGTTTAGCAACAGTTTATAGGCATTTGGTGTTAGTTTTGAAGCATCACCAAAAGCCTTAATTCCTGTAGTGGGTGTTCATGAACCAAATTTGGAAGAGCCATCTTCCTAGAAATGAGTGAAAAGAAGAAGAAAAAGAGAGAGAGAGAGAGATATGAATAAAGTAGTTGAAGGATGATCATAAAATCAAAAATAACAAACAACAAATACCAAAAAAACAACAAACAAAAGAAGAAAGAATGTTAGGTAGAAAAATAAAATAAAATACATCAAAAGGTACAACCAAGGAGATATACATTGAGTATGATCTTGTGTTGACCTCGGGATAGAAAAGGGTATGGAAAAAGGTGTCACTGTGTAGTAAGGCAATTTTGAAGATAAGGTTTGGGGAAATAATGAGTAGTCTATTGCTTTAGAGAAAGTGGAGTTTTCAACCATATTGCCTACTCGTCGATTCAGCATCATAAGCTTAAACGTTCAGAATTTCATTCTCTTGCAAATCTTAGGTGAACTTGTGAGTCATAAAAACTACCTTAAAAGTTGATGATTGGGGTTATAGGAAGATGAAAGGATTTGACATCTTTTATTTAAGGCAATAGCATAGTGCTGTTAAGTCTCAGTGCATGAGTTTTCGTGCATGCATATTCTTTATAGTTGGTGGTCACTATTACCTCCTGATTTACAAAATCTTAACTCAAGTCTTATTACATTTGTTTTTCTTGTATGCATTTTGCTAGGGACTAGCAAAATATAGGCCTAAGGGTGTGATGAGTTCTGAACAGTTTATATTTCATATTTATTTTTGTCAATTTTTAGCATTTATTTATTTCATTAGAGTAGATATTTAGTTCATATTTCATATATCAAAATAATTTTATTTTTTAGTTTTTTTCATGTAGATGTTGAGAAATTATTGTCATGAAGGAAGATGTTGAGAAAGAAAAGTTGCCATGAGAATCATTTAGTGAAAGCATGAGGGTTTTTATGCAAAATGGCCATACAAAAAAAATAAAATAAATAAAACATGAAAATCAAGAAGTGTCTAATTGTGCTATTGGACCTATTTAGTCATTTGGATCTAGAGAAAAATAAGAAATAGGCCCATCTAAGCCATATACAGTGGCATATATAACGGTTAAATGGCCAAAAATCACCATTTTATTAAGATTAGGAGTTGTTTTGACCTTCAAAACAACCCCTTATCCCTAGGTGATGAATTTTAATATTTTTTACTATATTTGGAGGGTGCCAAACCTTTATAAATAGGGGTGAAGGCCCCATTGAGAAGGAGCTTCTTCCCTTCCATCTTAGCAACCTTCCCACCTTTGACCATTCATCCCTCTCTGTCCCCTTTCATTTAAAGCAACTATGCCTATGACATCATTCTTGCATCACATGCATCATCTTCATCAACAAGGAAGTGAGCTCTTGGTGGTGGTGTGAGTGCATTTGACATCAAGTTCTCCAAGGTGACAGATAGGGACAAATCAACTTACACGGCCTCTAGATTGATGGAGGACCTTCTCACCATTAGGATTTGCTTCCATATCCCTATTTTAGTTTCATTTAGTTGTTTGCTGCATGTATTAGATTTTTGACATTACATTTGACAATGGTATCATTGATGCATGCCTCTTTAATTGCAATCATGTGTTTGTTTTGGTTTATATTTTGATTAGAAATTTATTTCCATGCCTTTTAATCATTAGAAGAATCCAAAAGACTTCTTGTGCATGTATTTTGTATTCATTTAGTCTCTCCCCAAATTTCATAGGTACATCATTTACATAAAAGAAAAAGGAAAAACTAGCATTAAATTTAGGAATCATGTGTTGCATCAATTTTATCTCCATCTAGTTTATGTAGGCATTTTCTTAATTTTTCTATAGCTTATGCATTAGATTATCCATGTAACCACCAAATTTTGTTATCAAAGTCAGTGTAAAAAAATTTCTAATATTAGTGGAGTACATGGACGTTAATTCTAATTTCTAATTTCGAGCAGAGACTTCACAGATTTTCTAGGAACACTATAGTTAGATTTAGGTCATGATTTTTGAAGGGTACAAAATATAGGTTGTTAGGTGTCGCATATAATATTTTGGGATATTTTTAGCCACACTATGTATTTGTCTAGATCCTTATATATTCAGGTACGCAATTTGGTTTTCCTATTTTGTGTAGTTTATAGGTGTCTATATGGTTTTAGGTGTTTGTGTAAGGGCTTGGATTTTATTTGTGTTTAATTATCTAATTAAACTCTTAATTGGTGGCTTAATAATGATTAAGGGAATTAAGAACCTTGTGAATAAGTAATCCCCTTGAAATAATTAACAAAAGGTAAAGAAATGAAAGTTGAGGAGCATTTTGTATTGCAACTTGAGTTTGTAAATTTCTTAATAAATTTTCGGTGGAAGGGCTTTGGTGCAAACTTTGCACCCCTTATAAAAGTGAAGCCAACTTTAAAAAAGATAAAATAAAAACAAAATTTTCATTTTTGGCTTGCATCCCAAGCCATCCCTTTCTTTTTCCTCGGTGAAGTTTCCTCCTACTGCCGGTGCTCCTCCCCTCCAACCACTACCTATCCCCACTGCCGTTGCCCTACTAGAGAGTTGAGCAGCTGTTGTTGCTGCCATTACTGTTGTGGCTGTTGTTGCTGCTGCTTGTGCATTTAGAAAAGAAGAAGAAGACAAGAAGGAGTGGTTGTTGCTGTTGGAGCTACTACGGTTGTTGCTGTTGCTACTCCAGCCATTGTTGCTGTTGCGAGAATGGAAGAAGAAGAGGAGTGGTTGCTACTATTGGAGGTACTATGACTGCTGCTACTGCTAATGTAAGGAAAAGAGTAGAAACGAGATGCAAGTAAGAGGTAGGGATTCTCCTCTTGAAATTCACTCTCTTGTTTTCCTATGATTATGGAAGTGTAAGAGGGAATGATTTAGGTTGAAATTAGAGTTTGCATTCAAGGTTTTGGGTGATGATTGTGGTTTATTCATCCCATGTGGGGTTATAATTGTGGCCTTGTAATTTTTTTAGTTAGGGATCATCTTAATGTTTGCTAGGGGAGTTGATTGACTCTTTTTGCTCCTTATATGTGTGGGAACTGGTGCTTAAGCTTTCAGGAGGATTGCTTGAGTTGAGGGGGTGTTTTGAGGCTTGGATGATGTTGGCAGGTCTGTTCAGCTGCAGAAGCCTATCCTAACGTTAGGTAAGTGTTAGTTAACATTAGGTGGTTGCCGGGTGGCCTCCTAATGTTTGGTAATAGGTACCTAACGTTAGGTAGCCTATTGAGTATACTTGTTAGCTTGAAATTAGGGTTTCTAAACTTATGGAACCTAAGGGGTGATAAGACCAAGGCTATAACCTAATTGGGGGTCTAATAGGAGCCTTAATAGGTGGGGAAGTGGTTAATTGTAGTTAAACCCTAGATGGGTAAGGGATGTTTCTAATCGAGCTTAAGGTTCTCAAATTGGAGTGATATGAATTGACCAAGTAGCAAATTTGACCTCACATGATGACATCAAAGACTCAGTTCGAGTCTAATAAAGGAGATGTTTGGATCCTAAGGTCTTGGATAAGACCCCAAGTGATCCAGTAGGTTTTTAGGATTGGCTAATTCGGTACCAATCAGGGCAAAAAGGACTTGGGAAAAATTAGGTCAAATAGGTGAGCTCATTGGGTGAGACACCGGGACATTTTGGACAATTGGTTCAGTATTGCAGGCAGTCTAGTAGGTTGAGGCTACTGCAATTTAGCCTATGGATGAGAATAGATCCTGGTTGGGGTATTTCAAAGTGTCATCATGGAAATGATGCACTAAAAGGTGTATTAAGTCTGAGTAGACAAGAGGCACCCTGAGATCTTGTGTGGAATAGTTTCCATGGGTCTTAGGTTTAGGACTCGAGGGATCCTAAGTGGAATAGTTTCTAGGGATTCTCGAGTGACAGGGATCATGCGAATCTTAAGTGGAATAGTTTCCTGAGATCCAAACGGGTGAGAGTGTGGGATATTAAGTGGAATAGCTTCCAGGGATCTCATGTAGCAATGCGAAGGATCTTGAGTGGAATAGTTTCTAAGGATTCTGGCATAGGGAAATGCGTGATCTTGATTGGAATAGTTTCCAAGGATCATAGGTAGTGGGAAGTCACTCCCGCCAAATCTTTTGGACCAGGTAGAGATCATTTCGGACTCGCACACGAAAAGGGTTCAAGTTTGGAAAACCCGTCGTCGTACTTCGATTCGCGAGAAAATCCATCAATTAGATAAAATTTATAACTAAAACTTGAAAAGTGAGTCCCAGGTCGAGCACAAGGAGGTAAACATTTGATTTTGAAAATTCGTGTTTCACTTTTTATTTGTTTTTGTTGTTTTTATAGTTTCTAATTTTTTTGGTATTTTTAGCAAGCAAGAGATCAGGTCGATGGATTCTAGCTAATCTACATGTAAAATAAAAGAGAGAGAGATAGAGACAAAGTGAGAATATATCATGTATTTTTATAATGAAATGTTTCTTACAACTAAGAAAGTAGGAAATCTATACCACGAAAGAAATAAAGATAGAGATAGGTGAGATAAATCCCCCTCGATGGTCGCTTGGAGGATGACTCGCTCTGACGTCACCTGGAGGAAGGTGGTGAGAAGCGAGACAAATGAGGACAAAGCTAAAGGATGGAGGGTGGGGTAGGATAGTGTCACAGTGAGGATCTTCTTCCCGAAAGGAGGAGAGAAGATGGCCACAGGATGCTCCATGAAGGGGGATGAGAGGTGGGAATAAATGTTCGTTTTCTACTCTAAAAGTGCATCCTGGGCTTGGGAACAGCTCTCCCTAGAGCCTTGGAGGTGGTGAGAGGAAGAAAGGAAGAGATGAAGAGGAAGGAGAGGTGTAGGGGCCCTTTTATAGTGAAGTGAAGAGGAGGAAATCCATCCATGAGCTATAGCGACATCAAATGCATCAGTGAAGACCTGCCTTGGATGTCGCTAAAGGGCTGGTTGGCATTTGCGCATGCACACCATCCACACGCATAGCTGCTGCAAGGATGGAGCGTTGAGGATCGTCCGATCTAAATCCGATGGCTAACATTTGCACGGAGCTCGTGCTGAGCGCGCTCTTAAGGTTTGAATGGGCATGGTGAGAGGATCGTGGCCGTTGGATCAGCGATGAAGGCTGAGATCGCTCGAGGACCAGCATCGCAGATCATGCATGTGTGATCTAGCGTGAGTTATTGCATGATCTAGTGCATGCACGAATCAAGCGAATCTGATCTCGCCATGTTGCCGCACCCTCTGCCACTTGATGATCATCCAATGAATGAAATTCGATTGCGCCAGCATTCCACAAGATCAGGGGTCGCGATGGGGTTCGAACGGTGGTCCTTGCATCATGGGCCAGGGCGATACCAAACGTGCTACCAGCGTGGATTGTCGAGAAGATGAAAGTATGTGCACACTCTCCTTACCATTGGATCTCGATCCAATGGTTGGGATTTCATCCTCGTGTTCTTCTTTGGAGTAAAGTGGCGTGCTGAGATGATTCTCAGCTGTCGGATTATGATCCAATGGCTAGGATCACGTGATGATACACCAGCGAGATGGAGTGGTGAGGCTTGGACGGGTTTGGGCAGCTATGATGGCGACACATGGTGCCATCATGGCCGTCCATTTTCTTCGCTTTGTAGGTGGTGCCACGGATGTTGGATTGGGTTGATTCTCATGCCATTGGGATACAATCATTGATCCAAATTTGTCCGTGCAGTTGGATTTGGCGTTTGAAGCTCCGAATTTTGTCACCTAGTCCCTTGGCCATTGATCTTCGTTGGACTGCATATGGTGCTATGGGACTCCAATCAAGGCAATTTCGGAGGTGTTGGACTCCGATCGTCGTCTTGATCAGATCCGTATGGTTAGATCATTAATCTAAGGCTTCAAAATAAATCTCCTCTCCTGACCACAAAAAGGATGCAATTAACCTAAAATATACACTACTCTAAATGTAGAATGATCTATGTTATGCAATATTTATAACATGAAATGCAAATCTAAGCCTAAGAACATGCATAAATAGGCATTTTAACCTAAATGGATGTGTCTACATCATACCCCCATGCCATTCTTTTGCTAGTCCCTAGCAAAATTAAACTACATGCTATGTATAAAAATATAATTAGGACTCGATCGCTTAGGCCTAAGTCATTTATTAATAATAAAAAATTTCAACTAAGGTCCTAAACTATGAAATCTCAACAGTACTCGAGTGCCTGCCAGAATACAGACCGCCTAAATCCTCACCTTATTTGCAAAGGGAATATACATTTTTCTTGTTTTTCTTCTTTTCTAATTTTTTGGACTTTTGGAGTTTGAGTTTCGGGATAACTTTTTATGGTTACCCAACCCGCCCAAGACTCGAAAATGACTCTAACTTCTAAGCATCTTGTGAATGGATGATAGACTCACTAGGGGACCATTAAAATGGACTTCGGGTTTCTACGCCCCTAGGTGACCTTAAAGATTTCTACTTAGAGGTTTATCTTTTCGACTGATAGCTTTCTCCTTACTTTTAATTTTTTTATGGGGTCAACACAAGGGCGAACCCAATGTATATCTCCCCAGTTTATTCTAGTTTCCTACTTCCCTAAGAGTTTTGGGAATCATTTGCATATTTTTTCAAGCTGGTCTCTAGAAAACCAAGCAATGGAATGTTACCCACGACAACTTGCCAGCCATACTCGTGTAGTGAAGTGTGGTTTATTTTTCTATTTTTTTCTCCTCCTTTTTTGTTTTTTTTTTAGTACCATTTTTTTTATTTTTCTATGTAGGTGGCTTTCCTAATCTAAGATTTACCTAAAAGCAGTAGAATAAGTGTGGTCAAGTAGCTAGGCTCTAAACAACCAGCCAATGGGCTGTTACCCACGATAACTTGCCAGCCATTAGCTACCCAATTTCTGAAGAAATCGTCGAAAAGTGAGTCAGTGCAAATAGTGTGTAGATGCTTAGACTTAAAATCCCCACAAATCAGAGAGCGGGTAGATAAGTTATGTACTTATCATCCCAATTTATTCACTAAATTAAAGTAAAATTACTCGGTGAGGACTCGAGACTAAGTCCACATTCAAGTGGACACCCGAGATAATTAAGCTCGAAGACCTGAAGAGTCTAAGTGTTCAAGTCCTAAAGTATCATTTCCTAAAGTTAATAACTTCCTAAAGCCTAAGTTCTCTTCTCCTAATTATTTTTTTTATCTTTTTCATTTTTTTTAATAAATTAAAAATAAAAGAATTTTCATGGAGTTAACAAAATGATTTCAGAAATTAGTTATCCACCCCCATGCCTAAATGATGCAATGTCCTCATTGTAAAAATAAAGACATGAAAAGGGCGGAGTAAATAGAATATCACCAGAATTTCGTGACAACCTAGTCAGCTTTGCAGAGAACATGAACTATACACATGTGCTAAATTTTTGCCTTCAACTAGGCATAAAATACAATCAAAGAAGAAATTAGGAATTCACGAGTGCAGGTTAGAATCAAAATCAAAAGATTAATCCTCAGACCCACCAGTAGAAGATGTCCACAGATGTGAACCAAGTTGTGGTGTAGACCCATGCCACATGGTTGAGTGGTTCTAAGGTTTTGGATGAAAATCGGCAAGAAATGAAGATTGTTGTATTTATGGGGTTGGGCCTAAGGTTTGGTTGTGTGTAACCCAAGACTATCGGACAATGTGTAGAGATCGTTCAATAGGTTCAGATGTCCTTTTAGATTTCAACTCAAAAAGGTAATCAATGATTCTGAGCTTGGGTTGCATCTCAAAGATATCATAAGGGTCTTGGGAAAATGTTGGTGGTTTTAGGTCAATAGGAACCCTTAGATCCAAAATTGTGTTTCCCTCTGAGTTAGCCTTCCAAATTTTCATTGCCAAATTCCTATCCTCTAAAATCAATATTTCCAGGACCTCCAAATCATTGTATACCCCATCTAAAGTACCCAAGTCCAACATTTGTGGTTGAATCAAGATTGACTTGGGTACAATGATTTCCAAATCAAAATCAATCCCTTTGGGGTGTGGTTGAGGAATGGGGTTACTGATTGAATCTTTTAGTAAATGACGATTCGAATCCTCCATGCTAGCCCCAACCGAATCCAAATCTTCAATAATTGGCCTATCAAATGGTTCGTCGTACTCCTCGATCCTGTTTGCCTCACTAAAATCATTTTTCTTAACTTCAAGTGAGATGTCACTGAGAGATTCCTCACCCTTAGAATTAAAGAATTCTTAATCCTATTTATATTTGTCTTAAAATCACATGTCTTATGGTCCTCGGAGACATATTTTTCGTCAGTCCTTGGCTCGGGGATCTCGAGTGAAGTAATTAGTTCGTCCTCAATGGGTTGCTCTAGCCCAACCTGGTCATCTCTGATCTCAGAACATGTATCCCCCCCTGATAGGTACTTGAGAAAGTTTAGACATTGGCTCTCCTGAAGGGGGTTCATCCTAGGAATCATCCTATGATTGGCCTAAGGCAACCACAAATTTCATCCTCAACCTCGACAATTTCCCAAGTGGAAACTCACCCAAGCCCCTATCCTTAACATTTTGGAGCAAATCCAATAGAGAACTATTAAGTTCATCAATCATTTTGATCAAGGCTCTAATGCTTCAATGCATGGTATTGGCTGAGCTTCTAAAGATTGGATGGTGTTCCTTAAGTTAGCCAACACCTTGCCTTGGTCTTGGTTCACCTAAACCGAATGGCTCGGTTCAGGTTTGGGTGGGCTTGGGTTAAATCTAGGGGAGTCAAGATATCAAGGTTCTTGGGTCCCTCCTTGATACTAGGTCATTTCAGGTTGTTCAAAGAATGGTGGCAACCAATATTTAGAGGAAGACTGGGGAGGGTAAGTGTTATAATCATCATATCCTCCCTGATTGTAGATCAACTTGGTTTGATCATCAAAGGATGGAGATCTATAATCATTGTAACTCTGGGAAGGATAGTAATCATAGTCTTGTTCTCTAGGGTTAGGCCTTGGACACTGAGGTCCGGATTCAAATCCCCAATCAAAGTTGTCCCAGCTAGGAGATGGGTAGTCATAAGTCAAGTCAGGATAGTAATCACCTTGGGGATAAGTGTTGGTAGGAGAGTAGGATGGAAAATGAGTGTAGGATGTAGAAGGATACATGGTCAAAAATGAGGGGAAATCAGGAGAAAGAAAGGAGCCCTGCAATACAAGCAATCAACCCTATCCTTAGGTTGGTTAGCCTAAAGACCTACAAACTCCCAAGACCTGCCTTGAGATTATAACCAATTTGGTCTACTTTAATCCGATCAATCCAACCAGTTAGAAGGAGGGGCTAGAAAAAAGGTTCTTCCTTTGGCTTGCACTTCCAGTTCCTAGTGTACCCCCCAGCAGCAGTTGTTTGACGCTACTCCCCTAGCTAGACATCAAATGGACTAGTAGAAGCAAATTAATCAAAAAATATCTTAGTTTGAGCCTTGAAGAGTCGATCAATCCTTAAGGCCAACATCTACTCAGTTTTAATTAGGTTTGGGATGATTATGCTTTTGGAATGTGATGGGCCCTTTAGATGGGTTATGCCCTTAATGATCAATTCAAATGTGTGTGCATGCACAACCAGGGTTTGCAAATAAGGTTATTTGATGTTGTGTCTTTTAGGGTTTAACCTTGTTTAGTAGTTTTTAGGGTTTAATCCTTAGGTTGGTTCAATCAAGGTTTAGTAGAGCACTCCAGGTTTTACAAGTACTGGTGATGATGTAGTCCTTAGAAATCAGAAAAAAATGTGGAGTGCCTGGTTCAACCCTAAAACTCAACCTTAAGTGGCAAGCTACTGATGAATCACTTTTATCTTAAGTGGTGCGGCCCAAAAAGTTCAATCAATTGGCCTATTGCACCACTTGATTAAGTCACACAGATGTTTAACCTATTCGGATTTCTACTCATGTGTATTGAGTTGAAGTGTACCAGGTCCATGGGTCAGATCCCGGTTAAGTGGTAGAATCAAAGTGGAATGGTGTGACTTAAGTCAAAAGTTGTGGGTGTTTAATGTGTGTCAATTTCAGTAAATCAAACAAGAGAAGAGTTCTTTTTTATATACATGCGGGGATGAGATGGGTGGAGGTGTCAAACAAACAACCAGATCTATCCTAGGATTTATAAAAAACATCTAAGTTGATTTGGGTTTGAGTTATTAGTGTGGTGAAATGAAATCTAGGGTGGGGGTGAATGTGGGGGGAAAACCTAAAAATGTCTCTACCCGCACTTTACTCCAACCTACTGCCTTCGGCTCCTTGACTGGGTTCCTGCAAGACAATAAATTGAAGAAGAAAGATAGGTTAAAAAAATTTGTAAGCAATGCAGGAAAACACAAAAAAAAAACCAAAGAGCATTACCTCCCCGGCAACAGTGCCAAAATGATCGCGGTAGACTCGTACATGGAAAGGGTTCGAGTTTGGAAAACCTGTCGTCAAAGTTCAATTCGCGAGAAAATCCGTTGATCAAATAAAATTTATAACTGAAACTCGAATAGTGACTCTCGGGTTGAACACGGGGAGGTGAACGTTTGGTTTTGAAAATTCGCATTTTGCATTTTATTTATTTTTATCATTTTTATCTTTTCTAATTTTTTTGGTATTTTTAGCAAGCAAGAGGTCAGGTCGATGAATTCTAGCTAATTAACTTTCAAAATAAAAGAGAGAGAGATAGAGACAGAGAGAGAAACAATCATGTATTTTTATAATCAAATGTTTCCTACAACTGGGGAAGCAGGAAATCTATACTACGAAAGCAATAAAGATAGAGATAGGTGAGAGAAATCTCCCTTGACGGTCACTTGGAGGACAACTCACTTTGACATCTCCTAGAGGAAGGTGGTGAGGAGCGGGATGAATGAGGATGGTGCCGGAGGATGGAGGGCGGGAAAAAAATGACATCGTGGTGAGGATCTTCTTCCCAAAGGGAGGTGAGAAGACAGCCACAAGAGAGACTTGGAGGTGAGAAGCTCCACGAAGGGGGATGCTCCCAGGCTTGGGACAATCTCTCTTTAGAGCCTTTGAGGTGGTGAGAGGAAGAAATCAAGAGATGAAGAGGAAGGAGAGGTGTAGGGGTCCTTTTATAGTGAAGGGAAGAGGAGGAAAGCCATCCACGGGCTATAGCGACATCAAATGCGTCGTTGAAGATCTCCCTTGGATGTCGCTAAAGGGCTAGTTGGCGCTCGCGCATGCGCACCCTCCTCACGCATAGTTGCTGCGAGGTTGGAGCGTTGAGGACCGTTCGATCTAAATCTAATGGCTGACGATTGCGGGGAGCTCATGCTGAGTGCGCGCTTAAGGTTTGAATGGGCACGATGAGGGGATCGTGGCCATTGGATGAGCAATGAGAGGCTGAGATCACTCGAGGACCAGCATATCTTATCATGCGCATGTGACCGAGCGTGAGTTATTGCATGATCTAGTGCGTGCACACATTAAGAGAATCTAATCTCGCCACGTTGCCCCACTCTCCGCCGCTTGATGATCATCCAATGAACATAATTCGATTTCACCTGCACTCCATAAGATCAGGTGTCGCGGTGGGGTTCAAACAATGGTCCTTACGTCGCGGGCGAGGGCAATACCCAACACGCTACTAGCGTGGATTATCGAGAAGATGAAAGTATGTGCACCCTCTCCTGATCGTTGGATCTTGATCCAACGGTTGGGATTTCGTCCCCACGTTCTTCTTTGGAGTAGAGTGGCATGTTGAGATGATTCTCAATTGTTGGATTATGATCCAACGGCTAGGATTGCATGATGATACACTTGCGAGATGAAGCAGTGAGGCTTGGATGGGTTTGGGTGGCTATGATGGTGCCATATGGCGCCATCATGACCATCCATTTTCTTTGCTTTGTAGGTGGTGCCACAGATGTCGGATTGGGTCAATTATCATGCCGTTGGGCTATGATCGTTGATCCAGATCCATCCGTGCAGTCGAATTTGGATCTTCCTCGCACTGCATATGGTGCTACGAGACTCCTATCAAGGCGATTTCGGAGGCATTGGACTCTGATCGTCATATTGATCAGATCCGTACGGTTGGATCGTCAATCCGAGGCTCTGAAATAAATCTCCTTCTCTCCTGCTCACAAAAAGGATGCAATTAACCTATAATATACACAACTACTCTAAATGCAGAATGATGCATGCTATGTAATATTTATAATATTAAATGCAAATCTAAGGCTAGGAACATGCATAAATAGGCATTTTAACCTAAATGGATGTGTCAACATCAGGTACTCAGTGATGTTTTAAGCGGAATACTTTACAAGGACTCTGAGTACAATCAACGTTCCAGTGATCGAAACGAGTATCCTTTATCTGGTGGACATGAGCACTTTAAGCTCTACGAAGAATAAGGAGGGGTTATGGTATGAGTGTACCATTAGAGAAGGTGCATCGAGATCACCTTCTATTTGAAGGGATTATTTAGTCACTCCAGGGATTGGAGTGGCGGGTAACAGGATCTTTGATCATTAGGACAGTTGCATTAGAACATGTGGCTTTAATCAAGCAGATCTGATAAGTGGGCTAGGACCATGATGGTTGGTCGAGTTAATCCAGGTTAGGGTTGAAACCTGGAGATCTGTGTTAGGCTAGGGATCTAGCTAGTTAGCAAAACTGTACACTACCTTGTTTTTATTGGATTACAGTAGTTATTTGTTCCCTACTAAGCTGATTGGCTCATCCCTAATTTGTGACCTAATTTCAAGTGTTGTCGTGTGTCATCGACATGCAAGATTTCGACGTTTTGTAGGATTCACTGGGGTTTTCTTTTGGTGAGTGGCCCAAAAGGTGACCAGGCTCACCGGCTAAGTACTAGACTTGATTAAGTCTAGGTTAGCCCAAGTGTGGTCTCTAAGTTGTAACCATAAAGATTTAACCTAAGGTTCATGCAATTCTAGGGTTTTGTTCAGTTTCAGCAGACCACAAAAGTAAAATTCATTCTCAGATACCAATAGGAATCCAATTAACTTGAAATTTGGAGAGTAGATTACTTTTTCAATTATATTTCTAGATAATATTTTTTTGGAATTTATACTATTTCAACCAAATTTTTAAGGATTTTTGAATGTCAGGGTGTCAGATATGGAATTTTGACCCCTGGTTGGTTTTTCACTTTGAAACAGTATCAAATGACCTTCAACAATTCGAGAAAAATATGGAAAATAAACCCAATGAGATCAGCTTTCAATCCCTAGAATTTTTAGTCAAAATAGACTCGTAGCTTGCTTGAAATTACTTTTTGAAATTTGAAAAATCTCAAACCTAGTTCAGCCTGACCCCATGCACTTCACGAATTTTTAAAAATTTTATACTTAAATTTTTTTCAAAAGAATAGTGGCGTTTGAAAGATGGTTTTAAAATGAAGGTTTGGCCCGAATTTCAAAATTTTTTGCTTACTAATTTTTTGGAAATCGAATTTTTAAATCAGACTTGGAATCTGGCCGAAAATCGGAAGATGGTGGTAAAGCTTTTAAAGAGGGTTTCAGATTGAAATCCAAGCCTTCCACCAAAAATGCCTTTTTTTTTTAGAAACTTTTGCACATTTTTTTTTTCAAAAAGGAAATTTAAGGAATTTCAAAATATAAATATATATATATATTTACTTTTTTTTTTCAAACTACCTAGGGCTCAAAAAGAAACCTACTCTAGATTTTTTTTTCACGAAAATGGATAAGTTTCTTTTTCCTTTTTTTTTCAAAAGAAATTGTAGGAAGTAAATCTAATCCTAGGGTTCAAAAGATGATGTGCACCTGGATTATTTTCTGTGCTCGTCGTGTGTACAGATCCCATTCTTTTTCCATTTTTCCTACACATCCAGAAATAAAGTAGAGGCAAATTTATTGGTGATAGTTTCAAAGATCAAAATAAAAAAAGTGACGTTGCCTCCCTGGCAACGGCGCCATTTGTTGAGAGCGTAAAGCATGTTTTTGATAGGAAAACGTCGTAGTATAGTGCATAATGCGATCAAACAAAGATATTTAATAAAAAGATTACGAGACTTGAGTCTCGGTCGTTCGTCTATGGGAGGCATTTGTTCAAATTTGAATTTGATCTTTAATCGCTCTACTTTATTTACAAGTCACATGGTGGTTTATGATTATTACATATTTAAGTACGACATGCTTAGTTGCAAGAATATCAGAAAGTAAAGGTAGGCAACTTCAATCACAAAAAATATATTGCAATCAATAAGCTCATGGTGATTTCCAACATAGAGACATATATATAAAAATATCTTTTTCATTCATTAATTTGGAGAGTGTTTGCAACATGAACTTGTAGAAGAAAGCTTGTACATGAATGCTTAAAAATGTAGATCTAGCTATCAGAAAATGATCGCATACAAGAATCGACGAGGGGATTTTGCATGCATCATTGGGGGAGAATAAGGACTACACTACTAAGTAGTAATTAAAAGTAGTAAATGTAAGGAATTAGCTTCTAATTTATCAGAAGTGAGGGCATTTGGAGGTGGTCTCCGATGGCCTTGGAGTGGTAGAGAGAAGAATGACGGGCGGCCAATGGAGCTTAGGCTGGCCCTTAGAGAGAGAGAGGAGTGATCCAGCATCCCAGCATGGTGTCCTTCATGGTGGTGGAGATGGTAGTGGCTAGCCTAAGTGGAAGTGGATGAGAGCCATGAATGTGGATGGGAGCCAATGGATGTGAATGGGTGCAAATGGCCACCCCTTAGGCCTTTTTATAGACCTAAGGGAAGCTATCTAGAGAATTATGGAATTCTCTAGAGAGGCCTATGGTGGGAGCTCATGGGAGAGTGCGAGAGAGAGGATGGATGGTGGTTTTTAGATCCACCAAATGCGGATATAAAAATTGAATGGCTCTTGGTTGCTAATTTTGGCAACCAAGGCAACTACACATGGTAGAGAGTTCTAGAGAACTCTAGGCTAGGTATTTTCATGTGGATGGTGTGTATGGGTGTGTGTGGGTCGAAACTTAGGTGGCTAGGTTGATTAGGTTAGGTTATAGTGGGTTTAGGTCAAGGTATGTCTCAAATTACGGTTATAAACCCTAATTCACTAAGGTAAAGTGCAATTAAACTTAATACGAGTTTAATTGGGTGTGTGGAAACTTAATTGAGTGTAAAACAACTCAATTAATTTTGGTCTAGGTCAATTGGACCCTCACTAAGTCCAATTGGATAGTGTGTGCTGAGATCAGGGCTCAATTGGACTCAATGAGTCCAATTGAATTGGCTGATGGAATTGACTAAGATCCAAGCCAATTAGGTTTAGTGAGGACCTAATTAGGTCCTTAGGGAGGTCTAGAGGTGATGTACTAGGGTTAGGGCACCTTAATTTAGGTTCCTATGGGGTAGGAATTGGGTTTAGGGACCTAGAGATCCATGATCAAGGCTTGAATCTGAAAACAGGAACTGGAGAGTAGTATCAGACGTCTAATAATTGAATCAGACGTCTTATACTAAAAAATCAGAAGTCCAGACTTGTTGTCTGGACGTCCAATCAGAGTCAGGAAAGATTTTGGGTTCTATTTTGTGTATTTTGTAGAAATTGGACATCTGACAAAGTGTTTGGAGGTCCAATAACACTGCAGAAGTGGGTTTGAGGTGTGCGGGAGATGGCTAAGGGTCCTGGACGTCCTATAATTTATCTGGACATCCAGATAAGGGTTGGAACTAGGGTTTTAGGGTTTCGTAGGGTACAGTGACCTAACCTAAGGGTTGCTAAGGCTTAGGGAGGTCTCTATGCTATCCTAGGGCTAGGATGGACCTAAGCTCTTCACATTTTACTACTTTATTCCTACTTAATAGAATGGCAAACCTTAACTCCCTTACATCATTATTCCTACATCTAATCTAAGTCTTCTGCTCCAGCACTGCTGCAGCACCAATTATTCCCAATCTAGCTTCAGATACAGCTCCAGATCGAGCTCCTGATCAGCTTATTCCCTGCAATTGACATAATGCACTTAATTAGCACATTATAACATTATTTTATGCATAGCTAAGGGAAAGCAGTAAAGATGCAGATAATGCTTATGCATGCATGAATTACCCTACTTATGCTAAGTTCTAGCCTAATATAGGTCAATTAAGAGCTATGATTGCTATGCAATCATACCCCCATGCTTAACTCTTGCTAATCCCTAGCAAATGCAAGACTAAATTATTTACAGCAAGGGTCCCTAAGGGACTAATTATTTTATCAAGTGTATGCCTAGAGATTTTTCTCCTTTTTGTTCTCATCCTATGCTCTAGAATTCCAGATAATCGTGAAAGTGCAGCTATGTAGCTTTTGCAATGAATTCAGGTGAAAAATTGATACACCTCTAAAGCCTGTACTTGACCCCTAGTAAAAATTCTAGTAGGATTGGCGGACTTCTTCCCTCGGGGTATTCAAGATAGTCTATGAATTCCACCCCGGCTTTAGGCTTAGGTAGAGAATCTCTGAGGGAAAAGATTATATATTTGGTGGCTCACTCTCACTTGGTGCTACATAGAGACTAGTATTACAGAATCTAGATTCTTGGATTACTAAGTAACTCAACCTAGAGAAAGACGAGAAAAACTATGCTCTCTTTTGATTCCTTTGTATTCATTCTCTCTTACTCTTTTTCTTTCTTTTTTTTTCTTTTCTTTCTTTGAGCTCACATCCTTACCAGATTCACACACATGATTTGTATTTGGTGGTCTCACTTTTCATTAACACTTTAATTGTGTTTCCATAACCCTAACACTAAGTCAGAATTCCTTAGCCAGAATTCAGGAGGTCGAAAACACAAGAAAGGTGGGTTAAGGCCATATTTGGTGGATCTCAAATTTATTTAGTGGTAGTGCTTCAATGTAAATGAAATAAACACTAAATATTCATAAACTCTTTTTCTACATTTTTTCTTCTCCCCTTTTTTTTGTTTCTTTTTGTTTCTTTTTTTTATATATACTTTTTCTAACTCAACACAATCTAGCAACACATTCATGAATTTTATTGAAGAGCCATTATTATGGATTTGTGGTACTCAAGAGACATTGGGTGGCTTATTTGGTGGAAGTACCTACTCACGGCACTAGGAAAGATAGATAGGATGGTGTATTTCTGACCTTGACATCACTACCCTCCTTCAGTTGAGGATTCCGTAAAGAATGGTCGTAACCATCCACCTTAGCCCTAGTTTTATGAAAACTCGCTCTTCGCGTATTTGCCTTATTTGGTGGCTCTCAAAATTTCACATAAAATGTATACGTAGGGACCAAAAGTGAAAACTATGCCTATTCTCTGAATATCATCACCTAATTATCTAGGATTCCAGATTCCTTGCACTAATCTTAGAGTACCAGTACACTCTACTCTCATCTCACACTATTTGGTGGAATTTTGGAGGAAAATCTTCCTGACTCCCAAAAGACTATCCAGGGGCTCAGGAAATGAAGCACTGCTTCTTCTCGACAGAGTAAAGACGTTTATCAGCCTTCACAGTGAATCCATTGCAAATTCTATGTGTGTGTGAAAAGTTGTACTGGATTCCAGATCACATGAATCAACTAGAGGATAAAATCCCTAATGCATTCTCTTAATAAAATAATCTTATTCAGGAATGCAATATGTATATATGTTATAAACAAGTAACCTCATATAATTTGTACTTCATAAAATTTCTTTTTTGGGTTACATTTAGCTTGACCCTAAATTTAGAATAAGAGGTGAGCGGGTGAGTCGGAAATGGCTGTTGCAGATATTTCTAGCTCCAATGCGAGTATTGGAGGTGGAGTCGGTTGTTCTTTTATTTAGGGTCCTAAAGTACGTTTTACATGCAGCTACGAGGCTTTCCTAAATGTTGGCATAAAAATTTTTCAATTTTGTTGTATCTACCTCCCCATGCCTAAGTTCTTGCATGTCCTCATGCATGAGTATAAAAGAAAATAAGTACTGCGGGGAGAGAATGGGTAGAAATCATTTGTAGTTGCTCCTAAAATTATACATTCAGCACCGACCAACCTATCAGTATGCAATATACAGAAAGAAAATATGCTAAAAGAAAAATATGCTATATATAAAAATGGTTATGTATAGATGATGGTGGAATGTGGGGTAAATGGTATCTATATGTGCTGAGTTTAACGCCTCCAACTGGGCAAGCACTCAATCACACATCCTCAATAAGATGAACAATCTCGTCAGCTGGAGGAGGTTCCTGGGCCAATAATGGCTTGAGGCGCTGGCCATTTACCATGGATATGTGCCCAGATTTTGGGTCCTTGATCTGGACTGCCCCATTAGGATATGGTTGAATCATGACATAAGCGCTAGTCCGCTTGGACTTGAGTTTCCCTCCGAGCAGTTTTATTCGTGAATCAAATAGCCAAACTCGTTGGTTGGGCATGAATGCTTTCCTCTGGATGTGGCGGTCATGAAAGGCCTTGGTCTTGTCCTTGTATATCAATGCGTTCTCATAGGCCTCTCGCTGGATCTCTTCTAATTCGCTGAGCTGGAGTTTTCATTCTTGACCACTTGCATCGAGGTCAAGGTTATATTTTCGCACCACCCAAAAGGCGCGGTGTTCCAGCTCTACAAGGAAGGTGACAAGACTTGCCATATACCATGCGATATGGTGACATTTCGAGTGGGGCCTTGTATGCGGTCCGATATGACCAGAGTGCATCAACTAATTTGTCAAACTAGTCCTTCCTGTCTGGTCTAACCGTCTTCTAGAGAATCAGCTTGATCTGACGGTTAGACACTTCAGCCTGTCCATTGGTCTACGGGTGATACGAGGTGGCTATACGGTGATGTACCCCGTATTTCTTTAATAATGACCTGAAGTGGGCATGGATGAAGTGTCATCCCCCGTCACTAATCAAAGCGCGGGGTATTCCGAATCTCATGAAGATGTATTGCCGTACGAAGAAATGACGGTCTTATGGTCAGCTCATCTCACCGGGATGGCCTCAACCCACTTCAAGACATAGTCAATGGCTAATAATATGTACTTGAAGCCATGCGAGTTCGGAAAAGGGCCCATAAAATTGATGCCCCAGACATTGAACACTTCTACAACCATGAAGGGCTGGAGTGGCATCATGTCTATCCTAGTCATAGAACCGACCGACTGGCATCATTTGCAGTGTTCGGCGTATTTGTGTGTATCTCTGAAGATGGTTGGCCAGAAAAATCCTGACTGCAAAATTTTTGCAGTAGTTTTCCATCTTGAGAAATGACCACCACAAGAATCATCGTGGCAAAAAGATAACACACTAGGGATCTCAGAATCTGGGATGCATCTTCGAATAATCTGGTCCGCTCCAATGCAGAAGAGTAGTGGGTCATCCCAGAGGTAGTATTTGGCTTTTGTACTGAATCTGAGTTTCTGGTCCTTGGATAGATTCGCGGGAATCTTGCCTACAGAAAGGTAGTTCGTGATATCTGCATACCAGGGAAACTCAACAGAATGAACTGCCAAAATAGATTCATCTGGAAATTGCTTGTGGATAGGCAGGGAATAAGGAAATTTCTTGGGAGCATCGAACTTTGTGGTGCCGCCGCCGCCACCACCTCCTCCTACCATGGGGTCACACGGTAGATGTTGAAATCCCTATGATAGAAGACATCAGAACAGTCGAACTGGTGCTGAGAGGAGCTCTAGGAGGAGAGGTGATGACTGGTAACCCGTCCTTGAACATGATCCATCAATTAGTAAGCTCGCTATCCCTGGCGGCCGATGGCTGGAAGATTGAGTTCCTCTCCCCCACGTGATTTGTGTTGTTTGATTTGGGGATGTTGGATGTAGAACGTCTGCGGTTTCGATCGAGTGTGTATGAGGATTGATGGTGATATGGAGATTGGTCTCTCCTTTTGATGGGTCCTTACTTGAGCGGCCACCACAGAGGGTAGGCTCTAGATCGAGGAGACTGGGGATCAGGGGTCTGCCTCTACAACTGAGATCGAAAGATGTGGTGGCGACCATGATAGCAGGTTTTGCTACGTTGGCCGAAGATGCTAAGGTTGGTCTAATGGAGGGTGATGGTCAGGTTCTGAATGTATGGTGGATGTTTTCAAGGTAGGTTCTGTCCTTGAGAGGCTAATACTCCAATGTGGGGGTAGCTCGTGGCTACTAATCTTAGGCTTTATAGTGGGTGATTCTGTTGGGGAGAACTGTCAGGATAAGCTGACGTATGTGGAGGTTGTGGGTAAGGAGGTTGCTTTGTAGTAGACAGGCAGGCTGACTCTTGATGAGGCGCCTAAGCCTAAGAAGCGTAAGGATCACCACCACCTTCGGGAGAAGGAGGAAGTGATGGATGTGGCATTGGTGGAGACAGTCGTGGTTGAGGAAATGGTAGTAGCCAAGCCAATGACAGATATAGCTAAAGAGTGGGTCCTACAAGAGATTTCAAATAATCCCATGAGACTCCAATCCAATTTACAAATTATAGAAGGTCTGAAATTTGGAGCTGGGCCAGCTACCAAGGCCTGTGTGGGCAGATCTCTTTACAAGCTTAGGTAGAGGAGACTGAACACAGCTGTGAAACTTGATGAAAATGCCATTGCTGCTATCATGAAGGTTGGCAAAGTCCAGAACTTGAGTAGGGGGATACCCAAGGAGGATGATGAGAGTCCTCACATGGAACATGCATGGGTTGCATGACAAGAGCCGGAGGGCTTCCCTCTCGATATATCTGAGAGTGTGGGAAATTGATTGTGCCATAATCCAAGAGACACACATTTAGAGTGAGGATGACAGGGTCTGGAATGACTTGAAGAATGCGGGGGTGACTGAATGTGTGATGCTCAACTCACAAGGTAAATCTGGTGGCATTGTTTTGTGGTGGAGAAAGGCTTATTTACAGGTGCTGGAGGTGCATAAAGTTAGGCATATGGTGACATGTAAATTCAAAAGGTGTCAGGGGGAAGCTATGTACTACATTACTGGTGTGTATGCACCATGTGTTGCATCTATGAGGCACGAATTGTGGGAGGACTGGGATGCAACTGCAGAACTCATACAAGGGGTTGCGTGGCTGGTGGGTGGGGATTTTAATTGTGTTTTGACAGGAAGGGACAGGTCGACTGTTGTGGTGGATAGTGCATCCCTTGGATTCCAGCTAATGGTTCAAATTGTTGGTTTGAGTGAGTATCTGTCCTCTCGAACTGAATTTACCTGGAGAAATGGAAGTGGCCTTATGTCAAAGATTGACAGATCTTTTGGGAATGCCTGTCTTCTAGACATGTTTCAACTATCTGCTGTGTCTGGGTTGGAACGCCCTTTCTCAGACCACACCCCCTGGTCTGGGATAGTGGGGAACAAGTGCACATAGGTTCATATTTCAAATTTAAAAGGTCATGGCTAAGAGAACTGAGATTTCGTGAGATGCCTGAGGTGTGGTGGAGGGCCAAGCATGTGGAAGGATCGGCAACTATCAAACTTGCTTCCAAATTGGCTGCTATGCACATAATGATTAAGGAATATGGGGCTGCGGTGTCTACTTTAAGGCAACAGAGGCATTTTGAGGCATTGATGAAAATCCAAGGCTTGGATACAAAGGAGGAAATAGGTCCCTTATCTGACCACGAACTTGAAGCTAGAAGAATGTGGCAACGGGTGGTGGTGGAGGAGGACTTAAAAAGGGAGATGGATTAGAGGGAATGATCAAGGCAACTTTGGCTCAAAGAGGGTGATGCCAACATGAAATTTTTCCACCTTACAGGCAACTCTCGTAGAACGGTGAACATAATTTCTTCCATAGTCAAGGATGGGAAGAGAATGACCTCTATGCAAGAGATTAGATCAGAGGCCATCAAATATATAGGGATTCTTCATGGGCAACAGATAGAGGTGTGTGGAGGATGGCTACGAGTGATGCACCTAGAGTCTCAGATGAACAGGCCTCCAGGTTGACAGGTACCATCACTGAGAAAGGAGTTGTGGATGCCATAAAAGACTTAAACAATGAAGGCTCTCCTGGACCTGATGGCATTCAAGTTTTTTGGTATAAGGAAATGTGGAACTTGCTTGATAATGAGGTGATGGATGTTATCAAAGAGTTTGAGAGAGGTAACTTTGGCTTTGATAAGATCAACAGATCTTTTCTTTTCTTGTTGCCAAAGGTACAAGGAGTAGAGAAGTTCCCTAATTTCTGACCTATTGCTCTTTCAAACTCAATTTACTTAGTGGTGAGCAAGATTTTTTTTGAAACAATAAGGAAATCTATCATGCAACGATAGCAATCTAGGAGAGCATTTTATTGATTAAGGTAAAGACAGGGTTACAAAATAGATCCCACAAATGTATGAGAGACCAGCATACATTTACAATTTGCTCCACACATACTGTCCTTTCTTGAAACAAAAAATCATTTCTCGCTCTCCACACACACCACATAACAACTACCATATGACAGGGCAATTTGTCATCCAGTAAAAAATTTTTCCACAAATCATCTCAAATGGGGAGTGGTTCCCTGCAAACTCTTCTCCACACAACATCAGTGACCATGCATGAAGAAAAGATATGAGTGGATCTATCAGTAGGCAAACCACATAACAGGCACGATTGTAAGGTAGCACCCATTCTTTTATGTCTAAGATCACCTGTCACCAATCCATCTTTCCTGCAAAGCCATAGAAAAATCTAGACTTTAATTGGGATCTTTAATAGCCATAATTTTTTCCCTACCGCATCTGCCTCCATGGAATTGGAATGCCTCATGATCTTTTCATATTCTCTAGCGGGAGTGAAAATTCCATCCCACCTATATTTATCTTCAATACCAGGCAATGCCTAAAGGCCATCAGATCCTACTCCAGGCATGTCCTTTCCTCCCATGTTCTTGTGCCTTCTCTGCGATAGTCACCTTCGTCAAGCCTCCAAGAATCTTCCCCATTAGACCAAAACCTGCATACTGAGTCCCCTTTATTCATGTCAGCTGCATAAGCTCTTGGGTAGACTTCCTTCAGTTGGCCCAATGATGACCACTCCTCCTGCTAGAACTTGAATGAACATCCATCGCCTAAGATAGGCTGAAACATCTGCCAGTTGTTCTTCATGGTTTGAATCACTAATTTCTAGAAAGAGGACGATTTAAGTAGTTGGAGCCAGATTAGAGAGCTATGTGAGCTGCCCTAGTTCTCTTTAACAAGAGCAACCCAATTCTTATTCTCATCATTAAGCAATTTGATGGCCTACTTAAGTAACATGGCATCATTGAACTCCTTAAGGGATTTTATTCCCATACCACCCTGTTACTTTGGCATACATAGACTATCCCACTTCAAGGCTTGTAAAAATTTACCTTCATGAGTTTTTCCCTTCCAGAAGAACTGCTTCAGCATCACATCAATGTGTTTCCAGATGGACTTGGGTACTTTAAACATAGAAAAAAAGAATACAGGGATGGAAGTTATCACTGAATTCAAATGAATAAGTCTGCCTCCTTTGGATAGATATCTGCTACTCCATCCTTGTAACTTGACAGATATTTTATCAAACAGAGCATTCCAGTCACTCTTCTTTAATTTAGTACATTTCAGTGGTTGACCCAAGTATCTAATCGGGAGAGTAACCAGGGAAGTACCTAACATGGAGGAGATGGCCTTTTGTTCATCACCAGTTAGACCAAAACACACCAACGAAGATTTATCACCATTCAATTTCAAGCCAGATATTTCCCCAAATATCTCTACCATATGGAGCAATGCTTGTGCTTCTTGTTCATTCCCCATTACAAAAAAAAATTGTATCGTCAGCATATTGCAAGACAAGAGCCAGGGCTCTCCTGTTGGAGATGGTGTATCCTCTGATGATACTGGCCTCCGACAATCTGCGAGCATACCTCACCAAAGTGTCCACCGCAAGGTTAAATGTAAGTGCTGCAAGTGGGCATCCCTATCTAACACCACATTGTGGTTGGATCCACATCCCACAAGGCCTACCATTAATTAAGGGTGAGAAAGAAGCGGTGGTGATGCATCTTTTCATCCATTGCAGCGATATAACTGGAAACCCCCTTCTCTTGAATACTTCCCATAGGTACTGCCACGACAGCAAATCATATGCCTTCCGAAAATCTACCTTCTAAAGGAAAGCTTTACACTTTCTCCTGTGCCAACCCATCACCATCTCCTGTGCCATAACGAAGGATTCTTGCAATGATCTATTAGGGAGGAAAGTGGACTGCACTAGGAGTATGTGGTCTTGTAGAACCTTCCTTAATCTGTTTGCTAGAACTTTACTCACCAACAAGTATATGGAATTAGACAATGCGATTGGTCTAAAATCCAAGAAGCTATCTGCACCTAGCATGTTTGGGAGTAAAAAAAGGTATGATCTATTTATTTTATCAAAGCCATGATTTCCCCTTTGAAATTCCCCAACTACCTCCATCACCTCCCCTTTTAGTACAATCCAAAACTCTTTGTAGAAGAAGACTTGTATTCCATCTGGACCCGACGATCCTTCATTATTCAGATCATTAAGAGCTTCCAGCTCTTCTTTTTTAGAGATGGGAGTCACCAAACTGCCAGCCTGCTGTGCAGAAATTCGAGGAAAGACTGCTCTTGCCATCTTCCATACCCCCCTTCCTGCAGCCCGAAAAGTGTCCCTGAAGTATCTGACGGCTGTATTCCTCCTAACAAACGAGAAATAAACCATCTTTATTCCACTTCAAGACCAACTTCCAAGCTAAACATGAAAAGAAGGTTATTCCATGTGTTATTCCTCCAACCAACAATTCCATGTGCAATTCCCCATTTTCTTATTCATGCACAATCTGATATTTCCTGATCGTCCACAATAATGGAGGATATAAGATTGTCTTCTTCATGCACTAGTTGCTAAATGGAAATATTTGGTATTGGCATCCCCCTCTTTGAGCCAAAGTTGACGTGAACGCTCGTGCCAATCCATTTCCCTTTTTATGTCTTCCTCAGTCACAATCTCCTGCCATTTTTCTCTATCCAGCAGCTCCTGATTGGTCAGAGTGGCAGACTCCTTAATGTCCAGCTGCTGTACTACCGCAAGAGCTTCACTACGCTTTTGGTCTCTTAGCACAACCACTATAGATCCATATTCTTTTAGCATGGCGCGCAATGATGCAAGCTTTGTAGCTACCTTGATAGTTGCAGTGCCCTCGACCTGATTGGACTTCCACCAAGTTTCAACCATTTCATGGAACCCTGGTTCTCTAAGCAAAGACTTTCTAAGTTTAAAGTAGGACCCAACATGGTTGTTTTCTTTGCTGTCCCAGACCAACTGAGTGTGGTCGGAAAAGGGATGCTCCAGACCTACCACCGAGGATAATTAGAGTGTGGTGAGCAAGATACTGGCAAATAGATTGAGGTTAGTCCTACAGAACCTGATTCACCCTATCCAATTAGCTTTCCTTCCCAACAGATCTTTGCAAGAGTCTTTTATTATGGCCTAGGAGATGGTGTGTGGTTGGTGTAGAAGGAAGTGTAAAGCCTTTATGTGGAAAGTGGATTTCTAGAAGGCCTATGACTCTGTATCGTGGCCATATTTATGGGAGGTGTTTAAGAGAAGAGGGTTTCCTCCCCTCTGGATCCAATGGATGAAGCATTGCATTACAACTACTTTTTCTCCATTGATCAATGGCAAACCCTGTGGGGCTTGGATTCAGCCACGGTGTAGTGTTAGGCAAGGTTGCCCACTTGCTCCATTGGTTTTTAATCTTGCAGTGGATGGTCCTGCTAGATATGCTTACAAACTAGCTGAGGCTGGAGTTATTAGAGGATATTCATTATCCAACAGGAGAGCTATGGCCTCTACAATCTAGTATGCAGACGACACAGTCATTTTTGTTGAGGGGACAATTACTGAAGCCCAAGCATTAGGACACATGGTTAAAATCTTTGGGGACATTTTAGGTCTGAAATTGAATAATGAGAAGTCTACCTTGGTATGCTTTAGTCTTAGTTAGCAAGAGCAGGATGCACTCTCAACCACTTTGGGAACACCTCGGACCAAGTTTCCAATCAGATACTTGGGGCAACCCTTGAGGTGTTCAAAATTAAGGAAGAGCAATTGGAATATCTTCTATGACAAGATTTCCATCAAGCTGGAAGGATGGAACAGCAAGTTCCTATCCAAGTGTGGAAGACTCATCTTTTTAAACTCTGTTATTATCTCTATCCTAGTCTTTTACCTCTCCTTCTTCAAAGCCCTGAAGTCTATTTGGAAATTCATGGATTTGATGCAAAAGTGATTCTTCTGGAAGGGTGCACAACATGAGGGTAGATACATGCAACCGCTGAAGTGGGAGCAGCTATGTTGTCCCAAGGAAGAAGGTGGGTTGGGGATTAAAGCACTTAAAAAATTCAATGAGGCTTTATTAATTAAATAGGCTATTATTGTCAGGGCTATTGAGGGGATTCAAAAGATGCATTCGTTGTAGTAATAATTCCTCAAATATAGCTCGAACAATAGATAAAATTTGTAACTTGAATGAAAGTTCAAGGTCGTTCGCTAGGAGCAAATATGGAATTCACATGCTAGTCTCAACAAATAATGTAAATGAGCACAATTAATTACTCAAAATCTAATATGCAATGTATGACATGAGTATAAGAAGAGTAAAAGTAAATCTAGACAAAATAATGGTGATTTGGATCACCAATTATAAGTCTAACACAAAGAACAAATAATCAAATATAATCAAATGAAGAAGCCGATAATCAGATAGATTTTACAAGCAGACATCTTAAGAGACGTTGCTACAGTGCTCAATCTTCCTTTTCTTCTGCTATTTCTTCTTTTTCTTCTCTTCTTTGGCTCTTCTCTTCTTCCTTCTCTTCTTTGGCCCTTTTGATGCATAAGGGGGAACTCTCCTCTAAAATCGACTAAGTGTCGAGAACACTGAAGAGCAAAATCCCCCTTAACCCCATGTTCCCTCTCTCTTCCTTCTCTTCCTCCCTCAGGGATAACCAGGTAGTCGGGTATGTGCACACCCAAGTCCAGGGTCATTGGCGTGGTGTATTGACCAAGGAGTGAGTACAGGTTTAGGCGGGTCGGGTCATGTGAGTAGGTGTGAGAGGGGACCTCACCCCCAGTGTTACTTGAGGTGATAATCCCAAGTGACAAAAACAATATATGCACAGCTGGGTGGCCTCCCACGAACGATGTGGGACTATGTCCCCATCCTTCTACTCGTATGCTGCAGTGAAGGTGCTTCTGCTCAATTGGATGGCTACAACTGATGGAGGTCTCAATCGAAGACCTGGGATGATTCTTGGAGGTAATGCACATCATATGGAGGTGGAACCTAGAGCTGTAGGTGCTAAAGAGTGAGCTTAGAGCTTACTTGATGCTCGTTGTTAATGGTGCTGGGGACCTGCTAACCTGAAACATAAACAATGGCCTTTCAGCCCTATCAAATGAGTTCAGTAGCTCCGCCGTGGGACGGTGAACATGGTGGTGTGCGTGGTGTAGCGCAAGGATGTGTGTTGGTGGCTGGCATTGGCAGAACTGGACGGAGGAACGTGGGTTGCTCGGGGGTGTGCTTGTGTGGACAATGGAGCGAAATAGGAGAGGGGTTTGATTGGTGGAGTTGTGGCGAAGGTTTTGGGAGTTGTGGAGAGGCATGTGGATGGGTGTAATGATGGAGGTGCCTCACCGGAGGAGTGGTCAGAGATGGGGAAGATGAGGGTGATTGACAGCGTCTAGGGGATATTTTTGGTTTCTGAGGGTGTAAAGCTAACCTAAGAGAACTAAGGAAACTAACTACCTATTCTAAGTGGACGAAAGGAGGGAGAATGACTCCAGCTTTGATTGGCTGTTGTCGGGGAAGACAAGACTCTAGTAGGTGGTAACGATGGTGACGATGGAGGTTAGGAAGCTCTTGCTAGTATGGCAAAGAGAGGAAGAGGTAGTGGGGAAGGAATCTGCCGTTGGTATTACAGACGGATGATGAAGGAGATCAGGAAGAGTTGTCGAAGCTCGTAGAGTTTCTTGACCAGAGTGGAGAGAGGAAGGAGGGGGCTTCACGATCGGTATCAAGCTTGAGAAGCATGGCTTTGCATTGGGCATGCTTATATATGCCGTAGAGAGAGGTTTGAGGTTTGGGAAGCAAGCTTCCAGGCTTGGAAGGCTTGCCAGAGTAGGAAACCCATGAGATACCCGAATCTCTCATGCATTCGCATGAGAGATTGGGAAAGTTGTTGGGCTTAAGACTGGATTCGTTGGAAAGAGAACTTCTCAAGGAATCTGCCTTCCAAATTTTGAAGGGATTAATTGATTAGAGGAGTTCTCTTCAATCAAAGGTCACTAGAGAAGGATTCCTCCACAATAATAGTGGAGGGACCTATTTCCAAACCGTGATGACAATGATAGGGGTCTGTTTGTAATGAATTCGAACATTAGGGGCATATGTGTGAGGGAAAAGACTCAAACAGGACCAAATTGCAAACTAGGTCAAGATGATCTCATATTGGACCAAAGTTTTGATACAAACATAATTTAGACATAAGGAATCCAATGGTGAAGTTGGATTTTAGTTTTGACCTAGTTTGGCTTGGCAATTTATGAAAAAATTCAAATTAGGGTAATAGTTTGTCTATAGCTCTATTTTAGGTCAAGATGGGTTCTGATAGTCAATTTAAAGATGTCAAATCCTAGAGAATATTTTTCCATGATTTTTAGAGGGTTTAGGTGAAATTTATCCTAGCCAGAACCTCAGTAAATTAAGCAAGTCTATTTTTAGGGTTTCAAATGTCATTTAATTCTTGAAACACGCGAAAACCTATTTTTGTCTATATGGACCTACTTGTTAGACATTTAAGACTATTTGACCTTTAATTAACCTTTGAGAAATCCCATGATTGTTCTGCAATTGAGATATGTTGTTAAAACTACTTTCTTACCCAAATTTTACTATATTTCTCCCAGAATGATTATGTAATGAATTATGGTCCTCTGACGGTTATGTAGGAGCATTTAATGATGGAATATAACTAATTAAAACTAGGTATGGATAATGATGACATTATCATCAGCCATTAAAATTATTAGTAGGGAGGAAAAATTATGGATTGAACTTGTTAGAGAGGAATATGGCAGCTCTAATAGTGCACTGAGGAGATTATACCCTTCCAAACCATCTCCATTTTGGCATTCTGTTACTTAGGCTATCAAGAATAATTGGCACTTATTGCAACCTATGCTTGGAGATGGTAGCGCTTTCAATTTCTGGAGGGAGCAGTGGTCGTCGCTGGGCATCTCGAAGGAATCCTATCTGTGGGTATACTCGACTGCAGTTAACATAGAAGGTGTGGTGAGTAGCTGTTGGTCTGAGTCAAGAGGTTGCTGGCAATTGAATGAATTTGAAACCATCAGGGAGGGAACCCAGTTATGGGAAGAGAGACAAAACTTGCTTTCAGACTTGCAAAGCATTAGACCAAAGTCTGGCGTGGAGGACACCTATGCATGGGATGGCATCTATATGGCTCAATGTGCCTATGGAAAAATCATGAATTCTGATAGTGGTATGGGGAGTGATCACATTGACAAGAAACTTTGGCTATTGAAGGTTCCCCTCAAGGTGCAAATTTTTCTCTGGTTTTGTAGAAGGGAGGGCTTGATCACAGGGGACCTTAGATAGAAGTGGATTGGTGCAGCACTGCATGAATGCCACGTATATGAGATGCACACCGAGAGTTTAAACGGCATGTTTTCCTCTCATTTGATTACGGATACAATTTGTAGAGAAACTTGCCAAGAGCTGCTCCTGTCATGGGAGTCCTTGTGGCATAACTTTTTGATACCTAGGATGCCACACCTATGCATGGCCATGACCCTTTGGTGCGTGTGGAGGGCGAGGAATGAGAGACTACTTCAGGAGAGACCAATATGCTGTAAGCAAATTGTAAATGAGTGCTAGTCCCTCATACATAGTGAAAGAGCGATGTTCATTTTTGTTGAAAACATTAACATAAAATGACGTGTCGTTGTATTTAATCGTGTGGTCGAAAATCGCTTTTCAAAACATTCTAATTTTTAGGATCTAACTACGAATAGCTAAGTCGTCTCCACAGGGAGGAATTAACCTATCAAACATGAGTAATGATGTATCAAGTAATCGAGAATTTCAACGGATGTGCATGCTAATTAGTATTCTCATTTCCGGCATAAATTCTCAATTTAGATAATTAAGCAAGAATCTAAGGGTGCACATGCAAAATCACCACTATGTAATATCATGTAAAATAATGATCTTGATACTAGTAAACACTGTAAATACTATTTTCTAGAATATAACTTGTTTACCATAATATCTATGACATGCATTAAATCATTCATGTGAGATATGCATATGCAAATAATTTAGATGAAGTATAAGGAGAGCTATGCAAATTCACCTCAATAATGTAATGCCTTAAATAAATGAATAGCAACATCCACAATGGTATTTAACGTAAATACTAATTGAGGTGTTACTGTAGAAAAATAGGGGATTTTGTTCCCCTCGTGCACACGCGAAGGAGGTGTGGCTAGAGGCGCGGTGCTCAGAGTAGATCAACCGGGATGCAGGATTCGCGTTGGTGGTCGTGGAGTCGATGGAGGTGGCCGACGACAGCCGGTCGAAGCTTTGGATGCTGTCGGCTGTGGCTTGCGCATGCACTTGCATGGACAGCGAGAAGGTCTGCTGCGAGCGTGGGCGGCCTTGTGAGGGCAAGGCGAAGTCAATGGCGTTGTTGAAGCGAAGCTTCGTGGCACGTGGAAGTGGCTGTACTTGGAGGTGGACAACCGGCAATGGGTTCCTTCGTGGAAGAAGATGAACAGTGCGGTGTGAGACGTGTTGCGAGTGGTGGTTTAAGCGCAGCTGGCCGTGGTTGTGTGCTCGCATTGTGCACACTGCACAGTTGTACGCTGCGCGGTTGCACGCTGCACGTGGCTGCAAGGGCACGGCTCCTACACTGTGGCCGTTCGTGGCTGATGGGTGCGGTGCCTGTGGGTGCTGGCGAGGTTGCAAGGGCACACATGCGCGGTGGACAGGCTGGCTTGGGAGGATGAAGCTGATGCTGCTGCCTGGTAGGCATTGTGCAAGGGGGTGGCTGCGTGTGTGCATTGATCGCGGCGTTGAGGAGTGGTGGTGTTGATGGATTCGACTGGAGGAGCAGTAGCAGGAGGTTGAAGAAGAAAGCAGAGAAGATGAAGGTGGTAATGGTGGAGGGAGCGGCTGACGAGCACCACCTCGTCGAGCGGAGGTCGAGGGTAGCTTCGGTCCACGATGCAAGCTTGAAACACAGGGTGCACTTGTTCCACAATGGTGAGAGGGAGAAGATCCCCTCCAGGGGAGGAAGATCAGCCTCTCACCTCGGTGGATGCAGCCTCTTTTTGAACAAAACTCTCCTCCTTTTCCTTCGGTTGCAAGTATCTCCAACTACTCGCGACGATCGCGAGTGGTTGGAATGGCAGATAAGCACGGGTGGTTTCTTCTTCAGACGTCTAGCAAAAGCATTAGACGTCTTAAAAAAATGTAATGCCGTGAATTTGTGACAGCAATTCCAGATGTCCAATCGAAGTCCCAGACGTCTTATATAAGTAAAAATGAGCACCTGATTCTTGTACCTAGACTGCATTCATCAAATAAATTATATTAGCATAACATATGCTATTAAATGTAAAATTGAAGCACAAAATTAAATGCAAGCCAAGGTGAATTGCCATATAACTCCTGATTAATTAACAACTAAGAACAAATAATTAAATAGTACTTAAGCTAAATAATAGTGCACAAAAGTGGACTTATCAAATGCCCCCATGCCTAAGTTTTGCTAGTCCCGAGCAAAAATGAAAAATAATAGAAGTAATCAGAAGATTTCTTCTTTTCTTATTTCAAAACTTTAGAGATCCAGACAAATGTGACATGATAATAGCCTAAGTAACAGATCTAAGTGTAAAAGCCAATTTGCATTGGGAGTTCATACTTCACCCTTGGTAAATATTGCTGTCGGGATAGGCAACTACTTCCCTTGAGGATAAAGCAGAAGATAATCTGTAATTTGACCCCGGCGTTTGGCTTAGGTAGGAGATATCGAGTTGAATGGATTTGTATTTGGTAGCGCACACTCATCTGGTGCTACATGTAGTCTAGTACTACAGACTCTAGATCTCTAGACTATTAGACAAGTCAACTCAGAGAGAGGCTAAACAACTATGCTCTCTTGATGTTCCTAGGCGCTCACTTTTTTTTTTCTTTTCTGAGATCACAAATCTTGCCAGATTTAGTAATTGTACTCATTGTTTGGTAGCCTCACATGGCATCCACACATCAATTAAAGTCCTAATAATTGTACAACTAAGTTAGAGTCCTCAACCAGTATTCGGGCGATCAGAAGTACTGAAAGGTAGGTATGGGTCATATTTGGTGGAACGCGATAGGTGTTTTTGTTCCCTCAGAAATAATGTTATAATGATAACCTAGACTCTTTTCTTCTTCTTTTCTCTCTCTCTTTTACTCTTCTTTTTTATTATTATTACTATTATTATTATTGTTTCTTCTTCCTCTTTTCTTTTTTTTTGTTTATTTTTATTTTTGTTTCTTTTTCAATCAACACAACACAATACAGACTTTTATTTATGAGGCATTATTAGGGATGATGATGGTCAAGAGGATATTGTGTGGCTTATTTGGTGGAAGTGCCTATTCTCGGCATTGGGAAGGAATGGATAGGATAGGCATATTTCTGACCTTTGACACTATTACCTTCCTACAATCGAGGACTATATGAAGGACGGTCATAACCATCCACCATAGTCAAAGCTTTATCAAGACTCAATCTCTATGTATTTGCCTTATTTGGTGACTCTCAGGAATTCACACAAAGTACGCACACAGGAACAGAGAGTGAAAACTATGCCAACTCCGAAGTATCATTGATTAGCCCATAGTTGTGGGCTATTTAAGTATTTAAGTGCCTACACATTAGGTTAATTCTAACATTTATTTAGTATAAATTAGGATGTAAATAGATTAATTCATAGTTTCAATCTAATTACATAATCCATACATTGCATTCATATCTTAAGTGCATTTAGAATTAGCTTAAAATAACATTCATCTAATTAGATAACCAATTAGGTATATTATTTTTATTAACATAGAAGTTGAGGGTCTATACATAAATAACCCTAATATTTTAATAATATTTTCTTTATTCGTCTTCTTTCAGAATGGCTGGCTGCCGCTCCAACGCCCGGGTGATGCAATGAAGAAGCCATTCAAGGGGGAGCGGATGTGGTGGATCTGGTCGGCCGCTGATTTCAAATTTGTTCAGACCACTACAAAAGGAGCACGGAGGCAGCCGAGCTCAGGAGGCCTCCGCCACCGACCCACCACTGTGCAGAGAGAACCTCTCTCTTCCACTCCACACTGCCGGCCTCTACCGTGGCGGCGAGTCTCCACCACCGTGGGCGTGTGGTGTGACAGGCCACACCGCCATCCGGAGCTCGTCCGCATTACCGTGAGCACCCTAGCGTGCATCTTCCTCGCCGTCGTCGCAGACCACCACCACCGAGCTACTGATCAGCCACCCTCTCAGTAACTTAAGACGTCTGGGAAATTTCCCAGACGTCTGAAGTTACCCGCTCACCTCCACTTCCTCAGCCTGCACTCTCCAACCGGCCACCAGACCGCCTGCACCCTCCACCGCTCACCGGCTGCAGACCTGCGCACGCCTGCAGATCAGCCCGCGCTCTCCTCCAACGCCTGCAGACCAGCCTGCAGCATCCTCCAACAGCCTCCTGTAGCTTCCACCGCACACGCCAACCGCCTGCAGACCCTCCGCCCACGCCAGCTTCCACCGCACACGCCAACCGCCTGCAGACCACCGCGCCAGCGCCCTCCTGCAGACCCTCCGCGCGCCCACGCACAACCGCCTGCAGACCCTCCGCGCACCCACGCACAACCGCCTGCAGACTGCCCAACCGACCACCGCGCACGCCAGCCGCACACGCCAGCCGCAGCAGTGCCCACGGCAGCGGCAGCAGCCACCCCTGCAGCAGCAGCAGGCGGTGGACTTCACGCCAATAGGCTGCGCAAGCTGCTGGCTGCAGCACCTCCGCCGGAGCTCGTCCGGCCACCTCCGGCCGTCACGCGACTCGCCGCCACCACTGATTCGAAGCCCTTGATCCAAGGGACCTCCTCCGAGCTTCCCGCGCCCGGCCATCGGCTCCTCGTCGCGCAAGACAACGGGGAAAAATTCCCCTGTTTTGCTACAGTAAAACGTTAATTAAAATTTACATTTTGTGCCATTGCCACATTTTAATCATATTCTATTCACTCTGCATTGCGGAAAATATCCTGTAGTTTCTCATAATTGCCATTTCAGCATTGTTTCTTGCTTAAACCTTAATCTAAAGGCAATCTTGGCTTGGTTCTTATCCAAATTGACTACGAACAAACATTTTTAAGTGGTGCGAATTTTAATACGTTATTGCCTCCCTGTGGATACGACCCGCTCCTCTGCGAGTGGTTATTTCTTGTTAAAAATTGATTAGTCGATTTTTCCACCACATTAAACTACAAACGACTTAAAAGTGAAAGATCGAACAGTCAAATGGCGTCGTTGCCGAGGAGGCAACAGACGCAATAATTTCTCCTAATTTTTTTTATTATTTGTCAATTGCACAGAGATTTGACCATCTATTATTTTCTTTTCTGTGCGAGAAATTTTGTGCAAGAATCAGCCACTGTGAGAGGCGACCCTTGACATCGCCAGACGAGAAGTGGACAAGCAATTTTGAAAGGAGGAGAAGGACGAGGATGCGACGGACACCATTGTATTTAATCGCTAATTTAATTAGAATAGAATTAAGACTGTAGACTTAATTTTTCATTACAGATAGTTTGAAACCCTTGTTCTGGAGCAAATTTTGAGGGGTTTGTTCCCCGATTTTGTTTTGGGCCCGTGTTGGGTAATTTTTGGGAGCCTGTTCCCTTTTCTTTAGATTTAGGTTTATTTTTCTATTATTTCTTTTATTTGCTTGTGCATAAGTAGTTCTAAAAAAAAATAGAAAAAAGAAAAAAAAAAAAAAATGAGCTGCCTGCTAGAAGCTGCCTGCCCTAGGACGAACCATTTAGGTCTGTATGAGCAGCCTCTAGATTTGTTTTTCTACATTGCATGCATTTTTGCATCGAAGATCGCTGGAGGCAAGGTACACATTCTCTTACTTTGCATCCTATTTTTGATCACGCATTGCATTTGGGATTTAATGCGAAGACCACTTAATCTGTACTGAATAAATCTAACAAGTGGTCACATTTTTTAGAAAAAGGACTAATTCAAGGAAGGATATTTTAACAACCAAGGATTTGATTTTCAAACTTGGCGTGCGATTCAAAGTTCAAAATCCTTTACGGTGTATGCACACTTATTTCACTTGCACCACGGCACGCTTCTAGACACTCCTTAGGTTTGGAAATACTAGGACAAGAGCCCTCCTTTCGTTGGATTCTGAAGTGTTCGGAACTTGAGATCAAAGGTTTTGTAAATCCAAAGAGGGGGATACCCTGTCACGGATTTTTGGGGGTAGTTGAGGAGCACCGCGAAGGCTTAGGCCTACTTGCATCCCTCGATCTTCCATCTTTGGATTTACTTGACCATTTGAGATTTAGGGAAGAACACCTAAGCTCCAACTAGGTCTTTTTAGGCGAGCCGTAGGTCGACAATAGGCGCGTAAATTGATTAAACAAATTGTATTGTCACCTGCAATCTGACTTAAAATCAAAAGCCTAAATTGGGAAAGACCTAAAAGGTCCTTTTTGAATTGTGTCTTGCTTGGGGAATTCTGATTGAAGTGTGAGTTAGAATGGACCACATTGATTTTCATCCTTTCACATCTTGCCCACACCCTCACCCCCACTCTGCATCCTTCGATCCCAGACGTCGAGATGGTCCATTCCTTGATGGACATAATGACAATCATTGGGATCCGTTTTACTCCTATTATAGGAGTATTGGCCTAGTTAAGCCCCAAATTAGTGAGCAGAACTCAGGAGCGGGATTTGCTTTGCCCAATATCCCACATACCAAAGAAATACCCAACCCACCCTCCCTGAAAACTTATAATGGTTGGACAAACACTCCTGGGTACTATAAGCCTGAGCCTAACTTCTCTTATGATAGAAATGACCTCTCCTCTTTGAAGATGGAAATACAGAAAATGCAAAATGAAATGAGTGAATTGTTAGGAGAATCTTTGAGAGCAGGCCAACAAGAAAAAGATGAAATTAGCCACCCAATCTGCCCCATTGACGATGACGTACACCCCTCTACAATAGATGCATCTCCCGTGGGAAAGCTACACTTTAAGTTGAAGGGAAATTCTGGGGAGAATAGCTACTTTTCGAGGATCGATTTTGAAACCTCCCCATTAGATGACACTTCCTTGAGAGATCTACAATTTAGGTGGGAGGAAAATACACATGAAAGTAGCTATGCATTGGATGAAGAAAGGTGGCAACCCGAGGAAGATGATGATAAGGTTGAGTATCCACCTGAATTATATTGGAGTCAAAAGAAGGGAATGATGGTACCATTGGAAGACCTCGACCCAAATGATAGTATTTTCGTGACATTTGATGAAGTGGGTCAAAGTCAAGTTGTTAATCCTACCCTCCCTTTTGATCACGATATGGAACTCAAACCCACCCTTAGGGAACCTAACCCTAAAGAAATTGACCTATCTGCGGAGTCTGATGTAACCAATGTAAATAATTTACCTCAGATAGAGCACCCTAGGGGATCTGCTGAGATATTAAATGATTCTAGACCTCGGGTGCATGATGAATTGTGTGATGAGGAGGAAGATGAATTATATGAGGAACCTACATTCAAGATTTGGAGTGACACTAAGGGTGATTATGTCTTATTTGAAGAGTTAGCCCCTGAGGATGTCACAAATTTGACCAAATTAGGTTTCCTTGGCACACCCATTGATGATATTTCTCCTCATGATAAAATGATGGAAAATTTGGAAGCAATTTCTAAGATTTATGTGGATTCACATATAGACTCCGGGGAAGATTTGAGTAAAGAATAAAAACCCGGGGATGACATTGATAGGATAATCCCTAGATCTGTTGCTTCCAACCTGCCTTCATTCACTTCGAAGTCACCCTCTGATTCGCTTATATTTGAAAGTGAAATTGTGACTCCTAATGAAGAGCAGGAAGATCCACGTGATGGTGCAAGGAATGCTAGGGATGAAATTGAGGATTTAGAAAGAGTGTTTGGGATGGACACCAAGCTGATTAAACCCAACCTAGATCTTATGGCCATCCCACAACCTCGTAACTTGGACACCCTAGACGATCCTTGCCTTAGAGAATTGCTCATTTTTGTTCTGACTAGGGGGCTTAACAGACCAATATTTTCTGTAATGGAGTATCGGGTATGGATTGATGATTTCTTTAGTCAGTCCATTACCCTGGGGGTTTATCTCTATACCATTCCTTCCCCATTATTTTTGGAGGATCCTTGTCATCCTACCCCTACCCCTTTGGAGGTTATTTTAACTGTTTATCTTTTAGAACCTCTTCTGGTGACCTGGGAAGATTTCATTCCCATTTTAGTTGGGCGAGCATTTGCTATCGGGATTCATCATCAGCTCGCCAACATCCTAGGTTACCTATTTTCTAGGCCAACTTTGCTTTGCTCATTTTTAGGGCCTATTTCTGCAATTCTTGAACCTGATTTGCAGGTTCTTCGGCTATTCAGCCCAGCTTTGACCCAGGTAATATCCTTCTATGCAATGAGGACATTGCAGATTTTAGGCATGGGGGGGTGTACTTGGGGATATACATAGCATAATTGCATACATTTGTACATATAAAAAAAAAAAAAAAAGTTTTGAGCTTAACTGGCTAAGTCCTGCATTCTTAAGCAAATCAGAACTCTAGCGTAGACTAAATTAATTCTAGGGTCAAACTTTAGAAGCTAAATAAGCTACTAGCTTTAGACCTTTAGGGTCCTTTGTGGACTTAAAAACTTAAGTAGGAGTTAAGTTGCGGACCATTCTTCAAGAGGTTGAGGAAGGGAAGCTAGGGTTTGAGTTAAAAGGTGGGGTAGTACCTGGAGTCTTATTCTACCTTTTGGTTTACGGGTCCTTGTAACCCAAGCATCCAAATTTTTCACACTTGGTCTGGTAATTAACTTAATTTCTGAAAAGAGATTTGGTTCTCTTAGTTTTGACTTAAGAGAGGCTTGAAAACACATTTTGATTGGAAGAGTTCCCGCCGCAGGAGAGGTCGAGTATATACTCACCTTGAGGATGCGATGATAACATATTACCTCCTCGGCGCTTGTCTCTTAGGATATCCATCCTACTGGGGGCATGTAAGCGCATTGCGCGGTTCAGGTACCATGGGCGGCTCTATCTCGAAGTGCCGATTGCCATAGGCCTGAATTCGCTTAAGAAATCCATGGGCGATACTATCCCGAAGTGTCGATTGCCAAGAGTTCTTGGGGTCGTTATGGGCGGTGCTATCTCGAAGCATCGAAAGCCAGGCACCCTTCGAGGTATGGTAATGGGGACAATGAATTCGACACAGACCGTGTTGATAGCTGATCTGAGGTTAGACTTAGAAGAATCAAACAAACAAAAAAAAAAAAAAAGAGGGTGTATATATAAAAAAATTTTCCTTTAACTCAAATAACTCGGACCAATGCACAAGCACGGATGCTTTAATCTCAGGGATCAATAAACTTTAGGGTAGAGTCAGAAATCAGGGAAACTTGTGCTTGCAACTCGTCTTTAGCCGACCTAGTCTGTAACTTAGCAACTACTTAGGAACCTTGGGTTTAGAACCTGAACTTAATATGCTTCTGAAGGAAGACTAAGTGAGTTGACTAGTCTACTTAGAGTGCTAGGTTTCGCTTAATTTTGCTAGGGACTAGCAAAAACTAGGCATGGGGGTATTTGATTAGCCCATAGTTGTGGGCTATTTAAGTATTTAAGTGCCTACACATTAGGTTAATTCTAACATTTATTTAGTATAAATTAGGATGTAAATAGATTAATTCATAGTTTCAATCTAATTACATAATCCATACATTGCATTCATATCTTAAGTGCATTTAGAATTAGCTTAAAATAACATTCATCTAATTAGATAACCAATTAGGTATATTATTTTTATTAACATAGAAGTTGAGGGTCTATACATAAATAACCCTAATATTTTAATAATATTTTCTTTATTCGTCTTCTTTCAGAACGGCTGGCTGCCGCTCCAACGCCCGGGTGATGCAGTGAAGAAGCCATTCAAGGGGGAGCGGATGTGGTGGATCTGGTCGGCCGCTGATTTCAAATTTGTTCAGACCACTACAAAAGGAGCACGGAGGCAGCCGAGCTCAGGAGGCCTCCGCCATCGACCCACCACTGTGCAGAGAGAACCTCTCTCTTCCACTCCACACTGCAGGCCTCTACCGTGGCGGCGAGTCTCCACCACCGTGGGCGTGTGGTGTGACAGGCCACACCGCCATCCGGAGCTCGTCCGCATTACCGTGAGCACCCTAGCGTGCATCTTCCTCGCCGTCGTCGTAGACCACCACCACCGAGCTACTGATCAGCCACCCACTCAGAAACTTAAGACGTCTGGGAAATTTCCCAGACGTCTGAAGTTACCCGCTCACCTCCACTTCCTCAGCCTGCACTCTCCAACCGGCCACCAGACCGCCTGCACCCTCCACTGCTCACCGGCTGCAGACCTGCGCACGCCTGCAGATCAGCCCGCGCTCTCCTCCAACCCCCGCAGACCAGCCTGCAGCATCCTCCAACAGCCGCCTGCAGCTTCCACCGCACACGCCAACCGCCTGCAGACCACCGCGCCAGCGCCCTCCTGCAGACCCTCCGCGCGCCCACGCACAACCGCCTGCAGACCGCCCAACCGACCATCGCGCACGCCAGCCGCACACGCCAGCCGCAGCAGTGCCCATGGCAGCGGCAGCAGCCACCCTAGCAGCAGCAGCAGGCGGCGGACTTCACGCCAACAAGCTGCGCAAACTGCCGGCTGCAGCACCTCCGCCGGAGCTCGTCCGACCACCTCCGGCCGTCGCGCGACTCGCCGCCACCACTGATTCGAAGCCCTTGATCCAAGGGACCTCCTCCGAGCTTCCCGCGCCCGGCCATCGGCTCCTCGTCGTGCAAGACAACGGGGAAAAATTCCCCTGTTTTGCTACAGTAAAACGTTAATTAAAATTTACATTTTGTGCCATTGCCACATTTTAATCATATTCTATTCACTCTGCATTGCGGAAAATATCCTGTAGTTTCTCATAATTGCCATTTCAGCATTGTTTCTTTCTTAAACCTTAATCTAAAGGCAATCTTGGCTTGGTTCTTGTCCAAATTGACTACGAACAAACATTTTTAAGTGGTGCAAATTTTAATACGTTATTACCTCCCTGTGGATACGACTCGCTCCTCTGCGAGTGGTTATTTTTTGTTAAAAATTGATTAGTCGATTTTTCCACCACATTAAACTACAAACGACTTAAAAGTGAAAGATCGAACAATCAATCATCATCTAATTGTCCAAAACTTAAGAGTCCTTACACTAGACTTAGCGCACCAGTAATCTCTCTACTTTCTTCCCAAAAATATGAGGTGGATGTACTAGAAGATAGTATGCTTGACTCCCTATTAACTATCCAAGGGTTCAGTAGGCTATAAATGCTTATTGGTTTTCCTCAATGATCCATTACCAAGTCGACGTGCACGTGAAATAAATGTACTTGATTCTAAACTTAAGAAATAATTCAAGAAGAAAAACCTCCAATGACAAAGATATTTTGATAGGGACTAACCCAATCAGCTCAAGAAAAGAGAAATTTTTTTTTCATGCTAACCTAAATGCATGAGTACTTCCTACAATGCAAAATGCCCCCCCATGCCTAAATCCTACAATGTCCCCATTGTAAAATTAAAATAGGAGGAGAATGGAAAGAAATCACCTGATGACGGTGTTATTCAGGCCGTTGGGTTGCCTCCCAACAAGCGCTGCATTTTCTATCAGCAGCCAGACATAGAAGGAACTTGTAAGTCTGGTTCCAGATAGAAAAGGTTAGGCCCTAAAAATATGCATAATAGCGCGGGGCTAGAAAATAGGTAGCCATGGATGTTGGTGAGCTGATGATGCAACGTAATCCCAAATTCTCGCCAAAATGTATGAAAGCAGAAAATCTCGTTGGCTACCAGGGGAGGTCTAGGAATAAGAAAGGGAATATGAAAAGAGGCCTCTCGAAACGGAATAAGTGGAGGATAACAAGGATCCTCCAAAACAGGATGGGTTTTAAAAGATATAAACATTAATATTTGAAACCCTTGAATGGTGAGAGTAAAAGTACAAGCATCAATTTACACTCGCCATTCTACCCGAGGTTGTACTGGCTTGATATGTTCTCCAGAAAGAATGTACATGAGCAAAGATCTGAGTCAAGGATCAGTTAGGGAGTATAAGGGTTGTTTGTAGTATTGGAAGGTAATGGTTAAGTCCAATGAGGGCTTAGTCGGTGTCAGGTCCAATTCCAACAATGATTCATATTGTTTATACTCCCTAATAGTTGTAGACATTTGCACATTACCCTGCCTAGCATTAATGACTGGAGTCATATTTGAATCAAGGGTAGACTCCAAATTATAACTCTTTGATGGCAGGGTCAAAATATCTGAATTATTATCATTAAGCTCATCCCCAGATTCGTTTGATTCACTCAAATGTTTGTCTGGATGTATATGTGATTCATTAGTGAAGACAGGAGTTGGATCAGTATCCTTAATTATTCCTAAAGGAGGATCAGTCTTAATATTTTGGAGCAAGCCTATGTCATTGAATTCATTATTCTTCTCGGGGTATAAATCCTCAATTGACGTGTTTTGTCCTCGAGGGTCTCCCATAGGCTTCTCAATATTTTGTTTGTCCTCCTCTAATATCAACTCCTATTTTGATGGAGGATGATTCTCAAAAGAAGGGAGGAATCTGGATTTCACCATATTGTTTATATCCTTTAGAGGTAAATCCTTAAATAATAAATAATTTCCCTGTGATTCACTCCAGATTTTCAGTCCAGGTTCCTCTATTGGGGCATCCTCATTTTTTGAAATAGGCTCCTCATATCCCTGAGACCAAAATTGATCTAATTCATCCTCCATTCCCTTAGGGTCACCTTCATTAGGTGCTTTTAAATCCTCAGGATGTTGAAAGGTAGGTGTTGATTTCCTAAGTGGAGGGTCAGGAGTAGGCTCACTAAGGGTAGAATGGGATTCCACTAAATAATCAATAGGGGAAGTGAAAGGAACAATACAACCTTGACCCGGGTTGATAGGGGTAAGGAGAATTCTGTCATTGGGGCCAAGGTCCTCAAGCGGTACCATCTTCCCTTGCTTTTGACTCCAATATAGCTCAGTTGGATAATCACTGTGATCGTTTTCCTCTAGTGGCCGTCTCTCATTGGGAGAGTGTAAGTGATAGCTATAGAAAACTAGATCCCTATTGTCATTGGTTTCCTCAGAATTATTTGCGTGATCATGGTAGTATGGGTAGGGATCAGAATTACTGGGAAGTGTGTAGCTAAGCTGTCTTATTTCTTCATTTAACTGTTGACTATTCCTCAACATCTCTCCCATGGATTCCATCATTTCCTTTTTATATTTTTACATTTCTATCATAAAAGAGGAGAGGCTACTATTACCAGGTTAGGGAGGATAGTCAATTTCAGGCTCTGGTTGCCTAGGGTATCGGTCCAACCACGATACAGAAAATCATGAAGGTTGGGAGGGTTGGGTGTTTGCATGGAAGTAGGGATTTCAGGGTTGGAAAATCCCGCTCCTAGGCTTTGCTCAAAAGTGGGAGTTATCGGGCCAATACTCCTAGGATAAGAATAAGAATGATCCCATGAATTGTCAATGTACCCATCAAAGAATGGATATTCTCGGGGCATGGGATCCTAATTAAAAGATGGGAAGTATTGCCTCTGATAATCTAAATGATAGGAGTAAGGGTGAACCATTTCTTTAAGCAAAACAGTTTTAACTCTCTTTGGATTTAGAAGAATTCAGAACACGAGTAGAAACTTCCTAGAGAGTTCTACTGTCAAAGCAAACGCAAATTCAGTGGGATCTTGTTTTTAGTAGATTGTAGGTCATAGAATTAAATGTTCAGTTGGTGGCCAAACAAGTTTTGCACAAATTACGCTTCCTAGGCCAACCTTCGCTGGTGCCTATAACCTACTTGCAAGGGATGGAAGTCTCGAATCAAGCCCACACATGAGGAATCGAAGTAACTTGGTGGATAGGCTTGTTGATTTCTGACTAACTTCCCTTGTGGTGCAAAAGAGGAGAGGTAGAAATTTATCTAGTGACCTTATGTGTGAGATGCACAGTGTCTCAAGTGTGAAAACATACGATCGTGTTTTGATTTTTGAAATTTCGCAAACAAGATCCTTTTGCACACAATTTTAAGTCACAGATTTTAAGGTCCAACCTCTTAACAGTCCCAATTTTTAAAGTGATCACTGAATTAATTTGATTCAAGAACTTTAGTGGTCTTAGATTTAGGCTCAATGTAGATGAATGACAGGTAATTGATGCTCAAGATAAGACGTTCCTTACTCTAGCTTTCTACGTGCAAGAATGTATACAATGCAAGAAAAATATACTAGATGCTACTCATTCAGTCCTAGATGGTTGTCCTATAGATATGCAGCTTCTAGCAGGCAGTTCGAATATATATATTTTTTTCAATAATAATAAGAAGCAAACAGACCTAATCTAACTAACAAACATGCAGTTTGAACAACTCGAATAGTCCTATAATCTAAATTAATGGGAACATGCTCCCAAAAATATGCTCCCGCATACAAGAGCAATAAGAAATAAATAAGTAGTGGGAACATGTTCCCAAAAATACCCAAGAATGGTCCAAAAGACAGAAATTAAAGTTTAATATCTATCTAAACTAAATCTAACTAAGTCTACTGACTAAATCAAAAACAAGATTCTCCGTAAGCCTATGTGGTTGGCATCAAGGCCCACGTGTTCCAGTTGCTGGCCTCCAGGTGGCACCAAGGTCCACCAAAAAGATCATCTCCGCCATACGTGCCCATCGGGTTCGTCGTTCGATTCGTGCACACAAAGAGAACCAATGTCAATAATTCAGAAAAGCTTTTAAAATAGCATCAAAATAATATAAAGTTCCTAAAAAAATTAATAGGCATGTTTCCCCCTCGGCAATGGCACCATTTGAAAGAGAAATCTTCGTTTCTGTTGAAAACTTTAACATAAAATGACGTATTGTTGTATTTAATAGTGTGGTCGAAAATCACTTTTCAAAACATTTTAATTTTTAGAATCTAACCACGAATAGTTAAGTCGTCTCCACAGGGAGGAATTAACATATCAAACATGAGTAATGATGTATCAAGTAATCGGTAATTTCAAGGGATGTGCATGCTAATTAGTATTCTCATTTCCAGCATAAATTCTTAATTTAGATAATTAAGCAAGAATCTGAGCGTGCACATGCAAAACCACCACTATATAATATCATGTAAAATAATGATCCTGATACTGGTAAACACTGTAAATACTAAGTTCTAGAATATAACTTGTTTACCATAATATCTATGACATGCTTTAAACCATTCATGTGAGATATGAATATGCAAATAATTTAGATGAAGTAGAAGGAGAGCTATGCAAACTCACTTCTTTAATGTAATGCCTTAAATAAATGAATAGCAACATCCGCAATGGCATTTAACATAAATACTAGTTGAGGTGTTACAGGCGATTTTGTTCCCCTCAAGCACACGCAAAGGAGAAGGCGCGGTGAACGGAGTAGATCGGTTGGGATGCGGGCTTCGCGTTGGTGGTCGTGGCGTCGACGGAGGTGGCCAGCGACGATCGGTCGGAGCTTTGGATGCTGTCGGCGATGGCTTGCGTGCACGCTTGCATGGACGGCGAGAAGGTCTGCCATAGGCGTGGGTGGCCATGTGAGGGCAAGGCGAAGTCGATGGTGTTGTTGAAGCGAAGCTTCGTGGTGCATGGAAGTGGCTGTACTTGGAGGTGGATGGCCGACAATGGGTTCCCTCGGGGAAGAAGATGAATAGCACGATGTGAGATGCATTGCGTGTGCCGGTTTAAGCGCAGCCAGGCGTGGTTGTGTGCTTACGCTGTGCGCACTGCATGGTTATGCGTTGTGCGGTTGCATGCTGCGCTTGGCCTCAAGGGTGCAGCGCCTACGCTGTGGCCGTGCGCGGTTGATGGGTGTGGCACCTGCAGGCGCTGGAGAGGTTGCAAGGGTGCATGCGTACGTGGTGGATAGGCTGGCGTGGGAGGATGAATGTCTCTCGCATTTGTGCGGTTTTAAAGGATGTCACGTTGTAGTATAGCCGACAAAGCGTTCAAACAAATAGAGAATTTTATTACTCGAAAATCGGAGTAACCGAGGTCGAACACAGGGAGCAAATGGAATTTACTACTAATCAAAATGTAATTGAACACTCTAATTTACTCAAAATGTTAATTCAAATATGAATGTATGCCATTAAAAGTAATTATGACAAAAAATGTGAAATTGGACGTCTGATCTGGTGGTCAGACGTCTTAAAAGTATTTCCCCTTTTTCTTCTTCTGATCTTCTTTCTCTTCTTTTCTTGCAAAGGCTTCTTCTTCCTGCCTTTGTATCTTTTCTCTGGTTTCTTCCCCTGCCTTGCCTTCCTTCTTTCTTCTTCTTCTGATCTTTGCTGTCTTCACTTGACCTTTCTTTCGTTCTCTGGCTTGCTCCTGCCTTGCTCTTCCTTCTTCTCCTGAGAAGGCTTCTTTCCTCTTCTTCCTCTCTGCCTTGGTCTCTCCTTCGTTCAGTTTCTTCTTCTGCTTCTTCTCTTCTCCTTGCGGTTAAGTCTCTCCATGCTCAGTCTGCCTGCATAGGAGCAAAACCTACCCATTTCCCTCTACCCGCATGTCTCTCTCTCTCAACAATTCACTCAGGGACGCTCTCCCAGAGCCACACGGATATTTGGGTCGGATCGTACCCGGGACCAGGCACACCTGCAGGTGGTGTGATGCACAAGGAGTGCTCAAGGATTGGGTCGGTTGGATCCCACCAAATCCGCGTGGTCAAGCCGCGGACGAGGCATGCGTGGGGGCAAGTGAGGGACCTCACCCCTGTGCTTATGGAGGCGTTAAGCATAAAACACGAATTCAATTTATGGCGCAGCGGCGCCTCGTCTCTCCACGATGTGGGACTAAAGCTTCTGCCCTGATCTCACGCGCGCCCGCAGACTTGCGTGCCATCCCCACAGCTGCTGGCTCTGCTAGCACTCCTTGCTGGACCAGAGCACTTCGCGACTCTCGCACGAATACGTAGCACCTGCAGCCTGGGAGCCCTGGTGGCTGGAGCTGCTACGGAACTTCTTCAAATGTCGTCCATGGCGGCAGGAGCATCAACACTGTTAGACACAAAACGAGACTCTCGGCCCAATCAGACCAGCTAGAGACCTTCGTCGTAGCACGGCGAAGGAGGTGGACGGTGCTGTAGACCGCAGGTCGGCCTAGGCATGCGTGCCTAGGTCAACCTGTGGCCGGAGTTGTGGGGTTGGTCGGGGGGTTATTGTGGAGGTCTGGAGTGGCAGTGGAGGGGTGGAATGAGTTCCTGCTGTTGAGGCGGAGCTCATGAGATGGTTGTCGAGCCGTGTGGAGGGGCGGAGTGGTGTGGGCGGCTCGCCGGAGGTCAGTCGGAGGCGAGGAAGATGGAGGTGTTCAGGCACTGTCGGGGGGTAAGTCGATAAAATAGTAAGGGAAAAAGAGAGAGGGGAATGTGGAGAAGGTATTTGGCCTAACTACAGGGATGAAGGGGGACAAAGAGGCGAATAGCAGTACCTGCTGTTGCCGGAGAAGATGCTGCTTAGTGGGGGAGAACGACGGGGCTGAGGCGACGTGCGCGGGTGCTTTGTGACGCGGAGGAGAGTTAGGAAGCTAACTTTGCCACTGGTTTTGTGGCAGAGCGAAGAGGGAGGGGAGAGGGGACTCGCCGGAGCTTGCTGGGAATTTTGGCTGGGCAGGAGGAGATGAATTGGAGGTGGAAACTTGGCCAAATCAAGCAGAAGATGAGCGGCCAGAGGTGTGGGTTCTTATATAGGCACTGGGCCAGTCATTCAAGGCATGGAAGGCACGCAATCGTCTGAGGTCGGTCGCCAGAGATGGAAAGAGTTTAGATACCCAAATCCCTCGTGCATTCGCACGAGAGATTGGGTTCACACCAGGGATAAAGATTGGCCTCAGATGGAGGGAATTCCTCAGAGAATCTCCCTTCCATTTCTGGGAGGGGATCTCTGAGGAATCAGAGAGGATTCCCTCTCAAATCCTCGCCGGAGCAGGATTCTGCCCTAATAATGGCGGCAGGACCTGATTGCAAAGGTGGCGAGGAAGTTAGGCGGCTTTCTGTTATGCTTTTCAAAAGATTGGGACCAAATTGTGATTTGGGTGTACTAAATTGCAAAGTAGGTCAAGATGACCTCCTCTTAGGTCCAAATTTTGGTAAAAACCTAATTTTGACCTAGGGAATCCAATGGTGAAGTTGGATTTTAGGTTTTACTTCGTTTGATTGGACATTTTGCGTAAAAACCCAAATTAGGTTAATTGATGAACTAGGACCCTAATCTAGGTCAAACTGGGTTCCAAAGGCCAAATTAAGTGTTCTAAACCCTAGGGATATTTTTCCATGATTTTTAGAGGGTTTAATTGATTTTTATCCTGATCGGAACCTTGTTGAATTTAGCGGGTCTGTTTTAGGGTTACCACATGTCATTTACTTCCTAGATTGCACATGAACCCATTTCTGATTGACTCAACCCACTTTTTATCTCATTTAGACCTTTTGACCTGTGTTTTGCCTCTAATAAATCCCGTTTATGTACTACAATGGTAAAATTACAGTTTTAACCTTTAATTCATGTTTTCTTCTCAGAGCACTTATTCCTTCAGTTAAGCCTTCTTCTAGGTTATGTAGGAGCTTTTGTCTTCTTTATTGGGTCAAAATGAGCTAGTTATGGCTCATGATGAGGCTCTCATCATACCCCCACGCCTAGCTTTTGCTAGTCCCTTAGTAAAATTTCAAGGTTTTAACTTCCATTCTAGACCCTGAGTGTCAGTCAATAATGATAAGTGCTTCTCCTTTTGTGATTAGGTAGGAATGCCGACAATAGGCCTAGAGGTACTCAAGTACCAACCAAAATCCGGACCTGTTCCGCTTTAACCTCAGTCCGCCGCAAAGGTTTCTTCTGCCCACAAAAACTAACCTAGGGTTTGTTGGACTCCGCGGTTAAAACACCCGTGCTTGAGACATTTTTAGCCTAAGTTCAGTTTGCAGTGCGTTTTTTTGTAAGAGAGAGATAGAAGATTTATTTGTTTGGAGAGCTTTTCTCTCTCTTTTCTTTTTATTTCTAGCTTCAGATTAGCTTCTCAACACGGTCTGTATCGAATTCCTCATCCCCATCATCAATCCTCAAGGGTTCCTGGCTTTCGAGATTTCGAGATAATCCCGCCCATGGCAACCCCCAGAACCCTGGCTTTCGAGATTTCGAGATAATCCCGCCCATGGCATTCCGTGGCCGAATCCAGACCCTGGCGATCGACATTTCATGATAGTGCCGCCCATGGTATCTGAACCAGCAGAGTGCTTACCTGCCCCCAGTAGGATATTTAAATATCCTAAGAGACAAGCACCGAGGAGACAATATGTTGTTACGCATCTTCGAGGGGAATTTCCCGCCGCTCCGCGCTGGGAACTCGTCCAAATCAACTTGTGTTGATTGGCCGCTCCTAATCTAGGTGACTTTTGTAGAACATTAAATGCTTTTGCATGATTTGGATGTTTATGCGCACTGAACCAGACTGTGTGTGAATTTGGGGTGCTTAGGTTACCGAATCCCGCAGACCGGAGGTCAGTTAGCGAGGCCGAATACTTCCTAAGCCTTAGACCTAATACTTAAGCTTCGCATTTTCCACAACCTCTTGAGGATTATCCATATTTTAACAGATACGTGAATTTTTAAGCTAAAGATACTAGCCCAAGAGGCCTAAGACCGGCGTTCCTGCTAATCTCTTGTTATATCTCTGTAGCACTTTTCTTTTCTTTTACTTGATTCGGTCTAGAACTTCAGTTAACCCCTTAATCTTTTACTAATGACTATTTCTTTTCATTTTCCTTTTGTGCTCCTTTCTTCATTTTTGCTCTTTTTCTCCTCCTTATGCTTATGTGGCTCACAAAATTTCCTCCCTCCCCCCATTTTTTTAATTTTTTTGTGTTTTTGACATATGCAAATTTTTTGTGTGTGAGACTCCTTCTGATTTTTTTTCTTGGTTCTGTATTTATGCACTTTATCACCCCCTCATGTCTAAGTTTTGCAATGTCCTCATTGTAAACAGAGGGTGTGAATTAGTGTTGAGGTCAGGGACTTAGAACAGGATACATCGGGTGGGTGAATGGGTCGAAAATGACTGATGCGGATGATTTTAAGCTCTGATACGTGTACCAGAGGTGGGATCAACTGTCTAAGGCTGGACTCAAGGTGCAATAGACGTGGAGTACAGATGGATAATCAGACGGGTCTCTGTTTTTGGGAATGACGGGTTGCCTCCAGTTAAGCGCTAAATTTAATGCCTTCAGCCGAGCGGAAAATGGGGTGGAGATGGGGTGGTCAAATCAATGGAGTTTTGGAAAACAAGCACCTTGATTAAGAGCCTGGTTGGTCCAACCAGGTGCTTGTTGAGATCAATGGGCTGATGATGCAGCCCGAACCCAATAAGTCTGGTGGGTTGATAGATGTAGATCAGCAGATGCAGAACCCACCATATGTAGTGAAGTTCTGATGGATATGGAAGTGAAAACTCGGGTTCAGGCTGAGTCGAATTAGCCTGGTCAAAGTAGGGTTCCGAAAAATTATCCATGTAAGGTGTGGAATCCCTATAGGGGTGATCAAAGGATGGAGGCTCCTGATTTGTGGTCTGATCAGTACCCGATACCCGGTCTAGATATGGAGTTGAATCATCTGCAAACGGCTCAGTGAGAGGTGAATCGGAATAGAAATTGAGTCCGGTTGCGGGTCGGGGTGGGGAATGGGTTTTGATTGGTTCTGTATATGTGGAGCAGGTGGCTTCAAAGAAGATTGACATGTTATAATCAGGAGGCAGATTTTCTCCGATGTTATGGTCAGATTCGAGATCGTCGGAGAGTTTACGAAAATCAAAGTTTGAATGAGATTCTAGATCATGAGTTCTACCATAGAATAAATCATATGTTGTATATTCAGCAGCCTGACTGGGATCTAGCCTAAATGTTAATTATGAGCTTACAAGGGTATCCTTATCTGGTAGAGTCTCAGATTCTAAGCTATTAGGGCAGACCCAATTGCAACCCTGCTCGTCCAACTCCTCGATTTCTGTGTCGTAGATTGGCATGACTTCCCAAAAATCGATTCGTTCCTCTGAGGAGGTTGGCGAGGGATATTCATCAAATCGAGGCCCAAAATCATATTCTTCATTAAAAGATTGATCTTCTTCATCTGGGGCCTTGAAATCTTCAAAATATGTTTCAGATCTAGGTTCTAGGCTTAGGATGTGGGTTGAATTACTAGAATTTAGGTCTGAATAACCTTCGAGGGTCACCTTATTAGAATAAGGGACGGAATTTACACCCTCGAGAGGTTCAGTTCTACTCTCATACTTGCAGGAGTCTTGGGATTCTAAAATGGGCTCATCATGGTCTTTTCCTGCATTTGGAGCTTCCCAACCTTCCTCAATATCAGGTGCATTATACTCCATCTGGGTTGGGAATCCACAACCATTTTGTGCCTCAAACCTGAGGTCAGTTTTATCCTCGATGTTGTTCCAAGATAGCTCATCCTCTGTTTGTGGTATGTACGGGTATTTCTGATCAATCACTTGTTTTATTAATGTCATTATCTCTTCCCATTTTTCAAGACTATCTTAGTGTTGCTTCCAAAGTCGAGGATTTGTCATACATTGAAGGTATTCACTATTGTGCAATTTTTCTATCTCAATGTATGCAGTAATGAGCAAGTCATGGGTTGATCCTTTGTTGGCTTCTGCTAATAGTACTTGGGCACAAGTTATGATAAAGGTTGTGGTTGTTGGGACATAAACCTGAATGTTTCCTACTGTTGTTGAGGTTTCTTCATTTTCATAAAATCTCATGGCATCCTCAATCATTTTATCTCTCATGGATCTCCGATATTTAGGTTTCTTGACTGGTAGTCCTAGGTGTTTTGGCTGCATTTTTGGATCAAGTGGTGGAATCAAGATGTAGAATCAGAGTTTGAATCACAATGTGTTATGAAGCGATCAGATCTGAATGACGAGTCCCACTGAAAATGTATATGTGTGGTCTAAAGAGAAAAGATGAGGGACTGGAGATGTTCTTGACCCAATCAAGACACCCAAAGATGTTTGGATGACTATGGAGGTTCGGGGCGGATGGACCCCTGGATCAGAAGATCGTCCACCTGAGAATTACCTGAGCAGCCAGAGAGGGAGAGTCCCGCAAAGACCCCTACACGGTAGAGCGTCCCTACGGGTTACAGGGTTTCCCCCACCCGACCTCTCTTGTCACTGAGATTCCAGGTAGACCAGAATGGGGACCTTGACCTCTTAAGTCTATCACTTTTTATTTCAAAGGTGCTTTTAGGGTTCTCACTTGAACTTTAGATGTTTTTGGTATTGTGACCTAATTTAGAGGTTGGTTAACCAAAGGGGTCAACTTCACCTGACCTGTCCTATAGATGGCAGAATGATTCTAAGTTTGGAGCCTAGAGATCACCCTGATTTGACTCCCAGGTTATTAGGTCCAAAAATTTTAAGATTCAAGTGATTTCAGAGCTCAATTTTAGGGTTTGTCTTATTTAGCTCTCTTCAATCAAGGGCTTGGGTAGCACACTGATGCGGGAGGGTTTATTTCCTTTTATATAGGCATGTGCAACTAGCGCTTCAAGACCCTAATGTGGAAACCCTAATTTGGTTCTATTTCCAATCCTCTTTTTCTTTTTCAAAAGTTCTCTTTGGACTTATAAACAAGAAGTGTGTGGTCTGCCGAGATTAAGCGTTATTTCAATTAGGCACAAGAATTTGTGGGATGGAATCTAAAAAAAATCACTCCAACTTCAAGAATATTTGCAGAAATTTTCGCAAAATTAGGAAATGTTTTGCCTTAGAGATGGTGATTACTATATAAAGAAGGCAATTGATTCCTAAATTGATTTTCTTCCTTTTGTCTTTCAAAGATTAGGGGATCATTAAGGAAGAAAAAAAATTACCTGCCCTGGAGTGGTTGACTTGCAGGAGAGATTTTCTCATGAAGTACCTGCAAGATCACATCAAAGCAAAGTAGGACAAGTTAGTGTTCAATATGATAAAAAGAATGTAGAGACTAGTGGTAAATTGTGCATTGCTCCCCGGCAATGGCGCCAAAATTGTTCTCTCGCTTTTGTGCGGTTTTAAAGGATGTCACGTTGTAGTATAGCCGACAAAGCGTTCAAACAAATAGAGAATTTTATTACTCGAAAATCGGAGTAACCGAGGTTGAACACAGGGAGCAAATGGAATTTACTACTAATCAAAATGTAATTGAACACTCTAATTTACTCAAAATGTTAATTCAAATATGAATGTATGCCATTAAAAGTAATTATGAAAAAAAATATGAAATTGGACGTCTGATCTGGTGGTCAGACGTCTTAAAAGTATTTCCCCTTTTTCTTCTTCTGATCTTCTTTCTCTTCTTTTCTTGCGAAGGCTTCTTCTTCCTGCCTTTGTATCTTTTCTCTTGTTTCTTCTCCTACCTTGCCTTCCTTCTTTCTTCTTCTTCTGACCTTTGCTGTCTTCACTTGACCTTTCCTTCGTTCTCTTGCTAGCTCCTGCCTTGCTCTTCCTTCTTCTCCTGAGAAGGCTTCTTTCCTCTTCTTCTTCTCTGCCTTGGTCTCTCCTTCGCTCAGTTTCTTCTTCTACTTCTCTTCTCCTTGCGGCTAAGTCTCTCCACGCTCAGTCTGCCTGCATAGGAGCAAAACCTACCCATTTCCCTCTACCCGCGCATCTCTCTCTCTCAACAATTCACTCAGGGACGCTCTCCCAGGGCCACACGGATATTTGGGTCGGATCGTACCCGGGACCAGGCGCACCTGCAGGTGGTGTGATGCGCGAGGAGTGCTCAAGGATTGGGTCGATCGGATCCCGCCAGATCCGCGTGGTCAAGCCGCAGACGAGGCGTGCGTGGGGGCAAGTGAGGGACCTCACCCCTGTGCTTACGAAGGCATTAAGCATAAAACACGAATTCAATTTATGGCGCAGCAGCGCCTTGTCTCTCCACGATGTGGGACTAAAGCTTCTGCCCTAATTTCGCTTGCGCCCACAGACTTGCGTGCCATCCCCACAGCTGCTGGCTCTGCTAGCACTCCTTGCTGGACCAGAGCACTTCGCGACACTCGCACGAATAAGCAGCACCTACAGCCTGGGAGCCCTGGCGCTTGGAGCTGCTACGGAGCTTCTTCAAATGTCGTCCATGGCGGTAGAAGCATCAACACTGTCAGACATAAAATGAGCCTCTCAACCCAATCAGACCAGCTAGATACCTTCGCCGTAGCACGGCGAAGGCAGTGGACGGTGCTGCTGGCCGCAGGTCAGCCTAGGCGTGCGTGCCTAGGTCAACCTATGGCCGGAGTTGTGGGGTTGGTTGGGGGGTTATTGTGGAGGTCTGGAGTGGCAGTGGAGGGGTGGAATGAGTTCCTGGTGGTGAGGCGGAGCTGACGAGATGGTTGTCGAGCCGTGTGGAGGGGCGGAGTGGTGTGGGCGGCTCGCCGGAGGTCGGTCGGAGGCGAGGAAGATGGAGGTGTTCAGGCACTGTCGGGGGGTAAGTAGAAAAAATAGCAAGGGAAAAAGAGAGAGGGGAATGTGGAGAAGGTATTTGGCCTAACTACAGGGATGAAGGGGGATGGAGAGGCAAACAACAGTACCTGCTATTGCCGGAGAAGATGCTGCCCAGTGGGGGAGAACGGTGGCGACGACGGGGCTGAGGCAGCTTGCGCAGGTGCTGCGCGACGCGGAGGAGAGTCAGGAAGCTAACTCTGCCACTGGTTTTGTGGTAGAGCGAAGAGGGAGGGGAGGGGGGGCTCGCCGGAGCTTGCTGGGAATTTTGGCCGGGTAGGAGGAGATGAATTGGAGGTGGAAACTCGGCCAAATCAAGTTGAAGATGAGCGGCCGGAGGTGTGGGTTCTTACATAGGCACTGGGCCAGTCGTTCAAGGCGTGGAAGGCATGCAATCGTCTGAGGTCGGTCGCCGAAGATGGAAAGAGTTTAGATACCCAAATCCCTCGTGTGTTCGCACGAGAGACTGGGTTCACACCAGGGATAAAGATTGGCCTTAGATGGAAGGGAATTCCTCAGAGAATCTCCCTTCCATTTCTGGGAGGGGATCTCTGAGGAATCAGAGAGGATTCCCTCTCAAATCCTCGCCGGAGCAGGATTCTGCCCTAATAATGGCGGCAGGACCTGATTGCAAAGGTGGCGAGGAAGTTAGGGGGCTTTCTGTTATGCTTTTCAAAAGATTGGGACCAAATTGTGATTTGGGTGTACTAAATTGCAAAGTAGGTCAAGATGACCTCCTCTTAGGTCCAAATTTTGGTACAAACCTAATTTTGACCTAGGGAATCCAATGGTGAAGTTGTATTTTAGGTTTGACTTCGTTTGATTGGACATTTTGCGTAAAAATCCAAATTAGGTTAATTGATGAACTAGGACCCTAATCTAGGTCAAACTGGGTTCCAAAGGACAAATTAAGTGTTCTAAACCCTAGGGATATTTTTCCATGATTTTTAGAGGGTTTAATTGATTTTTATCCTGATCGGAACCTTGTTGAATTAAGCGGGTCTGTTTTAGGGTTACCACATGTCATTTACTTCCTAGATTGCACATGAACCCATTTCTGATTGACTCAACCCACTTTTTATCTCATTTAGACCTTTTGACCTGTGTTTTGCCTCTAAGAAATCCCGTTTATGTACTACAATGGTAAAATTACAGTTTTAACCTTTAATTCATGTTTTCTTCTCAGAGCACTTATTCCTTCAGTTAAGCCTTCTTCTAGGTTATGTAGGAGCTTTTGTCTTCTTTATTGGGTCAAAATGAGCTAGTTATGGCTCATGATGAGGCTCTCATCAATGAAGCTGATGCTACTGCCTGGTGGGCGTTGCGCAAGGGGGTGGCTGCGTGTTTGTGTTTATCGTGGTGTTGAGGAGTGGTGGTGTTGATGGATTCTACTGAAGGAGCAGTAGCAGGAGTTTGAAGAAGAAAGTGGAGAAGATGAAGGTGGTAATGGTGGAGGGAGCGGCTGACAAGCACCACCTTGTCAAGCGAAGGTCGAGGGCAGTGCAAGCTTGAAACACAGGGTGCGCTTGTTCCACAGTGGTGAAAGGGAGAAGATCCCCACCAGGGGAGGAAGATCAGCCAATCACCTCGGTGGACGTGGCTTCTTTTTGAACAAAACTCTCCTCCTTTTCCTTCCGCCGCAAGTATCTCCAACTACTCGCGGCGATCTTGAGTGGTTGGAACGACAGATAAGCACGGACAGTTTCTTCTTCAGACGTCTAACTAGAGCATCAGACGTCTGAAAAAAATGTAATGCCGCGAATTTTTGACAGCAATTGTAGACGTCCAATCCATGTCCCATATGTCTTATATAAGTAAAAATCAGCTCCTGATTCCTGTACCTAGCCTGCATTCATCAAATAAATTATATTATCATAACATATGCTATTAAATGTAAAATTGAAGCATAAAATTAAATGCAAGCCAAGGTGAATTGCCATATAACTCCTAATTAATTAACAACTAAGAATAAATAATTAAACAATACTTAAGCTAAATAATAGTCCACAAAAGTGGACTTATCACATAGATGGGGATCTAATTTGTAGTTCTCCATGTATTTATTTTTTGCTTTTTAATAAAATGCCATCCTGGATCGCTATCGTAACATGGCAGCTTTACTGTCAGCTTCAAAAATAAAATGGTGACCAGAGAGAGAACTTTAGTCACAGTTTATAACACTGACCAAAAACTTGGAGTGGAAGACAAAAAGGGGCTTGGTCACGGTTCAAAGATCTTTGTTCACGATTTATAAACCATCACCAAAGAGGTCCTTTAGTGATGATTTATAAACCTTGACCAAGCTTGTTAAATAAAAATAAATAAATAAATGTAATTAGGCCCTATATTGAAAAATAATAAATGTAATTCAAGATTGTCCACGATATGTAGCAACCATCCAAGGATTAGAATATGAATCAAATTCAACTGTCATGAACAACATAAGAATTAGAAAAAAGAGGAAACACAAATACTATCGATTTTCCATGATAACCATTCTAGAAAATCACCCAACCACAAAGCTTCTTCGGAGTACTTGTGCTTTGCTTGTTGCTCTTCAATCAGGGTTTTAAAAATGATACATTGCAGTATAGCTAATAAAGTGCGAAAACAAGTAGAATTTATACTCAAGTGGAAATCTAAGGTCGAACGCAAGGAGCAAGTAGCAAATCAATATCAAAATCACAATTCTAGGTGAAATACAAGCAACTAAGATCAAAAGAATAATCCAGAATGATATATAAAGCGAATCGAGTATCAATATGCAAAAAGATTAGTGTAAAATGGTGATTTGAATCACCAAATTACCCTTTGAGTTTAAGCATCTCAATTTATTTAAATATATGAATAGTGAGCAGAATCAACTAAGCCACAACAATCAAATATCCCAACAGTGTTAGAACCAGTAGAATCGAGCACCAATAGAGGCACAGAGGCGAAGGCCTCTTCTTTCCATCAAGCCTCATGGGAGAGGTGCACAATACAGCACCAACAGAGGCACGAAGGTCCTCTCAGAGACTAAGTATAGAGAGCAGAAGGTGTGAATGGCAAACACCCCCTCTCTCTTTTTCTTCTTTTCTCTCTCAGAACAAGTAGGCCAGACCGAACCCGAGTAGTCGGGTAATCGGGCATGAACAGGACCAGACCCGTCAGAGTGGAGGGTCAAGAGTGCATAGTAGTGAGTGAGGGACTCGACCCCTGTGTTTATGGGTGAACAGCAGGGATCAGGAATTCCTCTTATCCTACTTAGGTGGTTGTAGATTCCACAATGTGGGACTAAATGTCTAGTAGTCTTCTCGTGTGAGCACCAGATGGTGGAGGGTCCAATTAAGGCAGAAGGTTCGAATGCAGGTGTTGATTGGGCACCTAGAGATACACCTAGCAATAAATCGTGTTGCTTGGAGGTATCGTGGCCAGAGGACTACGGATGAGGTTGTTGGAGTCGAGGTGGAGGCGGAGGTCTGACTATCACCTCCAAAGCAAGAACATGGCCTGGTGGCCCAATTAAATTGGCTCAGAAGCTTCGTCGATTATCGACAAGTGCAGTGGTGGTGTTTTTGTGGAGTGGAAGTGCCTGTGGTGGTCTAACGACCTCGGGAAGGTGGTGCGTAGGTGGTGGTGTGATGGAGTGGGTAAAACCCTAAATAAGTTTAGGGCTTTTGTAGGTGGAGTCAAGATGAAGCTTTTTGAAATGGTGCTGAGGCAAATGGTGCGGTATGGTGTTGTGGAGTTCTTGCTAGAGTTGCCACCGGAGAGGAGGAAGATAATGGAGAATAAGTGGTGTGGTGGTCGAATCAAGGTACGAGTAGAGGGGAAATGATGTAGAGGAGGAGCGGAAAAAGTAGAGGGGATTTGAGGAGAGGTAGAGGGACGGAGAGCATCAGTCCTAGCTTGACCGAAGTTGGAATAGGAGAAGAGGATTGTGAGGTGGCGACGAGGACAAAGACAAGGGAGTCGATCACACTTTGGCTAGTGATGACTGCGAGGAAGAGGGGAAGCTAGTCAGCCAGCCAATTTGATGGTTGGATGGCTGGAAGAGGAGAATGGAGGGGATTCACCAGAGTAAGAGTTTTTGGTGGCCGGAGATGGAGGAGGAAGAGGATTCTCTCGCCAAAACTTGCTAAGGAGGTGAGGAATGCCATTGGGGTCTTTTATAGGGCTTACGAGAGCTTGAAGAATAAAAAACAAGCTTCAAAGCTTGTTTAGGATTCAATAGGAATTCCACTGATTTTGTGGGTTCGCACACACAAATCAGTGGGTTTTAGGAATTAGAATCAATCCTAATAGGTTTTTCTAGGTGTGAACATCAACCCCACCAAATTTGGTGGGATTTAATTGCCATTAGAGTAGGATTTAGCTCGGTCAAAGCTCGCTTGGAGGTTGGTTGACCTCCAATGGTGGCAAGGACTAATTTGGAAAGAAGATGAAGAAGTTAGGGGGTATTTTGTAAATATTTGAAAGGCTGAGGGGCTATTTGAATTAATAAGAATCAGACTTGGATCAAAATGCAAACTAGGTCGAAATAATCTCATATTGGGGCCAAATTTTGGTACAAACCTAATTTGGCTCCAAGGAATTTAATGGTGAAGTTGGATTTAGGTTTTGATCAAGTTTGACTAGGTAATTTATGCAAAACCCCAAATTAGAGTAATTTTCTATCTATGACTATTTTAGGTCAAATTGGGTTCAGAAGGTCAAATCAAGGGTATTAAACCTTAGAGAATATTTTTATATAATTTTTAGAAGGTTTAGATGAATTTTATCCTATCCCGATCACCAGTCAATTAAGTAGGTCAGTTTTTAGGGTTTTAAATGTCCATTAATTCTTGAAATGTGTGAAAACCCATTTCGTTCTGCATGGACCCACTTATTAGACATTAATGACCATATGACCTTTAATACACTGGTGAAATACCCCATGGTTATTCTGTAATTGTGGAATGTTGTTAAAATTGCAAAAATAACCCTTGTTTCTTATCTTCTTCACAAAATAGAACATTTTGCATATATGATCCTCTGATGGTTTTGTAGGAGCTTTTATCAACTTTATCAGAGCAAAGTGAGCTAGTTATGGCTCATGATGGCGTTCCAATCATACCTCCATGCCTAGCTTTTGCTAGTCCATTAGCAAAACCTTGTGGACCAAACCAGTTATCTAGGTCGAATGTAACCATCAGGATGCCCTACTAAGCCACGACTCTGGGGAGCAGATCTTAATAACAACAATAGGCCTAAAGGTACTCAAGTACCAACCCAGATCCAAACTTGACTAGCTCTAGCCTCGATCTGCCGCAAAGGTTTCTAAGGCCTGCTGGAACTAACCTAAGGTTCATTGGACCCAGTGATTAAAACACCCTTGCTTGTAGCATGGCTAGCCTAGGTTCAGTTTGCTACTGCATTTTTATAAGAGAGTGGAAGAATTTTCATTTGTGGAGAGCTTTCTCTCTCTTTATCTTTTCATTATATTTTTCCTTAGATCCAACATTAGATTAGCCCTAAAACACATTATGTATCGAATTCCTTGTCCCCACCACCAATCCTGGTAGAGTCCTTAGCAATCAATGCTTTGAGATAGCACTACCCATGGCAACTCCCAGAATCCTGGCTTTCGACACTTTGGGATAGTGCTACCCATGGCTTTATGTAGCTAATTCCTGACCTTGGCAATCGACATTTCGTGATAATGCCACCCATGACATCTGAACCAACATAAGGTGCTTACATGCGCTCGGTAGGATATTTAGATATCCTAGGATACAAGCACCGAGGTGACGATATGTTATTACACATCTTCGAGGGGAGTTTCTCGCCTCTCTTCCTCGGGAACTCATCCAAATCAACTTGTGTTTTCGTGCTGCTCCTAATCTAGATCTTAGGACCATTTTTAGAAGAGCATAAATGCTTTTTGGCATGATTTGATATTTAAGTGCACTGAACTAGACTGTGTATGATTTAGGGTGCTTAAGTTACCGAGTCTCCCAAATCATAGTTCAGTTAGCGAGGCTGAATAATCCCGAATCCTTAAACCTAATACATAAGCTTTGGATTTTCCACAACCACTTGCAGATTAATCCGGATCTTGACAAGTATGTGAGCGTTTAAGTCTCAAAACAGATCCAAGAGGCCTAAGGTCGGTATTTGCCCCTAATCTCTTAAGTTTTAGCCTTCTAGGTCTTAATTCATCATTCGATCCAATCTATAAGTTAGGTAAGTTCCATATTATTTTGAAGGGACTCCATTTTTTTCTTTATCTTTTTGCTCCTTTCTTTTCTTTTTAATTTTCCTCCCTCCTTTTTCTCATTTTTCTCTCAAATGGACCTTCTTTTTCCTCAACCTCCACTTTTTTTATATGAAATCCTTTTGTGATTTGATTTTCACAGCCTTTTCGCACTTTAATATCCTCCCATGCCTACGATTTGCAATTTCTTTATTGTAAATTAGGTGGGTTTGAGTTCAGCCTAGATCGTACATTAGAATAGGTTCAGAGGGTTGGTGGACGGGTCGATGTAACTATTGCAGATGATTTCAAGATCTGGTATAGGTACCAAAGGTGGAGTTGGCTATTCTAATGGATGATCTTTGAAATGCAATATGATTTCAGTGAAGAGATATGTCAAAAAGGGTTTTGGATTTTTTCAAAAGATGACGGGTTACCTCCCGTTAAGTGCTAAGTTTAACGCCATCAGCTTGGCGTAATAAGCTCAAGGAGAATGGAGATCAAAAGATAACTCAGCCATGTTCTAGTCGGTGAGCTCGATGAATGGTTTGAGTCTCTGACTGTTCATGACAAAAGCTTCAGAATCATGGCTGAGTTCATTAATTTCAACAGCTCCATTTCCAAAGAATTTTTTTACCAAAAAAGGTCCAATCCACATAGATCTGAGTTTGCCTAAGAAGAGTTTGAGCTTGACATCAAAGAGTAGAACTTTTTGACCAAGGTTGAAAGATTTTTGTACAATGTGCTTGTCATGGGAGGCTTTGACCTGCTCTTTGTAGATACACGAGTTCTCGTATGCATCATTGCGTAGTTCCTTAATCTCGCTCATTTGCAACCAACGGTGTATTCCAGCCTTCATCAGATCCAGATTGCACTTCCGTACTACCCAATAGGCCTTATGCTCCATCTCTACGGGAAGGTCACATGCCTTTTTGTACACTAGTTTGAAGGGAGAAATGCCTAATTGGGTTTTGTGGGTGGTCTTATAGGCCCACAAAGCATCCGAAAAGTGAGTAGACCAGTCCTTCCTATTAGGCCGAACAATGACCTAAAGGATCTTCTTGATCTCTGGATTTCACTATTTTGCCAGTCCATTAGTCTGGGGGTGGTAAGGAGTCGAGATATGATGTGACACCTCGTACTTTTTCATCTGGGACTGGAAGTGCACATTGTTGAAATGAGACTCTCCATTGCTGATGATAGCCTTAGGAACCCTAAATCTAGAAAGGATGTTCTCTTGGATGAATTGTAGAACAACTTTATGATCGCTAGTTTTCGTGGGGACATCATTGATACATTTAGAGACAAAATCAACAGCGAGCAAGATGTATTTAGAGTCGTTAGATTCGAGAAAGGGTCCCATGAAATCGATTCTCCACACGTCAAAATTTCACACATAATTATCGAGTTCAAGGGCATCATATCCCGTGGGCCCATGTTGCTGAGGGTTTGAGAATGAGCACATGCCCTACATTATGTTTGTGCACCTTTGAACATTGTGGGCCAGAAGAACCCACACTGGAGAATTTTCACTGCGGTTTTACACCCAGAGAAATGGCCATCATAGGCCTGGTCATGACAGAACGAGATCACGTCATTGGCATCATGTTCAGGAATGCATCTCCGAATCACCTGATCATTGCCAATGTGGAAGAGATACGATTCCTCCCAAATATAGTACTTGGCCTCGGAAATCAGCTTGTCCCGCCTGGAAGTTGCCCAATCTGGCAGGACTTTCCTTGTAACTAAGTAGTTCACTATATCAGTAAACTAGGAGAGACTGTGAATGACTAGTAGATGCTCGTCCAAAAAATGCTTGGTGATCGGACCAAACGGGTCGATGACTGAAGAAGGAAGACAGGATAAATGGTTAGCTACTACATTCTGTTTTCCTGCCTTATCACGAATCTCGAGATCAAATTCTTGCAACAGCAAGATCCAATAGATTAATCGAGGTTTCGCATCCTTCTTTGCGAGTAAGTGACTCACAGTGGTGTGATTTGAGTAAATGATGACACGAGAACCCAGAAGATAAGATATGAATTTATCTAGACCAAATACTACTGCCAATAGCTCTTTCTCAGTAACTGTGTAGTTACGCTGAGCCTCGTCCAGCATCTTGCTAGCATAGTAGATGACTGTGGGTTTCCCGTCAACTTTCTGCCCAAGCATCGCCCCTACTGCATAGTCAGACGCATCGCAGATGATCTCAAATGGTAGAGACCAATTAGGAGATTGTAGGATTGGTGCTTGAGTAACTTGATCACGTAGGCTCTCAAATGCACGAGTTCACTCATTGGTGATCCCAAAAGGGACATCCTTTGAAAGAAGATTAGTCATGGGGCACATGATTTTTGAGAAATCGAGAATGAACCGAAGGTAAAAAACTGATGTACCCCAGAAAAGAGTGGATGTCCTTGACTGAGCTAGGAATGAGTAGTTTAGAAATCAGATTAACCTTGCCTCGATCAACCTAGATGTCGTTCTCAAAAACAAGGTAACCCAGGACAATTCCCTCAGAAACCATGAAATGGCTCTTTTTTCAGGAAAGAACCACATCCATGTCGATGCAACGCCTGAGGATTTGGACCAAATGTAGGAGGCAATCATTAAAAGACTCCCCAAATATCGAGAAGTCATCCATGAAGACTTCAAGGTATTCACCTGCCATATCATAGGATATAGCAAGCATGCACCGCTGAAAGGGGTGGGTGCATTGCAGAGACCGAAAGGCATCCTACGAAAGGCATACAACCTGGAGGGGCAGGTGAAGGTGGTCTTCACTTGGTCCTCAAGATGGATTGCCATCTGATTATAACTGAAGTACCCATCCAAAAAGTAGAAGAAATAATTTCTCACTGGTTTCTTGAGGATCTAATCAATGAACGGTAGTGTGAAATGATCCTTCTATGTGGAGTCATTCAGTCTTCTGTAATCAATGCTGACCCTCCACGAGTTCGCTATACGGGTCAGTATGGTCTCTCTAGCTTCAGTCATGATTATGGTGAGTTATACCTTCTTAGGCACAATCTGGATTGGATTCACCCACCGACCGTCGGAGATCGGGTAGATGATCACTGGATCTAACCACTTGATGATCTCCTTCTTCACGACGTCCTATAGATTAGGATTCAAACATCTCTGTGTTTCATGGGATGGTCGTGTGCCCTCTTCGGTATAAATATGATGTGCGCAATACAAAGGGCTAATGCCAGTTAAATCATCGAGAGTCCAACCAATGGCTCTCTGATGCTACTGGAGGATAGAAATCAGATGTGTTTCCTGATCAAAGGTGAGGCAAGAATTGATAATCATAGGAAATGTCTGATTATAACCCAAAATGACATATTTCAGATGATCGAGAAGAGGCTTCAGTTCCATAATGGGATTATCAGCAGTAGGTGGTGGTTTGGGATGGGCCTCAGAAGAAAAGGTGGGAGCTATGGGTGGGTTAGATCGGTGCTAGGCTCCTCTATCTGCAGGGTATGACCTGCTTGGGGCTGATGATCAGGGATAATTGGGTCATCCTCAGGAAACGTGTCCTCAACCACAGAACTGATGTCGCATACTTGTTCCACTGCCCTGTAGTTAATTTTTTTTTGGGCCATAAATATATAAATCTTTAGTGTCTTGTTCTCGAATTTCAATTCAATCTAGCCCTCTTCGCAGCTAATGTTCACCGTAGCTATCTCTAAGAATGGTCTACCTAGTATAATTGGTGTATTCTACATATTTTCAGGAGTCTCCATATACAACACAATGAAGTCCACAGGAAAGTAGAAATCGCGGATCCGAACCAGAACATCCTCGAGAACTCCTTTAGGTGACTTGATCGTTTGGTCAACTAACTGTAAAGTCACCTTAGTTGATTTTCGCTTAGTCTCCTCAAAATGATCTAGTAGGGATGTAGGGATCAAATTGATGGAAGCTCCTAAGTCTAAAAGGGCTCTGTCGAACTCTAAATCACCGATCTTACATGAAATTAGAGGGGTACCAGGGTCCTTTGCTTTAGCCAGGAGTTTTCTAAAGGTGATGGAGTTGGCTTGCTTCGACAATACAATTGGATTCTTATCTTTGGTTTGCGACTTACACTTGGGTGTACACGCATCTTTTAAGAATTATGTGTAAGCCGGTATGGGGCGAATTGCATCCATCAATGCGATGTTTATTTGGACCTACTCAAAGAGCTTGAGCAGGTCCTCCTCAAGAGCCACGAGTTTAGGTTTCCTCTTTCCTTTGGTCAAGGCCTCCGAAAATGGATCCTCCATAGGTTCCTTTAGAATTGGTCAGGGTTCTTGATCTGGGACAAGGGTATCTTGGATAACCAACCTAGGGTTTTGGTGCAAACTACCAAGCTGAGAGTGGATCGAATAAGGTGGGTCCTGAGTTGTTTTGCCACTATAGGTGGTAACAGAGTTCAATCCTACCTGGTTCTTGGTTGGGGTAGGCAAAAGAGGTGGTTGCTACTGATAACCCATGTATGATGTCGAAGACTCCATCTTGTCGGGTGATAGAGAAAAAGGAGCCTAATAGACGTAGTGAGCCTGGACTTGAATTGGGTTCATAACGCCCCTCTGGTTCGGCACGTTATTTGGATTGGGCAGAGGTTGCGAAGGGAGTGCATCAGGTTGGCAGGGATTTGCCATCTATGCAGGTTGATTATGAACCTCTATGATCTCATCTTTATGTAGTTTTTGCATAGCCGCATTCATTTTTTGAATGTCAGCCAAAGTCTGAAGGATCAAGGTGATTTGATCTTCTCGAGTTGGCTCGGATTGGTAAGTCGAGTTGGGTCGAGGCTGAGGCAGCTGATATGGATGAAAAGCTTGTGGTCAAGGTTGATATTAAGGTCTCTGATTTTGATTGCTCCCTCACCACGTGAAATTAGGATGATTATGCCATCTAGGGTTGTAGGTGTTTGAGAAAGGATCATTCTAGATGGTGTTGAGGTCCTCGCAAGTCTGAGGAACCTCGAGGAAATTAGATGAGGGTTCAGAGTTCCCCCAAATAGAGTAACGGATCTAAAGTTTCCTTTAAACCCAGCAGCAAACGAGGGTGTGTACGAGTCCATCCCCCGAGAAGGTTGGTGGTAAATGTTATGCATAGCCTCCCTATTAGATGGTGGTTGTACGAACAGATTTGGCGTAGAGGTGGCTCGCTGCAGATCTCGAGTCAGCTCATCCACCTTTTTCTCAATGATCGAGACCATGTCCAAGCAACTGGACATTAACTCCAAGTCGACAGAAGAGGACAGGCCCTGCATCTGGTGTGCTCCTTGCAGATTCGCCAATGCACGGGCATTCATCTGGTCAAACATGCCCATGGATAAATTATTAATGGACTTCTAGCACATGTTCTCGAGAATCTCCAACACAATGTCTTCGTGTTGACCCATGATGTTTCCTCCATAGGTTGCATTGATGAACAAACGAATATCCTCAAAGAGTCCCTGGTAAAAGGACTCGACTTGTTCCCACTTTGGAACTCCGTGGTAGGGGCAGTTTCGCATGAGATCCAGAAAGCGATCCCACGACTCATGAAGCGATTCTCTTGCTTGCTACGTAAATGTGTGATCTGGTGCCATAGAGCATTTGTCCAACCAACAGTGAAGAACTTTTTCAGAAACTTGAATTGCAGTTCAGCCCATGTGTTGATTGGACAAGTTAGGGTTTGGTACTAGTGAGCAGCCTTGACCATGAGAGAGAAGGAGAACAACTTCATGAGCAAGATATCCCGATTTGGAGCTTCTGACACGATGCTCTGGGCCAGATGCCTGAGTTGCTTGATATGTTGGAAGGGATCTTCGGAATTATGCCCATGAAATTTAGGAATAGCATGAAGGATGCTGGGCTTGAGTTCACTATCAGGACCTCCAGCAAGGATTTGGACATGAGGTTCGATCACCAGCATAGAGAGATTGTAGTGATCTCGCATCATAGGACACCACAGTGGATTCATAAAGGCTTGGAAGAGATCGTTGAGGCGCTGAAGCTGATTCTGGAGATTGTTTTCTTCTTCTACTAGGTGTTCCATGATTATGGATGAAGAAGATCTAGGCTCAGATGAATTAGAAGATATATCGATATGGTTGGGTTGTTGCACAAACAAGGAGGTCGAGGCTTGGCCTCGACGAGAGTGAATAGCTAATGGAGGCCTTACGAGTGGTCTTAAGGACTTCCTCCCAAACATTCACCGATGAAGAAGACAAGGGATAGAAGGTGTGATGGACCCAATCAAGACACCCAAATATCTTTGGATGACTATAGAGGTTTGGGGCGGATGATACCCTTAGATCAGAAAGTCCACCTAAGAATTACTTGGGCAGCCAGGAAGGGAGAGTCCCGCGAAGACCCTTACGTGGTAGAGTGGCCCCACGGGTTACAGGGTTTCCCCCACCCAACCTTCCTTGTCACTGAGGGTCCAGGTAGACTAGAATGGATAACTTGACCTCTTAAGTCTACCAATTTTAAGTTTAGAGCATGGGTGCTTAGGATTTCACTTGAACTTTAAGATGTTTTTGTGAGTGGTGACCTAATTTGAAGATTGGTTGACCCTGTAAGGTGGGTCAACTTCACCAATTTGTCCTTGATTATTAGGTCCCGCTTTTAAGATTCAAGTGAGATTTAAAGCTTGATTCTTAGGGTTTGCTTGTTTAGGTAAGTTTAACCAAGGTTTAGGACACACACAATTTGGGAAGATTGGATCTTTTAAATCAAGTGTGTATCTAAAAGCCTAGAATGAAACCCTAGTTGTCTCTAATTGGTCCAATCAATTAATTCCAAATCTGGCACTTAGGGTTCAATCAAGAAGGTGGTAGCCCTAGGTGTCTTAAATCCCTAAATAGGTACAAGAATCAGTTTTGGGATGTTTCTAAAAATGCATCAAATAAGGCAACTTGTGATGATTAATCTAAAAGTAGAATGCAAGTTGGTCGTAATTGATTTTTTTCCTTTTTTAGCTGTTCAGAATCAAGGGCTTAATGAAGATGGATTCACAGTTTACCTGCCCCTAGAGTGGCTATTGTGCGGTTGATCTTGCTCCTTAGCTAAATCCTTGCACAAATCACAATCAAAAGAAATAAATCAAGTTATTATCAAGTTTGGAATTGTAATCAAGAGATCAAATTGCACGTTGCTCCCTAGCAATGGTGCCAAAATGTTTATCGCTCTTGAATTACGATTTTAAAAATGATACGTTGCAGTATAGCCGATAAAGCACGACAACAAATAGAATTTATACTCGAATGGAAATTTGAGGTCCAATGCGGGGAGCAAGTAGTAAATCAATCTCAAAATCACAATTCTAGGTGAAATGTAAGCAATTAAGATAAGAATAATCTAGAATGATATATAAAGTGAATTAAGTATCAATATGCAAAAAGATTAGGGTAAAATCGTGATTTGAACAACCAAATTACTCTTTGAGTTTAAGCATGACAATTTATTTAAATATATGAATAGAGAGCAAAATCAACTAAGCCACAACAATCAAATATCCCAACAGTGTTTAAAACCAGTAGAATCGAGCACTAGCAGAGGCATAGAGGCATAAGCCTCTTCTTTCCTTTAAGCCTCAAGGGAAAGGCACACAGTACAACACCAATAGAGACAAGAAGGTACTCTCAGACACTAAGTATAGAGAGCAGAAGGTGTGAAAGGCAAAACCCCCTCTCTCTCTCTTTCTTCTTTTCTCTCTCTGAATAAGTAGACTAGACAGAACCCAGGTAGCCGGGTAATCTGGTGTGAACAGGATGAGATCCACCGACGTGGTGGGGGGTGAGGAGTGCACAGTAGTGAGTGAGGGACCCAACCCCTGTGTTCATGGGCGAACAGCAGGGATCAGGAATTCCTCTTATCCTGCTTGGGTGGCTGCAAATTCCGCGATGTGGGACTAAATGTCCCACAGTCTTCGCGTGTGAGCAACAGATGGTGGAGGGTCCAATTGAGGTAGCAGGTTCGAAAGCAGGCATTGATTGCGCACATGGAGATGTACCTGGGAGTAAATCATGTTGCTTGAGGGTGTTGCTTGGAGGTATCGTGGCCGGAGGACTACGGATGAAGTCGATGGAGTCGAGGCAGCCACGATGGTCGACGATCACCTGAAAAGCAAGAACACGGCCTTGTGGCCCAATTAAATTGGCTCAGAAGCTTCGTCGGTCGTTGGCAACTGCAGTGGTGGTGTTTTCATGGAGTAAAAGTGCCTGTGGTGGTCTGATGACCTCGGGAAGGTGGTGTGTAGGTGGTGGTGTTCGGGGGTATGATGGAGTAGGTAAAACCCTAAATAGGTTTAGGGCTTTTGTAGGTGGAGTCGAGATGAAGCTTCTGGAAGTGGTGGCAAGGCAGATGGTGTGGCATGGTGTTGCGGAGATCTCATCGAAGTTGTCACCGAAGAGGAGGAAGATGATGGGGAACAGGCAATGTGTTGGTCGAATCAAGGTATGAGCGGAGGGGAAATGATGTAGAGGAGGAGAGGAAAAAGTAGTGGGGATTTGAGGAGAGGTAGAGGGACGGAGAGCACCGATTGTGGCTTGACCAGAGCTGGAGAAGGAGAAGAGGATGGTGAGGCAATGATGAGGACAGAGACAAGGGAGTCGGTCACACTTTGGTTGGTGATGATTGCGAGGAAGAGGGGAAGCTAGTCAGCTGTCCAATTTGATGGTTGGACTGCTGGAAGAGGAGAGTAGAGGGGAGTCACTGGAGCAAGAGTTTTCGGTGGCTGGAGAGGGAGGAGGAAGCGGATTCTCTCGCCAAAACTTGCTAAGGAGGTGAGGAATGCCTTGGGGGTTCTTTTATAGTGCTTAAGGGAGCTTGAAGAGCAGGAAACAAGCTTCAAAGCATGCTTAGGATTCAAGTAGAATCCCACTGATTTCATGGGTTCACACACATGAATAATAGGTTTTAGGAATTAGAATTAATCCTAATAGGTTTTCCTAGGTGTGAACATCAATCCCACCAAATTTGGTGGGATTTGATTGCCATTAGAGTAGGATTTAGCCTAGTCAAAGCTCGCTTGGAGGTTAGTTGACCTCCAATGAAAGCAAGGACTAATCTGCAAAGAAGATGAAGAAGTTAGGGGGCATTTTATAAATATTTCAAAAGTTGAGGGCCTATTTGAGATAATAAGAGTCAAACTTGGACCAAAATGCAAACTAGGTCAAAACAATCTCAGATTAGGCCCAAATTTTTGTAAAAATCTAATTTGACGCAAGGAATTTAATAATGAGGTCGGATTTAGGATTTGACCACATATGACTGGGTAATTTTTGTAAAAATCCAAATTAGGGCAGTTTTCTATCTGTGACTATTTTAGATCAAATTGGGTTCAGAAGGTCAAATCAAGGGTACCAAGCCTTGGAGAATATTTTGCTATGATTTTTAGAAGGTTTATATGAATTTTATCTTGACCAAATCCCCAGTCAATTAAGTGGGTCTGTTTTTAGGGTTTCGATGTTCATTAATTCTTGAAATATGTGAAAACCCATTTCGTTCTGCATGGACCCACTTATTAGACATTAATGACCATATGACCTTTAGTACACTCCTGAAATACCACATGGTTATTCTGTAATTGTGGAATGCTATTAAAATTATAGAAATAATCCTAGTTTATTATCTTCTTCTCAAAATAGAACATTTTGCATATATGACCCTCTGATGGTTATGTAGGAGCTTTTATCAACTTTATCATACTAAATTGAGCTAGTTATAACTCATGATTATGTTCCCATCATGCTTGAAATCAGGAAACCACAGATTAACCTAGATAAGATCATTCCTTCCTTGTCACTAAACATATTAAAAAAGGACATCAAACATCAAAACTGTAAGGCCTCCAGATTTAGCAATTGTTTTTGCTTTTGCATCCTGTAATCCATCAATTCTTGAGGGTTAATAAGATCATTCTGTAGACTTTGTATCGATTACTAAAGTTTATTTGATTTCGCTTGGGTTTTTTAAAAATGCAAGGCAATAGCATCAATGTTAGTAAAATATGCATCATGTACACAGTAAAGAGGCCCAAGAAAACACCTAATGTTCTGTAATAATGAAATAAGATCCTGAAACACTATTTTGGATGTAAATTGATGAAGTGTTTTGCAATCCCCAATCAAGTATATGGCATACTAGGACTATGCAGAAACAAGTAATTAAAAAAAACATGAATGATTGTACAAGAATAAGCACATGTCAAAATTGGTACTGATAATTCTCCAAGAGAAAGAGATAGAGACAAGAAGCTAGATGAAAACCAGAAGGAAATAATTGTTGGTTGGCCCATTCTGTATTTACCAAACACCATGTACTTGCTTACATACAGGAAAAGCAATAAGAAATGAACCAGAACAAATTAAAGGTTTTATATATGGAAAGTAATCCTAAACTCCATTCAGTTCCCAATTACCCACATAAAATGCAGAAAAAATGCATGACTAGAAGCATCACCCATTGTGAATATCCAAATGAAAATGCTGCTATTTATCATTTAAGATTGATTTACTAGACTTCCACTAGATATCCAATAGATTGGACATATATTATGTACTAAAATTATTATAGTTTCCAGTACCCTTTCAAAAAAATTTGATCAAAGTTTCTAGATTGTATGATGCAACTATTGGCATAGCACTTGCACAAATCAATATCAAAATAGATAATAACAGCATGAATGAAAGCATTGTATGGAAGAACCTCTTTGCCATTTCTCACAAAGGTCATATCAATACTATCTAATATGAAGTATGAATGCTTCCCCAGACCAGATGACTTGCATGTTTTCTTCTAAAACTATTCTTAAGTGGAACCAGGAAGTGCTGTAGTCATATGTCATGGAAGTCGTGGAATATTCTTCTTTTGAAAATCATGGCTTCAAGTAGTTGCATAAATTCTTATTCCTTTTGCCTGAGTGGCTTTCAGCACATTATGCATGTTTTTACGTCAAATGTGCTCTGAATCTAGTGTACCATACCATCACTTAACACTTCATCAAAATGCTCTTGATGATATTTATCATCGAAGGCAATCTACTTTTCCAAGGGTCTGAAGCTTTTTTCTTTTTTAAAAGGCATAGGGACAAGCCAGTTCACTAAACCACATCATATCAATTTATAAGGTGAATTAACACTTTTATAACCTTTAAGATAAGTTAAATGACTTTATACTCTCTTTTGTATAATTTACAAACATTCCATACAAATTAAATTAAAGAGCAACATATCCAAGCAAACAAAAGGGATCCTAAATCTAAGTGATGCAACCATATTTCTATTTCAAGCTAAATATACACTACATTCTCATAACCTTGTAGAAACACAGCAAAGATGGTCATCCAACTATCTACATACTCACCTAACACTCAAGAACCACAGAACTGGACAATAGAGATACACTAGGAAAAGATCCCCGTTGGACAGATCCCCCATGTTAGCTGATTCGAAAATCCAGCACTACATTTCCAAGGCCAATTCTGCTTCAGATGTGAGTCTGTCTGAATTCTTCCACATTGTAAATTATGTCAGTTTATATCAATTTTTTTGTTTTCATGTTGAAAGATAGCATCTTGGTCATTAGGATGGCACCTTTTTGTTGTAGGGATAGCTTAAGCTGTGAAGAAATCGAGCCTACAAGCTTAGTTGAATGCTCTGAAGGAGGAGCTGAAGGCTGCAAATGAGCACCTGGTTTATCTGGAAAAGGAGAAATCTTAAGCGCTTGAGGAGCTAAAGCAATGGATGGGTTGGCCTCTGCCTTGCAAGAAGCAAATGCTGAAGCAAAAGAATCAAAGAAATAACTGGAGATCAAGGAATTTGAAGTTTTTGATGCACTATGTCAGCTTGATGAATTGAAGAAACTCTCACGTCCACTAAAGAGAGGTACAAAGCAACTGAGGCACAAGATGAAGTTGCTACACTCAAACAAGCTGTTGGAGGCTCTGTTATGGAAGCCTAGGACATCATGTAGGAACAAAACATTAAAAAAGACAACTATCTGAGCTTCATTCAAATGTCCAAGGAAGAAGTTGCTGAAATCAAACATGAAATGGATAGGCTGGTTTCTAATATTAAAGGGTTGGAGGAAGAAGCAGCTGCAATGAAGGAAGAGGGAGTCCAGCTTCTAAACAGACTAGAGCAAGCCATGCTGGATGCGAAATCGGCCAATGAAGTTGCATATATGGAGAAGGTGGGCATCATGCAATTGAAGGAAAGGCTACTGGACAAAGAGAATGAACTATAGTATATTTCTCAAGAGATTGAAGAGCTCTATGACAGAGAGGAAGAGACAAACAAGAAGATCCTAGAGCTTTTCGCCATCCTTGAAGAGGTCACGCCAAAGGAGAAAGAAAATGGTCTCTTGTCAAAAAGCAAGGTAGATCACATTATAGCGTCTAAGGTGATAACATCCACTAGGGAAGCTAAAGTAATGGATGATGCTAACAAGTTGGAGTTGCACCTTGGAAAGTATGAGGATCTCCATGTGGAAGAGCAGAGTCTGGGAGAACTGATTGGTGGAGATAACTAGAAACAATGCAATGCTGAATGAGAAGATAACAATGAGAACATTCTTATTTTAAAGAAGAAAGTTTGCTTCTTTTGTTTGAAGGATTTAGACCTTAACATTCTTATTTTCTGCATCTCTTACTGAAAAGTTCTACATTATGGTTTAATTGTAAGAAATGCACTTCCATGGCTGTTCCTTCCTCATGTGCTCAAAATGAGTGAAAGGCTTCTTTTTTATTCCATCCCTCCCATGGAAGTCGTTCTGGCATGCTTTGCCACCTAAGGCCTGACTTTGTTTGGTTTCTTGCAACCATATCTTTCTTATATGTCATGTGGTGGGGGGTCTATCTCTAATGAAATAGTTAGAGACCTGGTCTGTGTACCTTTCCCCTCACCTTGACTACTAAATGCCACATGCTAGTTGGATTCTTTTTGGGTTTTAGATATCCAAATAGTCATGCATGCCCTTATAATTGAATCATCCATGATGATCCTTCCCTAAGAAAAATGGAACCCTCCCTCTTATCTACATCCCTCTCTAGAGGGTATAGCATTCCCCCTTTTTCTCTTTTTGTTGCCTACAAACTATGATTTATCTTAAACATCAACCAATGTGGAAAAGACCAGGATGAACAGGAGATTTCACTTGCAAAAATACATCAAAAAATTATGTCATCACAGTAATGGAAATCGTGGTGGAAAATCTCAAATAAAAAATATTTATCAGTAAAACTAACAGCAAAGAGCTTGGTCATATCCATAGGGAGGAATGACTGCAATAAATTCATGAATATTTTTCCTTTATGTTCACCCAATCGAGTGCAGGATCTAAGCCTAAATCTGCTGTGAAAGGCAACGAAAAGAAGAAGACACACAATAATTCGAGAATGCAAGGTTATGTGTGTAATTTCTCCTCAAAATATTTTGTAAAGATGTGATCAATAGTGGCATCTCATGTAATTTTCAATGGCACTCATACTAGAGAGAAGTTGTGTAAATCTGAATCCAAATCTAATGTGCAATGAAGTGCATAACAAGAGCCAAACAAATATGAGAAAGCATAAGTGCACTGTTGCAAATTTACCTCAATATATTTAATGCATCAAATAAAGGAATAGTAATATGGCAATGGAATTTTTGGTAATACTAATTGAACCCAAAATAGAGGAATTCTTCCTCTCGTACGTGCGCAAAGAGGAGGCAATGGTAGGTTGCGGGAAGCTTGGAGGAGGTTGAGGAGGGCGAGGTCGTTCCGATGGAGGTCACGGTGATAGGAATGGTGGCTGAAGCTTTCATTGGGGATGAGAAGGGGCAGCGGCAGTGGCAGGTGTCCACGTGCATGAGCAAGCTATCGTGGTCAGCTCTGAGGGCGTGGCCGAGTTCACGATGGCGCAACAAGTCCGTTGGAGTCAACAGCGTGGCGAACAGAGGTCCGTTGTCATGGTTGCATGTAGAGGACCGATAGTGGGTGTTGGGTTCTTCTTCTCTATTGATTGGGAAGAAGAAGAAGAAAAAGAAGAGGGGAAGGTCACGAGTGGCGGTCACGTGAAACCGCGCAAGGAGGTGGTGCACACAACGTGCAACGGTGCACGAGGCTGCTATGGCTGTGGCCACTATGCACGAGGGGGCCACGTGTGATCGTGGTGGCTTCTGTCATGGTCAAGTGGGAGGAAGAAGATGAAGGGTAGTCCCCTTCATGCATGCATTGGAGAGTCAAAGGATGAAGCTGGTGCTACAACCAAGAGAGGAAGATGAAGGTGTGGTGGTGCTTCATGGTGATGAACGGTTGTGGTGAAGAAGAGTCGTAGTTGGAGGTCAAGGCGATTCCTTAGACATCCAGAAAGGTTCTCAGATGACTTAGACGAAAGGGATGGCTCACGGTGGTGATGTTGGAGATGTAGTCATGGTCGTGGTGTTGAGGAGTGTGCTGTGACCATGCTTGTCGAGAGGAAGCATGGTGACAATCTGATTGCTTGTGGTGGTGAAGTCGTAGGCACACGGTAGAGGTTGCTGGAGTGTAGTCGTGGCAAGGGAGAAGTTGCGATGTCGATGGAGGCTCGCGGTTGGAAGGAGATGAAGGTGGAGGTCGCGCTCCCTCCTCGTGGGAGGAAGAAGATGGTAAGGGAGTTTCCCTTGTATGGAGAGGAAGATCAAGATGGTCATCTTCCTTGCCCTATTTATATAAAGAAAATAAAATCAGAGAGAATGATGGAGAGAGATTAACGGGGAGAGAGAGAAAATAAGGAAGGAAGGGAACATGCATGCATGTGACCAAAAGAGGAGAGAGAGTGATTGAAGGGAATACCATTGATTAGTGTGAGAGACATAAAGGAAAAAGAATGATTCCCTTACTATATTTTGCTTGAACAAAATCCTTACGTTATGGTATCTATAATTAAGATTTGATGTGATGTCCTTGCCTTTAAAGTGAATAATTAATCCTTTCACATAAATATTAATGTAATTAATGCATGAAATGATAAATCTAAAGCTCACATCATTTCACCAATACTGTGCATGCTTTAGATTAATTTCTCATCCAAATAATAACACACTTAAGCATTAAATTAGTCCACTAAAGTGGACCTATCACAGGACTGCACAATTAGCTGCATGATATAAAAGATTTTTAGAACTTGTGAAGAAATTGAAGTTTAACATGCTTGCATATATTATTGGCTAAAAGGCTAGAGGTAGGTCAGTAGAAACTACAAAGTTGTCTTATGAATGATAACTATTTGCCACAAAACCTAAGTTGTCATTGCCTCGTTGGGCAATGTCCACTTCAGAGAGGTTGCTAGGAAAATGGGTGATTATTTTTTTGCCTTTGTTGATATAAGGCATTGCCATTAGCAGTGTAGAAATCACAATTTTGTTATCAAATTTGTAACCGCTAAGAAAAGAACAACACCACAAATTAGAGTTAAACAAAAAAAGTTGAAAGAAGGAAAAAGGGTAGGTAGATCTGATACCTTAGCTCTTTATTTCCAATTCCAGAATAATAACCAAAGTCCACTACTGTTGTTGGTGTTACTACCATTGTGAAAGCTTCCAACATTGCCGCCTCCAATGTTGTCAACAGTCCCATTGGTGGCTATGGGGAATGATCAACCATTTCTCCTTTGTTGTTATCATACATGTTAACAGATATATTTTACAAAGAGACATGTTAACCTGCCTCATACAATCACCACAAATGCAAACATACTCATATCATTTTTTCCCAAATTCATATACCACAAATGCAAAACATATTCATTTCATTATTTCCCACATTCATATACCACAAATGCAAATATATATTCTACCATTCATATATATATTCCATCATTCACCACATGCATGATATTCATTCATAAATAAAACACATGTATATATCACATGTTTTGAAATGTATACGTAAAATTAGTCATGTGAAAATAAAAATAAAAGTCCAAGCAACAATGTAATGGCTTCTATGTTGTGTATTCTAGAACCTCTACAGTCATCATCAAGTGGATGAGGTGGGAAGTGGAAAGAAGAATGATCTACACCACCTCATCCCAGTGCACTTAAGATTTTTTGCAACTATGCCTGCATCTGCTCCCATTTTTGTTGTGCTTCCTGTCTTTGTCGTTCTAGTATATCATTTGTCTTGTCCAACTTTGATGTAACATCATTTAGTTTCTCTTGAAAGGTCTTCACCTGTGTCTGTAGCTGTTGCAACCTCTCTGAACCCCCCAATCCCTTTCTTCCATACCTACTAGTAATAGTCTCACTCGCACTAGCACTACGAACAAAACCACCATGTTTGGGGGGCATAATTGTCCTAAATGCTTGCTCTGTAGTCATAGGCTGTATTGGACCAGTCTCTAATTGCTCATCCATATCATCACTAGAAGGATGCATCAACTCCATCATGCAACCCTACTTATAGTTGAGATTATGATAAGTTCTCCTAAATGTTTATCGGTAAGTTATTTATTAGTTGTTTCAACGGGCTTACATGTCTCTCCTGATATAATGGATCAATCCAAGCACGGGGGCCATCAGTAGTAGGCTTGCTATGACTCCTCTCATAGATCGAAACATGATCAAGTTGTACACAATTATGGGTATCTAACTACATATGTGAGATGTGGTTATAGATTAAGTTATCCTAAATTTTAGCTTCTCTTATTTAAGTCTCCTAACCTGTAAGTTTTCTAATAGATATTATAATAATTTTTATATCGCTACTTAAGCTAGTGAAAATGTACTTACATAATTATCCCTCAAGGTATCTATGCTCATCCGTCCCAAGCAGTGGGTTGCAGTCGGAGCTTTCACCCTATTTGCTTTATTTTTCTCAGCTTGCTCCTATAATAGCAAATGATTGAAATTAGTACCTAATCATTTTGCTTTTAGAATAGAAGTAATTAATATAAAATAATAATTACCTTCGTGTTTTTTTGATCCCAATATTCGCAGCACTCCACCTAATGACTAGCTTGTACTCCTAATGGCACGTCTCTCAATGCATCCTCATAATTCTTACCAATAAATAACTATTTATATATACAGAAAAGTTAGCAACACCTAAAAGTAAATAGTTGTGTTACTGTGCTATTATGAATTCTATATCTATGCTTATGTCATACTTAGCTTTTAAGCTCTTCTCTCCAACTACGAAGTGTCCTCCCTACTGCTTGGAGAACATATGTAGTCATCATTGGATTTGTTCCCCAATCATACGTCACCTACATTTTATATTACAATGAATAATTAGATAAAGGATTTTACGTAAAGCAAATGAATGACATAACAACAATATCATATTAATACCCTAGCTTATGAATGAACTCATCCTTATATTACTGAGGAACCTGCCTCCAATCAAAATAGCATGGGGATATCAACAGTCTTACCAGTATAGGGATCCTTCTATTAGAGGATGTGTAATGTGAACATCTTCTGCTACAATTTATTCAACCATTATCCAAGTCCCTTCAGTTAATTTTATCAATTCCAAATTCCTTGTCTTATCGCTTGGCTTTGATTTTATACATTCCATAAAAAAATAGTCAAAAAACAAATGTTATAAAAAATTAATATCAAAGAAAATTAATGTGAGAATTTATATACCATTAGGCCCTGATTGACTTTGCTCTTGAGATTGGCTCTATGACAAACCTTGTGCCTGACTATTCTACTGAGATTGGCTATGTGACTAGCCCTGAGTAGGGTCTATGAATTGAGATGGAGCCTGCTACTGGGACCGACTTTGGGGAGGGTGTAGGGGATGAGTTGGTGTCCGCTGCTGGGACTGACTCTAGGAGGATGTAGGGGCTGAGTTGGTGCTCGTTGCTGGGACTAGCTCTAGCAAGGGTGTAAGGGCTGAGATGGTGTCTGCTGCTGGGCTGGCTCTGGGGAGGGTGTAAGGGCTGAGCTAGTGCCCACTACTGGGACTGGCTCTAGGGATGGTGTAGGGGTTGAGCTGGTGTTCGTTGCTCGGACAAGCTCTTGGGAGGGTGTAGGGCCTGAGCAAGTGTTTGCCACTAGGACTAGCTTTAGGGAGGGTGTAGGGGTTGAGTTCGTGTCTATTGTCGGAACTAGCTTTGGGGAGGGTGTAAGGGTAGAGCTGGTGCTCACTATTGGGACTGGCTCTTAGGAGGGTGTCGGGGTTGAGCTCGTGGCCGCTGTTGTGACTGGCTCTGTGGAGGGTGTAGGGGTTGAGCTAGTGTTCGCTGCTGGGACTTGTTCTAGGGAGGGTGTATGGGCTGATGGTGTGGGTGCCTAGGTGGAAGTTAAGAGTGAGGCTATGTATTTTGTTGAGGTCTATGCTGAGGATTAGATTTCGCAAGAGTATGAGGTGGGATCATGGCATGTCGAGTATGAGACTAAAGTCTAGTCTGAGGTAGTGGCGAAGTCTGAAGATTGGGCATGTAGGAAGGTTGGTGCAAGGGCGAGGTTTGAAGTTGCAACTAGAGTTGATGGTCATGCTTTGAGTGGGGTTGACGATCATGTTGGGGCTCAGGCTGGGTTTCGATGTCACCCTCGTGTCCCTAGACCTGGTTATCTGGCTCAAATGAAGAGTCATCACTGCACATATCAAGACAACGCTTTTTGTATGCTATCAACTTCTTAGGTGGCATCTACACATGTAGGAAAAATGATTAATTACCAAAAATGCAATAGAAGGATGATTACATCATCAAATATATTTATCAAAAGATAAATTTTGATAAAGTGAATAAGAACATCTTCTAAATGGAAGGTAGTATTAAATTCTCCAAACCTCAAGGATAGGTGAATGTGACCAATTTATTTACTCCAACTTGATGCCACTATACGTACAAAATTTCTATTTCCTTATTCCAATAGAATAATTTCAATTTGATTATACTTCATGCCACTATTTGTAGAAAGTACAAACTTGACAATAGAAAGCTTACTCTTATATGATTCATTAAAAAAAAAATCGTTACTTTGGTTACAAGAAATAAGAGAGGAGCTACAAAATATAAAAAGATGATGTCGTACCTTTTATATAGTCAACTGTGATGAAAGAAGTATGCCAAAGCAAGTGAAAGATCAACCCAGTACAATAAGAAAAGCTACAACAGAGAAAATATATGAAAAAATTTTTAAGAATGAAATAGTTAAACTCTACAAAATAGCTTAATTGAAAATGTTTAGCACAAATATCTATGTCCAGTGTACCATGACCTATTTCTCCATCTTGTAGCACATCTTGGTATGCTTCAAAATCTAAGTCAGGATCCTTATCATGTTGTATATCATATTAATCATGTGGCATTGTTCATATCGATACTATCCAGCCATTTCTATTATTATCAAGCACGTAAAAAACTTGTTCAACTTGACAAGCTAATGAAACGGTTCAGATACTTGAAGAATTGTATGATCCTTATTCAAACTTATGAAACCAATTTCTTTGTCCACTTTAATACCATATCTGTTATTAAAAATATTAAACCAGTCACACTTAAATAAGATGACTCGGTGATCATGACTATAGCTTACTTTCACAATCTCTTTGATTTTCCCATAGTAACCATCACAACTTGTTTGTATGCCATCAAATTTCACAATAATTCCTTAATGTTATGTCTCCTTCAAATCATTAATTGATTGCACTCTAAATCTGAACCTATTTATTATATATCCAGATTGATAATATGCATGACTTAAAGGTATGTTAGTCATTATATCAAAATCTTCTATCCATTGCAGATCATTATTTTATTTCTTTTCTTGCACATGATTTCTAAACTAGTCAATGAAGTCTTCTTCACATCTACAAATGCGTGAAGATTGTCAAAAGTCATTGTAAAAATTTGGAATCTACTTTAATATATATATATGAGCTAATTATCGATCATGTTTAGACATTGGTTTAAATTCCATTCGTATGATTGGCCTTCCTTAGATATCAAATATAGAAAAATAATCTTCTACATTTTCATTGTTTTGTCTATCATCATTCTTTTCCAATTGATTGAATCAATTATACAAGATGCCCTTCGATAATTAAACCTTCTGGTTTACCCTTATTGAAGGCGCAGTCTTTCAACTTTATCAAGAAGCACTCAACTAGATATATCCATTTATACTGAATTGGTCTAGTAATCCTTCCTTCATTTACTATGTAGAGTAGAAGATGTACCATGACATCGAAAAATGGAGGAAAAATTAGCTTCATCTTGCATAGTGTGATCACAATTTCCTTGTTCCAATAGCCTAACAATTGAGAATTCAATGTCTTTTAACATATAACCTTAAAGAATCGGCTTATCTCCTTCACAGAGTCAACCACTGGTTGAGGAAGCACTCCACGAATTGCTAATGGGAACAAGATTTGCATGTAAACATGGTAATCATGACTCTTTAACCTAGTTATCTTCTTCACTGCTTCATTTACACATGTAGAAAGTTGTGATGAAAATCCATTTGGAACCTTGATATTTTTTACAAAAGGTAATATCTTCAATCGTTGTTCATCTTTCAAAGTATATAATGCCTTAGGAAAGCCATAACTGCCATCATCGTTATGATTTACGTGTAACTCAGGACAAATGCCAAACTTTTTCAAAACATTATGGGTCTTCAACGTGTCTTTTGGACTATCCGTTAAGTTTAGCATATCTAAAATGTTATCCATAACATTCTTCTCGATATGCATCACATCATGATTGTGACAAACTATGAGATCCTGCAAATAAGGGAGCTTCATTAAGAATATGCCCTTCCTTTTAAATCTAGAATTACGCAAGTCTTTAAGATCTTTCTAAAATAGAAGATCTAATCGGATATTGTAACATCATTATTTTGTATCCTAACAACCAAATTGTACCTATTCTTGGAAATTTTTTTGTAATCTTCGTAAAATAGCAACATGGTTTACCATCAAATTTGTCTTTAAACTTAGAATGTCACCATCTATGTTCGATTGGTGGGAATCTACGATGCCCTAAATAGAATAATTTATTTCTTTCAGGTCGACATAAGTAATGAGTTTCATCCATACATATAGGACAAGCCAACGTACCTTTACTGCTCTAACTAGATAAATTTACATAAGCTAGAAAATCATTAATAGTCCACAACAGTGCTGCATGCATCTTAAAAAATTATTTTCTGGCTGCATCATATGTTTCAATCCCGTTATACCACAGAAATTTCAACTCGTCGACAAGTGGTTGCATGGAAACATTGATTACATTTCCTGGTGCATTTTTCCAAGGGATGAGAAGCGTTAGCATCATAAACGTGGATCTTATGCACATCCATGGAGGCAAATTATATGTAAAGATCACTACTAGCCATATTGAATATGATAGATGCATGTTCTTAAAAGGATTGAATCCATCACTAACAAGACCAAGCCTAGCATTACATGTTTCTTATGCAAATTGAGCATGTTTGTTATCGAATGCAGCTCACTCATCAAAATCTATCGAATGACACAAAAGTCCATCTTGTAATTTGTTATTATGATGCAATGTCCTCCACTTTGTAGTTTTAGTCGACATGAAAAGACATTGTAGCCTAGGAATCAAAGGAAAGTAACATAGTAACTTCCTTCATTGTTTCTTCCCTCATGCATTTGAACTAGTATTTTCTTCATATCTTCCTTCTCCACTATTCAAGCATGCATATTCTTTAATGTACAACATACAATCATTCTTACAAGCATCAATCCTTTCACACTTCAAGCCAAGTGCGCCAAACTATTTTTTTGCATCATACCATAACTACATAAAATCTTTGGGATTATTTAACAACTCTTCTAACTTAAGGATAACAGACATTAACTTAGATGTTGCCTTATTCATCACATTAATTTGAAACATTCTCAAAAGAAATGACAACCTTGACATGGAATTAATTCCAGGAGCAATGGGTTCCTCTACTACCATCAGTGCATCATAAAAATGATTACAATCTCCAAACATATTATCATTATCTATACTATCAACATTTGCATCCCTCTTCTCTTCTAACATCTCTGCAACATTATCACCTCCAATATCTTCAATGCGATCCTCAACATCATTATTGATGAAGCAAAGATTCGTTGTGAAAAGGTTTGAGTTTGGAAAACCCGTTGTCGTAGTTTGATTCACAAGAAAATCTGTCGATCAGATAATATTTATAATTGAAACTCAAAAGGTGAGTCCCGAGTTGAACACGAGGAGACAAACGTTTGGTTTTATGAAATCCACGTTTCTCTTTTATTTCCTTTTGTCATTTTTATCTTTTATAATTTTTTTGCATTTTTATCAAGCAAGAGATCAGATTGATGAAAACATTATCTAACTAATATACTTGCATAATATAAGAGAGAGAGAGAGAAATAATCATATATTTCTGATCAAATGTTTCTGCAAATATGAAAGCAGGAAAACTACACTACAAAAGTGAAAAGATAGAGATGGTGAGAAGAATCCCCCTCGATGGTCGCTTGGAGGACAACTCGTTTTGATGTCACCCGGATGAAGGTGGTGAGGAGCAAGATGAGGGAGAACAACGACAGAGGAAGGAAGACTGGGTAGGACATCATCGCGGCGAGGATCGTCTTCCCGAAGGAGGTGAGAGGACAACCGTGAGATGCTCCATGAATGGGGATGAGAGGCGGGAAAATATTTGATTCTACTGTAGAGGAGCATCCTAGGCTTGAGACAAGCTCTCTCTAGAGCCTTGGCGGTAGTGAGGAGAAGAAAGGAAGAGATGAAGAAGAATGGGAGGGATAGGGGTCCTTTTATAGTGGAGGAAAGGATCAATTTCGTATGTTGGACATTTAGTGACGGTCATAAATGTCACTAAAGATCCACCACAAATGTCACTGAAGATAGTCTTGCACCTATGCTGCCGTTACGATGGTGCGCACACCGTGCACCCGTGTTGCGTGCCTCGGTGCACTACGCACCCATCCCTCGCATTGCACTACATGCCCACGCCTCGTGTTGCACTATGCACCTGCGCACGCTGCTGCTGTCGCTGCCCCCATGCTCGGCCATGCACGCCTACTGTGCATGTGTGCCTCCACATGCACACATGTGCTCGTGCTGTTGTGTGCATTCAGTGGCGCGTGCATGCACATGGGTGGCCCTGGTTGCTTCACATGGCACGATCTGAGCTATCGATCCCTTTGTAGAGGCTGCTACAGAGGTTAGATTGAGTCAATTTGGGCCGTTGGGCTATGATCGTCGACCTAAATCCATCCGTGTGGTTGGTTTTGTCGCTTGAAGCTCCGAATTGCGTCACCTAGTCCCTCAGCCGTTGATTTTCCGCAGACTGCATATGGTGCTCAGGGACTCCAATCAAGGCAATTTCAGAGGTGTTGGACTCCATCATTGTCTTAATCAGATCTGTATGGTCAGATTGTCAATTCGAGGCTCTGAATTAAATCTCCTTCTCTCCTAGCTATAAAAGGATGCAATTAACCTAAAATATACACAAACTACTCTAAATGTAGAATGATGGTTGCTATGCAATATTTATAGTATGAAATGCATATCTAAGCCTAGAGACATGCATAAATAGGCATTATAACCTAAGTGGATGTCTCTACATCAATTATCAATAGAAAGATAAGTGATTCCTTCTCCATGTGAGGTCCAGACTGTGTAGTGAGGCCACCAACTAGTACAAATTAGATGTTCAAGTACTGTGTTATGATCATGCATAAATCCACTCAAACAACTTTTGCATGGATAACAAATTCTCTCATAGAAGTCTCCTCTTCTATATTGCTTCCTATTTTCATGGAATGCCTAGTCTAAGAATGAAATCACTCCACCCTTATATCAAAAATAGTCAGAAATCCTCAAACCAATCCAACACTTACCCATGGAAACCTATAATCAAATAAACCCATAAATAATTAAAGTTACATAAAAGAAATTAGATATTTGTATATTTTAGTTATTATTTTCACTCGATAGCTCACCCTTGAAGATTTGATCACAACATTACTTATTACATGCAACCCGTGCTTGGAGAAATTTTAGTAACATCTCCCCACACTTCTCCAGTGTACTCCCAAGGCTAACCTCAATAAGATTTCTTTAACACCCAATTTAAGGTGCTTAAGAAACTAGGTAAGTTTAGTTAGTATACTAGAGAAGAGCAGAAAGATGTCACTGAGATTTCCTCAAATATGAATTACATGAACAAGTAACACCTAAGTTGTGATCAAATCTTCAAGAACCCTCCTTAGTTCGAAACTTTACCGAACTGAGGACGATCAAGACTTATGGCATATTATAAAGATAACACATTATGCATGTTTGTAAGATATACATACTTTAATTCATTGTTTGTATGGCATGATCATTAGTCTTAAATGAGCAGGTATATTAACACAATTTAATTTATCCTTTCAAACTATAACTTAACGGTTGTATTTCTTATTGTTTGTCCTCGGGTACACTAAGATTGTGCAAGTGTGGATATCTACAAATTGTATAAATAAATACAAACAAAGAAAACAACAACCATAGCATAAGTCACATATTGTGTTATAAAAATTCAAGACATCATGTCATAACAGAAAGTAGTTCTACATAGTTCTCAAGACAACGTGACAGTTCTAAAAATCAAGACATTGTGTCAAAATAGAAAGTAGTTCTACATAGTTCTCATGACAACGTAACAGTTCATAAAGTATGCAATAACACAATAGATTAGATGTCACAAGACTTGGCTAATTCAGTAACATTTTGGTTGCCAAAAGAAGATATACATTAGCCATTTGAGCATGAAAATTAACTATTGGTCAATAACCCAACCATTATTGATGGGGGATCAACATGTGTAAATGAACAAAAGATATGGACTCAAGTTGTTACCAACCTGATTGATTATATCAGCTCTACAACAAGTGTAGATGCTCCATCTCCGCCATTGCAAATAACAACACCTTTTCTATCTCAGAACCCGTTGATTGATATGAAATATCTGAAAGCTTATATATTCAACACCTTGGAAAAATAAATAATTACATATTGCCTAGGCATTAATCGGAAGGAATGGCTATCTAATTGAAGAAAAAGTACAAAGTTAAGCTAGATTTTTTCTGGGAAAATGGTTTAGTGAGTACCCAGAATTAAGCCTAGAAATGTGAGAGTCCATAAAAGAATTTGAGGTTTAATTGAGGACATAGGAAGGCACATAACAAATTTAATTTTACATATGATATCTTAGGTGTGAAGTACTAGTCGCAGGTGTTTCGTGTGTTAGAAATCAGGGTTATGAGTAACCCGTCATCGTAGTTGCAAACATGTCAATCAAATAAAATTTATACCGAAACTCCAAGGGAGTCTCGGGTCGAACACAGGGAGGAAACATTTACTTTAGTTGAAAATCGCGCATCGATTTGTTTCTTGGTATTTTAGGGTTTTTTTATTTTTTGTGTTTTTGAAATAAAAGACAAGCAATCACAAGATAGAGATGGAATCAAATGTGATGTGTTGCACTAATGTCTATTACAATAATCTACAAAAGCATAAAAAGAGAGGGAGGTGAGAGGAAATCTCTTGAATTGGCTATTTGGTGAGATGATAGTGCCTGGCAAAAGCTCGGACGAAGGAGGTAAGGAGCGGGACGATGGAGTGAGATGTAGGAGGATGTCAGGTTGAGGAAAGCTTCGACGTAGCTCCAGAATGGAGGTGAGAAGATAGAGATGATCTACTACGGGAATGGAGGTGGGAGGACAGCTCCAAGGAGAGCTATGAATGGGGATGGGAAGTTGGAGGAATAATTGGTAGGGCAGATGTTCACTATGCTAATAGGCACCTGGAAGCTTGAGAACAAGCTCTAATGGAGAATTGGTAGGCTTGCTAGAGCTTGGGAGTAGGTGGGAGTAGAGTAGGAAGAGATGGCTTGGAAGGGAGGGGTGTAGGACCTTTTATAGTGGAGGAGAAGAGGCAAAAATAGGTATGGGACCATTAGTGACATCCAGGCCGTCGTTGGAAGCATCGCTGTAGGCAGCTCATGTCTGCTCACGCCCACAGTTGGCTTTACTAGCGTACGAAGAATTAGCGATGGTTGTAAGCATCGCTGTAGGTCAGCTCATGCATCGTCGTAGGCCAGCTCATGCGTCGCTGGAGCACGCTCCCCCGCCTTTGCCGCAGGTGTGCACGCTTATGCGCTGGCGCTGTGTTGTGCGCATGCACGTGCACCCACGCTGCTGTGCGCGTGCGGTGGCATGTGCATGCGTTGGGCGGCTTGGGTTGCGCCACGTGGCACAATCTGGGCCATCCATCTTTTCGTTGTAGGGGCTGCTAAAGAGGTCAGATTGAGTCGATTTTCACGCCGTTAGGCTGCGATCGTTGACCCGAATCCATCCGTGTGGTCGGATTTATCATTTGAAGCTCTAAATTATGTCACCTAGTCCATTGGTCGTTGATTTTCCTTGGACAGCATATGATGCTACAGGACTCTGATCGAGGCAATTTCAGAGGCGTTGGACTTCGATCGTCGTCTTGATCAGATCTGTACGGTCGGATCGTCAATCCAAGGCTTCGAAATAAATATCCTTCTCTCCTGACCACAAAAAGGATGCAATTAACCTAAATTATATACAACTACTCTAAATGCAGAATGATGCATGCTATGCAATATTTATAACATGAAATGCAAATCTAAGCCTAGGAACATGCATGAATAGGCATTTTACCCTCAATAAATGTGTTTACATCAAGTGCTGGACATTTATCCATTTGCATTTCATCAAATGGTTGTTATACATATTATTATAGTGATTAGAGGGATTAATACCTAGACAAGTTAAATGGGAAACCATATTTGATACTAGTGCACAAACAAGCTTTGGTAAACATACCCTCCAATATCATTATCTTAAAAGTTCAACCAAAAAAAAAAGGATGCTATATAGCATCTCCAGTTACTAAACATGGCATATGGCAATAAAACACCATAAAAAACTAACAGAAGTAGAGATTCACCCCTAATATTGTTACCAAGACTCAATCTCCATTGCAACCTAGAGGGTGTCCTAAAGACATGGCTCCACACTGGACATCAACCTTTTCCTGTTGGCAACGAAGAGTGATGTAAAAGAAAGCTCATCATGCAATTGGGAAGATTCCCAGCCATGTAAAATTTCAAACTTTTTTTCTTTTTGTGTGTGTGTTGCGTTGATGTAGAGAGGGTGTTGCTAAACAAGAGTAACAAACAAAAAAGGCTACAATTGTGCTTTTTGTTGGCTATGAAAATGCACATTTTAAACAAATAATGCAATAGATACACTGAAAAACTAAGGTGTTCAACAGTTCAGCTTTAGTGAAATGCATCACAAAACATTATCCTTCTTTCTGAAAATAATAATATTATAAAGCCTGATAAATTGAAATACCCAACGAACAATTTTTCATACAAATGAAACATTGGAAGAAAGTATCATAACATTGGAAGTACAAAATATTAGTAACAAGCATATAAATTGAAAAAAAAGGAAGGTATTATACTTATTCCAATGCCTCCCCCAACACACCTGCTAGTATTCTCTACACTTTTGGTAACAACTTCTTGAAACCCTAAATTGTCCATTAATAGCACCTTTTCCTACGCTTAGCTCCTCAATTTCTAAGTAATTGTTACTAATTAACACTAGAGGGTATGGAAGAAGAGGTTGGTGCGCTAATGGGAAGAAAGTTGGCTTTCCTCCTCCTCTGATTGGGTTGGCTCCACTGTGCGACCCCTTGCGTCTCTCCTTCCCCTTCTTCCTCCCCTTCCTCTTCCTTGTCATGCTTGTCACCCTCGCCGTCCTCTTTATTTTCTCTCTGCTCATCTTTCTGTGCACGATTTGGGTCATTGATTTCTAGGAAAGGGATAATTATAAGAATAAAGAAGAATATCATGGAATGATGAGATGTGGGGACAGGAAGGAGGGACTCGTACACCACATGGTCCTTGGAGGTGAGGAGACGTTGCAGTTTCATGGAGGTAGTGGTCTTGAGGGGACGAGCGGAGGCACTGCTAAGCCACCGTTGTCGAGGAAGGGAGGCGATGTTTGGGGGAGGTGATGCCCTACCTATGTCGGAGGAGGTGATGTTGTTGAGGGAAGGCATGGTCAGGATGAGGGATGGTGATGTCGTCGGGGAGGTGATGGAAGTGGGAGTAGGGGTTTTAGGGAAAACATTTGGAGGATGGTGAGGGAGGGTTTTGTGGGTAATGGAAAAACACTTTTGTCACGGTTTTGAAATTTGTGATAGAAAGGTTATTGAATTATTTGGTCACGGTTCTAAGTGGAATCGTGACCAAAAGTAAAAATATAATTCAAATCTCACCTACCTTTTTTGTCACTATTTTTGGTCTAACCGTGACCATAAGTTACTTTTTGTCACGGTTTCAAAGACCATGACCAAATATCCGTGGCCAAAGCTCATTTTCTAGCAGTGAAACCAAATTCCCACCTCCCTATTAGATCACTTTGAGGATACTGAGCTCAAACCAACTGATGTGACTCTATAGTTAGCCGATAGATCATTTAAGTCACCACAAGGAGTTCTTGAGGATGTTCTAGTTTGGGTATGAGATTTCTACTTTCGAGTGGATTTCACAGTCTTAGATATGGATACTCCTGAAAATCTAAGAGATACACCGATCATCTTGGGGTGACCATTCCTAGCAACTACTAGGGCTAATGCCAACTGCGAAGAGGGCCTGATTGAGTTAAAATTCGAGGACAAAACAATGAGGATTGATATCTTTAAGGCCCATAAAGGAAGAAATTGTTGGGCAATCGAGGAAGTATGTGACATATGTTCTCTGGTTGAGGATCCAATTCCTGAAGTGAACCTGATTTCTAAGAACCTCAACCACAAGAAGGTCATGACCCACATATTAAGGAGCCTAAATCTGATATAAATCTATCCTTAGCTTCCACCATAGCTTCTGAGGCTAACCTTGAACCCCCATCTGCTACTGATAACCCAGTTTTGGAATTGAAACATCTTCGAGTTCATCTGAAATGTGTTTTTGGGTTCGAATCAAACATTTCCTGTGATTATCAGCTCTCGACTTACCTCTGATCAGGAAATAAAGCTGATTTCTATTCTCCAGTAACATCATAGAGCCAGTGGTTGGACTCTAGATGATCCGACCGGAATAAGTCCCTCGTATTACACTCATCATATTTATACGAAGGAGGGCTCATGACCTCATGAGATGAAGAGAAGCCTGAACCTGAATCTTCACGAGGTCATGAAAAAAAAGATCATCAAGTGGCTTGATGCGGGAATCATCTACCCCATTTCTGATAGCCGTTGGGTGAGTCCCATCGAAGTTGTGCCTAAAAAGGCGAGACTCACTGTGATTACGACTATATCTAGAGAAACCATCTCGACACGAATTGCAAACTTGTGGAAAGTTTGTATTGACTATCGGAAACTGAATTCCTACATGAAAAAAGACCATTTTCCTATCTCGTTCATTGACCAAATTCTCGAAAAGTTAGCGAGAAATCGATTTTTCCATTTTCTGGATGGGTACTCTGGATATCACCATGTGGCAATTCATCCTAAAGATTGGGAGAAGGCCACCTTTACCTACCCTTAAGAGACATACGTGTTCCGTAGGAAGTCATTTGGACTATGCAATGCACCTGCCACTTTTTAGTAGTACATGCTAGCCATATTCTCTACCATGGTGGGTAAATACATTGATGTCTTCTTGGATTACTTCTTGATTTTACATCAAAATTTTGATGATTACCTTCTGCACTTGGTTCAGATCCTCCAACGGTGCATCACCGTGAATCTGGTTCTCTCTTGGGAAAAGAGCCATTTCATGGTTCCAAAGTGCATCGTACTTGGACACCTCATATCTGAGAAAGGTATTGAAGTTGACCAATCTAAGGTGAGTTTGATTTCCAAATTACCTGTACCCTCCTTAGTCAAAGATATCTGTTTGTTTCTAGGGCACATCGGTTTCTATCGACGGTTCATATCTGATTTCTTGAAAATCGCATGCCCCCTGATGAACCTTCTCTCAAAGAACACACCCTTTGAGATGACCGTGAGTGTCTTTGCACTTTTGAGATCTTGCACGACCGAGTAACCCAGGCTCCAATCCTACAATCTCCAGACTGGTCTCAACCATTTGAGATCATGTGCGATGCTTCTATCTATGCAGTAGGTGTAATCCTATGATAGAAAATTGATGGGAAACCAGTAGTAATCTATTACGCCAGCAAGGCACTAGACAAGGCTCAGTGTAATTACACAATTACGGAGAAAGTGTTGCTTGCTATAGTATTTAGTCTATAGAAATTCAGATCAAATCTCTTAGGTTCCCATGTCACTATTTACTTGGATCACACCGTGATGTGGCACTGCTCACGAAGGATGCAAAACCAAGACTGATTCGATGGATCTTGCTATTGAAAGAATTCGATCTCAAAATTTTCGATAAGGTGGGAAAACAAAATGTGGTTCCCGAATATTTGTCCCATCATCCTTCTTCGGTCATTGCCCCTCCAGACCTATTATTGTTGAATGGGATTTCTACGCTAAGAATTCGAGTTTTGAAACCCCTGTCATTGTAGTCGCATAAAAATGCATCAAACAGATAATTTAACTGAAACTCTGGTGAGTCCTGAGTCGAACATGAGGAGGCAAACGTTTAATCAAAAATCGTGTTGGATAATTATTGTCACAAAAGCAGATTAGCTAGTCGAATTAAATTTACCCTAGCTATTCTACTCAAAAAATAAGCAATAGATGATAGAGAAAGAATAATACAAATAAAGAGAAAATAGAGAGAGAATAAACAAATGTTTCATAACCATGGAATCAGGTGCATTACATCTAATCACTACACTAGAAAGCGAGAAATCTAAACTAGGAAACGAAAAAGAGAAGGTGATGAGAAGTTATCCTCCGCAACAGCGGCTTGGAAGACGAGTCGCATTTACTAGTGATGGGGGCTCGTTTCACGAATTAAAATTTGGGTTTGGAGGACCCGTTGTCATAGCTCTCACAAAACGCATCTATCAGATAAAATTTATAATTGAAACTCAAAAAGTGAGTCCCAGGTCGAACAAGGGGAGGCGAACGTTTGGTTTTGAAAATCCACGTTTCTCTTTTATTTGCTTTTGGTCACTTTTTTATCTTTTCTAATTTTTTTGGTTGAAGGGAGGTGAGATGAGGCCACGGGATGCTCCACGAATGGGGATGAGGGGAGGGAAAACTATTTGATTTTCTACTCTAAAGGAGCATCCAGGGCTAGGGACAAGCTCTCTCTAGGGCCTTGGAGGTGGTGAGAGGAAGAAAAAGGGGAGGGGTAGGGGTCCTTTTATAGTGGAGGAAAGAATCAAATTCTTATACAGGACATTTAGTTATAGTCATAAACATCCCTGAAGATCTAGCGCAAATGTCGCTGAAGATCCCACCCATGGGCCCCTACTGCTGCACCGCTGGCGCATGCAACACGCGCCCTTGTCATGCATGCATGTGCGATACGCACCACTGCTGCCGCTGCCTCCACGCGCACGTTGCGCTATTGCGTGCGTCGCTGCGCTTGCACGTGAATACCTCTGTACATGCACGCGCACCCATGCTGCTTCGCGTGTGTGGTGGCACGTGCGTGCGCATGGGCAGCCTGGTTGCGCCATGTGGTGCAATCTGGGTCGTCCATCTTCTTTCCTTTGTAGGGGATGCTATAGAGGTCGAATTGAGTCGATTTTCGTGTCATTAGGCTGCAATCGTCGATCCGAATCCATCTGTGCAATTGGATTTGTTGTTTGACACTCTGGATTGCATCACCTTGTCCCTTAGCCATTGATCTTCCTTGGATTGCATACGATGCTACAAGACTTCGATCGAGGTGATTTCGAAGCCGTTGGACTCTAATCGTCGTCTTGATCAGATTCATATAGTCGGATCATCAATCCAATGCTCCAAAATAAATATCCTTCTCTACTGATGATGAGAAGCTCACCATGATCTCTAATTACCCCTAATTAACTAGTCTTCCAAGTTAATTAGCTAAGGATATGTGAGTATATGGGTTAATTATAAAATAAGGGATATATAGTAAACGACCTTAGAATAAGTTAAAAATGCTATTTTAACATCCAATTAATATTATTAATGATCTAATTAATAATTGGACTCGAGATATTAACAATCATTCATCTAATTAATACATTAACTAACCTAAGCATAATATATACATATGTAATAACTTAAGTAACATTAGTTAATTAAATAAATTAATCTTAAAATGTTGAAAATGTAAATTCAAGGTTTAAATATAATAATTACCTTATCTATTATCATGTATAAAATGTTGAAAAAGATCTAAATTAAAATAAACTCTGAAAACTTGAGTTTACATTTTGGTCCTTACATTTCATTCCAATCAGGTCCTTAATTTCCATATAGGTCCATAAGTTTCATTGCAACCAAGTCCTTGACTTCTTCTTCTCTTCAACCTGTTGAACGGCTGACAACAAAAGGGTACTGCCACCACACGATCACTACCCATCCAACGTCACCTCTCCTTCAAGATCTTGGAGCTTGTGCTCACCATCCCATCTCCATCCATCAGTCTGGGTGACACTTTTATCCTAATTTAGGGTAGGACATAACTTCACCATCGTCGGAGAAGACGCCGGTGGTTAACCTCCTCCAAGCCTCATACACGTCCAGATTCCTCCTCCTTCATCACCGTTAACTATAAATACCCCCTGACCCCCTTGATTTTCTTCAAGTTGGCTCCCTTCCCTCTTTTTCACTGTAGCCAACCCATTAGGCTATTCCCTCCGCAGCTCCGGTGAACTTTTCAGCTCATCTTCCAACTTCCTCCATCCACTTTAGTTAGCTCATGAACTTTGCCAAGGTGAACCGCGTCTCTAGACACAGGCGCTGACCAAGGAGTACCTCTGCTTCATCTCACAACTGCCGTCGGAGATCTTCCTAATCACCCTCTGAATTCACTCCTCCGTCATGAGCCTTTGACGGAGTTCCTCTATCCCCTTCGTCCAGGTAATAGTAGGATAGGACTAAGTGTAGGAGTAGAGTAGTCTAGACAGTTAGTTAGGTAGGTAGTTTAGTCATAATTTCAGATTTCAATGTTCATCTTCTTCGACTCCAGCAAGCTCCTTGAGCTTCCCAGAGCCCTAATTTTGTCTTTTGAATCCATTGTTCACTTTATCATTCATGATCATTTCTAACACACTTAATCTCTAATTTGATCACTGATTTGCCTAATCCAAATCCACCTTCATCAACTAGTTCTGCTGTCCATGGCAGCAATAGTTGACTTAATTTCACATCCATTGGATCCTCCATCACTCACTCATCATTAAAAGATCCTAATTATCATCTTAATTTGATTAAATACTATATATAACTTAAATGCCTAATTTTATTTAAGTTCCTGAGCTCGCTGTCAATGGCGGCTTAGGAGTAGTTTAAGCCTTAAATTAACTAAGTATTTATCATCGCAATCCTTCTTTGACTTGTCTTGACCACTCATCTGAGTGGGAGATCATGTCCTGTGCCTAAGCCAATTCAAATCTTATTCAAATTGAATTCACTATCTAATCTTAAATTTAATCAATAAAAGAAGGAATTAATGTGATCCTGAGGTTCCTTGTAACCTCAGGGACCTTTTTAAATAAAAGATGGCATGAAATTTCTTTCTGTACACAAATTTCATCTTTTATTGGACTCATCGGAGCTTCGGTGAGCTCCGACGAATCAAATCTGATCTTCAACCTATAGAACTTATCGAGAAGCTCTAGAATGATGTAATTTTGATCACTGATTAGTTTGAAGTTGTTTATTTGGGATTTTAACAACTATAGCTAGGATTACTTATTCATCTTCTCCAACTCCAACGAAGTTGGAGAAGTCTGTTAGGAAGTTTAGAAATCACATTTAATGGGTCTAGAAGCTTCAGTGCAGTGCACTAAAGTCATTCAATTCCTTAGAACACTGTAACAACCTTCTAACTCTTCTGACGAAGAAATCACTTTTAGAGTTCAAGTGACGAGACTGGAACCCTAGTTTCTTTGGTTCAATTATCTATCTAAGGGGTTGAGCGAGTTCTTGAGGTTGAGAGGATTCTATCTTAGGCTTTAATTTCTTGTGAAAAGGCATATAACAAAAAGTCAAATTTTGAGCCTTATAGTCAAACCTAAGTTGGATACTTTGATTCTGTGATCAATCTATTGAATTGAGGAATCTGAATTGTTTTTGAGATTCTGTTGAACGATTTTAGAGTGATTTGGTTGAGCTCAGATATGTAATTTTGTTTGAATTCAAACACTACCAGTTTGGGTTATTTTTGAACACAAACTGTTGACAATGGTCTTTGGATGAAATTTGAATGTGAATTCTGCCTAAATAAGTTTGTTACAACTTCCAGAAGCTATTCCAACCGATTGAGAATGATCTTAGTTGTCTGTTAGACCTTTCTTGAAGTTTGAATTCAATCTCTGAAGCTTTCAGAGAAGCTTCAACTTCCTGTGCGTTACCTGAAGCTTTGAGAGCTCAAAACCCATTCCTGAAGCTGCGGAAATACTTGTAGAACCCATTTAGAGCCTTAGTTAAGAGAGAAAGTCCAGTCTGTGGACTTGTTAAGCATAATTCCATTTCCAGGTAGTATATAACCTGTAGAAAACCCACAACACTGCCCTTCAAATCGAAGAGGAAATCTTCCCCTTAGCATTAAATTGACCCTATAATCTTGTAGAGCTACTCAAGAGCTTTCCAAGCTTTGATTCACTTGATTTGGAGCTCTGAGCTAGGAGATATTCCCACTTGAAGTTGGCCCTGGAAGGGGAAAGTTTTGTCCCACATCGAGAATTTTAGAGTGCCCGCCTTGGTATAAAAGCAATTTGTTAAAGGCGTTATGCAGTCATCAGTGCTCGGTGCACGGATACGAACGGTTAAGAATGAGCATGCGTGTGTGTGTGCGGGCGTGTGTGCCTGTAAGTGTACACTTGTGTGGGCATGCGATGTGTGTGGCCCTGGGAGGGCAAGGCCTGGGAGGCGGTTGGGCTGGTTTGGCTCAAGAAATAAATCGAAAATAAACCAAAATAAATCGAGTTAGGCGAGGACCTAGTAGGGTCTAGTCCCACCCTGTAAAGGGTGCTGCGTATCTCTGAAAGGTCCATGCCGTAAATCAAAAACCAATTTTTGGTTGAAGAGAAAAAAATATGGTTTAGTGATGGTTCAAAGAGCTAAGTGTTGAAGGAACAAACATTAAAGAAAGCTTAAGGGTAAAGAAAGAAGGTAAGGATCAGAAGGCTGAAGGCTAAGTGCTGAAGGGAAAATCACTAAGGGAAGAAGGAAAGAAAGGCTAAGGAAGAAGAAAGGAAGTAGAAGAACTCATAAAGAGAAAGACTTGAAGGTTAACAGGCACTAAGGAAGCTTAAGAGGAGGCTAAGGAGAGAAGAGAGGCAGAGCAGAAGAGAAGAGAAGAGAAAGTAAAGAAAGGAAGCTCGAGAACAAGAGTGAATAAGAGAGAAATAAATGAGAAAGAAAAAGATAAAGGATAATAAAAGAAAAGGAAAATAGAGAAAGAAATAAAGAAAGAAGAAGAAAAGAGAGAGAGAGGCTGAGGAATAAAAGAGAATTCATTTTTCTTGCTACATGCTAAATTTCCTTTTTTGCTTTTAATTGTTGTAATAAGGTATTTTGTAATTAGAAAAACTCTTATTTGCCTTAATTCTTTTGAAGTAAATAGAAAATTTACATGTTTTTAAATGTTGTAAATGTGATTTCATATGGAATTTTGCATAGTTACTCAATTTAAATCATTTTGCGAAATTCATGTTATTAAAATTAACTTAATTATACCTCCTATACCTATAAAATGTTTAGAATTAATTGGTGAATTTAAAATAATGTATATCTCCCAGCAAACGACCTGGACTCAACCAGTTAAAAAATATAAAATGTTAGGTTAATTTGACCTTATACTACTAAACTGACAAAATTTTGAGTTAACCTAAGTTACTTTCTTCTACTCTTAATTAAGTAAAATTAACTTAATTAACTGTGTTGAGGAGTAGCACGATCACCTAACCATGAAAAAGATGCAATTAACCTAAATTATATAAACTGCTTTAAATGCAGAATGATGCATGCTTTTCAATATTTATAACATGAAATGCAAATCTAAGCCTAGGAACATGCATGAATGGGCATTTTACTCTCAATAATTGTGTCTACATCATACCTCCATACCTATCTTTTGCTAGTTCCTAGCAAAATTAAACTACATGCTATTTATAAAAACAGAATTAGGATTTGATCTCTTAGACCTATGTTGTTTATTAACAATAGAAATTATCAACAAAGGTCCTAAACTACGAAGACTCAACAGTACCTGGGTGTTTGCTAAAATGCAAACAACCCAAGTCCTCACCTTATTTGAAAAGGGAAGATACATTTTTTTTTTCTTCTTTTCTAATTTTTTTGTACTTTTAGAGTTTAAGAGTTCCGGGATAACTTTTTACAGCTACCCAACCCGCCCAAGACTTGAAAAGGACTCTAAGTACTAGGCATCTTATGAAAAAAGTGAATGACTCACTAAGCGATCGTTAAAATGGACTTTGGATTTCTACGACCTTAAGTGACCTTTCCTAAATGTTTATCTTTTCGAATGGTAGCTTTCTCCCTACTTTTATTTATGGGGTCATCACAAGGGTGAACCTAGTGTATATCTCCCTGGTTTATTCTACTTCCCCACTTCTTCCCTAAGTGTTTTGGGAATTATTGTGCATTTTTGTGAGCTGGGTTCTAGACAACCGGCCAATGGACTATTGCCCACGGCAACATGCTAGCCATACTTGTGCGGTGAAGTGTGGTTTTACTTAGTTTTTTATTTTCTCCATTTTTTATTTTTTTCTATTTTTTTCTATTTTTTTTCCTAAGTAGGTGGCTTCCCTAATCCAAGATTTACCTAAAGGTAGTACGATGAAAATGGTCATGTGACTGGGCTTTGGACAACCGGTCAATGTGCTATTACCATCGACAACTTGCCAGCCATACAACCTTAGATGGTTCATTAGCTACCCAATTTTCGAAGAAATCGCCAAAAAGTGAGTCAGTGGCAAAAAGTGTATTGATGTTTAGGCTTAAAGTCCCCTCAAATCAGAGAGCAGGTTGATAAGTCGTACACTTATCACCCCAATTTATTGACCAGCTTAAAGTAGAGTTACTTAGTGAGGAATCAAGACTAAGTCCACATTCAAGTGGATACCCAGACTAATTAAGCCTAAAGACCTGAAGAGTCTAAGTATTTAGGTCCTCTCGTATCATTTCTTAAAATTAATTACGCCTAACAGCCTAAGTTCTCTTCTCCTAATTCTATTTTCCTTTTTTTTGTCTTTTTGAATTTTCATTCTTTCTAAAGGAAACTAAAAGAAATTCTACGGTGTTAACAAATTGATTTCAGGAATTAATTATCCACCCCCCCATTCTTAAATGATGCAATGTCCTCATTGTAAAAATAAGGACATGAAAAGGAAGAGTAAATAGAATATCACCTGAATAATGTGAAAATCTAGTCAGCTCTGCCAAGAACGTGGAATATAAACACATGCTAAATTTAATGTCTTTATCTAGGCATAAAATACATACAAGGAAGAAATGGAGAGGTCAAAATCAAAATAAAAATATTGATCCTCTAACCCGCCAACAGAAGATGTCCACATATGTGGACAAAGTTATGTTGCAGACCCACGCCCCAAGGTCGAGTGGTTCTAAGGTTCTGGATGAAAATCACTCAGAATTGAAGATTGTTGCATTTATGGGGCCAGGCTTGCGAGGTGGTGTGCAACCCAAGACCAAAGTATCAGACAATGGGTAAAGATGGTTCAATAGGTTCAGATGTCCACTTAATGTTCAGCTGAGAAAGATTGTCAATTATTTCGAGCTTGTGTTGCACGTGAACGATATCGTAAGGGTCCTGGTAGAAAGTAGGTGGTTTCAGGTCAATAGGTACCCTTAGATCCAAAATAAAGTTCCCTCAGAATTAGCCTTTGAAATTTTTATTTCAACAGTTTTATCCTCCAACATCAATAGATCAAGCTCCAGGACCTCTAGCATACTGCTCACCCCATAAGATTTACCCAAGTCCAGAAATCGTGGCTGAATCAAGATTGACTTGGGCACAATGATCTCGGTAGTCAGCTCTTTAGGGTGCATATGAGGAATGGGGTCACTGATTGAATCATCAAGATTCGGATCCTCCAAGTTAACCCCAATCGAATCAAAATCTTCAAGAGTCGGGCTATCAAATAATTTATCAAATTCCCCAAGCCCGTTTGACTCACTAAAATCATTTTCCTTAAGCTCAAGTGAGACTTCATTAAGACATTCCTCTCCCTCAAAATCAAAGAATCCATGATCCTCATTTATATATGTCTCAAAATCATATATCATTTCATGATCCAAGGAGACATATTTTTCTTCGTTTCTTGGCTTGGGGATCTCGGGTGCATCAATCGGCTCATCCTCAAAGGATTGCTCTAGACTAATTTGGTCATCTCCAATCTCCGAATATGTATCCCCCCCAACAGGCACCTGAGTGGATTTAGACATTGGCTCTCCTAAAGGTGGTTCATCTTGAGAATCATCCCAAGATTTGACTAGGGCAACCACAAATTTCATCCTCAACCTCGACAATTTCCCAAGAAGAAGCTCACCCAAGTCCCTATCCCTAACACTTTGGAGCAAGTCCAATAGAGAACTATTCAGCTCATCAATCATTTTTATCATAGCTCCAATGCTTCAGTGCATGGTGTTGGCTGAGCTTCTAAAGATTGGATGGTGTTCCTCAAGTTAGCCAACATCCTTTCTTGGATCTAGTTCACCTGAATCGACTAGTTCGATTCAGGTTTGATTGGGTTTAGGTTAAATCTAGGGGAGTCAAGATATTGAGGTTCTCAGGTCCCTCTATGATAGTAGTTCATTTTAGGTTGTTCAAAAAATGGTGATGGACTATTTTCAATGGAATACTGTGGAGGGTAGGTGTTATAATCAGCATATCCTTCATGGTTGTAGATCTGATTAGGTTGGTCATCAAACGGTGGAGATCTATAATCTATGTAGCTCTGGGAAGGATAATAATCATAGTTTTGTTGTCCAGGTTTAAACCCTGGACACTGAGGTTCGGATTCGTATCCCCAATCAAAGTTATCCTAGCTAGTGGATGGGTAATTACAAGTCAAGTCGGGATAGTAATCATCTTGGGGATAAGTGGTGGTAGGACGATAGGATGTGAAATTAGTGTAGGATGTGGAAGGATACAAGGTAGAATAGGAGGGAAATCAGAAGAAAGAAAGGAGCCCTACAATAAAAGCAATCAACTCTGTCCTTAGGTGGGTTACCCTAAAGGCCTACTGACTCCAAAGACACGTCCTGAGATTATAAATGACTTGGTCTACTTCTATCCAGTCAATCCAACCAGTTAGAGGGAGGGGCTGGGGAGAAGGTTCTTCCTTTAACTTGCACCTCTGATTCCTAATGTACCCACCAGCTATGGTTGTTTAACGCTTCTCCACTAGCTAGACATCAGATGGACCAGCAGAAACAGATTAATAAAAAAAAATCTCAGTCTGAGCCCTAAAGAGTGAATCAATCGTTAAGGCCAATGTCTACTCAAATTTAATTAAGCTTGGGATGATTGTGCTCTTGGAATGTGATGAGCCCTTTAGATGGGTTGTGCCCTTAATGATCAATTGAAATGTGTGCATGCATAATTAGGGTTTGCCAACAAGGTTATTTGATGATGTGTATTTCAGGGTTTAACCTCGTTTAGTTCCTTTTAGGGTTTAATCTTAGGTGTATTCAATCAAGTTCATGAGAACACTCCAAGTTTTGAAAACATGGGTGTGGATATATTCCTTTAAAAATCAGAAATAAAATGTGGAGTGTCTGCTTCAGTCCTAAAAATCAACCCTAAGTGGTGCTACTTGTTTAACAAATTTTAATTTGAGTGGTGCGGCCCAAACAACTCAATCAACTGGCCTGTTGCACCACTTAGTTAAGGCACACAAAAAGTCTTAACTTAGTTAGATTTCTACTCACTTATGTGTATTGAGTTGAAGTGTATGGGGTCCACAGGTCAGATCCTAGTTAAGTGGTAGAATCAAAGTGGAATGGTGCTCCTTAAGTTGAGAGTTGTGGGTGTTAATGTGTGTCTCTTTTAGGAAATCCCATAATTAGATAACTCTTTTTTTTTGTTTTATTTTATTTATGTGGATGGCGAGGTGAGTGGAGTGACAAACAAGACAAACAATTTCTATCCTAGGGTTTGTGAAAACACCTAAGTTGATTAGGTCTTGATTATTAAGGTGGTGAAATGATCAAGTGGGTGGGGAAATGGGGAAAAACTTACAAATGTCTCTACCTGCACTTTACTCCAATCTACCACCTTCGGCTCCTCGATTGGGTTCCTGCAAGACAATAAATCGAAAAAGAAAGATAGGTTAGAAAAATATGTAAGTAATGCGGGAAAATGCGAAGAAAACCAAAGAGCATTTCCTCTCCGGCAACAGCGCCAAAATGATGGGGGCGCCCTTCATGAATTAAAATTAGGGTTTGGAGGATCGGTCATCGTAGCTCTCAAAATGCATCTATCAGATAAAATTTATAACCGAAACTCGAAAAGTGAGTCCTAGGTCGAGCATAGGGAGGCAAACGTTTGGTTTTGAAAATCTGCATTTCTCTTTTATTTATTTTTGGTCATTTTTTTATCTTTCCTAATTTTTTGGTATTTTAATAGGGTAAGAGATCAGATCAACAACTGCTTATCTAGCTAATCTACTTGCAAAAATATAAGAGAGAGGGAGAAAGAGAGAGAGAGAAACAATCATCTATTCATAAGCAAGTGTTTGTTACAACTACGAAAGCAAAAAATCTACACTACGAAAGCATAAAAAGATAGAATGAGGTGAGAGAAATCCCCCTCAATGGTTGCTCGGAGGGCGACTCACTTTGACGTCGCTTGGAGGAAGGTGGTGAGGAGAGGGACGAAGGAGGATGGAACCGAAGGACGGAGGATGGGGCAGGATGGAGTCACAGCGAGGATCTTCTTCCTGAAGGGAGGTGAGATGACGGCCACGGGATGCTCCACCAATGGGGATGAGGGGAGGGAAAACTATTTGACTTTCTACTCTAGAGGAGAAACCCAGGCTTAGGACAAGCTCTCCCTAGAGCCTTGAAGGTGGAGAGAAGAAGAAAGGAAGAGATGAAGAAAAAGGGGAGGGGTAGGGGTCCTTTTATAGTGGAGGAAAGAATCAAATTCATATATAGGACATTTAGTGATAGTAATAAACATCGCTGAAGTTCAACTGCAAATGTCCCTGAAGATCCCACCCACGCACCCTTGCAGCCACACCGCTGGCGCACGCTGTACATGTGCTTGTCGCAGGCGCACGCACGATACGCATCACTGCTGCCGCTGCCTCCTCGCGCACGTTGCGTTGTTGCACGTGCATGCCTCCGTGCATGCCTGCACCCGTGCTGCTGTGCACGTGCGGTGGCACGTGCATGTGCATGGGCGGCCTGGGTTGCAGCACGTGGTGCAATCTAGGCCATCCATCTTCTTTCTTTTGTAGGGTATGCTACAGAGGTCGGATTGATTTGATTTTCGCACCGTTGGGCTGCGATCGTCGACCCGAATCCATCTGTGTGGTCAGATTTGTCAGTTGACACTCTGGATTGCATCACCTAATCCCTCAGCCATATGATCTTCATTGGATTGCATATGGTGCTATGGGACTCCGATCGAGGCAGTTTCGGAGGCATTGGACTCCGATCATCATCTTGATCAGATCCGTACATTCGGATCATCAATCCGAGCCTCTGAAATAAATATCCTTCTCTCCTAACAACAAAAGGATGCAATTAACCTAAATTATGTACAACTACTCTAAATGCAGAATGATGCATGCTATGCAATATTTATAACTTGAAATGCAAATCTATGCCTAGGAACATTTATGAATGGGCATTTTACCCTCAATAATTGTGTCTACATCAACGAGGTGCCTAGATGAGGGTGGTGAGATGTTGGACGATGGAGAACGTAGAAGAAGGAAGGAGGACAGAGCAGGGTGATGTCGCAGTGGGATCCACTTCCCGAACAACTTTGAGAGGACAACTATGGGATACTCCACGAATGGGGGTGAGAAGATCGACAAATTATCTTTTTAACTTTAATGGAGCATCCCAGGTTTGGGACAAGCTCTTAGAGCTTTGGAGGGGTGAAAGGAGAGAGGAAGGGATGAAGAAAACGAGTGGTAGGGGTCCCCTTTAATAGTTGTAGAGATTGGGGGCAAAAGGGTCTTTTAAGGGCTTAGAATTAAATATGCAGCCTTTAGTGATGCATACGAGCATCACTAAAGGTATATGTTGTTGTTGCTTGCATTGAAGGATAGCCATCAGATCATGAACGAACGGCTCAGATTGAGCCACGCTATGCACCTACTGCCCTTCGGCTATTGAGGCGTGCACCCACGACCACGAGATCTCTCAATCAGACGACTTAAAATCTTCGAGAGACCACTTCATATTCAGTGCAATGCGTGCCCACGTCAGATTAGGCATGAGTTCGCACATCAAATCACGTGTGCACGTCCATTCTCATCCGTGTCGCCACGTAGCTACCTTCTTCGCTACTCGACCTCCATCCAACAGGTGAATTTCGCCCACTCAAACCTCGTACTTTTATTTGAGGAGGGAGGGATTCGAATGTGCATCATCCTCTTCGCGTGGAGGCTCTCGACCACTGCACCATGAGCTCATTTGAGGTGAATTTTGGATTTCCTCTGTGAGCTCTCTTGACCATTAGATCAAGATCCAACGGCTGAGAGCAAATCTTGATTTGCCTGTTTAGATAGGAAGGGTGTTGTGGATGGTCATGGGTGACTTGCATGATGCCATGTGGCATCATCTAAGCCATCTATCTTCTTTTACTTGTAGGTGGTGCCACAGATGTTGAATTAGACCAATTTTCATGACATTGGGCTACGATCGTCAATCTAAACTCATCCGTGCAGTTGGTTTTGTCATCTGAGGTACGGATTTAACACCACCTTGGCCCTTGACCTCTGATCTTTCTCAAACTGCATCTAATGCTACGAAAATCTGATCTGGGCTATCTCAGAGGCGTTGGACTCTGATGGTCTTCCTAATCAGATCCATACAGTTGGATCTTCAATCTGAGGCCTCGATAAATATTGCCATGTTCCCTGATCACAAAAAAGGAGAATTAACCTAAAATTTATACAATCTAACCTAAATACAAGATGATACATGTTATGCAATATTTATACTGTGTGATGCAATTATACACCTAAGAGCACGCATAAATAGACAATTTATGTAACATAGAGGTGTCTACATCACACTCTCATTCCTATCATTTACTAGTCCCTAGCAAAACTACATGCTATTTATAAAAGAATTAGGATTAGATTTTTTGAGCAAAAGTTATTTTTTAATACTAGGAAATTTCTACAAGGACATGAACTACAAAGACACAATAGTGCCTGGGTGCCTTCCAAAATGCAGATCGTCCAAGCCCTTACATTATTCAAAAGCAAAAGGATTTTTTTCTTTTTCTTTTCTAATTTTTTTGGATTTTTGAGTTTAAGGTTTTGAGGCAACTTTCTACGGCTACCTAACCCACTCAAGACTTGAAGAGAACTCTAAGTACTAAGCATCTTTTATGTGAATGTGATAGACTCGCTGATCAATGATTAGAACGGACTTTGGGTTTCCATGCCCGTAGGTGACCTTGAAAAGAAGTTCTACCTAAAGGTGTATTTATTAGACCGGTAGCTTTCTCCTTACTTTTTATTTTTATGGGGTCAACACAAGGGCCAACCCAGTGTATATCTCCCCAGGTTATTCTACTTCTCTGCTTCTTCCTAAGTGTTTGGAATTAAACGTGCATTTTTGTGAGCTGGGTTCTAAATAACTGACCAATGAGTTGTTACCACTGACAACTTACCAAGCATACTCATGCGGTGAAGTGTGGTTTATTTCTTTTTCTTCTTCTTTTCTAGTTCTTTTTCTTTTCTTCTATTTTTTTGAATATTTTTCTATTTTTTTTTCTTTTTTTCTAAGTAGGTGGCTTCCCTGATCTAAGATTTGCCTAAAGGTAGCAGGAAGAGAATGGTTGTGTGGCTGGGACTTGGACAAGTGATCAATGAGTTGTTAGCACTAATAACTTGCCAGTCATACCACCTTGGAAGTTTCATTAGCTGCCCAATTTTCATTAAAACCACCGAAAAGTGAGTAAGTGTAAAGAGTGTGTAGATGCTTAGACTTACTGTCCCCTTAAATTAGAAGGCAAGTTGATAAGTCATGTACTTATCACCCTAACTTATTTAACCAATTTGAAATAAATTCAGAATGGTGAGGACTCCAGAAACAAATCTACATTTTAGTGGACACCCGGGCTGATTATTCCCGAAAACCTGAAGAATCTAAGTGTTCAGGTCCTAACGTACTACTTCCTGTGGTTGACAAATTTCTAAAGCCCAAGTTCTCTTTTCCTTTTTCAATTTTTTTTTTCAAAAATAAAGAGAATTCACAGAGCTAACAAGATGATTTAGATAATGATATCCACCCCCTATGCCTATCTAATGCAATGTCCTCATTGTATTAAAAAGACATGAAATAGAATGAAGTAGAGAAGAAAGCACCTGAATTTCGTGATTACTCGGTCAGCTCTAAGATAAAAACAGACTGTATACGTGCTGAATTTAGTACCTTCAGCTAGACACACTATACAAATAATGAAGAAATAAAGAATTCACAGGTGCAGGTCAAGATCAAGATAAGAAAATCTATTTTTAGACCAGCGAAGAGAAGATGTCCACAGATGTGGACGAAATTTTTGATGCAGACCCATGCCCCATGGTGTAGTGTATCTCAGGTTCTGGATAAAAATTACCCAGAACCAGAGATCAGTATGCAAGCAAGGCTGGACATACAATTTGTGAAGATGCAACCTAAGTCCAAAAAGTTGGATAATAAAAAATCAAGATAAAAAAGTTAATCAGTGAATTTGTGCTTGGGTTGGGCATCCTTAGAAAAAATGTGACAAGGGTCCTGATAGAAGGTTGGTGGTTTTAGATCTATAAGAGCCCTTAGATTCAGACTTCTGGTTCCCCTGAAATTGGCTTCCTATATCTTCATTTCCAAGCTCCTATCCTCCATAATCATAATTTTGGATTCTGGAACCCCCTGCATGTTATGCACCCCATCTAAAGTATCCCAGTAGAAGATATGTAGCTGAATTAGAATTAACTTGGGTCTAATAATCTCAAAATCAAAATCGTCATTATGCTCATTGGGGTGTGATTAAGGAATTAGGCTATGAATTGAATCATCCATGAAAATAAGATTTGTATCTTCCAAGCTAGCTCCAATGGGATCAATTTCCCCAATACTGCGTAATTAAATGATTCATCGAATTCCTCAAGCCCAGTCGTCTGACTCAAATTACCTTCCTCAAATTCAGTTGAGATTTCACATACCGATTCTTCACCTTCAGAATCAAATAATTTTGGATCCACATTTATGTACGTCTCAAAATCATCTATTATTGCATGGTCTAGGGAGAAATACTTTTCCTCGTACCCTGGTTCAGGGATCTCGGGTGAAGAAATCAATTCATCCTCAATTGGTTGCTCAAGACCAATCTGGTCATCCCTAGTCTCATAAAACATGTCCCCCCCCAATAGGTGCCTGAACAGATTCTGACATTGGCTCTCCTGAAGAGGGTTCATCATGGGAATCATCCTTAGATTGAACTAAAGCAACCACAAATCTCATCCTCAATTTAGATGACTTCCCAAGTACAAACTCACCCGGGTCCTTATCCTTAACATCTTGGAGCCAATCCAACAAATATTTGTTAAGATCATCGATCATTTGAATCAGAGGCTCCAATTCCTCAGAGCAAGGTGTTGATTGAGTTTCTAACAATTGTATGGTATTCCTTAAGTTAGCCAACACCTTATCTTGGACCTAGTTCACCTAAACCAAATGGTTTGCTTTAGGGTTGGGTGGGTTTGGGTTCAATCCAGGGGAGTCATCAAATTGAGGTTCTTGATACCCTCCCTGATAATAGGACATTTTGGATTGTTCATAAAGGGGTGGTGACCCATATGCAGTGTAAGCTGGGGGAGGGTAAGAGTTGTAATCAGGATATCCTTCTTGATTGTAGATTAGGTTAAATTGATCATCAATGGGTGGAGATCTATAATCATTATAGCTCAAAGAAGGATAGAAATCACAATCATGGTGTTTAGGGTTAGACCCTGAACATGGAGGTCTAGAACTATATCCCCAATCAAGATTATCCCAACTAGTAGATGGGTGAGAAAATGTCTAGTTGGGATAATAATCGTCTTGGGAAAAAGTAGTGGTAGGAGGATAAGAGTGAAAATGCGAGTAGGATGTGGAAGCATCCATGGCAAAGCAGGAGGAAGAAAGGTGCCCTACAGTACAAACAATCAAACTTGTCCTTAAGTGGGGTACCCTAAAGATCTATACACTCCCAGAACCCATCTTGAGATGAAAAACGATTTGATCTACTTTATCGTAAATTGATTACGCAGCAATCATAGGTCATAATTGACCTAAATTAGGCTAGGACTTAGCATAAGTTAGGGTTATTCATGCATGCATACGCATTATCTGCATCTTTACCGTGTTCCTTTAGCTATGGATAAAATAATGTTATAATGTGCTGATTAAGTGCATTATGTCGATTGTAGGGAATAAGCTGATCTGGAGATAGATCTGAAGCTAGATCAGGAATAACAGGAGTTGTAGCAGAGCTGGAGCAGAAGGCCTAGTTTAGATGCAGGAATAATAATGTAAGGGGGTTAAAGGTTTTCTATTCTATTAAGTAGGAATAAAGCAGTAAAATGTGAAGAGCTTAGGTCTATCCTAGCCCTAGGATAGCCTAGAGACTTCCCCAAGCCTTAGCCACCCTTAGATTAGGTCACAACACCCTAGGAAGCCCTAAAACCCTAGTTCCAACCCTTCTCTGGATGTCCAGATAAGTTTTAAGATGTCCAGGACCCTTAGCCAACTCCCGCACACTTCAAACCCACTTCTGCAGTGTTATTGGACGTCCAGACACTTTGTCAGATGTCCAATTTCTGTAGAATACCCAAAACAGAACCCGAAATCCTTCCTGACTCTGATTGGACATCCAGACAACAAGTCTGGACTTCTAATTTTTGAGTATAAGATGTCTGATTATATTATTATACGTCTGATACTGCTCTCCAATTAGTGTTTTGAGATTTAAGCCTTGATCTTGGATCTCTAGGTCCCTAAACCTAATTCCAACCCCATAGGAACATAAATTAAGGTGCCTTAGCCCTAGTACATCACCTATAGACCTCCCTAAGTACCTAATTAGGTCCTCCCTAAACCTAATTAACTTGGATCTTAGTCAGTTCCATCAGCCTATTCAATTGGACTCATTGAGTCCAATTGAGCCCTGATATCAGCACACACTGTCCAATTGGACTCAGTGAGAGTCTAATTGACCTAGACCTGACTTAATTGAGTTGTTTTACTCTCAATTAAGTTTCCACACAACCAATTAAACTTGTATTAGGTTTAATTGCACTTTACCTTAGTGAATTAGGGTTTATAACCCTAATTTGAGACCTACCTTGACATAAACCCACTAGAACCCAACCTAATCAACCTAGCCACCTAAGTTTCGACCCACACACACCCACACACACCCACACACACCATCCACACGAAAATATCTAGCCTAGAGTTCTCTAGAACTCTCTACCATGTGTGGTTGCCTTGGTTGCCAAAAATAGCAACCAAGAGCCATTCAATTTTTAGATCCACATTTGGTGGATCTAAAAACCACCATGCACCCTCTCTCTCTCACTCTCGCACGAGCTCCCACCATAGGCCTCTCTAGAGAATTCCATAATTCTCTAGAGAGCTTCCCTTAGGCCTATAAAAAGACTCCTTGGGTAGCCATGTACACCCATTCACTTCCTTGGCAATTGCACTCCATTGGTGCCATTCACGCCACCTCCACTTAGATAGTCACTCCACCTCCACGAGCTCACTACCACCACCATGGAGGACACCATGCCGGGATGCTGGATCAACCCTACCTCTCTCCAAGGGCCGGCCTAAGTTCCATTAGCTGCCCCTCCTTCTTCTCTCGACCACTCCAAGGCCATCGGGGACCACCCCTGAATGCCCTCTCTTCTTCTAGATTTAAATCATGCTCTTCATAATCTTTATTGCTTTCATTTACTGCTTAGCAGTGTAGTCTTACTTCTCCCCCAATAATGCATGCGAAATCCCCCCGTTGATTCTTGTATGCAATCGTTTTCTGGTAGTTAGGTTTAATTTTTAAGCTTTCATGTATAAGCTTTCCTCTAGATTTCTTTGTGCAACAACTCTCCAATGATGAATGAAATTGCATTTTATATATATATATATATATCTCTTATGTGTTTGAAATCACCACGAGCTGAATGATTATCATATTTGCGTGATTTAAGTGTTTGTTCCTTAACTGCCTATATATTACACACCAGCATGTCGTTTAAATAAAGTAGAGTAGCTTTAAAAATAAAAGATCAATTTCAAAAGCAAAAACAATGCCTCCCAGAGACGAACGATCGGGACTCAAAGTCTCGTTATCTTTAGAAATCAATTTTTGATAAACGTTTTTGCACGACTATACTACAATTTCCGACATCTTTCAAATGCGCGAAAATGGCTTTCTGTCAAATGGCACCATTGCCTGGGAGGCAACGTCATTTTCTTTGATTTCGATTTTGGAACTATCACTAACGAATTGGCCTCTACTTTGTTCTTGATGTGTAGGACAACACGGAAGAAAAATGGGATTTGCGCACACGAGTGCGGAAAAGAAATCAGGTGCACATCACATTCTCTTAGATTAGGTTATTTTCTGAACCCTAGGACTAGATCTACTTCCTACAATTTCTTTTGAAAAAAAAAGAAGATTTTTCTCATTTTCGTAAAAAAAAATATATAAAAAAAAAGAGGAGAAAAATTTTGAAAAAAATACAGTAGGTTCCCTTTTGAATCTAGATTAAAAAAACAAAAAGAGTGTAAAATATTAAAAAAAAAGCATTTTTGGTGGAAGGGTTGAATTTCAAGTTCAAACCTCTTTAAAAGCTTTTCCACCACCTTCTGATTTTCGGCCAGATTTCAAATCTCACTTAAAAATTCGATTGCCAAAAAATTCGCCAGCCAAAAATTCTAAAGTTCGGGTGAACCTTCATTTTCAAACCATCTTTCAAATGCCATCGTTACTTTGAAAAAACTCCAAGTATAAAATTTTTAAAAATTCACAAAGTGCACTGGGGTCAGATTGACCCAGATTCAAAAATTTTCAAATTTCCAAAAGCGATTCCGAGCAATCCACGAATATATTTTGACTAAAAATGGTGGGGTTTGAAAGCTGATCTAATTGGCTTTATTTTCCATATTTTTCCCAAATTTTTTAAGATCATTTGATACTGTTTCAAAGTGAAAAACCATCCAGGGGTCAAAGTTCCAAATCTGACCCCTGATATTTAAAATTCCCTAAAAATTCGGTTGAAGCAGTAAAAATTCCAAAAAATATATTCTTTCAAAAATTAATTGAAAAAGGAATCTACTCACAAAATTTCAATTTAATTAGATTCCAATTATTATTAGAGAATCAACATTATTTCTGTGGTCTGTTGAAATAGAGAAAAACCCTAGAAGTGTATGCAACTTAGGTTGAACCTTTAGGGTCACAAATAGAGACCACACTTTTGGCTAACCTAGACTTAATCAAGTCTAGTTAGCCGGTGAGCTTGGTCACCTTGTGGGCCACTCACCATAAATCCCATTGAAGAAAACAGGTTAGAAACTAATTTTAAAACACGAAATCAACTCGAGTTCATTGTCGTACTACTGGATGAGTTTAATCTCTCTTGCCAAACCTGCTGACTAAGTCTACGGGTTAATGTGAAACGACCACGGCTTGGGGGTCAACGGAACCGGAGGCGTAAGCCAAAGAAAGAACCTTCCCCTTAGTCCCCTCATAACCAGACTGGCTGGGTTAGCTTGAGAGGCAGAATTCACTTTCAGTCGGTTGTACGACGAACTAATCTTCAGGAATTCAGATCCCTAACGAAAAATCTGGTCACTTGATATATAAGGACCACTTGATTGACAGGGCCTTAGCCTTGTCCTGCATGGCTGCACCAACCTAGGGGTTGGGTGGTGTATGCACGGAAGGAGGTCACTTCGACCTCACTTGGTTGGACCTTGGGAGCCACTCCCAAGGAGGAGAGTCACCTCTCTCAGACCATCTTCTCCCCACATTTCTTCTACTCCAAGAGCCACCATGGCAAATCCTGGACCTGGACCTAGACCGGGTTAGGACATTGAGAATCTGGACCTGATGGCTCGTCTGGAAGCCCGGGTCGCTGAATCTGAGGAACGGCATCAGCAGAGCATGGATCGCACTCTGACGACGCTTGACAGGATGCAGCACCCGCCATGAGGAGAACAACTGTGGGATTTTTATGACCCAGCCGCACCTATCGTCGCACCGCTAGTCAGAATTCCCGCAGGCGGAGATGCGTTTGAGCTCAAGCCCAATTTAATTGGGTTGATTAGCACTCATTTCTACGGGAACTCAAGCGAAGATCCATTCTATCACCTTGAGGACTTGAGTCGACTTGCTGAAACTATCCAACCCAGGAATATTGATCTCGGGATCGTTCTGATGAAGATTTTCCCATTCTCTCTAAGGGACAAAGCTTCATACTGGTTCAAGACTATTGGGAAGCCAATTGGAACCTGGCCGGAATTACGACTTGAATTCCTGCAAAAGTTCTTCCCAATAGATCGAACAAATTCAATGCGACGTGCAATCACGAATTTCTCCCAGGGAGCTGGGGAGAAATTACATGAGGCATGGGATAGATTTCATGACCTTCTCCGAAAATGCCTGCATCATGGTATACCCAGATGGCACTTAGCTCAGATTTTTTACCATGGGCTAGATGACACACATCGGTATCTGGCCGATGCATCTAGCGGCGGGAATTTTCTCGCAAAAGACGAGAATAGTGCATTTGAGCTGTTCGAATCATTAGCGGAGAACTCAATGAATGCCGCATCTATGAACTGGTTCCAGCGGCCTGGTCAGCAGCGGGTTGGTGTCCACGAGGCTCACACCGATTCTATTCGAGCTGACATGGATATCATCGTCAAGTAGTTGGATAGAATGAACTTGATTGAGAAGAAGATTGACCAGATCAGTCAAGGTCAATCTGACTTGAGCTCTGTCGCTGCAAGATCCTCTTATGCACCCTGAGCTCCACCTGCTCGAGTTAATCTACTCACTCGGGATGCACCTTCTCCGTATTTACGAGATCTCGCATATCATGATCCTGTGAATAATCCAGATCTTGCACCCTACGACTAGGGTTACGCACCACCCACAGATTATAATGCATATCCCTTTGACGGATATACATCTCAAAAATCTTCAGCCTACGAGGATGTCAGCGCTATCCAAGGATATGGGCGTAATAACCCGTATTCAGAGACATATAACCCTGGTTGGCGCCAGCATCCGAACTTCTCCTAGTCTGGTAATTCACAGAGACCACATCAAGATCCACACTACCATACCAGGCAATACGAGAATGCGCAAAACACGTGTCCTAGGCAGCAGCCAATCCCGCCTCAGCAGCAGCAACCTTGGTTGTTATACCAGCCGCTACACCAAGCTGCCAACCACCCTCCAAAGCGGGCCGACCCTTTGGAGGCGCTGAAAGAGGAGCTGCAAGAATCGATGAGGAAGTCTACACAAGATAGCTTGCAGATAATGAAGGCAATGGCTGATCAGATTCAGACCATACAAAATACGTAGAACCAGCTATTGTAGGAGCATAGGACTCAGGGAGCCTTGCCGTCCCAACCCGTCCCGAATCCTTGATATGTGCAGAACCAGGGTGCCCTACCTAGGTTTCAGGCACTACAGGGACAGGCACATGCCAAACTACAGGCACCTCCTGCACCACCCAGTTATGCGCAAGGCCAGCCGCCTTTGAAGAATCCCACGTATTCTGCCCCATCTGCTCCCCCACCACCTCATGGATAACAAGCCGATGCACACGCTGTCTCATTGCGGAGCGGAAGGAAGACATTCAACCCACCACCTGGGTAGGCGGGTTCTGATTTTTCCCACCCTTCGCCACAGGCAGATTCGACTCCTTCAGCATCTCAAGAGCCACCTGTGGTAGATAAGGGTAAGAGGCCACTTAACCCTGATATTCCCATCCCTTTTCCAGAGGCTCTAACATGAAATATAGTATGGAAAAAGGACACACGGAATTTCGAGGACCTGAAATCAATGTTTAAAGAAGTACATATTCAGGTCCCCCTCCTCGAGGCTATCGATCACATTCCCGCTGTCGCTAGGTTCTTCAAGGACTACTATACCCCAAAGCAACTGCCAAGAATTGGACGACAGGAGGTACTGTCGAAAGAAGCTAGTGCCGTGATTCTAGCTAACTTACCGCCAAAGAAGAAAGACCCTGGCACCCCACTCATATCTTGCTTTTTGCAGGATTCTCCATTTGATTGAGCCCTTCTTGATTTGGGTTCATCCATCAACCTAACTCCCACCGCCGTATTTGATCAATTTCGATTTGGGGAGTTGAAACCCACCTCGATTACAATTCAGCTGGCTGACAGATCAGTGAAAACACCAAGGGTGGTGGTTGAGAATGTGATCGTAAAAGTCCGTGGGTTCTGCTTTCCCATAGATTTTTTCGTTCTCGATATGGAACTTCCTCCTAATCTCCGAGATGCACCAATTATTTTGGGTTGCCCATTTCTGGCGACAGCCCGAGCAAACATCGATTGTGCATCGGGGTGTATGGAGATTGCCCTGGGCAATGAGCGACTTCGACTAGACATATTCAGGGTAGCAAAGAACTTAGACTGTGATCGAAAAGAGGGGGATGGTGAAGATGAAGATTCAGCTTACTATGGTAACATTGGGCTCCTTTGTGATGACCCAATGTCTCATTCGCCTACACTATCAGGGTTCTCGGACCTCGATCCACATGGGATTGAAACCACTGCATTACACATATCTCCTCGAGGATCTGACTGTTTGGGGTGTGCTTCTGACCACAGCACCCCTGAATCCAGCTATCTTGATCCATATATTACTGAATCACCCCTGTTATTATAGGAAGACGTGACTACAGCTAACGGGTTTCCCGTTAATGCAGTCACAATAGATTTCACAGGGAGTGACTCAGCGGGAATTCACGCGTACATGGATCAACAGATTCCCACCTCGTTTCTACTCCTCCCACTCTCAGTTCTGATTCTTACCCACCGGTAATTGAATTGAAGCCCTTACCTGAATCACTCAAGTATGTGATCTCGAAAGTGAGACATATCCAGTCATTATCAATGCCCACTTAACCCAAGAACAGGAGCATCAATTAATTTCTACACTTCAAGACCATAGGGCTGCTATCAGGTGGAGTGTTGCTGATCTCCGTGGTATTCACCCCTCGTATTGCACTCATCACATTTACATGGATGAGAGGGTGAAGCCTTCGAGACAACCTCAAAGACGGCTAAACCCAAATATGCTAGAGGTTGTTAAGAAGGAGATCATCAAATGGCTGGATGCAGGCATTGTATATCCAATCTCAGATAGCCAGTGGGTGAGTCCAATTCAAATAGTGCCCAAGAAAGCAGGACTCACCATTATAAAAAATGATAAGGGTGAATCCATCCTGACCCGCACTGTGACATCTTGGCGGTTCTGCATTGACTACAGGAAACTGAACACGGCTACCCAGAAGGATCACTTTCCTTTGCCGTTCATTGATCAAATCTTGGAACGGTTAGCCGGATGCAGTTTCTTCTGCTTTCTAGATGGATACTCCAGGTATAATTAGGTAGCAATTAGCCCGGAAGATCAGGGCAAGACCACATTCACATGCCCCTTTGGAACATTCGCCTTTAGGCAGATGCCCTTTGGCCTCTGCAACGCACCAGCGACATTTCAGCGTTGTATGATGGCTATCTTCTCTGACATGATTGGGGATTATGTGGAGGTATTCATGGATGATTTCTCTATTTTCGGAGATGATTTCACGTCTTATCTTGATAACCTCACAAAGATCCTGAAACGTTGTATTGAGGTAAACCTAGTACTATCCTGGAAAAAAAGCCATTTCATGGTGAGGGATGGTATAGTACTAGAGCACAAGATCTCCAAAAATGGACTCGAGGTCGACCGGGCTAAATCAGAGATCATCTCCCACTTACCGCCACCTAGCTCGGTCAAGTAGATTAGATCATTCTTGGGCCATGTCAGCTTCTATTGGAGATTTATATGCGATTTTTCAAAAATTGCGTGGCCTTTGACGAATCTCCTGGTTACCGATATCCCATTTGAATTTAATACCTCGTGTCTCAGTGCCTTTGAGACTTTACGAAGCGCTATTTCCAACTCCCCGATTCTCCAACCACCTGACTAGTCGCTTGATTTCGAAATGATGTGTGACGCTTCTGATTTTGCCATCGGTACTGTTTTAGGCCAGCGTCGGGAGAAATAACCTTTTGTCATATACTATGCTAGCAAGATGCTGAATGAGGCTCAGCGCATTTATACTGTCACAGAGAAAGAACTGCTAGCAGTAGTATTCGGGTTGGAGAAATTCAGATCATATTTATTATGGTCCAAGGTCATCATCTTCATTGACCACTCCGCCCTTCGGCACTTGTTGGCAAAGAAGGATGCCAAACCACGACTCATTAGATGGATCCTTCTATTACAGGAATTTGATATCGAGATCCGTGACAAAGCCGGGAAACAAAATGTTGTGGCTGATCACCTATCCAGATTGGACCCAGACCACATTTCTTATTCCCTGCCTATCCATGAACAATTTCTGGATGAATCACTTTTGGCAATTCATTCTGTTGAGTTCCCCTGGTATGCGGATTTCGCGAACTACCTTGCTGTAGGCAAAATTCCCGCGAACCTATCCAAAGACCAGAAACTCAAATTCATTGCAGAGGCCAGATATTATCTCTGGGATGACCCACTGCTCTTCTGCATTGGAGCGGACCAGATTATCTGCAGATGCATCCCAGACTCTGAGATCCCCAGTGTGTTATCTTTCTACTACAATGATGCGTGTGGTGGCCATTTCTCAAGACGAAAAACCGCTGCAAAAATTTTGCAGTCAGGATTTTTCTGGCCAACCATATTCAGAGATACACATGATTACGCCCAACACTGTAAACAATGTCAATCGATCAGTTTTATGACCAGGAGAGACATGATGCCACTCGAACCCATCATGGTCGTAGAAGTGTTCGACGTCTGGGGCATAGATTTTATGGGCCCTTTTCCGAACTCACATGGCTTCGAGTATATATTGCTAGTTGTTGATTATGTCTCGAAGTGGGTCGAGGCCATCCCGACAAGATGGGCTAACCACAAGACCGTCATTTCTTTCGTACGACGAAATATTTTCGCGAGATTCGGAATACCCCATGCTCTAATTAGCGACGGGGGAAGCCACTTCATCCACGCCCATTTCAGGTCGTTATTAAAGAAATACGGGGTACATCACCGCATAGCCACCCCGTATCACCTGCAGACCAATGGGTAGGCTGAAGTGTCTAACCGTCAAATCAAGCTGATTCTCCAAAAGACGGTTAGACCAGACTGGAAGGACTGGTCTGACAAATTAATCGATGCACTCTGGGCATATCGGACCGCATACAAGGCCCCACTCGGAATGTCACCATATCGCATGGTATATGGCAAGGCCTGTCACCTTCCTGTAGAGCTGGAACACCGAGCCTTTTGGGCGGTGCGAAAATGCAACCTCGACTTCGATGCAGGAGATCGAGAATGGAAACTCTAGCTCAGTGAATTAGAAGAAATCCGACAGGAGGCCTATGAGAATGCATTAATATACAAGGACAAGACCAAGGCCTTTGATGATTGCCACATCCGGAGGAAAGTATTCACGCCCAACCAGCGAGTCTGGCTATTTGATTCAAGACTGAAACTATTTGCGAGGAAGCTTAAATCCAAATGGACAGGCCCGTATGTTGTGATGCAACCATATCCTAATGGGGCAGTTCAGATCAAGGACCCTAAATCTGGGCATTTATTCATGGTAAATGGCCAGTGCCTCAAGCCATTTTTGACCTAGGAACCTCCACCTGACGAGACCATTCATCTTAGTGAGGACGTGTGATTGAGTGCTCGCCCAGCTGGAGGCATTAAACTCAGCATGTATAAATACCATTTCACCATCATCTATACATAACCATTTTTATACATAGCATACTTTTGTTTTAGCATATTTCCCTTTTATATTGCATATTAATAGGTTGGCCAGTGCTGAATATAATTTCAGGAGCAATTACAGGTGATTTCTACCCATTCTCTCCCTGCAGCATTTATTTTCTTTTACATTCATGCATGAGGACATGCAAGAACTTAGGCATGGGGGGGTAGATATAGAAAAACTGAAAAAAAATTTATGCCAACACTTAGGAAAACCTCGAAGCTGCATGCAAAATGTAGTTTAGGACCTTAAATAAAAGAACAACTGACTCCACCTCCAGTGCTCTCATTGGAGCTAGAAATCGTTCGCAACAATCAATTCCGACTCACCTGCTCACCTTTCGTTCTAAATTTAGGGTCAAGCTGATTGTAACCCAATATGGGAAATTCACGAAGTACAAATTATATGAGGTTACATGTTTATAGCATATATAGATATTGCATTCATGAATAAGATTATTTTATTAAGAGAATGCATTAGGGATTTTATCCTTTAGTTGATTCCTATAATCTGGAATCCAGTATAACTTTTCACACACACGTAGAATTTGCAATGGATTCACGGTGAAGGCAGATAAATGCCTTCAGTTTGTTGAAAAGAAGCAGTGCTTCTTTTCCTGAACCCCTGGACAATGTATTCGGAGTCAGGCAGATTTTCCTCCAAAAATCCAACAAATAGTGTGAGAGAGTAGAGTATACTGGTGCTCTAAGATTAGTGCAAGAAATCTGGAATCTTAGATAATTAGGTGATGATACTCTGAGATTAGATATAGTTTTCGCTCTCGGTTCCCGCATATACAATTTTGTGCGAAATTATGAGAGCCACCGAATAAGGCAAATACGCGGAGAGCGAGTTTTCATAAAACTAGGGCTAAGGTGGATGGTTACAACCATTCTTTACGGAATCCTCGGCTGAAGGAGGGTATCGATGTCAAGGTCAGAAATACACCGTCCTATCCGTCTCTCCCGGTGTCGTGAGTAGGCACTTCCACCAAATAAGCCACCTAATGTCTCTTGAGTACCACCAATCCCTAATAATGCCTCCTCAATAAAGTTCATGGATGTATGCCAGTTGTGTTATGCTAAGAAAAAAAATTAAAAAAAAAAAAAAGAAAAAGAAAAAGAAAAAGAATGATGAAAAGAAAGAAAAATTGAAAAAAAAAAGAAGAAAAAGCAAAGAAAAGAATGAATATTTAGTGTTTATTTCATCGAGGCAATACCACCAAATAAAATTGAGCTCCACCAAATATGGCCTTAACCTATTTTTCTTGTGTTTCTGACCGCCTGAATAATGGCTGAGGAGTTCTAACTTAGTGTTAGGGTTATGAGAACTCAATTAAAGTGTTAATGCCTAGTGAGACCACCAAATACAGATCCTATGTGTGAATCTGGTGAGGTTGTGAGCTCTAAGAAAAAGAGTAAGAGAGAATGAATATAAAGGAAACAAAGAGAGCATAGTTTTTCTCGTCTTTCTCTAAGTTAAGTTACTTAGTAATTCGGGAATCTGGATTCTGTAGTACTAGTCTCTATGTAGCACCAAGTGAGAATGAGCCACCAAATATATAATCCTTTCCCTCAGAGATTCTCTAACTAAGCCTAAAGCTGGGGTGGAATTCATAAAATATCTTCAATACCCCGAGGGAAGAAGTCCGCCTATCCCTCTAGAATTTTTACTAGGGGTTAAGTATAGGCTTTAGAGGTGTATTAGTTTTCACTCGAATCCGTTGCAAAAGCTACATAGCTGCACCTTCACAATTGTCTGGATTTCTAGAGCATAGGATGAAAACAAAAAGGAGAAAAATCTCTATGCAAACACTTGATAAAATAATCAGTCCCTTAGGGACCCTTGCTGTAAATAATTTAGTCTTGCATTTGCTAGGGACTAGCAAGATTTAGGCATGGGGGTATGATTGCACAGTAATCATAGATCTTAATTGACCTAAATTAGGCTAGGACTTAGCATAAGTTAGGGTTATTCATGCATGCATACGCATTATCTACATCTCTACTGCGTTCCTTTAGTTATGCATAAAATAATGTTATAATGTGCTCATTAAGTGCATTATGTCGATTGTAGGGAATAAGCTGATTAGGAGATGGATCTGAAGCTGGATCAGTAATAACGGGAGTTGTAGCAGAGCTGGAGCAGAAGGCCTAGTTTAAATGTAGGAATAATAATGTAAGGGGGATAAAGGTTTTCTATTCTATTAAGTAGGAATAAAGCAGTAAAATGTGAAGAGCTTAGGTCCATCCTAGCCCTAGGATAGCCTAGAGACTTCCCCAAGCCTTAGCCACCCTTAGATTAGGTCACAACACCCTAGGAAGCCCTAAAACCCTAGTTCCAACCCTTTTCTGGATGTCCAGATAAGTTTTAAGACGTCCAGGACCCTTAGCCAACTCCCGCACACTTCAAACCCACTTCTGCAGTGTTATTGGACGTCCAGACACTTTGTCAGATGTCCAATTTCTATAGAATACCCAAAATAGAACCTGAAATCCTTCCTGACTCTGATTGGACGTCCAGACAACAAGTCTCAACTTTTGATTTTTGAGTATAAGATGTCTGATTATATTATTAGACGTCTGATATTGCTCTCCAATTCCTATTTTGAGATTTAAGCCTTGATCTTGGATCTCTAGGTCCCTAAACCCAATTCCAACCCCATAGGAACATCAATTAAGGTGCCATAACCCTAGCACATCACCTCTAGACCTCCCTAAGGGCCTAATTAGGTCCTCACTAAACATAATTGACTTGGATCTTAGTCAATTCCATTAGCCTATTCAATTGGACTCATTGAGTCCTGATCTCAGCACACACTGTCCAATTGGACTCAGTGAGAGTCCAATTAACCTAGACCTGACTTAATTGATTTGTTTTACTCTCAATTAAGTTTCCACACACCCAATTAAACTTGTATTAAGTTTAATTGCACTTTACCTTAGTGAATTAGGGTTTATAACCCTAATTTGAGACCTACCTTAACCTTAACCCACTAGAACCCAACCTAATCCACCTAGTCACCTAAGTTTTGACCCACACACACCCACACACACCATCCACACGAAAATATCTAGCCTAGAGTTCTCTAGAACTCTCTACCATGTGTGGTTGCCTTGGTTGCCAAAAATAGCAACCAAGAGCCATTCAATTTTTAGATCCACATTTGGTGGATCTAAAATCCACCATCCACCACCTCTCTCTCACTCCCCACGAGCTCCCACCATAGGCCTCTCTAGGGAATTCCATAATTCTCTAGAGAGCTTCCCTTAGGTCTATAAAAGGACCCCTTGGGTGGCCATTTGCACCCATTCACTTCCTTGGCAATTGCAATCCATTGGTGCCATTCACGCCACCTCCACTTAGATAGTCACTCCACCTCCATGAGCTCACTACCACCACCATGAAGGACACCATGCAGGGATGCTGGATCAACCCTACCACTCTCCAAGGGCTGGCCTAAGTTTCATTGGCTGCCCCTCCTTCTCTCGACCACTCCAAGGCCATCGGGGACCACTCCTGAATGCCCTCTCTTCTTCTAGCTTTAAATCATGCTCTTCATAATCTTTATTGCTTTCATTTACTGCTTAGTAGTGTAGTCTTACTTCTCCCCCAATGATGCATGCGAAATCCCCCCGTTGATTCTTGCATGCAATCATTTTCTGGTAGTTAGGTTTAATTTTTAAGCATTCATGTATAAGCTTTCCTCTAGATTTCTTTGTGCAACAACTTTCCAATGATGAATGAAATTGCATTTTATATATATATATATATCTCTTATGTGTTTGAAATCACCACGAGCTGAATGATTATCATATTTGCATGATTTAAGTGCCTGTTCTTTAACTGCCTATATATTATGCACCAGCATGTTGTTTAAATAAAGTTGAGCAACTTTAAAAATAAAAGATCGATTTCAAAAGCAAAAACAATGCCTCCCAGAGACGAACGACTGGGATTCAAAGTCTCGTTATTTTTTTACAAAACAATATCTTTGTTGGATCGTATTTCGCAACTATACTACGATGCTTTTATCAAAAGTGCGATCTACGACCTCCCAACATAAATCCAACTAGTTAGAGGAAGGGTTGGGGAGAAGGTTCGTCCCTTGGCTTTCGCCTCAAGTTCCTTTGATACCCCCTAACTGTGGTCGTTTGACGCTGCTCCCCTAGCTAGAATCAGATTGAATAGTAGAAGTAAATTAATCGAAAATAATCTCAATCTAGGCCCCAAAAAGTGAGTCCAATCCTTAAGGCCAATGTCTACTCTATTTTAATTAGGGTTAGGTTTGGATGTGCTTTGAAATGTGATGGGCCTTTTAATTGGGTTGTACTCTTAATGATTAATTAAAATGTGTGTGCATGCACAACCAATGATTTTCCAACATGATTATTTTTGGATATAGTGAATTTTAGGGTTCAACATTAGGTGTATTCAATTAAGTTCAATTGGCAAACTAGGATTTGAAAGCATAAGTGAAGATGTCATCCTTTAAAACTTAAAAAGGAATGTGGAGTGCCTAGTTAGTCCCTAAAAGTTGAATCCTATGTGGCAAGCTACTGATGAGTTGTTTTAAGATGGAGTGGTGCGACCCAAACAACTCAAGTAATTGGCCTTAATGCACCACTAAGTTAGGCACACAAATGATTACCTTTTTTGATTTCTACTCAATTATGTGTTGATTAGTGTACTGGTTCCACAGATTTGATTACTGATTGAGTATGAAGAATCAAAAGAGGTTGCGTACCTCTGTGGGATCCTCTTTTTAATTTTTTTTTATAAGTGGAGGGTGAGGCAGGCGGAGGTGACAGCCAAACAACCAAACTAAGCCTAGGGTTTATGAAAGTTCCTAGGTTAATCAGGGTTTATGTTATTAGGTGATTGAATGAAAACTAGTGGGTGGGAGGTGGGGTGTACTTACAGAACCTTCATCTGCACTTTTCTCCAATCTAACCACTCTAGCCTGCCTTGGAAGAGTACCTACAATCACAGCAAGATTGGACAAAAAGTGAGATAAAAGTTAAGTAAAGTGAAAAATGTAGGAAATCAAAGAGCATTACCTCCCCAACAATGGCACCAAAATGTTGAATGGGATTTCTATGCTAAGAATGAGTTTTGAAAACCCTGTCATTGTAGTCGCATAAAAATCCACCAAATAGTTAATTTAATAGAAGCTTTGGTGAGTCCCGGGTCGAACATGGGGAGGCAAACATTTGATCAAAAATTACATTGGATAATTATTGTCAGAAAAGCAGATTAGCTAGTTGAATTAAATTTACCCTAGCTATTCTACTCAAAGAATAAACAATAGAAGACAGAGAAAGAATAATACAAATAAAGAGAAAATAGGGAGAGAATAAATAAATGTTTCATAACCATGGAATCAGGTTCACTACATCTAATCGCTACACTAAAATGTGGGAAATCAATACTTGAAAGTGATAAAGAAAATGTCATGAGAAGTTATCCTCCTCGACAGCTGCTTGGAGGATGAGTCGCATTAACAGGATGCCAGAATAATGGTTGTGTGATGTTGGATGAGGGAGAATGAAGATGGTGGAAGGAGGACGGAGCTGGGGTGATTGCGTCGGATTCACACGTGGAAAGGGTTCAAGTTGGAAACCTGTCGTAGTAGTTCGATTTGAGAGAAAATCAGTTGATCAGACAAAGTTTATAATCGAAACTCGAAAAGCGAGTCTTGGGTCGAATAAGGGGAGGAGAATGTTTGGATTTGAAAATACGCATTTCTCTTTTATTTATTTTTGTCCTTTTTATCTTTTCACAATTTTTTGGGAATTTTTTAGAAAGCAAGAGATCAGATTGACAATTGCTTATCTACCTAATCTACTTACAAAATATAAGAGAGAGAAACAATCATGGATTTCTAATCAAATATTTTTTTACAACTACAAAAGTGGGAAAGATTACACTACGAAAGTAATAAAGATAGAAAGAGGTGAGAGAATCCCCCTCGACGATTGCTTGGATGGCGACTCACTCTGATGTCGCCTGGGGGAAGGTGGTGAGGAGCGGGACAAACGAGGACGTAGCTGGAGGACAGAGGGTGGGGCAGGACAGTGTTGCGGCGAGGATCTTCTTCCCGAAAGGGTGGTAAGAGGATGACTATGGGATGCTCCATGAATAGGGATAAGAGGTGGGAAAAATATTTAGTTTTCTACCCTAGAGGAGCATCTTGGGCTTAGGACAAGCTCACTTTAAGGCCTTTGATGTGGTGAGAGAAATAAAGGAAGAGATGAAGAAGAAGGGGAGGTGTAGGGGTCCTTTTATAGTGAAGGGAAGAGGGCAATTCATGTAGAGGGCATTTAATGACATCAAAGGCGTCACTGTAGATCTATGCCAGCCAATCCCCCTAACGTCGCTAAAGAATGCTAGCGCTCTTCAACTCCTTTGCTGGCGCACACATTGCGCAGGCCATTAGTGATAGTTACAAGCGTCATTAAAGGACTGCCAGGCTATTGCTGAAGGTTGGTGCCAACTCACGCACTAGCCCACGCACGCGTGGGATCACTCATGGAGATGTGCATCAACTCCCACGTGATCACCTCTGTAGGATCGGCAATCATCTGTGTGTCCATTTATCCGCCTCTCGACCGCTCGTGCATGATCGGGCAGTCGAAATCAAGTCCGCCTCACCGTCGGTTAGATTGGAGGCACGACGAGATTCGACCTTGGGCCTCTTGCTTGCAAACCGCGCATGCTACCGTTGAGGCAAGGGAGCATTTGAGTCTTGAGGATAGCATGGGAGTTGAAAGTGTGGAGGCCCCTTAGCTGTTGGATCTTGATCCAACAGCTATGGTGTGAGATCTTTAATGATGCGGGGGGTACCAGTAGCCATTGATGGCCGACGTTGGGTGGCCTGGATGGTGTCATGTGGTGCCATCTGGGCAATCCATCTTCTTTTTGTAGAGGGTGCTATGGAGCTCTAATCAAGATGATTCCCACGTTGCCGACCTGCAATTGTTGCTTTGGATCCATCCATATGGTCAGATTTTTCATCTGAAGCTCGTAATTATGTCGCATTGCCCTCCTAGCTGTTGATCTTCCTTAGACTTCATATGATGCTAGGGAACTCCGATCTAGACGATTTCGTAGGTGTTAGACTCTGATCGTCGTCTCGATCAGATCTGTATGGTCCAATAGTCCATCCGAGGTCCTAAAATAAATCCTCTTCTCTCCTGACCATAAGAAGGACCTAATTAACCTAAAATATATACAACTACTCTAAGTGCAGAATGATGCATGCTATGCAATATTTATAGCATGAAATGAAAATCTAAACTTAGGAACATGCATGGTTAGGCATTTTAACCTAAATAGATGTGTCTATATCATTCCCCCATGCCTATCCTTTGCTAGTCCTTAGCAAAATGAAACTACATGTTATGTATAAAATCAAAATTAGGATTCGATCGCTTAGGTATAAGTTGTTTATTAATGATGAGTCTATTATTCGCTTTAAAGTCGTTTGTAGTTTTATGTGGTGGAAAAATCGACTAATTAATATTTAAAAAAAGAAATAACCACTTGCAGAAAAGCGGGTCATATCCACAGGGAGGCAATGACGTATTTATATTCGCACCGGTTAAAAATGTTTGTTCGTAGTTAGTTTGGACAAGAATCAAGCCAAAATTGCCTACTGATTAAGGTTGAGTCAAGAAATCATGCTGAAATAGCAATTCTGAATAACTAGAGGATATTTATCGCAATGTAGAATCAATAAAATATCATTAAAAATTGACAATGGCAGAAAATGTAATTATTAATGGCCATGTTACTATAACAAAATAGGGGATTTATTCCCCTTGGCCATGCGCGACGAGGAGTGGATGGCCGGACGCGGGAAGCTCGGAGGAAGTTCCTTGGACCGAGGGCTTCGAAGCGGTGGTGGCAGCGTGTCGCGCGGTGGCCGGAGCCGGCTGGACGGAGCTCCGGCAGAGGTGGCTATAAGTGGTGCTGCAGCTGCTATTGGCGGGCGGTGCGCGTGGTCAGTTGGCGGGAGGCGCTGTAGGCGTGCGCACGCTGGAGGACGCGGGAGGACTGCTGCAGGCGTGCGGGTGTCGTGAGGCGCTGCAGGTGCGGGAGGTGGGCTGCTCTACCTACTTTGCTGTAGCGTGCGGTTGAGCACTGCAGCCGGTGCTGTACGCTGGCGTGGTTGCACGTGCTGTTGGCGAGCGGTGCGCGCATGGGCTTCAGAGGCTGGAGGGCATGCGGATGAAGGCTGCAGGTGGGGGGGTGGTGCTGGAGCAGCCAGGGCCGCTGCTGTGTGCGCGGGAGATGTGATGCGGGCATGAGCGGTGAGGCACAGAAGAAGCGGGTGTGGCTGTAGGCTGTGCCTGCCTTGCGTGCGGCTGGAGGGAGTGCGGGAGGATGTGGAGTGAGCGGGTGAGGGCTGCGGTTCAGGTACTAGAGGTGAAGTGGGCGAGTGTGGTTGCTACTGGAGTGGGGGGTGGCATCAGACGTCCGGAAAATTTCCCCGACGTCTTAACTGGCTGAGGGGTGATTGCAGCGACGGTGGTTGTTGATGACGACGGTGAGGAAGGTGCACGGCGAGGTGCTCACAGTAATGCGGACGACCTCCGGATGGCAGTGTGGCCTGTCACACCACACGCCCATGGTGGTGGAGGGTCGTCGCCGCGGTTGAGGCCGGCAGTGTGGAATGGAAGAGAACTCTCTACACAGTGGTGGGTCGGTGGTGGAGGCCTTTCATGCTCGGCAGCCTCTCTCCTCTTTTTGTAGCTAACTTCACGAATTTGAAAGGAGAGGCGGGAGCAGATCCACCTTCTCCGCTGATCCATGAATGTGCTTTTAGCGCGGTCGGAGGCATTGCAGCGGCAGCCGAGCCGTTGCCGAGAAGAAGAAGAATAAAGGATATTATTTAAATATTATGGTTATTTATATACAAATCCTCAACTTTTATGTTAACTAAAACAATGTACCTAATTGGTTAACTAATTAGATGAATGACATTCTAAGCTAATTCTAAATGCACTTAAAATATGAATGCAATGCATGGATTTTGTAATTAAATTAACAATATGAATTAATCTATTTACATCCTAATTTATGCTAAATAAATGTTAGAAGTAACTTAATGTCTAGGAACTTAAATACTTAAATAGCCCACAACTATGGGCTAATCAAATACCCCCATGCCTAGTTTTTGATAGTCCCTAGGAAAATTAATCGAAACCTAGCACTCCAAGTAGACTAGTCAACTCACTTAATCTTCCTTCAGAAGCATATTAAGTTCTGACTCTAGACCCAAGGTTCCTAAGTAGTTGCTAAGTTACAGACTAGATCAGCTAAAGACGAGTTGCAGGCACAAGTTTCCCTAATTTCTGACTCTACCATAAAGTTTATTAATCCCTAAGATTAAAGCATCCGTGCCTATGCATTGGTCTGAGTTATTTGAGTTAAAGGAATTTTTTTTTTGTTTGATTCTTCTAAGTCTAACCTCAGATCAGCTATCAACACGGTCTGTGTCGGATTCATTGTCCCCATTACCATACCTCGAAGGGTGCCTGGCTTTCGATGCTTCCAGATAGCACCGCCCATAATGACCCCAAGAACTCCTGGCAATCGACACTTCAAGATAGTATCTCCCATGGATTTCTTAAGCGAATTCAGGCCTATGGCAATCGGTACTTCGAGATAGGGCCGCCCATGGTACCTGAACTGCACAAGGTGCTTACTTGTCCCCAGTAGGATGGATATCCTAAGAGACAAGCGTCGAGGAGGTAATATGTTATCATCGCATCCTCAAGGTGAGTATATACTCCCCTCTCCTGCGGCGGGAACTCTTCCAACCAAAATGTGTTTTCAAGCCTCTCCTAAGTCAAAACTAAGAGAATCAAATCTCTTTTCAGAAAGAAAGAAATTGAGTTAATTACCAGACCAAGTGTGTGAAATTTGGATGCTTGGGTTACAAGGACCCGTAAACCAAAAGGTAGAACAAGACTCCAGGTACTACCCCACCTTTTAACTCAAACCCTAGCTTCCCTTCCTCAACCTCTTGAGGAATGGCCCACAAGTTAACTCCTACTTAAGTTTTTAAGTCCACAAAGGACCCTAAAGGTCTAAAGCTAGCAGCTCATTTAGCTTCTAAAGTTTGACCCCAGAATTAATTTAGTCTACCCTAGAGTTCTGATTTACTTAAAAATGCAGGACTTAGCCAGTTAAGCTCAAAACTTTTTTTTTTATTTTATTTATTTATTTAATTTTATTTTTATATGCAAATGTATGAATGCACTATGCTATGTATATCCCCAAGTACACCCCCCCATGCCTAAATTCTGCAATGTCCTCATTGCATAGAAGGATATTACCTGGGTCAGAGTTGGGCTGAATAGCCAAAGAACCTACAAATCAGGTTCAAGAATTATAGAAATAGGCCCTAAAAATGAGCAAAGCAATGTTGGCCTAGAAAATAGGTAACCTAGGATGTTGGTGAGTTGATGATGAATCCCGATAGCAAATGCTCGCCCAACTAAGATGGGAATGAAATCTTCCCAGGTCACCAAAGGAGGTTCTAAAGGATAAACAGGTATAACAACCTCCAAAGGGGTAGGGGGAGGATGACAAGGATCCTCCAAAAGGTATGGGGAAGGAATGGTGCAAAGATAAACCCCCAGGGTAATGGACTGACTAAAGATATCATCAATCCATACCCGATACTCCATTACGGGAAATATTGGTCTGTTAAGCCCCCTGGTCAGAACAAAAGTGAGCAATTTTCTAAGGCAAGGATCGTCTAGGGTATCCAAGTTACGAGGTTGCGGGATGGCCATAAGATCTAGGTTGTGTTTAATCAGCTCGGTGTCCATCCCAAACACTCTTTCTAAATCCTCAATTTCATCCCTAGCATTCCTTGCACCATCACATGTATCTTCCTGCTCTTCATCAGGAGTCACAATTTCGCTTTCAGATATAAGCAAATCAGAGGGTGACTTCGAAATGAGTGAAAGCAGGTTGGAAGCAACAGATCTAGGGATTATCCTATCAATGTCATCCCCAGGTTTTTGTTCTTTACTCAAATCTTCCCCGGAGTCTATATGTGAATCCACATAAATCTTAGAAATTGCTTCCAAATTTTCCATCATTTCATCATGAGGAGAAATATCATCAATGGGTGTGCTAAGGAAACCTAATTTGGTCAAATTTGTGACATCCTCAGGGGCTAACTCTTCAAATAAGACATAATCACCCTTAGTGTCACTCCAAATCTTGAATGTAGGTTCCTTATATAATTCATCTTCCTCCTCATCACATAATTCATCATGTACCCGAGGTCTAGAATCATTTAATATCTCAGCAGATCCCCTAGGGTGCTCTATCTGAGGTAAATGGTTTACACTGGTAACATCAGACTCCTCAGATAGGTCAATTTCTTTAGGGTTAGGTTCCCTAAGGGTGGGTTTGAGTTCCATATCGTGATCAGAAGGGAGGGTAGGATTAACAACTTGACTTTGACCCACTTTATCAAGTGTCACGAAAATACTATCATCTAGGTCTAGGTCTTCCAATGGTACGATCATTCCCTTCTTTTGACTCCAATATAATTCAGGTGGATACTCAACCTTATCATCATCTTCCTCGGGTTGCCACCTTTCTTCATCCAATGCATAGCTACTTTCATGTGTATCTTCCTCCCACCTAAGGTGTGGATCTCTCAAGGAAGTGTCATCTAATGGGGAGGTTTCAAAATCGATCCTCGAAAAGTAGCTATTCTCCCTAGAATTTCCCTCCAACTTAAAGTGTAGCTCTACCACAGGAGATGCATCTATTGTAGAGAGGTGTACACCATCCTCAATGGGGTAGATTGGGTGGCTAATTCCATCTCTTTCTTGTTGGCCTGCTCTCGAAGATTCTCCTAACAATTCAATCATTTCATTTTGCCTTTTCTGTATTTCCATCTTCAAAGAGGAGGGGTCATTTCTATCATGAGAGAAGTCAGGCTCAGGCTTATAGTACCCAGGAGTGTTTGTCCAACCATTATAATTTTTCAGGGAGGGTGGGTTGGGTATTTCTATGGTATGTGGGATATTAGGCAAAGCAAATCCCGCTCCTAGGTTCTGCTCATTGATTTGGGGCTTAACCAGCCCAATACTACTATAATAGGAGTAAAATGGATCCCAATGATTGTCATTATGTCCTTCAAGGGATGGACCATCTCGACGTCTGGGATCGAAGGATGCAGAGTGGGGGTGAGGGTGTGGGCAAGATGTGAAAGGATGAAAATCAATGTGGTCCATTCTAACTCACACCTCAATCAGAATTCCCCAAGCAAAACACAATTCAAAAAGGACCTTTTAGGTCTTTCCCAATTTAGGCTTTTGATTTTAAGTTAGATTGCAGGTGACAATACAATTTGTTCAATCACTTTAGGTGCCTATTGTCGACCTACGGCTCACCTAAGAAGACCTAGTTAGAACTTAGGTGTTCTTCCCTAAATCTCAAATGGTTAAGTAAATCCAAAGACAGAAGATCGAGGGATGCAAGTAGGCCTAAGCCTTCCTTTGAAGCTGTGCTTTTGCAGTGCTTCTCAACTACCCCCAAAAATCCATGACAGTGTATCCCCCTCTTTGGATTTACAAAACCTTTGATCTCAAGTTCCGAACACTTCAGAATCCAACAGTAGGAGGGCACTTGTCCTACTCGTTTCAAGTCTTAGGAGTGTCTAAATGAGTGCTGTGATGCAACAGATATAAGTGTGCATTCACCGCAAAAGGATTTTGAATTTTGAATCGCATACCACTTTTTACAATCAAGTCCTTGATTTCTAGATATCCCTCCTTTAATTAGCCCTTTTTCTCGAATATATGTGACCACTTGTTAGATCGCTTCAAGACAAATTTTGTGGTCTCTGAATTGAATCCAAATGCAATGCGTGATCAAGAATAGGATGCAAAGTAAGAGAATGCGTACCTTGCTTCCAGCAATCAACGATGCAAGAATGCACGCAATGTAGAGAAATAAATCTAGAGGCTGCTCATATAGACCTAAATGGTTCGTCCTAGGGCAGGCAGCTCATTTTTTTTTTATTATTTTTTTTAAGCTACTTATGCACAAGCAAATAAAAGTAATCAATAAACTAAAAGCCTAAATCTAAAGAAAAGGGAACAGGCTCCCAAAAATTACCCAACACGGGCTCAAAACAAAATTGGGGAATAAACCCCTAAAAATATACCTCAGAACAAGGGTTTCAAACAAAATGCAATGAAAAATTAAATCTAAAGTCTTAATTCTATTCCAATCAAACTAGTGACTAAATATACAATGATGTCCGTCGCGTCCTCGTCCTTCTCCTCCTTTTCAAAATAGCTCGTCCAATTCTCCTCTGGCGACGTCAAGGGTCGCCTCTCACAATGGCTGATTCTTGCACAAATTTTCTCGCACAGAAAAGAAAATAATAAATGGTCAAATCACTGTTCAATTGACAAATAATCAAAATAAAATCAGGTGAAATTATTGCGTCTGTTGCCTCCCCAGCAACGGTGCCATCTGACGTGTTGATTGTTCACTTTAAAGTCGTTTGTAGTTTTATGTGGTGGAAAAATCGACTAATCAATATTTAAAAAAAGAAATAACCACTCACAGAAGAGCAGATCGTATCCACAGGGAGGCAATGACGTATTTAAATTCGCACCGGTTAAAAACGTTTGTTTGTAGTTAGTTTGGACAAGAATCAAGCCAAAATTGCCTTCAGATTAAGGTTGAATCAAGAAATCATGCTGAAATAGCAATTCTGAATAACTAGAGGATATTTGTCGCAATGCAGAATCAATAAAATATCATTAAAAGTTGACAATGGTAGAAAATGTAATTGTTAATGGCCATGTTAATGTAGCAAAACAGGGGATTTATTCACCTTGGTTGTGCATGACAAGGAGTGGACGGCCGGATGCGGGAAGCTCGGAGGAAGTTCCTTGGACCGAGGGCTTCGAAGCGGTGGTGGCGGCATGTCGAGCAGTGGCTGGAGCTAGCCGGACGGAGCTCTGACGAAGGTGGCTGCAAACGGTGCTGCAGCTACTGTTGGCAGGAGGCGCTACAGGCGTGCGAGCGCTGGAGGACGCCGGAGGACTGCTGTAGGAGTGCGGGTGGCGTGAGGCGCTGTAGGCGCGGGAGGCAGGCTGCTCTGCCGGCTCTGCTGCTGCGTGCGGTTGAACGCTGCACGCTGGCGTGGCTGTGCGCGCGTGGGCTTCAGAGGCTGGACGGCGTGCGGATGAAGGCTACAGGCGCGGGGGTGGTACTGGAGTAGTCGGGCCCGCTGCTATGTGCGCAGGAGATGTGATGCGGGCTTGAGCGGTGAGGCACAGAAGAAGCGGGTGCGGCTGCAGGCTGTGCTCGCCTTGCGTGCAACTGGAGGGCGTGCGGCCGAACGTGGAGTGAGCGGGCGAGGGCTACGGTTCTGGTGCTAGAGGTGAAGTGGGCAAGGGTGGTTGCTGCTGGAGTGGGGGGTGGCTTCAGACGTCCGGGAAATTTCCCGGACGTCTTAACTGGCTGAGGGGTGATTGTAGTGACGGTGGTTGTTGGTGACGACGACAAGGAAGGTGCACGGCGAGGTGCTCACGGTAATGCGAACGACCTTCGGATGGCGGTGTGGCCTGTCACACCACATGCCCACGATGGTGGAGGGTTGTCGCCGCGGTTGAGGCCAGCGGTGTGGAATGGAAGAGAAGAACTCTCTGCACAGTGGTGGGTCGGTGGTGGTGGCCTTTCATGCTCGGCAGCCTCTCTCCTCTTTTTGTAGCTGACTTCACGAATTTGAAAGGAGAGGCGGGAGCAGATCTACCTTCTCCGTTGATCGATGAATGTGCTTTTAGTGAGGCCGGAGGCATTGTAGCAGCAGCCGAGCCATTGCTGAGAAGAAGAAGAATAAAGGATATTATTAAAATATTATGATTATTTATATACAAACCCTCAACTTTTATGTTAACTAAAATAATGTACCAATTGGTTAACTAATTAGATGAATGCCATTCTAAGCTAATTCTAAATGCACTTAAAATAAGAATGCAATGCGTGGATTATGTAATTAAATTAAAAATATAAATTAATCTATTTACATCCTAATTTATGCTAAATAGATGTTAGAATTAACCTAATGTCTAGGCACTTAAATACTTAAATATCCCACAACTATGGGCTAATCAATTAACAATAGAAATTATCAACTAAGGTCCTAAACTACGAAGACTCAACAGCACCCAGGTGTCTGCCAGAATGTAAACCGCCCAAGTCCTCGCCTTATTTGAAATGGGAAGATACTTTTTTTTTTTGCTTTTCTTCTTTTCTAATTTTTTTTTACTTTTGGAGTTTGAGAGTTCCAGGATAACATTTTACGGCTACCCGGCCTGCCCAAGACTCGAAAAGGACTCTAAGTGCTAAGCATCTAGTGAAAAGACTGAAAGACTCACTAGGCGGCTGTTAAAATAGACTTCGGGTTTCTACGACCCTAGGTGACATTGTTTAAAGGTTTATCTTTTCGAACAGTAGCTTTCTCAGTACTTCTTTTATTTATGGGGTCAACACATGGGCAAACCCAGTGTATATCTCCCTAGTTTATTCTACTTCCCTGCTTCTTCCTTAAGTGTTTTGGAATTATTGTGCATTTTTGTGGGCTAGGCTCTGGACAACCAGCCAATGGGCTATTCCCCATGGCAACTTGCCAGCCGTACTTGTACGGTGAAGTGTGGTTTTGTTTATATATATATATATATTTTATTTTTATCTTCTCCTTTTCTTATTTCTTTCTCTTTTTTTCTTTTTCTTCTTTTTTTAAGTAGGTGGCTTCCTAGATCTACAATTTACGTAAAGGCAGCACGACAAAAATGGTCTTGTGGCTAGGCTCTGGACAACAGGCCAATGGGTTGTTACCTGCAACAACTTGCCAGCCATACCACCGTAGATAGTTCATTAGCTACCCAATTTTTGAAGAAACCACCGAAAAGTGAGTCAGTGCAAATAATGTGTAGATTCTTAGGCTTAAAATCCCCTCAAATCAGAGGGCGGGTTGATAAGTCCTATACTTATCACCCCAATTTATTGACCAATTAAAATAGAATTACTTGGCGAGGACTCTAGACTAAGTCCACATTCGAGTGGACACCCTGGCTAATTATGCCCGAAGTCCTAAAGAGTCTAGGTATTTAGGTCCTATCATATAATTTCCTAAATTTAATAACTTCCAAATGCTTAAGTTCTCTTCTTCCTAATTTCTTTTTTTTATCTTTTTGAATTTTCATTTTTTTTCAAAGAAACTAAAAGAAATTCTACAGAGTTAACAAAATGATTTCAGGAATTAATTATCCACCCCCATGCCTAAATGATGTAATGTCCTCATTGTAAAAATAAAGACATGAAAAGGGTGGAGTAAACGGAATATCACCTGAATTTCATGACAACCTGATCAGCTCCACAGAGAGAAGAGAGTATACACACGTGCTAAGTTTAATGCCTTCAGCTAGGCATAATATACATACAAAGAAGATGTCCACAGAAGATCCTCAGACCCATCCACAGAAGATGTCCATAGATGTGGACCAAGTTATGGTGCAGACCCATGCCCCAGGGTTGAGTGGTTCTAAGGTTTTGGATGAAAATCACCTAGAACCGAAGATTATTATATTTACTAGGCTGGGCATGCGGTTTGGTGGTGTGCAACCCAAGACTAAAGTGTCGGACAAAAGGTAGATCTGGTTCACTAGGTTCAAATGTCCACTTAACGTTCAACTTAGAAAAATAATTAGTTATTCTAGGTTTGGGTCACACAACAAAGGTATCATAAGGGTCCTGGTAAAAAGTAGGTTGTTTTAGGTCAACAGGAACCCTTAAATCCAAATTCCTACTTTCCCTGAAGTTAACTTCCTAGATCCTCACTTCTAAATTCCTATCCTCCAATATCAATTGTTATGGCTTTGGGACCTCTAGCATATCATTCACCCCATATGATTTACCCAAGTCCAGAAATCGTGGCTAACTCATAATTGACTTGGGTATAATGATTTCCAAATCAAAATCAATCCCTTTGGGGTGTGGTTGAGGAATGGGGCTATTGATTGAATCTTCTAATAAATGAGGATTCGAATCCTCTAAGTTAGCCCCAAATGAATCCAAATATTCAATAATTCGGCTATCAAATGGTTCGTCAGATTCCTCGAGCCCATTTGTCTCACTAAAATCATCTTCCTTACTCTCAAGTGAAACTGCACTAGGAGATTCTTCACCCTTAGAGTCAAAGAATTCATGATCCTCATTTACATATATCTCAAAATTGATTGTCATTTCCTAGTTCAAAGCGACATATTTTTCCTCGCTCCCTGGCTCGGGTATCTCAGGTGAATCAATCTGTTCATCCACAATGGGTTGCTCTAGCCCAACTTCGTCATCCCCGATTTCAAAAATGAATCCCCCCTACAGGCGCCTAAGCAGGTTCAGACATTGGCTCTCCTAAAGGGGGTTCATCTTGAGAATCATCCCAAGATTAGACTAGGGCAACCACAAATTTCATCCTCAACATCGACAATTTCACAAGTAGAAACTCACCCATGCCTCTATCCCCAACATTTTGGAGCAAATCCAATTAAGAGCTATTCAGCTCATCAATCATTTTTCTCATAGGCTACAATGCTTCAGTGCATGGTGTTGGCTATGCTTCTAAAGATTGTATGGTGTTCATCAAGTTAGCCAACACCCTATCTTGGATCTGGCTAAGCTGAACCAAATGGTTAGGTTCAGGTTTGGGTGGGTTTGAGATAAATCTAGGGGAGTCAAGATATCAAGGTTCTTGAGTCCCTCCCTGATAGTAGGTCATTTCAAGTTGTTTAAAGGATGGTGGCGACCTATATTCAGTGGAATACTAGGGAGGGTAGGTGTTATAATCATTATATCCTTTCTGATTGTAGATCAGGTTGGTTTGGTGATCAGAGGATGATCTATAATCATTGCAGATCTGGGAAGGATAGTAATCATAGTCTTATTGTCTAGGGTTAGGCCCTGGACACTGAGGTCTGGATTCATATCCCCAATCAAAGTTATCCCGTCTAGTGGATGGGTAATTACAAGCCAAGTCGATATAGTAATCATCTTGGGGATAAGCGATGATAGGAGGATAGGATTGAAAATGTGTGAAAGATGTGGAAGGATACATGGTTGAGTAGGAGGGAAATAAGAAGAGGGAAAGGTGCCCTGCAGTACAAGCAATTGGCCCTGTCCTTAGGTGGGTTAGCCTAAAGACCTACAGACTCCAAAGACCAATCTTGAGATTATAATCAATTTGGTCTACTTTTATCTGGTCAATCCAACCAGTTAGAAGGAGGGTCTAGGGAGAAGGTTCTTCCTTTGGCTTGCACCTCCGATTCCTAGTGTACCCCCCAGCAGCGGTCTTTTGATGCTACTCCCCTAGTTAGACATCAGATGGACCAACAAAAGTAGATTAATAAAAAAGGAATCTCAGTCTGAGCCCTAAAGAGCGAATCAATCCTTAAGGTCAACGTCTACTCAGTTTTAATTAGGCATGGAATGATTGTGCTCTTGGAATGTGATGGGCCCTTAAAATGGGTTGTGCCCTTAATGATAAATTCAAATGTGTGTGTGTGCACAACCAGGGTTTGCAAATAAGGTTATTTGATGATGTGTCTTTTAGGGTTTAACCTTGTTTAGTAACTTTTAGGGTTTAACCTTTAGGTTCATTCAATCAAGCTTAGTAGAACACTCCACGTTTTGAAAGCACTGGTGTAGATATATTCCTTTAAAAATCAGAAATAAAATATGGAGTGCCTAGTTCAATCCTAAAAATCAACCTTAAGTGGCAAAGTACTTGATGAATCAATTTTAATCTTAAGTGGTGCGACCCAAATAGCTTAATCAATTGCCCTATTACACCACTTAGTTAAGGCACACAAGAATGTTTAACCTATTCAGATTTCTACTCACTTATGTGTATTGAGTTGAAGTTTACCGGGTCCATAGGTCAGATCTCGTTTAAGTGGTAGAATCAAAGCGATTGTGCGTCTTGGGATAAGAAGTGGGTGTTGTGTGTAGCTTTCAACTAAATACCACAAGAGAAGAATATTTTTCTATTTTTTTATATATATGGGTGGGTGAGGTGAGTGGAGCGACAATCAAACAACCAAAATTTACCTAGGGTTTATGCAAGCACCTAAGTTGATTTGGGTTTGAGTTATTAGGTTATGGAATGAAAACTAGGTTGGGGGTAGTGGGGGTACACTTACAAAACCTTCATCTACACTTTTCTCCGATCTAACTGCTCTGGCCTGCCTCAGATGAGTACCTGCAACCACAATAAGATCAGAGAAAAAGTGAGATAAAAGTTAAGTAAGGCGGAAAAACACGAAAGAAAACCAAAGAACGTTGCCTCCCCGGTAATGGCACCAAAATGATGAAGGCGTGTTTCGCATGGTAGAAATCGGGGTTTGGAGGACCCTGTTGTCGTAGTTCGATTCGCAACAAAATTCATCGATCAGATAAAATTTATAATCAAAACTCGAAAAGTGAGTCTTGGGTCGAACACGGGGTGGTGAATGTTTGGTTTTGAAAAATCCGCATTTCACTTTTATTTATTTTTGTCATTTTTATCTTTCCTAATTTCTTTTGGAATTTTTTAGAAAGCAAGAGATCAGATTGACAATTGCTTATCTACCTAATCTACTTGCTAAACATAAGAGAGAGAAAAACAACCATGGATTTCTAATAAAATGTTTTTTTACAACAACGGAAGCAGGAAAGATTACACTACGAAAGCGAAAAGGATAGAAAGAGGTGAAAGAATCCCCCTCGATGGTTGCTCAGAAGATGACTCATTTTGACATCGCCTGGAGGAATGTGGTGATGAGCGGGATGAAGGAGGATGTAGCCGGAGGACGGAGGGTGGGGCAAGGTGACGTCGCGGCCAGGATCTTCTTCCCGAAGGGAGGTGAGGAGATGGCCACAGGATGCTCCATGAATGGGGATGAGGGGAGGGAAAACTATTTGATTTTCTACTCTAGAGGAGCATCCCAGGCTTAGGATAAGCTCTCTCTAGAGCCTTGGAGGTGGTGAGAGGAAGAAAGGAAGAGATGAAGAAGAAGGGGAGATGTAGTGGTCCTTTTATAGTGAAGGGAAGAGGGTAATTTCTGTAGAGGGCATTTAGTGACATCAAAGGTGTTGCTGTAGATTCGCACCAGCCAATGCCCCAAACATCGCTAAAGCTTGCTGCACTCTTCAATTCATTTGCTGGTGCACGCATAGCGCACACCGTTAGTGACAGCAACAAGCATCACTAAAGGCCTACCAGTCTATCGCTGAAGGTCAGTGCCAACTCATGCATGAGCGTGCGATCATGCGTGGAGATGTGCGTCAACGCTCGCATAATCACCTCCGCTAGATCGGCGGTCATCTATGTGTCCACATATCCGCATCTCGACCGCTCATGCTTGATCGAGTGGTCGAAATCAGGTGTGCCTCACCACTGGTTGGATTGGAGGCACAGCACGATTCGACCCTGTGCCTCTTGCTTGCAAACTGCATGTGTTATAGTTGAGGCAAGGGAGCATTTGAGTCGGGAAGATAGCATGGGAGTTGAAAGCATGGAGGCACCTCAACTGTTGGATCTTGATCCAACGACTGTGGTGCAAGATCTCTAATATTGCGGGGGGCGCCAGTAGACATTGATGGCCGATGTTGGGTGACCTGGATGGTGCCACGTGGTGCCATCTGGGCCGTCAATCTTCTTCTTTTTGTAGAGGGTCCTACGGAGCTCTGATCAAGATGATTCCCACATTGCCAGACTACGATTGTTGCTTCGGATCCATCTGTATAGTCGGATTTTTCATCCAAAGCCTGTAAGGATGTCTCATTGCCCTCCTAGCCATTGGTCTTCCTCGAAATTCATTTGATGCTATGGGACTCTAATCTAGAAGATTTCGTAGGCGTTAGACTCTAATCGTCATCGTGATCTGATCTATACGGTTCGATCATCCGAGGCCGTAAAATAAATCCTCTTCTCTCCTGACCACAAAAAGGACCTAATTAACCTAAAATATGTACAACTACTCTAAATGCAGAATGATGCATGCTATGTAATATTTATAACATGAAATGCAAATCTAAGCCTAGGAACATGCATGATTAGGCATTTTAACCTAAATAGATGAGTCTATATCAAGGAAGACATAGTAGCGGGATCCGCTTCCTGAAAAGTAGTGAGAGGACAACCACCGGATACTCCACGAATGGGGGAGAGAAGATGGAAAATTATCTTTTTAATTCTAATGGAGCATCCAGAGTTTGGGACAAGCTCTTAGAGCTTTGTAGTAGATAAGAGTAGATAGGAAGGGATGAAGAAAATGAGCTGTAGGGGTCCCCTTTTACAGTTGTAGAGATTGGGGGCAAAAGGGTCTTTTAAGGGCTTAGAATTAAATATGCAGCCTTTAGTGATGTATGCAAGCATCACTAAAGGCGCACGTCGATGTTGCTCTCATGGAAGGATAGCCATTAAATCATGAACGAATGGCTTAGATTGAGCCATGCCATGCACCTGCTGCCCTTCAGCCATTGAGGCGTGCACCCACGTCCATGAGATCTCAGATTGAACAGCTTAAAATCCTCGAGCATCGCATCATCTTCAGCGCAACGTGTGCCTACGCCAGATTGGGTGTGCGTTCACGTGTCAGATAGTGCATGCATGTCCCCGCTCATCCGTGCCGCCATGTAGTTGCCTTTTTCGCCACCCGATCTCCATCGAACAGGTGAATTTCGCTCGCTCAATCCTCGCGCTTTGATTTGAGGCAGGCGAGATTTGAATGCGCGTCACCTTCTTCACGTGGAACCTCTTGACTGCTGCACCATGAGCTCATTTGAGGGGAATTTTGGATTTCCTCCACAATGATTGAGAGCAGATCTTGATTTGCATCTTTAGAGGGGATGGGTGCCGTGGATGGCTGTGGGCAGCTTGGACGATGCCATGTGGCATCATCTGAGTCGTCCATCTTCTTTTGCTTTTAGGTGGTGCCATGGATGTCAAATTGGACCGATTTTCATGCTATTGGGCTACGATCGTCGATCCAAACCCATTCATGCAATTGGATTTGTCATTTGAGGTATGGATTTAACACCATCTTGGCCCTTGACCTCTGATCTTTCTCAGGCTGCATCTGATGCTACAGAAATTCAATCGGGCTAGCTTGGAGGCATTAGACTTCGATCGTCGCCCTGATCAGATTCGTATGGTTGGATCTTCAATCTGACACCTCGGTAAATGTTTCCATGTTCCCTGACCACAAAAAGGGAGAATTAACCTAAAATTTATACAATATAACCTAAATGCATGCTGATGCATGTTATGCATTATTTATAATGCATGATGCAATTATACACCTAACATGCATAAGTAGTTAGTTTATGTGACATAGATCTATCTACATCAATTACTAAGCATTTTCTAGATGAACATCTTTTAAGTATTGATGTTGGACTCCCCTGGTACTCCAATATTATCAATTATTTGGCGTTGAGCCAGATCCTGTCTGATTAGCCAAAAGCCAAGTAAGGCAAATTGATTTCAAATGTCAAATATTATGTTTGGGAAGATCCTTATCTCTTTCGCATTAGTATTTACGAAATCATCCATAGATGCATTCTCAACTCCGAGGTTAATGATATTTTATCATTGTGTCATGGCTAGGCCTGTGGTGGCCATTTTTCTAGCCATAAAACTGCAACAAAAATCCTCCAATGCAGCTTCTATTGGCCCACGCTCTTCAAAAATGCACACAATTATCATAGGGCATGCACCCATTGCTAGACCTTAGGAAACATGAGCCACCGAGACATGATGCCCTTGAACCTAATTCTCATGTGCGAGATTTTCAATATATGGGGGATTGATTTCATGGGTCCCTTCCAGAATTTGAACGGCTTCGAGTATATTCTTCTCGCTATGGACTACGGTCCAGATGGATGAAAGTCATTCCGACCAAAGCCAATGATCACAAAGTTGTAATCAAATTTATTCATGAGCATATCTTCTCTTGATTCGGTGTCCCACACGTGATCATCTCTGACGGAGGGGCCCACTTCGTGAATGTGCACTTCCAATCTCTGATGAGAAAGTATGGGTTGTTACATCATATTTCAATTCTTTGCCAACCCCAGACTAATGGACTGGCTAAGCCCTCCAATCAGGAGATCAAGAAAATCCTTTAGGTCACTGTTCGACCTAATAGAAAGGACTAGTCATCTCGACTTCCAGAAGCATTATGGGTCAACACGACCACCCATAAAACCTAGGTAGGAATGCCTCCATCCAGACTCATTTACAGGAAGGCATGTCCCCTTTCGGTAAAGTTGGAGCATACAGCCTATTGGACAGTACGAAAGTACAATCTGGATCTCAAGGAGGCTGGAATCCACTGCCATTTGCAAATGAGAGAGATCGATGAGTTATGCAATGATGCATACAAGAGCTCGTGTATATACAAGGAGCAGATAAAGGCCTTTCATGGCAAGCACATATCACGAAAATCTTTCTTTCTTGGTTAGAAAGTGCTTCTCTTCAATGCCCGACTCAAGTTCTTCCTAGGAAAACTAAGATCAGAATGGACTAGACCTTTTTTAGTTTAGAGGATCTTTGGAAATGGAGCTGTGGAAATCAGTGAAGTTAGTCAAGACTCAAGCCCATTTATAGTGAATGGTCAAAAATTGAAACCATTCCTTAAACTTACTGATTCAAATCTGCCTGCTGAATCTTTTGATCTCCATTCATCATGCGCTACATTTCATCTAGCTTATGGCATTAAACTTAGCACTTAATGAGAGGCAACCAATCATTTGAAAACCCGAGACCCTCCATACCCATTTCTAAATTGAATTCCTATTGTACTTTTGGGTTCTCATCTTGGTGCAGTTGATTCCACCTTCGATATTCGTATTGGAGCTTAAAATCGTTTGCAATAGTCATCCTAACCTATTCACCCACCTATCTAAACCTGTTTTAAATAATGAACTAAGCTGAATTCGAGCCTACCTAGTTTGCAAAGAGGGCATTGCAAATCCTAAGCATGGGGGTATTAAAGTGCAAAACAATGTTAAATTAGATTCTGTTATGAGGGTTTCGTACAAAAAAAAGAGGTTGAAAGGGGAGGAAAACAAATTTTGAGTTGATTTGAAAATCTATTTTAGGGAAGAGAAAGAAGAAAAAAGAAAAAAATTATGTTAGTCCCAATGTATGAGTATGGAACTTGCCTAAGTTCTAGGCTAGATCAGATGATTAATTAAGTCTAGAAGTGCTAAAGAAAAGGGAGATTAGTAAGGGATATCAACTTTAGGCCTCTTGGGCCTATTTTAGGTTTAGATACTCACGTATTTGTTAAGATCTGGACTATTCCTCAAGAGGTTGAGGGAGTTGAAAGGCTGATGTATTAAGTCTAAGGCTTAAGGATTATTTAGCCCTATTGTTTGCCCTTTGGTTTGCAAAACATGGTAACCTAGGCACCCAAAATTCACACACTGGTCTGGTTCAATGTGGTCAAAGAAAATAATGGTGTAAAGTGTTTTATTTTGTAAAAAATGTTTTCTTGAAAATTTGACTTAGGAGTGGCTCGAAAACACAAGTTGATTGGATGAGTTTCCATTGTAGAGAGGAGTAAATACTCCCCTTGAGGACATGTTATTACATATCACCTCCTTGGCACTTCTCTTCTAGGATATCTAAATATCCTACCGAGGGAATGTAAGCACCTTGTGCTGGTCAGGTGACATGGGTGTAATTATCCCGACATGTCGATTGCCAGGACCTAGATTTAGCTACATAATGCCATAGGCGATACTATCTCGAAGTGTCAAAAGCTAGGGTTCTGGGGTTTTCCATGACTGGTTCTATACGAGGCATCGATTGCCAGGGACCTTTCGAGGATTGATGTTTGGGACAAGGAATCTGATTTAGACCATGTTTAGGGCTAATCCGATGTTGGATTTAGGGGAATCTAAAACACTACAAGAAATTAGAGTTTTGGTTATTGTTAAAAACCCTGACCAAATGACTCATAACTGTCACCAATTAGTGATAGGAAAAGTTGCGTTCCGGAAGGGTCTTTGGTGACGGTTCGATGCAAAACCATTACCAAAGGCTTTGGTAACGGTTCCACCAAAAATCGTCACAAAAGTCGTAGGGTTTTGGTGACGGTTTTCGTTGAACCGGCCCCAAATCTCTAAGCTTCGGTGATGCTTCCACCCAAAACCGTCACCGAAGCCTGCTATTAGCTACGTTCTATAACTTTTGTCATGGGGCTTCGGTGACGGTTTTAGGTGGAACCATCATCAAAGCCCTATGCTTCGGTTCTACACAAAATTGTCACCGAAGTGCACTGTTAGGTAGGCTTAGCAGCTTTGTTCATGAGCCTTTGGTGACGATTTTGGTGGAACCATCACCGAAGCATAAGGCTTCGGTGACAATTCCAACTTGCCACCGTCACCAAAGCCCACCGTCATCTACGTTCTATAGCTTTAGTCATGGTTATAAACTGTGACTAAAGACTTTTAGTCGTGGATGTAAAACTGTGACCGAAGAGAGAGCTTTGGTCACGGTTAATAACCATGAGCAGAGGTTGGCATGGAAGAAAGAAGGTTCCTTTGGTCATAGTTCCCTAACCATCACCAAAGGGTCATCGTGACCAAAGGAATTACCTTTGGTGATAGCTAACCAACCATCAAGAAAGATTCTCTTTAGTAAGGCTAGTAATTTTAGCTTTCTTACTAAAAATGGGCTGGTTATTATGCACCAAGGAGGGTCTTTAACAAAATCAAATAAGAAGCAAGTATTTCCCAGATGGTAATTTTTGGGAATATAAAAAGTATGCTTTTCAGCAATGTGTTATGGTTAGTTGGAGATGGGCAGAATATAAATATCTGGAGTGATCCATGGTTGAAGGCTGAAGAGTAAAAGTCGATTAGATAGAGTATACTCTAGGAATTAAAGGTGGTAGATTTGATAAATGAATAAAATTAGAACGGGAACGAAGAAAAAATTTCTAGTAGCTTTGGCTGTAAGACTGTAGAAAAAATTTTAAGTACTCCAATAGACATGGGAGAAGACTTACTAATATGGAAACAACATCCTAATGGGAAGTTCTCGATTAAGTCTGCGCATATGACCTTGCTAAATGATGAGGGAATCAACTCTAGTCTTACAGAGAAACAAATAGCCTATTGTAAAAAGGTTTGGAATATGAAGGATATAGCTCTGAAAACAAAGTTATTCCTCTTGGAGAGCAGTGACTGATGCTCTGCCATTAAAGGGAACATTATTGAAAAAATTTCAGATTGAAGACTCATTGTGCCCCTTTTGTCGAATTGATAGAGGATTTGATGCATATGATTAAAAATCACCCCTTTGCAAAGGTAATTTGGTTTTATTAGGGTATAACAGCATGGCCTTAGCAAGATGGCTAGATGGATGGGATGGAAAATTTGACCGAGCTATTCCAACTGGCAGGGCTCGAAAAAGAACTGATAGTATATTTGTTGCACCCCTTATGGATACATAGATGCAAACTTGTGAGAGAAGGGGAAACTATTTCATTAATGGCAGTATAATTCTTAGTGTGCGGGGTATTTTATCATGTCCCTAAATCAATGCAAGATGTCATGTAAACAATCAACATAATGCAAAGGGAATTTCAAATGCAATGTTTTTTTTCCTTGAACAGGGCACTTCAAACAAATTCAAAATTCCAAAAACACATTAGGGAAATATATCCTTTTCTATTTTGAACTAAAAATCAACATCAAATTAAGAATAAAATTTCATACTAACCATTGCAGCATCAAATACATAAAGTTTCTCCCCTAAAGGAATGTGAATTGTCTTTGGTCCTACTTTACCCTTTAGTAGCTTGTTAACAAGGCAAATATTGGAAAATGTAAGTTGACTTGGGATCCCATGAGTATAGCTTCGACTTTGGAACTTGTACCCGATTCCACGTTGGATTGCCCTTTATGATGGCCTTATAGGTGCTTTTGAACATGTCTGGCAGGACATTGGACTGAACTACCTGCAATTAGAGATATCATGCCAAGAATGATCCTTTCAAAAATCCTCAAGCCAAGAATGAGCTCCATCCAAAAAAATTGAACTTAAGATTTGGGTGAATTACTAATGGAGCTTCCACTTCCCACTGCATCTGCTACTGCTATTGTTGCATCTACATCTGCTAGTGCTATTGCTGCATTTGCTACTACTGTAGCTGGATTTGCATTTGCTACTGCTACTACTACATCTGGAAAGGCAACTCTTTTTGGAATAAGGATGGAAAAGAAGAAAAAATATATAATACCTATTAAGCTCCAAAATCTATCTATCTACCTAGGAAATAGACCACTAAAAAGGACGAGCATCTCTGTTGCATCTCTTCTGCTGCATTGCTGAGTTGAATGCTATGAAGGTGAAGCTGAAGGCTGCAAACGAGCACCTAGTTGATCTGGAAAAGGAGCAGGTTTAGCAGCATCATCAAGTCCAACAGCAGCAACAGCAAACTTACTTGGGTCCTGCATCATCATGTAATATGTTTGATTAACCTGGAAAGTTAATTTGCAGCCTGGTGTTTAGCACATCTACTTTTGAAACCTTTATTGGCCAGCCTAGCAAATCTACTTTGAAATATCCTGTTGCAGTCTCTATTATACAAACTGAACCACACTTGACAATGGTCCCAGGATGAAGACATTAAGCAGGGTCAGAACCTGCCAAAGGCTCTCTCCCCCTTCAGTAATAGTATATCACTCCTTCCTGGGGAGAAAGAGCACCTCCTAGTGGCCCCATCCTACCCTTCCTTTAGACCAAAAACCACCTTTCTCCTCCCTCACCACTTGCATTCTCCCTAAATCCCTCTAAATGTACAATATCCTAAGTTGAGCAAACAATATGCATCTTTTACTCCATGTGGACAAGGAGGAGACATTGTCATATTCTTAAAATATGGGGGATCATGGATGTAAGTTGAGTTGGGATCCCATGAGTATAGCTTCGACTCTGGAACTTGTAGTGTGACTCAAGAAAGGGAGAAAGAGAATACAAGTAAGTTGGCAGAATAATAAGTAGATTAATGTGCCAGCAATTCTAAACACAAGAAGATACATGATTGAAAGCACTGAAAACATACCAAATCAGACAATTCAATGTTGGTGAATCTGTAAGCATCATCCTTGATGGCTTGCCCCCCAGAAGGAGATGCTAAAGAATCTTTCGACTTGATAAGCAAATACATAACACAAACAAGCGAGAGGAACATTTTCATTCTAGACCCTTCTCTCAAAGTACCAACACTACATGGTAGATGCTTCTAATTTCCAGTGCATAATTAGTTACATCATGTACATACTTTCTGTCATCCTACTACAGCTTGGGCAACATGCCGACAGCTGAATCAAACTTCTCCTTTGTAATGACTGTACAAGTTACACTACCAAGAGTAACTGCACATACCGAAGGAATCTGTTCACCAAGAAGTGCCCACTCCCCAAAACTGCTCCCTTCTGAAAGCTCCATCTCACGCTCATTACTGTCTTGGGAATGACCATATTCAATAGCAGAGGATGAAAGACTGCTAAGATGCGGATTTCCTATGAAATCAGCATTGTAAGTCAGTCGCACCTGTCCCTTTTGGATGATATACAAGGCAGATATAATGTCATTCTACAGCAGTCAACAAACATGAGAACATTAATGAGCAGAATATTTGAACTCTTATTGTCAAAACCTTAAAAGTCTATGGATCTAAATCCCTCCAAATTTACAATATCCTCAATGCATCTGTATTTCTTTTTCTTTAAGAAAAAGAGGATCAATGCATCTGTAATTTAACAGGAGTGACATGTTAGGCTACCTTTTTTTATTGACATGGAATCTTTGACAGAGAAGCAAACTAAGGGGAATGGACAGGGTAGAGTAATATGGAATGGTGAGACCAAAAAGCTGAAGGCACCATAATGACAAGAAATCTCCACAATAGCAGAAACATGATGGCGATAACATGATAGGGAATCATGATCCTTTTCTATCTTGAACTAAAAATCAACATCGAATTAAGAATAAATTTTCATAGAAACCATTGCAACATCAAATACGTAAAGATTCTTCCCTGAAGGAATGTGAATTGTCTTTGGTTGTACTTCACCCTTTAGCAGCTTGTTAACATGGTGAATATTGGCAAATCTAAGTTGACTTCATGGAATTGTCTTTGGTCGTACTTCTACATTGGCTGCTACTACTACTGCATCTGGAAAGGCAGCCCTTTATGGAATAAGGATGGAAAAGAAGAAAATATATATAATACCTATTAAGCTCCAAAATCTATCTATCTACCTAGGAAATAGACCACTGAAAAGGAGGAGCATCTCTACTGCATCTCTACTACTGCATTGTTGAGTTGAATGCTATGGAGGGTCACCACACAAGGTACTGATTGGCAGAGTCTGGAGAAAAAAATGGGCAGAGTCTGGAGATAAAATCCCTACTCTATGCAACAACTTTGACTAGAATACCTACCAATAGCTCTGAAGAAGAACATACTAAGTTCAATAGTAGTAAGAGGAACTGTAGCAACTCAGCAATGATCTGGTCAACACAACAAACATTAGATTGATTCACCATACTCTGAACTTGATAGGATTCCACCAAAATCTTGTATATTTCTTTGGATTGTTATCTTGATTGAAAAGAGGCTTTCAATTAAGATTTCTTTCCCAAAGATTGATCAATAATTGAAATATTAAATCAGTAATTTAACCGGGTATCAACCTGCCATATCAAGAGTAGTCATAAAAGATCCTGTGTACACTCTTGTCAACTGCAACTCTATGTTCTAGTTGAAGTCATGTAACTGCCTCCCGAATAGCAATCATCAACCCCATTAAGGGCGTTACACCTAATCTGTGATTTTACCAATAAAAAATATATTAAGTTCCCTATATATGCTTAAGAGATTTTAGTTATGCTTTGCAGAACCTGGAAAAGAATACAGATGTATGATACTTTCGATTAGTTGTTGAAACAGCAAAAAACTCAGAAATTAGGAATAAAAGAAAGGGAATGTAGATGGTATATGGAAGTATACCATAACAGCCGGAAAACTAAATTCAAAATTAGTCTGTCACATCAACTTGGAAGCAAGGTTATTGATTGGAGAAGAAAATGGAATGTAGATGGCATATGGAAGTATATAACAAATCCATACAAAGGACAAGGATCAATAAAATAGGTTAGAGATTAAATACTCAGTTTGATAGCAATCTTCAAAATTTTATACATTTAACTAAGTCTTGGGCTTTGTTTTGATCTTTTCACCTTTACTTAAATGAATTTTAAAGCTTTCAAAGAGAGACTTCACTGTGAAAGTGCATCTTCTACTATGAAAGCTCAAAGTAGAGAAATAAACAGCAGAGAAATACCACTTTGCCCAGTAGGTTCACTTAAAGGTGGTATCATAAAATAGCAGACATAGATATAAGCAATTTTAAGGGGTAAACATAATTGGGAAGAGGTACTGATTGTCATGCAGTACCTCTTGATCAACTTATAAGCTATGGTAAAGAGATAATTGAATGCACTGTTGAGTTGAATTCTACAATAAACCACACAAGGTACTGATTGGCAGAGGTGCACACTCTTGGCCAAATGTGGGAATCAGTAAATACCAAGATAAAAAGCTGATATACTAAGCTATCGCCCTATAGAGATTTCAGTTGTTTTCGAATAGAAAATTCAAGAAGATATAAAATATAAGTTGGATAGATAACAAGTAGTTTGATAGTGTTCAGTGCCCATGATAGGAGAAATTGGGATGAATTGAAAGCTCCAAATCCAAAATTGGACAGAACACAAGTTGGAAGGTGCATTATAATTCTCATGCATGCATACTTTCTAAGGTAGAATATGGCTTGCTTTGCAATGTGCAGATGCAGCTAACAAACTAATAAGAGTTCTATATAATAACACCTCTGCTGGGAAACCCCCATTGAAAGCTGCAGGTTCAAGTCTCATGACCCCTGCTGATATTGCATTGAAAATTATATGTTTTAGGAAAACAAGTTCGATGAACTTTCTAAAATTCTCCCTTAAAAATATCCAAAGGATGAATATTTCTTGTTAAGATGATCAACCTTCAACACACTCTTCCATGCAACTTTTTCCCCAGCAATAGGTGGAAGGAGTAGAACAGTTGGAAGATGGTATATTGACAGAACTTGTCTTTGCCTTTACCCTTCAAATAAACAGAACTATGAGTTTAAAATTTGGAATTACATAAATTCAAAGCAAAATTCCACATACAGGAGGGTGGACTTCTCAACGAAATATATGCTTAAAAGGACCACATACAGGAGGGTGCATTTTCTAGTGAAGTTACAAAGCAAAGAGAGGTAACAAGCAACTACATGGAATTTTCTCCCTCCATCCAGATCTGTTTTGTGTCATCAATGTCACAGTTTTCGCTTCCCTCCCTCTCTGTTGTGTGTGTTTCCATGTTTCAGGGGCAGGGGAGGAAATGTCAGAGAATTTATCGCAAAGTTTTCTTAGAAATGATACACCCAACTTTAAAGTCTTTAACCATATCAAAGCATTCCTAAACTTACCCCCTTGAAATTCATAAGAAGATCCCCCACACTAGTTGAAAGACCCATCCAACTTTTTTGTCATGAAAAATTAAAACAACATCCATATTTAACTTCTGTTCAAGATTACTGTGCTATCCTTTTTCAAAGTAATAAAAAGAATAATGTCATGGTTCTTGGTTAACTGTAAAACTAACCTAAGTTTTACAGGTTGCAATGACACATGAATTATTTGAGACCAATAGAGAGAACTCTGATCAAATTAAACCTTGCATCATAAATCCTACTCTTCTTGGAGTGATGGACAAGCCTGTGTGCTCACGTAAATTCAAGAACATGCCAACTGGTTAGAGTTCATGTAGAGACAAGATAGTGTTACATGTAGAGTCATAGACATTAAGATGTCATTAATATTAATAGATAGGGTTTCTCCACTAAAGCCAACTGGTACGAGTTGGATGCTCTTGCATGGCATGGGGGCCACAAAAATCTAAGTTCAAGATTAAACTTTATGTTGCCCATCAATGTCTCCAAATATTGGATCATACAAACAAGCAGTAAAGGAGAAATGGAAACAATGGTGATATAAATAGAATCTATATAGACTTGAATCATAGACCTTCATGGTAAAATGAAAAAAGCTAGTTAGTACACAAATGATTTGCACTGTGTCAGAGACCCAACATGCATTTGCACTGTGTCAAAGAAGCTATACAGTTTAGTGGTATTGGAATGAGACGCATAATTTTTAAATTTTTTTAACAAAGGATAGGGTATATAATCAAGGCAATGCGAGTCTTGACCTTTTCATTCCTGGTGACGTGTTAGATCTCCAACCAAGGCAACCCGAGTAGGTACCTAAATGCATAAAGAAAAATGTCAAATAACCACATGAGTAGGTTTAAAGTTAAGCATTTCTTTATCAAACAGATCGAGCATGAATATTACTTTATCACTACTTGAGAGTGAACTAATGCACAATATGACTAAGCAACATACACAACTACTGGAAAACATGATCACAAAGGCAATGGAAAGTACCGAGCCCAGGGAGTTGGCTCCCTTGTCATGCAAATAAGCAAGACCTCGACCCATCCCAAGAATTATGTCGAATCTTTGTTTGTAGTTAGGGATCCATGTTGTCACCTATTACGTAACTGCTACAAAATGAACAACACCACAAATCAGAGTTATTATGCAAAAAAGGGTGAACGAAGTAACAAATGGTAGGTAGATCTGATACCTAAGCTCTTTATATCATTATTATGGTACCTGTCTCATACATTCACCACAAATGCAAACATACTGATATCATTATCTCCCAAATTCATATACTGCAAATGCAAATGTACTCATATCATTATTTTCCATAGTCATATACCACAAGTGCAAATATATATTGTGCCATTCATATATATATTCGATCATTCACCACATACATGATACTCATTCATAAATAAAACACATGTATATTTCACATGTTTTGAAATGTAAACATAAAAGTAGACGTGAAAATAAAGAAAAAAATCCAAGCAACTATGTAGTGGCTTCTATGCTGCCAGTTCCAGAACCTCCGTGGTCATCATCAGGTGGATGAGGTGGGAAGTGAAAAGAAGCATGATCTGCACCACCTCGTCCCAATGCAGTTAAGACTGCCTGCATCTGTGCCTGCATCTTCTCTCGTTCTTGTTGTGCTTCTTGTCTCTGTCATTCTAGTATATCATTTGTCTTCTCCAATTTTGACGTAACATCATTTAGTTTCTCTTGAAATGTCTCCACTTGTGTCTGTAATTGTTGCAACCTCTTTGAACCCCCCATCCCTTTCTTCCATACCAACTACTAATAGTCTCACTCGCACCAGCACTACGAACAAAACCATCATGCTCAGGGGCATAACTATCCTAACTGCTTGCTCTACTGTCATAGGTTGTAATGGGGCCAGTCTCTGATTGCTCATCCATATCATCACTAGAATGATGCATCAACTCCATCATGCAACCCTACACATAGTTGAGCTTATGGTAAGTTCTCCTAAATGTTTATCACTAAGTTATTCATTACTTGTTTTTACGAGCTTACATGTCTCTCTTGATATAATTGATCAATCCAAATACGGGGGCCATCAGCATTAGACTTGCTATGACTCCTCTCATAGATCGAAACACGATCAAATTGTACACCATTATGGGTATCTGACTGCATATTTGAGATGTGGTTATGAATTAAGTTATCCTAAATTTAAGCTTCTCTTATTTAAATCTCGTAACTTGTAAGTTTTATAATAGATATTATAATCAATAAGCTTTCTATCATCAATTAAGCTGATCAAAATGTACTTACATAAGTATCCTACAAGGTATCTATGCTCATCCATCCCAAGCAGTGGGTTGCAGTCGGAGCTTTCTCCCTATTATCTTTATTTTTCTTATCTTGTTCCTATAACAGCAAATTATGGAAATTGGTACTTAATCATTTTGCTGTTAGAATAGAAGTTATCAATATAAAATATTAATTACCTTCGTGTTTCCCTGAACCCAATATTCGCAGCACTCCACCTAATGAGTAGCCTGTACTCCTGATGGCACGTCTCTTAGTGCATCCTCATAATTCTTACCAATAAAGAACTATTTATATATACAGAAAAGTCAGTAACAACTAAAAGTAAATTGTGTTATTATGAATTCTAAATCTATTCTTTTGTCTTACTTGGCTTTTAAGCTCTTCTATCCAGCTATGAAGTGCCCTCCCTGCTGCTTGGAGAATATATGCAGTCGTCATCGGATTTATTCCCCAATCATAGGTTAGCTGCATTTTATATTATAATTAATAAATAGATTAAGGATTTTAAGTAAAACAAATAAATGACATAACAACAATATCATATTAATACCCCTAGCTCACGAATGAACTTATCCTTATGTTGCTGAGGGACCTGCCTCCAATCAAAAGAACATGGGGGTATCAATAGTCTCACAAGTGTAGGGATCATGCTATTAAAGGGTGCATAACATGAACATATTCCTCTACAATTTACGTCAACCATTATTCCAGTCCATTCAGTTAATTTTCTCAATTCCAAATTCCTTGTCTTTCCCCTTGGCTTTGATTTTATTCCTTCAGTAAACAAATAGTCAAAATAAAATTGTTATAAAGAATTAATATCATAGAAAATCAATGTGAGAATTTATATACCATTAGACCCTACTTGACTCTGCTCCTAAGATTGGCTCTGAGACTGACTCTATGGCTGACTATTCTGTTGAGATTGGCCATATAACTGGATCTGAGGAGGGTCTACAAACTGAGATGGTGCCTGCTACTAGGATCGACTCTAGGGAGGGTGTAGGGGTTGAGATAGTGCTTGCTACTGGGATCAACTTTGGGGAGGGTGTACGGGTTGAGCTGGTGTCCGCTGCTGGGACTGGCTCTGGGGAGGGTGTAGGGGTTGAGCTGGTGTTTGCAGCTAGGATTGGCTCCAGGGAGGGTGTAGGGGCTGAGCTGATGTCGGCTACTGGGACTAGCTCTATGGAGGGTGTAGGGGCTGAGCTGGTATCTGTAGCTGGGACTGGCTCCGTGGAGGGTGTAGGGGCTGAGCTAGTGTCAGCTGCTGGGACTGGCTCTAGGGAGGGTGTAGGGGCTGAGCTGGTGTCCGTAGCTGGGACTGGCTCTGATTAGGGTGTAGGGGCTGAGCTGGTGTCCACTTTTGGGACTGGCTCTGGGGAGGGTGTAGGGGCTGAGCTGGTATTTGTTGCTGGGGCTGGCTTTGAGGAAGGTGTAGGGGTTGAGCTGGTGCCCGTTGTTGGGACTGGCTCCGGGGAGGGTGTAGGGGTTGAGCTGGTGTTTGTTGTTGGGACTGGCTCTAGGGAGGGTGTAGGGGCTGAGCCGGTGTCGACTGCTGGGACTGGCTCGGGGGAGGGTCTAATGGCTGAGGGTGTGTGTGCCTAGGTGGAAGCTGAGAGTGAGGCTATGTATTTTGTTGAGGTTTATACTGAGGCCTAGATTTTGTAAGAGTATGAGGTGGGATCATGGCATGTCGAGTATGAGGTAGTGGCATGGGGGAAGGCAACTTGAGTTGATTGTCATGCTGTGAGTGGCGTTGAGGTTCATGTTGGGGCTCAGGCTAGGTGTCGATGCCACCCTCATGTCCTTGGACCTGGTCATCTGGCTCAAATGAAGAGTCATCACATCTAGAATCAAGATGACACTTTTTGTATGCCATCAACTTCTTAGGTGCCATCTACATATGAAAAGGAAATTATTAATTAAAGAAAATACAATAGAAAATTTACTACTGAATGTGACCAACTTATTTACTCCAACTTGATGCCACTTTGTATTAAATTTCACTTTGATTATTCCAATATAATAATTTCAATTTGATTATACTTCATGCCATTATGTATAGAAAGCACAAATGTGAAAGTAGAAAGCTTGCTCTTATATAATTAATTCAAAAGAAAATCATAACTTTGGTTACATGAAATAAGAGAGGAGCTACAAATTATAAGAGGATGATGTCATACTTTTTATATAATCAACCATAACGAAAGAAGTATGCCAAAGTAAGTAAAAGATCAACCTAATACAATAAGAAAACCTACAAGGGAGAAAATATATGAAAAAGATTTTAATAAAGAAATTATTAAACTCTACAAAATAGCTTAATTGAAAACGTTTACCTCAAATATCAATATCCATTGTACCATGACCTATTCCTCCATCTTGTAGCACAACTTGGTATGCTTCAGAATCAAAGTCAGAATCTTTATCATGTTCTATATCATAATAATCACGCGACATTATTCTTATTGGTACTATTATCAGGCACGTAAAAAACTTGTTCAACTTGACAAGCTAATGTAAAAGGTTCAGATGCTTGAAGAATTGTACGATCCTTGTTTAAACTTATGAAACTAGTATCTTGGTCAACTTTAACACCATATCTGCTGTTGAAAATATCAAACCAGTCACACTTAAATAACACGACTCGACAATCATGACTATAGCTGACTTCCACAATCTCTTTGATTTTCCCATAGTAACTATCACAACCAGTTTGTATGCCATCACATTTCACAATAACACTTGAATGTTGTGTAGCCTTCACATCATCAACTGATTGCACTCTAAATCTGAACCCATTTATTATATATCCAGAGTGATAATTGCATGACTTAAATGTATATTCATCATTACATCAAACTCTTCTATCCATTGCGGATCATTGTTTTGTTTCATTTCTTGCACATGAGTTCTGAACCAGTCAATGAAGTCTTCACATCTAGAAATGTGCAAAGATTGTCAAAATTCATCGTAAAAATTCAAAATCTGCATTAATATATATATGAGCTAATCGTCGATCATGTTCAGACATTGGTTTAAATTCCATTCGTATGGTTGGCCTTCCTCGGATATCAAATATAGAAAAATAATCTTCTACATTTTCACCATTTTGTCTATCATCATTCCTTTCCAATCGATTGAATCGATTATCTAGACCATTCATATACATCACACAAAAGTTGATGCATTCTTCTACAAGATACCCTTCGACAATTGAACCTTTTGGCTTAGCCTTATTGATGACGTAGTCTTTCCATTTTTTCAAGAAGCACTCAACTGGATACATCCACCTATACCGAACTGGTCCAGCAATCCTTGCCTCATTCACTAGGTGGAGTATAAGATATACCATGACATCGAAAAATGCAGGAGGGAAAAGCTACTCCATCTTGCATAGTGTGATCACAATTTGCTTATCCCAATAGTCTAACAGTTGAGAATCCAATGTCTTTGAACATATAACCTTGAAGAATCGGCTTATCTCCATCACAGAGTCAACCACTGGTTGAGGAAGCACTCCATAGATTACTAATGGAAATAATATCTACATGTAAACATGGAAATCATGACTCTTTAACCCACTTACCTTCTTCAATGCTTCATTTACACATGAAGAAAGTTGTGATGAGAATCCATCTGGAACCTTGATATTTTTAAGAAAAGATAATATCTTCAGTCGTTGCTCATCCTTCAAAGTATATAATGCCTGAGGAAAGTCATAACTACCAACATCTTTATGATTTACGTGCAACTCAAGATGAATGCCCAACATCTTTAAATCAGTATGGGTCTTCAACGTGTCTTTTGAACTATCCATTAAGTTTAGCAGATCTAAAATATTATCCATAACATTCTTCTTGATATGCATCATGTCAAGATTGTGACGAACCGTGAGATCTTGCCAATAAGGAAGCTCCATGAAGAATATGCTTTTCTTTTTAAATCCAAAATTACGTAAGTCTTTAAGATCTTTCTAAAATAGATGACCCAATCAAATATTACTAATCTTTTGTAACTTCTCCATTATCTTGTATCCTGACAACCTGATTGTATCCATTCTACGAAAATTTTTTGGATGAATAGAGGCATGCTTTACCATCAAATTTGTCTTTAAACCTGGATTGTCGCCATCTATGTTCAATTGGTAGGAATCTACGATGCCCTAAATAACACAATTTTTGCTTTCATGTAAACGCAAGTAATGAGTATCATCCATACATACAGGACATGCCAACTTGCCTTTAGTACTCTAACCAGATAAATTTCCATAAGCTGGGAAATCATTAATAGTCCACAACAGTGCTGCATGCATCTTAAAAAATTATTCTCTAGTTGCATCATATGTTTCAACCCCGTTATACCATAGCAATTTCAACTCATCGATGAGTGGTTGCATGCAAGACATTGATTGCATTTCCTGATGCCTTCTTCCTAGGGATAAGAAGTGTCAGCATCATAAACGAAGATCTCATACACATCCATGGTGGCAAATTATATGTAAAGAACACCACTGGCCATATTGAATATGATGGATGCATATTTTTGAAAGGATTAAATCCATCACTTGGAAGACCAAGCCTAACATTACGTGTTTCCTCTGCAAATTGAGCATGTTTGTTATCAAATGCAGCACACTCGTCAGAATCTGTCAGATTACGCATAAGTCCATCTCGTGATTTGTTATTATGATGCCATGTCATCCATTTTGCAGTCTTACTCGACATAAAAAAATGTTGTAGCCTAGGAATCAAAGGAAAGTAGCACAGTACCTTCCTTGATCGTTTCTTCCCTCGTGCATTTGAACTGGTATTTTCTTCATATCTTCCTTCTCCACATTGCAGGAAACTATTCAAGCATGCATTTTCTTTAGTGTACAGCATATAATCATTCTTACAAGCATCAATCTTTTCACACTTCAAGCCAAGTACGCGAAACTATTTCTTCGCATCATACCATGACAGAGGAAAATCTTTGGGATTATTTAACAACTCCTCTATGAACTTAAGGACATCAGACATTAACTTAGATGTTGCCTTATTCATCACTTTAATTTGAAACATTCTCAGAAGAAATGACAACCTTGACATGGAATTAATTCTAGGAGCAATGGTTTCCTCTGTTGCCTTCAATGCATCATAAAAATTATTACAATCTCCAAACATATTATCATTTTCATGACTATCAACATTTGCAGCTCTCATCTCTTCTAACATCTCTGCAACATTATCACCTCCAATATCTTCAATGCGATTCTCAACATCATTATCAATAGAACGATAAGTGATTTCTTCTCCATGAGAGGTCCAGACTGTTTAGTGAGGCCACCAACCAGTACAAATTAGATACTAAAGTACTACGTTACGATCATGCATGAATCTATTCAAACAACTTTTGCATGGACAACAAATTCTCTCGTAGAGGTCTCCTCTTCTATATTGCTTCCTATCTTCATGGAATGACCAATCTAAGAGTGAAATCACTCCGCTATTATATCAAAAATAATTAGAAATCCTCAAATCAATCCAAGACTTATCCATGGAAACCTATAATCAAATAAACCCACAAACAATGAAAGTAAGTTACATAAAGAAACATCAGATATTTAACAGCTAAGTTGTGATAAAATTTAAGGTGCTTCTCCAGTATATCCCCAAGACTAACCTCAACTAGAATCCTTTAACACCCAATTTAAGGTGCTTAAGAAACCTAGGTAAGTTTAGTTAGTATACCAGAGAAGAGCATCAAGATGTCACCGAGATTTCTCCAAACATAGAGTACATGTAACAAGTAACACCTAAATTGTGATCAAATCTTCAAGAACCCTCCTTAGTTCAGAACTTTACTGAACTAAGGATGATCAAAACTTATGACATATTATAAAGACAACACATCATGCATGTATGTGGGATACATATACATTAACGCATTGTCCAGGTATATTAAGACAATTTTGCCTACTATTTCAACTTGTACCCTAAGGGTTATATTTCTTATTGTTTATCATCAAGTGCATTTAAGGTTGCGCAAGTGTGGATATCTACAAATTGCATAAATAAATACTAACAAAGAAAAGAACAGTAATAACATAAGTCAGCATCATAAAGGTACTACTACGAAGAATGGAATATCTTCTTATGTCAATTTGAAGGCGATTCGGTCCAGATCTACTTGTTAAAAGGATGATTATATGGATTCTTATTTAGAATAATATGGCAACTAGACCTAAATTAAAACATCCAAGATTGCTTAACCCTCTCAAGAGTAACACCTCCCATGCTAGTTTTCCCATCCAAGTTGAGCCACCAGTTTACCTAACTCAACCTATCCTACTCAACCTGGATAATGATGCTTTTCTCTTCCACCCTCTCTTCCCAACATTTACAATTCTATCAGGATAATATAAATGTAGCAATAACATTCATAAACTTTAAAAGGTTCATGACGTACATTAGGGAAAGAAAACAAAGGAAACAAGTTCTTTTGTTTTAATTGACCAAAAAAACCCAACCAAATCAAGAAGTATTTGAATTGTATCAAATGATAGGGTACATTTTTTAGAATAGTGGACACTTGGATCATATTACGTGAACTTCAGAGCAAATTGTATTCAGACCTTATAAGTAAGACCAAATTTTCATTTGCATCCAATACATGATTGCAAGACGGATACCCTTTACCCATAGAATATTAGATGTGTGGTCCACCCTAATGCATATCAAAAGATCCAAGTCAATTTGTCTTTTTTCTTCTGCTGCCCAGATGCTCATCCATAGCCTTATTGACGCAGCCAAGGGACGTTGCCTAGATCCAAGCCTTAAATTACATTAAGGGCCACACTTTCCAAGCTTAAATTAATATTCCTTACATACACCTCCTTGCTGCCACCCAACTTAACAGCCATTAATAGAGACATCACACCTTGACACCCACCTCTTAGCACATAGTAACCATGCATATATTATCAACTCATGTGAGATGGTAAAAAAGACCACTGGCAATTTTAATTATTTCTTTGCAGAATGTTCCATTTCTCACAGCTAACACTTTTTTTTTTGTAGGCTATAAGCTAGTTTCGATTCCTATCTCTCCATGGATCAATGGCATAACATTTTAAGTAGACCGCATGCTTGACTCTTCCATTAACAGCTTTGGAGGTACCATCCAGATTCCTCCCCTCTGGGATCAGCTCCAACCAATGGAGATCTCCCCTCCTCCCATCACAATCTCCCTTACCCTTTCAGCCCCCCCGACCCTCCACCACCCGCGCATTGAAGTTGATCTCAAACTTTATTCCTTTATACTTTACACCTCATTAATTACATGATACATCCATCCACCAATCAACAACCCCCCTTGGAGATATTTCAAAGCACACACACACCACCAAATAGCAGCAATAAAAGAATCAAACACACAGACCCTTGTAAAGAACTAAGATTGGAAGCTCATCATGTGACCTCAAGAAAACTAGAAGAGAACAAAAAAAGAAGGCAACAAGAGGATTTCCTTGCAGTCATAAGCAACAAACACCCTCTTCTTCATCTCCACACTAACAAAACACATCATGGGTAGAGGGATTAACCATCTAATAATGGTCTGGTCTGTGGTAAAACTACCATGATGTAGATAAGATTATCTAAGAAACTTCCTAGATGCATGTTGTTTATGACCAAAAAGAGCTTCCTAGTTTGAAAACTTGTCTGCATACCATCAACCACCTGGCGTGTGTGTAAACCCTTGAGCCAATCCAAGATCAATGGATCTCGTTGTGCTACCCCGTAGCCAATAAATCGACCAAGAAATGTAACAGCAATAATAACAGGAGATCAAGATAAGTGGAGTTGGAGGAGGAGGTATGAAATAAGAAAATAAATAAAATGAAGGAAGAGTGGCAGATTAACCCTACTTGTACGTAGCAGCAGCAGTGGTAATGGAGGTGTTGTTGGGGAATATGAGGGAGGGAGAGGGGTAGCGGTCTTGAGGGGGAGGAGACGTGCTGTTGGGGAGGGGATGGTCAGGGGAGGTGACGTCGTCAGGGATTAAGTCGGACAGTCGAAGGAGGGGGAAGGTAATAGTAGCAGGAGTTGGTTTTCGGTGGTGATCGATCTTGAGGGGTAGGTGAGGTGCTGCGGGCGACCTTGAGGGGGAGTCAAGACAAGCACCGTCATTGGGAGAGGGAAGGGGGCAGGCGATGGCCAGGGGTGCTGACGCCGTCGAGGAGGGGGCCAAGGAGTTAGGTGAGGGAGAAGGTGATGGGGGCAGGACAGGCGACGGCAAGGAATTTTGGAGGAGGGTGCACGGGAGGGATGCGAAAAATTTAAAACTATCTCCAAAGGGAAATGCAGGAGGGGGCAGGTAGGCGAGGGAAGGCTATGGTGACAGTTTCACTTAAAACCATCACCAAAGGGATATGCAAAGAGGGTGCACTCACGAGGGAAAGCTATGGTGATGGTTTCAAGTGGAACCGTCACCAAAGGAAAGGATATAGTCACGGTTCCACGTGGAACCATCACCAAAGGTATACTATGGTCACGGTCCCACTTGGAACCGTCACCAAAGAAGAAAGCAAATCTCACTCTCCCTCTATGGTCACGGTTTTGAGTGGAACTGTCACCATAGTTTACTTTTGGTGATAGTTCCCAAAACCATCACCAAATATCCATCACCAATTCTCCCTTCCCAAGTACTAAAAACAAAGGTGACAAAACTCTCAAATATATATATATATATATTTTCTTTCTAGTAAAAGTGCACTAGCAAATTGAACCTCGACCTTACTGCACATACGCATGGGTGTTTTAACCATTGGGGTCAATGAGCCTCTGGGCAGATTCTGGGGCCTTAGAAACCTTTATTAAGGACTCAAGCCTAAGGCTGGTCATGTTCGTATCTTGTCTAGTACTTGAGTACCTCTAGGCCTAGAGTTGACATTTTGATTTGATTTCTATAGAGTTGGCACAAGCAGGCATCCTAATGGTTAAAATCCAGCCTAAAGATTTGGTTTGGTCCATAGGATATTGCTAGGGACTCCAAAAGTTAGGCATAGGGGTATGATGGTAGCACCACCATTGGTGTTAATAAGCCTAATTTAACCTAACTACAGTAATAAATGCTCCTTAATATTCATCAGAAGATCATAACTCTGTTCTGAGCTGAATACGATAAGAAAGCAGGAAATCTCAATAATTTTGTGGTTTTAACACCTAATCCCAATTGCAGATTAACTAAGGGGTTAATCAGGGATTAATTATTGGTCAAATGAACTCAAATTTCCAAGAAGTGGGCTAGATTGACTGAAATAGGGTTTTTCACATTTCGAGGATTATTTTATTAATAAAAACCCTAAATACAGCCTCACTTCAAATTAAATAGGTTTTGGTAGAAATAAATGTGATCTAAACCTCCTAAAAATAATTTAAAATTATTCTAAAAAGTTTGGAACTTTCACTTTGACCAAAGGAAACCATCTTGATCAAAAATAGAGATTTAGGCAGGAATTTATTTGATTTTGAACTTTTGTGTAAATCAAACTTGGTCAAACTCAAATATGAGGACACCATTAGATTCCTTGGGTCCAAATTAGGTTAATACCAAAATTTGAGCTTAATCAGAGTCCATCTTTACCTAGTTTGCATTTTAGCACATGGATCTTTGTTTATTACACGTACACACCTACCTTTTGTGTTCATATTACAACTAGCCCCCCACCTTTCATTTTCCTTGCAATTATGTCCATCCTTCATCTTCGTTCATGCATTCAAAAGAGGAAACTCAACACCAGCTGAGAAATCCAAAATCGTAAGATTTGTTCCTTAATTTGAGGGATCAAATCAAGATCAAATCTCACCAAAATTGGTGAGATTGATCTTGAGATCCTTCTTGATCTGTTAAGCATCTTCACGAGCTCAATCATGGCTAGAGATTGCATCAGCGAGCCACAATTAAAGCACATGCCAAATGCATGATTCTTAGACTAATTGCGTTGGAATTCATCTCTATAAATAGGTCTCAGACTCTAAATCACAAATTCGAGTGAAATTGGCCAGAATTTGATGATCCTTGGAGCTTGCTTATTCCCTTTCCTTGCCCTCTACCATATACAATAGGCAGAGGGCTTTGCCTTCCCTTGCCTCCTCGAAGATTCACGTGAAGCTTAGGCCTCTAACTCCATTCGTCGACTCTGAATTCCTCTCTTCATCGTCACTGGTGGCCTTCTCCAATGACCTATCACCTCTCCTCCTTTCCTCCAATAAGTTTAGGGCTTCTCTTCTTCTCCCCTCCAATTATATCTAAGGACCTTTAGAGCTCCATTTACCTTCTCTATCATCTTCCCCAAAGCCAACGACCACCACTGCCACTGCCTTCACCGTCCCAACTCCCCCACCTTCCTCGTACTAAATAAACTTAGGCAAAAGCTCCCTCACCTCCACTCAAAGCTTTCACCTAAGTTTATTGGCCCTTACATCCACTCCACAACTACCCACCATTAATGTCATCCAAGCTTCCTCGAAGCTCCTTCGCCTCTAGTCGATAGCCATGATCGATGCAATTAATTTGGGGTTTTTGTCCGACATAGCTCGTCGAACCTTCATGTGTGACTAATTTGGGTCGTGAGGTCGTGCTTTCCCTTGTAGGTATTTGCCAGTCATGGGTCTTTTTCTCCGACATCTAGCTTCTTCTCCGGTGAGTAATTGACCAAGAGGCCACCTCCTCTCCACTGGGATTCACTTGCAAGTCTTGTCTGGGCTGTTGGGTTAAAGATCCAATGGCCACCTCTCATCAATTGACATCCACTCCTCCACACAGTAGCACATGAAGGAGACGAAGAAGGGGGTGGCTTGATAGTGCCACATCGTGCAAGGAAGCTTCTGATTTGTGCATAAAAGAAATCATGCACCATATCCAGTTGACCAAGAAAAGGGGGTCAGATCCCCTACGCACGGCTTTACACACACTCTCAGTCGCCGTCACGCCAGGCGGGTCTAGGCCAATTTTCGGGATTCCGTTCAGTTCAATTGACTCGGTTCAGGATGGGTTTTGACTCAAACTTGGGCTCAGAGAGGTGAAGGGCTGGTTTTGCTTGGTGGAACTTACATCTAGACTTGGATCTGATTTCACACTTTAACATGTCTGAGGGATAAGGTAGACATCCGATTGGCTCTCTTTGAGTTGCAAATTTGCCTAAGTGTTGAGGCTTTACACTGAGTTGAAAAGCCACATTTTTTCCAACACTTATATATTTTTTGCTTGATAGTGCAATTACTTGCATAATATATCTCTTTTCGCATCAACCTATTGTGCCTCATATTGTATTCATCTAATTAGTGGTTGAATTGCACATTAAATTTTTCCCTAAGACAACCTCAAAACTCATATTTTAAGCATACAAATTTAAGTGTTCATTCATTTTCGCTGCTATACTACAATGTATTTTTTAAAACCCGATGAAAGTGCGTTAGCAGCAGAGTCCATTTAGGAGGGTAAATGATGGCGATAGAAATAAGTGTAGACTTAAGGTGTTGAAAGGGCTTCTCACTTCTCAACAATGACAAAAGATGTGTCCTTAACAAGTTCACATAAAGGTCAAGACACTTTGCGAAAGTCATTAATGAATCTTCTATAAAAACCCACATGGCCTGAAAGGGATCACACTTTTACATTAGAAGGGGATGGTAGCTTAAAGATAGTCTTAACTTTTGCTTTGTCTACTTCAACACCCTTCTCAAAAATGATTTGGCCAACTATGATGCCTTGTTGCACCATGAAGTGGCTCTTTTCCCAAGTCAGCACTAAATTAGTCTCCTCACATCTTATTAAGACTTTGGTCAAACTAAGGCGACAACAGTCAAAAGAGGTCCCATAACTTGAAAAATCATCCATAAAAAACCCTAGAAAGCCATCAAGCATGCCAGAGAAGATAAACCTCATGCATCTTTGAAACATAGTAGGCACATTACACAAGACAAATGGCATCCTCCTGAAAACAAAATTGCCATAAGGACTCGTGAATGTTGTCTTCTCTTGATCATCAGGAAATAGTGCTATTTGCTTGTACCTAGAGTACCCATCACGAAAGCAATAATAACTATTCCCTACTAGTCTCTAGAGGATCTGATCGAAGAAGGGCAAGGGAAGATGACCCTTTTGGGTTGTAGTATTCAGCTTGTGGTAGTCTATGCATAGTCTCTACCCTAAAGGTAGTCTAGTAGTCACGAACTCTCCTTTCTCATTTTTCTATATAATAATCCCATTCTTCTTTAGGACTACATGAGTGGGACTTACCCACTTAATGCCTGAGATAAGATAAATTATTTCTCCATCCAACCATATAATGATCTCCTTTTTAACTACATCTCTCATTCTAGGATTGAGCCTTCTCTGCATGTCCCTATATGGTTTGATGGTATCATTTGTGTAAATACAGTCCATGCAAAGAGTGGGATCAATCCCCTTGATATTTGCTGTGGTCCACCCTATCACTTAATTGTATTCTCTAAGGCACTCTACCAAGCTTTCCTCTTGTTCCTCCATCAACTAAGAGTCTTTAATGATTAGTAGAGTCTTCTTGGGTCCAAGGAAGGCATATTTAAGGGTCTCAGAGAGGGGTTTTAGTTCAAATTCTGGTGCCTTGTGAATGGAAGGAATTAAAGATGATTTTCCTAACTTAGGCAAAGTGTCAACCTTGATAGTCCAAGGTGGTGTCAACTTTCAACTTTTATTCCCAATAACTCCTTAAGCAGATGAATGCTTGATATTTTGTTTAAGATAGTTATTGAGAGTGGAGAAAAGGTTTACATCATGGAACTTTCCAGATGAATTCCATGTTGTGTATCAAGGGTTTTCTATATTTTCATAATATGGTCAATCAATAAGAAAGAGGACTCCTAAGAAATGAATTTGATTACAATAAAACAGGAACATGGATATGTCTTACCCAATTGTGATGCTATCCTTCCATTTAAAGATTAAGAACTTAGGACTCATATCTTTTGAATTGTTCATGTTACATGTTATATCATAACATTTTAACAATTCTTGTAAATTTGTAGAGAACATCATCATGTACTTAGGAACTCATATCGTTGATTAACACAGAAAGAACTTAGTAACAAACATACGGACACTTTTAGCAAGTGGTTTGATGTGCATACATCTAAATAGCAAAAAACATCTATTAATGCATGTTCTTAGTGTCACATTAGCATTATACATTGTAAATAGTGCATAACATGCATAATCATGCATTTAGGTCAAGTTGTATAAATTGTATAGTAATTGTCTCCTTTTATGGTTAGGGATAGGGTGATTTTTATTCAAAGCCTTGGATCGAAGATCCAACCATACGAATCTGATTAGGGCGATGATTGGAGTTCAACAACTCCAAGATTGCCCTGATCGGACATCCGTAGCACCATATAGAGATCGAGGAACCCTAAAGATCAAGGGTCAAGATGGTGCCAATCTGCACTTTAGATGACAAATCCGATCACACATATGGGTTTGAATCAATGATCGTAGCCTAATGGTGCAAAAATCGGTCAAATCAGACATTCGTGGAACCATTTACAACACACAGAAGATGGACGACCAAGACGGCACCACGTGGCGCCATCTCAGCCACCAAATCGGCCCTATGGATCCGCAGCTGGACTTCTAAAGGCAAAGGCATGGGAAATCTAGGCCGCCATTGGATCATGATCCAATGGCCATGATAATGCGTGCTTAATCCCTCTGCTCGACAAAGTTGGGGCCTCAGCGCAGTGGTCACACCACTATGGGCGACGCAGGGATCGCGCGTTCGAGCCTTGCTGAGCACCTCAATCTAGCTAGGGTGTATGGCACATTCAATTCAGTCGTCAGATGAAGATCGGGCGGCAGAGGGGAGGAGACATGGCACATGGAGCAATCTTTGATCACGTATGCGTGCGATGATGCACGTCTACATGCCTCATCGCACGCACGGGCACGACAAGGGCATTTGAACGGCGCGGGCGAGGATGATTTTAAGCCGTCCGATCTTGAGATCGGACGACTGATATCACCCAAATGTGTGATACGGATTTTACACAGTTTGCAAAATACATCGTTGTAATGCGTAAAATCGATCAACACTTAAATTTATAAACCTAGATAGTGGGGTCTCTAGGGTCGTCCAAGGAGGCAATATGTTTGCAAAAATTAAATCTCTTGCTTTGAAAATAAATCTCAACTTTCCTTTTGGTCTTTTTGAATATATAGTTTTTATGGTTTTTGAAATAAAGGCAACATGCAGTTTTTGTTGAAAGCTATAAAACAACTAATACCTAATTCAAGAAACCTACCCTAAGGTGATAAGTAGAGCCTCTCCCTAAGCTCACCCTAGGCACATGGAGGCCAAGAATAATTAGGGAGAGGGAGTGAAATAATTGCTAGGCAAAATTTGTAATAAGCTATGCAACAGAAATTGAAAGAAGGCAATTTGAATTAAATTAAAATTGTGCGCACAAAACCTATAGAGGAATGCTTCTACTCTACTTGAAAATACAAGAAAAATAAAACACAAATCCTCTAGATAGATGCTGAAGAAGAGGGCTTCTTGCTCCAAGCTTGGTAGCTCCCGAGCTTGAAAAGAGTCCTCCAAGTCCATCCTTGCTATGCTCCACCAAGGTGATGTCGTCCAAAGCAAGCCCTACGGGGGCATGCCCCAAGCTTTTCTCCAAGGGTGGACGTCCACCCAAGGTCCTTCTCCTTTTCCTGGCCATCCTCCTTGAAGTAGAAAAGTCCTCCTCCTTGGCGTGGCCCAAGTTGAAGAGAGTGGGGAGAAGAAGGCACCAAAGGGGTTGGTGATGTGCCCCCTTAATCTTCTTCTCTACTCATTCTTCTTGGCCGTAGGTGTATGTGGGTATAGGTAGAAAAATATACTGATGGAGGATGCTCTAAAATGGTGGTAGATGGTGGGTTTATATAGAGTAGGAAGGGGGCTAAGGTGACTCTTGAAATGGAGGGCTAAGATGGGAAGATGGAGGTGGTTGGAGATCCTATGGGTAAGGGCAATTGGCACCAACCCAAGGGACAGCTAGGGGGTGGTTATGGGTGGTGGTACCCCTTGAAGTTGGTGCCAAAATGGCCTCTAGAAGAGGGGCTTAGGTGGCACCAAGTGGGGTTCTAAAAGGAGGGGTAGGTGGATGGCTAGGATGGGTTGTAAGGTTAAGTGTATGGTGGATATGGGGGTGGATGTTGCCACCTAAAAGCGGGGTAGGTAGGGTAAGGTTTTGGCACCAAAATTGGTGCCTTTTGGTGGTGATGATGGGGTGAAGAGGTGGCTAGGTGGTGGCGCCAACTTGGAGTAGGGTAGCTAGCTTAGGTAGGGCTTAAGTTGGTGGAGCTAGCTAGGGTTGAGTTGAAGGTGATGGATGGGCAAGGAGCTGGTTGCTAGCTAAGCTAAGCTAGCTTAGCTAGCTATGGTGTAGAGGAGGAGGTATTGGAGCTAGGGTTTGAAGAGAGGAGCTGAGGAGGAGAAGTCTGGAGCTGGAATTGGAGCTGGTAGCTGCTGAAGAGGCTAGCATGGAGCTACTCTAGCTGGCATAGCTTGCTAGTTCTTTGCTAGCTGCTAAGCCAAGCTAAAGTGAGCTGGCTTCTACCATAATGAGTTGAGGTGAGCTGGGTCTGGTGCTCCTGGGGAGGATCAAGCTGGTTGAGGCAGCTAAGGTAGCTTAGCTCAACTGAGTTGAGCTACACTGAGTCCCCGGGAGCTAGACTTGAGCTTCCTGAGCTGGAATGAAGTTATCTTCAGCTGGCTGGAGCTGACTGGAGCTGGATGTAGCTGGATCTAAGCTGGGGTGAACTCCGGTCAACTCAGCTGAGCTAGCTAGAGCTCCCTGTGGACTAGTGGGAGCTAAAATGAGCTAGAGTCAACTAGGTTGAGTTGGATATGAGTTGACTTTAGCTAGGGTGAGCTAAGATGAACTCTCTTGAGCTGCCATTCAGCTGAGATTAGTTGAATGGAGTTGGGATGAGTTAACCCTAGTTAAAGTGAGCTGGATTCCAGCTGTGGTGAGCTGGATCAAGCTGAGTTCCAGCTATTTTGAGCTCGTCCTTCTCCATTTGCCTTCTTGAGTGCTAGGGTTTTAGGGATCTGTATATCTGTTCATCCCTAACACTCATAAAAACATATTAAAAACATAATAAAAATGCAATGCATGCATAGCCTAATTTATCCTTAAATACGACCCAAAAACCCATTTGCGGAGCAAAACTTCTAAGAGCTTGGTTTATTTTAATGCATAAGAATGATGATAAACTGTCGTTTATCACACCCCCATGCTTATCTTTTGCTAGTCTCTTAGCAAAACTTTAATTTTTTTTGGAAAATTGAATTTTTTGGGAAATCCAAATTTTTTTTACTTTTGAGGAAAAAACAGATTAAGGGACCTTGGTTGATCTAAACACAGGAGGTGAAAGAGCGATCTTCGTTTTCGTTGAAAACTTTATCATAAAATGATGTGTCGTATTTAATCACGTGGTAGAAAATCACTTTTCAAAACATTTAAATTTTCAAAACTAACCATGAAGAGTTAGGTCGTCTCCACAGGGAGGAATTAGCCTAATAAAATCACGAGTCAAGGAATGCACAGTTCGCAAACTCTTCTGCAACTTTAATGCGAGGAAAATGTTGTTTTAAATGAAGTTTGCAATTTCTTTAAAAGCTCAGGGGTGTTTATGCAATTTTCACGTCAGAAATTAAGCCCCAAAAATATGTGTAAGATGCATGTGTATTGGCTTATCATGTGAATTCAACTTTCATGCAATTCTAATTTGAAATTCAAGATAGAAACATGCACATAACACAAATAAAATAATTTCAAGAAAATCTGAGTGCATCAGTGCAATGTGGCCAGAATAAAATATTAATATAAACAAGACATTGGCATTGAATGTAACTTTTAATAGAGGTAAAAATAGAGGATCTCTCCTCTCTCCTCCTCGCGTGTGTGGCCGCGCAAGTTTGGTCGCGAGAGTAGGCAGGGAGGTGCGGCTTGACGAGAGCTACGCAACGGTGGCAGCGGCATGGCTGGAGGTGGCTGGCGGCGGCCGGCAGAGGTGGCCGGAGACTACTGCAGCTGCACGGCTGGCTGTGAAGGCGTTGGCGGGTGCGGTGCACGCCTGTGGGCGCGGGCGAGCGGTGCTACGCCTAAAGGCGTAGGCTCGCGCCTGCTGGTGCGGTAGCGCCTGCCTATGGAGCGGGTGAGCTTGGCGGTCCAGATGGGAGTGCGGGCACTGCGGTGAGGTGCGCCTGCAGTGAGCCGCGCGGTTGGGACCGCCTGTGGGTGTGCCTGCAGATGGACGGAGGTAGGCGCGCAGGCGGGGTGGCGTGATGGCGCTCTGGAGGGAGCTAGAGCGGCAGGAGGAAGGCGAGCATGGTGCTTGCAGGAAGGAGGGGGGTGTGCTGGAAGATGGCTTACTGAGGAGGACAGCGCCCTTAGGCGCTGCTGGTGATGGGGTGCAACGTCTGCAAATGGCGCTGTGAGCAGGAGGCGGCCTGCAGGCTTGGTGGCCTGCTGGCACCTGCTGTTGCGTGGGTTCTGTGCTCACGGTGAAGGCAGGTGCGGTGGTTGCAAGGCCGGCTGGAGTTGGCACACGCCTGCAGGTGCGCAATGTGGAGCGGTGTGCACCTGCGGACACAGCGCATGTGGTGGAGAAGGAGCGGTGGAGAAGATAGAGCCTTTCCCTGCAAGGGGGGGGAAATTCCTCCTCAATCCACGCCGCCTCCTCTCTTTTTAACTCTTCCCTCTCTCCGCATGCGCCAATCAAGTGATTTTTAAATCCCTTTTCTATTTTTGGTCGGTGGGCGTTGGAGATGTCCGAAGGAAAGGGAAAAGTTCCTCCGGTTGTTGGGGAAATTTGCCCCCCAACCCTTGCTCTTTCTGAATATAATACCTGCACATAAAAACAACAAAATCATTACATATTAAGTTATAGAATGTTATAAACATAAATCATGATGCGTACAATTCTTGTACAACGTAATTGCAATTATTAACAAACCTACAAGGTACGATTAAAGGTACTTAGGCTTAATATTAGTCCATTAAAATGGACTCATCAAATACCCCCATGCCTAAGATTTACTAGTCCCTAGCAAAAGTGAAAAATAATAGAAGTAATTAGAAGATTTCTTCTTTTCTTACTTCAAAACTTTAGACATCCAGACAAATGTGAAGTGCTGATAGCCTAGGTAACAGATCCAAGTGAAAAAGCCGATTCGCATTGGGAGTTCGTACATCACCCTTAGCAAAAATTTCTGATGAGATAGGCAACTACTTCCCTCGGGGATAAAGCAGACGATAATCTGTAATTTGACCCCGACGTTTAGCTTAGGTAGGAGATATCGAGTTGAATGGATTTGTATTTGGTGGCACACACTCATCTGGTGCTACATATAGTCTAGTACTGCAGACTCTAGCTCTCTAGACTATTAGACAAGTCAACTCTAAAAGAGGCTACACAATTGTACTCTCTTGATGTTCCTGGGCACTCTCTCTTATCTTTCTTTCTAGGATCACGAATCTCGCCAGATTTAAAAATTGTACTCACTATTTGGTGGCATCCACACTTCAATTAAAGTCCTAATAACTCTATAATTAAGTTAGAGTTCTCAACCAGTATTCAGGCGATCAGAAATACTAGAAGGCATGTATAGGTCATATTTGGTGGAATGCGATAGGTGTTCTGCTTCCTCAGAAATAGTGTTACATCATAAACTTGGAGTTTTTTTTTTTGTAATATAACTATTTCTTCTTTTTCTTCTTCTTTTCTCTTTTTTTTTTATTTTTATTTCTTTTTCAATCAACACAACACAATACAAACTTTTATTTATGAGGCATTATTAGGGATGATGATGGTCAAGAGGAAGTTGTGTGGCTTATTTGGTGGAAGTGCCTATTCTCGGCACTGGGAAGGAATGGATAGGACAGGCATATTTCTAACCTTTGACACTATTACCCTCCTTCAGCAAAGACTCTATGAAGGATGGTCATAACCATCCACCATAGTTATAGCTTTATTAAGACTCAATCTCTGTGTATCTGCCTTATTTGGTGACTCTCAGGAATTCACACAAAATATGCACACAGGAACAGAGAGTGAAAACTACACCTAACTCTGAAGTATCGTCATCTAATTATCCAAAACTTAAGAGTCCTTGCACTAGACCTAGCACACCAGTAATCTCTCTACTTTCTTCTCACAAATATGAGGTAGATCTATTAGAAGATAGTATGCCTGACTCCCTATGAATTGTCTAAGGGTTCAGTAGACCTACAAATGCTCATTGGTTTTCCTCAACAATCCATTAACAAATCTATGTGCACGTGAAATAAATGTACTAGATTGTAAACTTAAGAAATAATTCCAGAAGAAGAACCTCCAATAACAAAGGTATTTTGCTAGGAACTAACCCATTCTGCTCAAGAATTTTTTTGTTTTTATACTAACCTAAATGCATGAATACTTCCTAAAATGCAAATGCACTCCCCCATGCCTAAATCCTACAATGTCCCCATTGTAAAATTAAAATAGGAGAAAGGAAAAATATCACCTGACACAGTTTGTTGGGTTGCCTCCCAATAAGCGCTGCATTTTTTGTCAGTAGCCAGACTAAGAAGGAACCTATAAGTCTGGTTGCAAACAGAAAAGGTTAGGCCCTAAGAATATGCGTAACAGTGCAGGCCAAGAAAATAGGTAACCACGGATGTTGGTGAGCTGATGATGCAATGTAATTCCAAATGCTCGCCAGAAGAAATGAAAACAGAAAATCTCGTTGGCTACCTTGGGAGGTCTAGGAATAATAAACCAAATATGAAAAGGGACCTCCCGAAATAGAAAAAGTGGAGGATAACAAGGATCCTCCAGACATGGATGGGTTTTAAAAGATATACACATAATTAGTTCAAACCCTTGAATGGAAAGAGTAAAAGTACAAGCATCAATCCATACTCGCCATTCTACCCTAGGATGTACTGGCCTGATATAGACTCCAGAAAGAATGTACATGAGCAGAGATCTGTGCCAAGGATCGATTAGGGAGCATAAGGGTTGTTTGTAGTGTTGGAAGGTAATGGTTAAGTCCAATGAGGGTGTAGTTGGTGTTAGGTCCAATTCCAACAATGATTCAGATTGTGTACACTCCCTAACAGTAGTAGACAACTTCAAGTTATCCTGCCTAGCATTAATGATCGGAGTCATATTTGAATCAAGGGTAGACTCCAAATTACAACTTTTTGATGGCAGGGTCAAAATGTAAGAATCATTATCATTCAGCTCATCCCCAGATTCGTTTGGTTCACTCAAATATTTGTCGGGGTGTATATGTGATTCATTAGGAGTTGGATCAGTATCCTCAATTATTTCTAAAGGAGGATCAGTCTTAATATTTTGGAGGAAGGCTATATCATTGAATTCGTCATTCTTCTCAAGGTATAAATCCTCAATTGACGTGTTTTGTTCCCGAGAGTCTCCCATAGACTTCTCATTATTTTGTTTGTCCTCCTCTAATATCAACTCCTGTTTTGATGGAGGATGACTCTCAAAAGAAAGGAGGAATCTGGATTTAATCATATTATTTCTACGCTTTGGAGGTAAATCCTCAAATGATAAATAATTCTCCTGTGATTCACTCCAGATTTTCAGTCTAGGTTCCTCTATTGGGGCATCCTCATCCTCTGTATTAGACTCTTCATATCCCTGAGACCAGAATTGATCATCCTCTATTCCCTTAGGGTCAACTTCATTAGGTGCATTTGAATCCTCAGAATACTGAATGGTAGGTGTTGATTCCCTAAGTGGAGGGTCAGGAGTAGGCTCACTAAGAGTAGAATGGGATTCCACCAAATAATCAAGAGGGGAAGTGATAGGAATAATACAACCTTGACCTGGTTGGTAGGGGTAAGGAGAATACCGTCATTGGGGTCAAGGTCCTCAAGAGATACCATCTTCCCTTGCTTTTGACTGTAATATAATTCAGGTGGATAATCACTATGATCGTTATCCTGTAGTGGCCGTGTCTCATTGGGAGAGTCTAAGTGATGGCTACCTAAAATTGGATCCCTATTGTCATTAGGTTCCTCAGAATTATTTTCATGATCATGGTTTATTGGGTAGGGATCAAGATTATTGGGAAGCATGTAGCTAAGTTGTCTTATTTCTTCATTTAAGTGTTAACTATTCCTCAACATCTCTCCCATTGATTCAATTATTTCCTTTTTCTATTTTTGCATTTCTATCATAAAAGAGGAGAGTTACTATTATCAGGTTGGGGAGGATAGTCAATTTCAGGCTCTGGTTGCCTAGGGGTATCGGTCCAACCTCGATACGGAAAATCATGAAGGGTGGGAGGGTTGGGTGTTTGCATGGAAGTAGGAATTTCAGGATTGGAAAATCCCGCTCCTAGGCTCTGCTCAAAAGTGGGAGTTATCAAGCCAGTACTCCCAGGGTAAGAATGAGAATGATCCCATGAATTATCAATGTACCCATCCAAGAATGGATACGCTCGGAGCATGGGATCCTGATTAAAAGATGGGAAGTATTGGCTCTGATAATCTGAATGATAGGAGTAAGAGTAATCCATCTCTTTAAGCAAAACAACTTTAACTTTCTTAGGATTCAAAGGATTCAGCAGAAAACTTCCTAAAGAGTTCTATTGTCATAGCAAACGCAAATTCAACGGGATCTGTTTTTAGTAGATTGCAGGTCTTAGAGTTATATGTTTAGTTGGTGGCCACACAAGTTTTGCAAAAATTACGCTTCCTAGGCCAACCTCCGCTGGTGCTTATAACCTACTCGCAAGGGATGGAAGTCTCGAATCGAGCCCACACATGAGGAACCAAAGTAACTTGGTGGATAGGCTTGTTGATTTCCGACTAACTTCCCTTGTGGTGCAAAAGATGAGAGGTAGAAATTTATCTAGTGACCTTATGTGTGAGGTGCACAGTGTCTCAAGTGTGCAAGCATACGATCGTGTTTTGTTTTATTGAAATTCCGCAAACAGGATACTTTTGCATACAATTTTCAGTCACAGATTTTAAAGTCCAACCTCTTAACAGTCACAATTTTTAAAGTGACCACTGAATTAATTTGATTCAAGCACTTTAGTGGTCTTAGATTTATGTTCAATGCATATGCATGACAAGTAATTAATGCTCAAGAGAAGACGTACCTTACTCCAGCTTTCTTCGTGTAGTAATGAATGCAATGCAATAAAAATAAACTAGATGCTGCTCATTCAGTCCTAGATGGTCGTCCTATAGATATGCAGTTTTTAGCAGGAAGTTCGAATATATATATATTTTTTATAATAATAGCAAACAAACCTAATTTAACAACTAACCGAAATGTAGTTCAAAATAGTTCAAATAATTCTGTAATCTAAATAAATGGGAACACACTCCCGAAAATACACTTCTGTATACAAGAGCGATAAGAAATAAAATGGCACTGGGAACACGTTCCCAAAAATACCCAACAAGGGTCCAAAAGACAGAAATTAAACTCTAATGTCTATCTAACTAAATCTAACTAAGACCTACTGCCTAAATCAGAAGTAGGCTTCTCCGTAAGCCTATGTGCATGGGATCAAGGCCCACGTGTTCCTGTTGTCGTCCTCCAGGTGGCTTCATGGTCCACCAAAAAGATCGTCTCCGCCATACACGCTTGTCGCATTCGCCACTTGCTTTTGCACAGAAGAAAATCCACAGTTAATAATTCAGAAAAGTTTTCAAAATAACATAAAATTCCTGAAAAATTAATAGGCATTTTTCCTCCTCGGCAACAGCGCCATTTGAAAGAGCAATCTTCGTTTTCGTTGAAAACTTTATCATAAAATGATGTGTCGTTGTATTTAATCGCGTGGTAGAAAATCGCTTTTCAAAATATTTAAATTTTCAAAACTAACCACGAAAAGTTAGGTCGTCTCCACAGGGAGGAATTAGCCTAATAAATTCACGAGTCAAGGAATGCACAATTCGCAAACTCTTCTGCAACTTTAATGCAAGGAAAATGCTATTTTAAATGAAGTTTGCAATTTCTTTAAAAGTTTAGGGGTGTTTATGCACTTTTCACATCAGAAATTAAGCCCCAAAAATTTGTGTAAGATGCATGTGTACTGGCTTATCATTTGAATTCAACTTTCATGCAATTCTAATTTGAAATTCAAGATAGAAACATGCACATAACATAAATAAAATATCAAGAAAATCTGAGTGCATCAGTGCAATGTGGCTAGAATAAAATATTAATATAAACTTGACAATGGCATTGAATGCAATTTTTAATAGAGGTAAAAATAGAGGATCTCTCCTCTCTCCTTCTCGCGTGTGCGGTCGCGCACGGTTGGCCATGAGAGTCGGCAGGGAGGTGCGGCTTGATGAGAGCCACGCAACGGTGGCAGCAGCATGGCCGGAGGTGGCCGGCGGCAGCTGACAGAGGTGGCCGGAGACTACTGTTGCTGCACGGCTGGCTGTGAAGGCGCTGGCGGGTGTGGCACACACCTGTGGGCGCGGGCGAGCAGTGCTGCGCCTGAAGGTGTAGGCGCGCTGCAGTGGATGGGTGGGGGCGCGCCTGCTGGTGCGGTAGTGCCTGCCTATGGAGCGGGTGAGCGTGGCAGTCCAGATGGGCGTGCGGGCACTACGGTGAGGTGCACCTGCAGTGAGGTGCGCAGTTGGGAGCGCCTGTGCATCTGCGGGTGCCTACAGGGAGGTGCGCCTGCTGTAAGGCACGCGGTTTGGAGCACCTGTGGGTGCGCCTGCAGATGGACGGAGGTAGGCGTGCGTGCAGGGTGGCGTGATGGCGCTCTGCAGGGAGCTGGAGCGGCAGGAGGAAGGTGAGCGCTATGCTTGTAGGAAGGAGGGGGCACGCTGGAAGATGGCGTGCTGAGGCGTACAGCACCCTTAGGCATTGCTGGTGATGGGGTGCAACTTCTGCAGATGGCGCTGTGGGCAGGAGGCGGCCTGCAAGCTTGGTGGAGTGCGGGCGCCTGCTGTTGCGTGGGTTCTGTGCGTGCGGTGAAGGCAGGTGCAGTGGCTGCAAGGTCAGCTAGAGATGGCACGTGCCTGTGGGTGCGCAAGGTGGAGCGGTGTGTGCCTGCGGACACAGTGCATGCGGTGGAGAAGGAGCGGTGGAGAAGATAGAGCCTTTCCCCGCAAGGGGGTAAAAATTCCTCCTCAGTCCACGCCACCTCCTCTCTTTTTAACTCTTCCCTCTCTCCCCGTGCACCAATCAAGGGATTGTTAAATCCCTTTTCTATTTTTGGCTGGCGGGCATTGGAGGAGACGGCCGAAGGAAAGGGAAAAGTTCCTCCGGTTGTTGGGGAAATTTGCTCCCCAACCCTTGCTCTTTCTGAATATAATACCTACACATAAAAACAACAAAATCATTACATATTAAGTTATAGAATGTTATAAACGTAAATCATGATGCGTACAATTCTTCTACAACTTAATTGCAATTATTAACACACCTACAAGGTACAATTAAAGGTACTTAGGCTTAATATTAGTCCATTAAAATGGACTCATCAGGAGGCATGGGATTTGTTAAAGATAAACATTAGGATTTGTTTCTGGATCCAACCATTTGACAAAATGGGATCAATTTATCCTCCAGAAAATTCACAAATTAACCCCTTGTTAATTCAGATGATTTGAAATTTTTGGTTTTAGGATTTTTCTAGCTCATGAATCTGATTCGCAACTTGCAAAATCCTTTAAAACCTTGTGTTCGTGCTTGTGAAAAGCCAACATTTATAGGGGCATGTTAATTAATTTATTTATCATTATTTTTTTTCCCATGCTTATTTTTAGCTTTCTCTTACAACAGATGTGTCGGGATCATCATTCCCATTATCAATCCTCGAGGGGGCTCTGGTGCTAGTACTTCGGGATAGCACTGTCCATGACACCACCTAGGAGCTCACAACCCCAAAACACAATGCGGTGTAAAGAGGCGCTCTAAGCAAACTCAAGCTCTTGCTCCGACACTATAGGTAGAGCACCGTCTAAGACACTTGAGATACTAAAATGTGCTTTAATGCTCCATCTAAAGATATGAAATATAAATATGGAGCAATGCCGAGGTGGTAACATGTTGGCATCGCGTCCTCAAAGGAGGCATTTTCCTCCTCGGCGGTGGGAACTCAAACCAATGATCTGCTTCAAACTTTTACTAAGTCCAAACAAGGGAGTTCTTCAAATTTTTAGTTGTTTTTTTCTTTTTTTACGTGTTGGCTTGTGTGTGAAAATTGACACAAGAAGTTCCTCAAGAAATGCAAGGTTTTGAATCAGACACTAAGTCAAATACTTTCCATATTACAAAATAGGATCAAGTCACCTGAACTATCATGAGTTCAGGTGGAATTTTTTAGAGAAGGATATCCGATCTTGTCTAAAATAGACCATGAAATTCTAATGATCAGATCCACAACCTCATCCCTATTTTGTTAAAGATTAAATCCCATTCTACCCAAAAATGAATTTTTCAACCTTAGTCCTGATTTCAAAAAAATTTTCCTCAAAACATTTTCAACATTTTTATTTTTTTGGGTATGCAAGAAAGAAAAATGCATGCCTTTAGGTTTTGAAAATCCTAAATCGATCGTCAAATTTTAGAAACACCCCCCCCATGCTTAACATATGCAATGTCCTCATGCATTAGGAGTGAAAAGGGATCACCTTAGTGAAGAACGGTCGAGATTAGGAGGATCAAAACCTGGAAAAAGAAGAAAAAAGGAAAGTAGGAAAAAAATGATGGGTTACCTCCCATCCAGTTCTATCTTTTACGCCATTCAACCAGGCGTGAAGGTATGCATGGAAGATGGAAAATCATGTAAAAAGTTGGACAAAGGAATGTCTTTAATAAAAGTGTCTTCCTCAAGATCCCTAAAAAGATGAGTGGTAAAGATAAAGGGATCAAAATAAAATAGAGAAATGGAAAAATGACTCGGATCTGGCCATGGTTTAAGTGCTTGTAAAATGCCAGACTCTGGTGGATCGGGTGATAGGTCGAATGGAAAGGGATGGGGAATGGAGTCAATGAGATGTAGGGTGGGTGAAGTTAGTGTGGATGTTTTTGGTGAAAAATCAGGAAGATGAAAAGGGGGAAAGTCAAACCCTAGTTGATCTGGAAAGTCTTGGACCACATAATTATCCTTAGAATAAGAATCAATAAAATCTAGATCAATAGTGGTCAAAGGTGAATGAGATTGGATCAACATACATGTCTCAAATACTGCTTCCATTTTATTATCAGTGTCCTCAAAAATTTTGTGATCAATGGACCTCTTGGAAACTTGAAATAAATCTAATGAGATGGTCTGGTTACTGCAACTTATATTCATTTTCCTAGAAAGAGAAATGATATTAGATGCTGCCATAATCAGAAAAGGTCTTCGAAGGATGGCATTAATGAGAGCCTTGGGTACCTCTATGTCAAGGACCAAAAAATTTACCGGAAATAGACAATTCCGGACCTTGATAATACTATCCTGAACAACTCCCCGTAGTTGAATGGTAGATCGGTCTTCCAATTGAAATTGAACCATAGTAGGTTTTAAATCACTGAATCAAAATTCCCCAAATAAGATAGGGGGGATGAGATTGCTAGAGGTACCTAAGTCGAGAGGGGTGCGAGAAAAAATGGTGTCAGTTATGACAACTGAGATAAATGATGTGCCCTGGTCCTTTTTTGTGAAAGGCTGCTTGCTCTGAAAAACTGAGTTGGCTGTCTATGAAAGGACCAACCTTTCTAGATTCTGATCATGCCCTTTTGCAATAATTTTTTTAGAGGCATGGGGAGAATCTAAGAAGGGATATTCTTCTCAACTTACTCAAATAAGTCCAACGGATTGTGGTCAGAGGGCTCTGATTTTAGATTGTTTGATTGAAGTTTTTGAGAGTGGGAAATAGGGTTTGAATCAAGTGTTTTGGGGATTTCTTTTTCTTCTTCCTTATTAATGTTAGGGGGGTCAATCTGCATTGGTTGAGAATCAGTTTCATCATTTGAATGTGAAGGCCTTAAATCCATGGTGGTTTCCTCACCCCTCAAGGTCTCTGTGTACGCAGCTTGGTGATCACTAGGAGGAGGTAGGGGGCCTAATGTAGATAGAAACTGGGTTGGTGTTGTGATATTGGGTTAATAGGAGGCTGAACCATGTGGTTCTGATGTTGGTAGCCACCCAGGTGTTGGTTCCTGTGATTAATAAACTTTGGTGTGGGTTGCGATGGTGAGTGTCCTGCAGGTCTTCGAGTTGGAATATCCCTAATTCGATCATTGAGATTGTTAATAAGACAGGTTGTTTCCTTTGTTTTTCTTTGTAACTCCTGTAGGGTTTTCATCATCTGGGCATTAACGTTTTCTTGAGATTGCGAAGATTGATAAGCCTGATTTGAACCATACCCTCCAAACGGGTTCTGTTGTTGGTGTGGAACTAGATTGGTCCAGGAGTGAGCCGAATAATTCCCCCCGTTAGAGGAATTTTTCAATTTCTCCTCGAAAGTAGGGACATTTTGGGTGGGGTGATGATTGGGATAAACATAATTCCCTGTTGAACCATAGAAAGCCTCAGAATAATAATTATACTCAGCATGGGATTTATGCAGATTTTCTCTCTTGTGGGTGTTAAAAGGGGTGAGATGTGGAATGTGTGGAGCTTGGGCAGGTGAGGCAGGACTCCCTTGGTTGGCTAGGTTTGTTAAATCCTTATGCAACTGTTGTTGCTTAACTTGTAGCTGAGCCATGATAGAGTAGAGATTAGGTGTAGGGGCCTGATTAAGTAGCTTCTAGGTGAAATAATTGGGGATAGAAAAATTACCATGCAGGTTAGTGGACCAATTTTGATTTTCCATTTTTAAAGAAGAGGAAGAATGTAGGAAAGGTCCTTTTTTGGGGAGGCGAAATCAAGTGGCCCCTCTAAGTGTGGAGTTTTGGACCATCGCCCGTGCAAAATGGAAGAAATGGTAGGGGAGGAGAAGAGATGGAGAAGAGAGAAGTGTGCACACAAGCAATCAAATTCTAGACCTAACTTAATTGTGACTCCCTAGAATTTAACCTAAAACTTGGTCTACCTAGGAATTAATTAATCAACAGTGAATACCCGTTTTGTCAACAAATCTAGCTAAGTAGCTTAATGGGAGGTTTGGGCTCAATCGTTTCCCAGGAAAATCCCTAGGTGCTTGTACAAACCCATGCTTGGTCGTTTGACACGGCCCCTTAGCCTGAACACCAGATAAAGATGACAGAATTGGTATTAACTAGAGTAAACTTAAGACCTATATAGCAAGCCTAAGTTGATGAAACCCTTAGGGGTCAAATTGCTATCAATTTTAGTTAGGTCTAGGATACTACAATGCACACGGAATGTGGAGGGCGTTTATTGGGTTGTTGCCCTGTTATTTCAATTTTTTGTCTGTGTGCAAGAATTAGAGAGTGGCTCCAATGAAAAGCAAGTGGTCACACAATTATTGTATTTCTGTCTTTTAGGATTGGATTTAACTTAGTGTATTTTTAGGATTTTCTTTTTAAGTTTTCAAACAAGTTTGAGATTCCACAAACAAGAGGAAATCAAGTTGTATGGGTGATGGTATATTTCCTTTATATTGTGGGACTAAAAAGCAAGAAAAGAAACCCTAATTGGATTTGAACCCTAATACAGTAAATTACTACCAATGAATTCCTTTTAGGCTTTTCGAATAGGTAGTGGTTCAAACAATGCAACCAACACCACTACCTTATGTAAAATCAAACAAGGATTCCAGAAAAGATTTTTGTAAGATTTTAGGAATTTGTTTGATAATTTTTTTAAATTTTTATGTGTATTGGTGTCAAAGTCCAGAAATGATACTCGTGGGTATTTTGGACTTTTCAATATTGCCACTGACTCAGAAAATTATCGTGATTTTATATGATGTGGAAAATTCCACATAGATTCCAGAAAGCTAAATTTCACAAAAATTTGATGAGTATAAGAATTCTAAAAATTCATGAACTACAACAAAATAGGAAGATTAGAGGGTGTGACCCCTCTACAGTCCACGAATTTAAAAAAATAATATACAAAGCCAATTGATCGCAAATTTGGAACAGATGTTCCTAATTTAATTTGGAATCACTATATGAAATTTTGTGATTTTAGGAGACCTATGGTGTTAGGGATTGATTTTTCAAATCCGGACAGAAATCTGGACCCGAAAAATAGAACACCAATACTACGATTGGAGTGGTGTTTTGTGAAGCATACAAGCAAATAATGGATTTTTATGGGCACCACTCCACTTAATTAAAGTGTTTAGGGTCTTGAAAGCCAAGTTTAATATTTTTTTGGTAGTCTTTTAGCCTAAATGTGACAAGAAATGGGGAACCAACCTGAAATCATGGGAAGAAAGGGAACTTTGAGCTTTTGCTTCTCAATTCCTGCTTTCCCGCTGTAGTTCCTGCACACACTAGAGAAAAGAAAGAGAAGGGGATGAGATCCACTTCAAGAAAGAGAAAAAAAATTAAGCAAAGCCGTGCCTCCCCGGCAACGGCGCCAAAAAGTGACACCGATTTTACGCGATTTGTAAAATACACATTTTAGTGTCGTTGCAACACGTAAATCCGCTTTTGCTTTTAAATTTGTAAGACCTAGATAGTGGGGTATCTAAGGTCATCCAAGGAGGGAATATGTTTGCAATAATTAAATCTCTTGCTTTGAAAATAAATCTCAACTTTCTTTTTGATCTTTTTGAATATATAGTTTTTATGATTTTTGAAATAAAGGCAACATGCAGGTTTTTGTTGAAAGCTATAAAACAACTAGTACCTAATTTAGGAAACCTACCCTAAGGTGACAGGTAGAGCCTCTCCCTAAGCTCACAGTAAGCATGTGGAGGCTTAGAATAATTAGGGAGAGGGAGTGAAATAACTGCTAGGTAAAATTTGTAATAAGCTATGCAACAAAAATTGAAAGAAGGCAATTTGAATTAAATCAAAATTGTGCACACAAAACCTATAGAGGAATGCTTCAACTCTACTTGAAAATACAATAAAAATAAAACACAAATCCTCTAGATAGATGCTGAAGAAGAGGGCTTCTTGCTCCAAGCTTGGTAGCTCCCGAGCTTGAAAAGAGTCCTCCAAGTCCATCCTTGCTATGCTCCGCCAAGGTGATGTCCTCCAAAGCAAGCCCTACGGGGGCATGCCCCAAGCATTTCTCCAAGGGTGGACGTCCACCCAAGGTCCTTCTCCTTTTCCTGGCCATCCTCCTTGAAGTAGAAAAGTCCTCCTCCTTGGCGTGGCCCAAGTTGAAGAGAGTGGGGAGAAGAAGTTACCAAAGGGGTTGGTGATGTGCCCCCTTAATCTTCTTCTCTACTCCTTCTTCTTGGCTGTAGGTGTAGGTGGGTATAGTTAGAAAAATATACTAGTGGAGGATGATCTAAAATTGTGGTAGGTGGTGGGTTTATATAGAGTAGGAAGGGGACTAAGGTGACTCTTGAAATGGAGGGCTAAGATGGGAAGATGGAGGTGGTTGGGGATCCTATGGGTAAGGGCAATTGGCACCAACCCAAGGGACAGCTAGGGGGTGGTTATGGGTGGTGGCACCCCTTGAAGTTGGCGCCAAAATGGCTTCTAGAAGAGGGGCTTAGGTGGCACCAAGTGGGGTTCTAGAAGGAGGGGTAGGTGGATGGCTAGGATGGGTTGTTGGGTTAAGTGTATGGTGGATATGGGGGTGGATGTTGCCACCTAAAAGGGGGGTAGTTAGGGTTAGGTTTTGGCACCAAAATTGGTGCCTTTTGGTGGTGATGATGGGGTGAAGAGGTGGCTAGGAGGTGGCGCCAACTTGGAGTAGGGTAGCTAGCTTAGGTAGTGCTTAAGTTGGTGGAGCTAGCTAGGGTTGAGTTGAAGGTGGTGCATGGGCAAGGAGCTGGTTGCTAGCTAAGCTAGCTTAGCTAGCTATGGAGTACAGGAGGAGGCATTGGAGCTAGGGTTTGAAGAGAGGGGGTGAGGAGGACAAGTCTGGAGCTGGAACTGGAGCTGGCAGCTGCTGAAGAGGCTGGCATGGAGCTACTCTAGCTGGCTTAGCTTGCTAGTTCTTTGCTAGCTGCTAAGCCAAGATAAAGTGAGCTGGATTCTACCATAATGAGCTGAGGTGAGCTGGGTCTGGTGGTCCCGGGGAGGATCAAGCTGGTTGAGCCAACTAAGGTAGCTTAGGTCAACTGAGTTGAGCTAAGTTGAGTCCCTGGGAGCTGGACTTGAGGTTCCTGAGTTGGAATGAAGTTATCTTCAGCTGGCTGGAGTTGAGTGGAGCTGGATGTAGCTGGATCTAAGCTTGAGTGAACCCCAGTCAACTCAGCTAAGCTAGCTAGAGCTCCCTGTGGACTAGTGGGAGCTAAAATGAGCTAGACTCAACTAGGTTGAGCTGGATATGAGCTGACTTGAGCTAGGGTGAGCTAAGATGAACTCTCTTGAGCTGTCATTCAGCTAAGATTAGCTGATTGGAGATGGGATGAGCTAACCCTAGTTCATGTGAGCTAGATTCCTGCTGTGGTGAGCTGGATCAAGCTGAGTTCCAGCTAGTTTGAGCTCCTCCTTCACCATTTTCCTTCTTGAGTGCTAGGGTTTTTGGGATCTGTATATCTGTTCATCCCTAACACTCACAAAATCATATTAAAAACACAATAAAAAATGCAATGCATGCTGATGTAAACACATTTACACTACTTAAAATGTCTATTTATGCATGTTCTTAAGCATAGGATTGCATTTCATGATATAAATATTGCATTACATGCATCATCTTGCATTTAGAGTAGTTTGAATAAAATGGAGGTTAATTGTCTCCTTTTATGTGCTTGGACAGGGCAAATATTTTATCGGGGCCTCGGATCAAAGATCCAACCGTATGGATATGATTAGGGTGACAATTGGAGTTCAACGACTCCAAGATCGCCCTAATCAGGCATCCGTAGCATCAGATAGAGACCGGGGAACCCTAGAAGATCAAGGGCCAGGATGGTGTAAATCCGCACTTCAGATGGCAAATCCAACAACACGGATGAATTCGGATCGACGATCGCAGCCCAACGACACAAAAATCGAGTCAATCCGACATCCGTGGCACCATCTACAACTTCCAGAAGATGGACGGCCAAGATGGTGCCACGTGGCGCCATCTCAGCCGCCCAATCGGCCGCATGCGTCTGGCGAAGACCGCGCACCGTCTCCTCTCCGCCGTTGGATCTCGATCCAACGGCTGCGGTCGCTCGCGTTTAAAAACGTCCCCGCGACCATTTCGCCCGCGTAGCGCAGCGGTGACGCAGCTGCGGGCGAAGCGGAGGTCGCGGGTTCGAGCCGCGGTGAAGGGGTGGAAGGCGCGGGCGAGCGGGCGCGCACGAGCGCCAGATGAAGATCCAACGGCTGCGCGCGCTCAATCGGGACGACGCGCGATTGGACGCCGGGCGTAACGCGCGATCGCACGCGGGCGGGTGCGCTACGCAGCGGGCGCGGACGCGATCTAAGCCGTCCGATCTCGCGATCGGACGGCTGAAAATCAAGCGACGTGCGTAGGCGTTACGCGCACGGCCAGCCGAGCGGGCGCGCGTGGGCGCGGCGGCGACGGCGACGTGGGAGCTTTAGCGACGGTTTTATCCGTCACTAAAGACCCCTTATTTATTATTTTGAAGATGTAATGTCCATTTTGCCCCCACTCCTTGCAACTATAAAAGGAGACCCCCTCCATGCGAAATTTTCATCCCTTCCTTCTCCTCTCTACCTCTCCAAAGCTCAAGAGAAGCTTGTCCCACACCCGGGATGCTTCTCGCGAGATAAAGTCCAAATTTTCGTCCCCCTTCGGATGTGGATCCCGCGACGACGACGGCGTGCTGCTCCGTTGCCGTTCTTCTGCTTCGTCCTCCTTCGTCCCGCTTCGTCCTCCTTCATCCAGGCGTCGTCCCGTCCGGCTCGTCCTCCAAGCGACCGTCGAGGAGGATTCTCTCTCCCTATTCTTTTTACTGCTTTCTAGTATAGATTTACTGCTTTCTAGAGTAGTCTATTCGTCCTCCGAGCGATCGTCGAGGAGGACATTTCTCCCTCCATTCTTTTAATGCTTTCTAGAGTAATTGTTTTATGTTTTCTAGTTGTAAGGAACGAACTCTTTTATGATAAATTCCTTGTCTATTCTACATCTCATTTTGATTTCCATGTATAGTATTCTTTCTCTCTCTCTCTTACTCCCTCTCTCTCTTTTATTAGTTGTAGATACTTAGATAGTTTAAATTGAATTTCTTCGTGACAAAATAAAAAGAAACGCGAAGTTTTTAAATCAAACGTTCGCCTCCCTGTGTTCGACCCGGAATTTTAATTTCGGTATAAATTTTATTTGTTGAACACAAATCCTTCGCTTTCGAACTACAACGACAGGTTTTCCAAAACCAAACACGTTAGCATAGGTTAGTAATCGTTCAACATTTTGGCGCCGTTGCCGGGGAGGCAACGTTCTTTGATTTCTTTTCGCATTTTGTAACTTACAAATCATTTAACTCACTTTTTTTTTCCTTTCTTATTGTAATTGCAGGTACTCTTTTGAGATAGGCAAAAGCGGTAGATCGGAGTAAAGTGCTGTGGAAGGTTTTGTAAGTTATCCCCCACCTCCCACCCATTAGATTTTATTTCATCACATAATAATTCAAACATCAATCAACCTAGGTGTTCTTATAAACTCTAAGGTCAGATTGTTTGTTGTTTGACATCCATACTCACTCCAACCCCCACATTAAAAAAAAGAAAAAAATAAAAAAAAATCTCACAGAGGTACACAACCTCATCTGATTTTCTAACTCAACCGGTAAACCAATCTTAGGAGCCGGTACACACATCCAAACACATAATCGAGTAGAAATCAGATTGGGTAATCATTTGTGTGCCTAATTAGGTGGTGCATCAGGCCAGTTGTTTGAGTTGTTTGGGCCGCACCACTTCAAATAAAATCAACTCATCAAGTAGCTGCCAATTAGGTTCAACTCTTAGGGATCTACCAGGCACTCCACATTCTTTTTAAACTTTAAAGAAAAATATCTTCTCCTGTGCTTGCAAAACCTGGTGTGCCAATGAAACTTGATTGAAAACACCTAAAGTTGAATCCTAAAAGCTACTAAGCAAGATTTGAACCTTAAAATTCACCACATCGAAAATAATCTTGCTTGAAAATCACTGGTTGTGCACGCACACACAAAGCAATCAATCATTAAGGGCACAACCCATTTAAAGGGCCCATCACATTCCAAAGCACATTCAAACCTAGCCCTAAATAAAACAAAGTAGATGTTGGCCTTAAGGATTGGACTCGCTCTTCAGAACCCAGAACGAGATTATTTTCGATTAGTCTGTTTCTACTGTTCAATCTGATGTCTAGCTAGGGGAGCAGAGTCAAACGATCGCGGCTGGGGGGTACACTAGGAACCGGAGGCGTAAGCCAAAGGAAGAACCTTCTCCCCAGTCCCTCCTTCTAACTGGTTGGATTGAACAGACGGAAGTAGATCAAATCGTTCCTTTATCTCAAGATGGGTTTTGAGAGTCTGTAGGTCTGTAGGCTAACCCATTTAAGGACAGGTTTGATTGTTTGTATTGCAGGGCACCTTTCTTCCTCCCGTGTCTCATGAATCCTTCCACATATTTCACGCATTCCCGCTCTTTCCCTCCTGTTGTAAATTATCCTCAACATGACGATTATCCCAACTCGTATTGTAATCGACCATAAGTTGGGATAATTCGGATTGGGGATACAATTCCGGACCTCCGTGTTTAGGGTCTAACCCTGAACACTTTGATTCTCAATTCTATCCTTCTCAGAGTTGCATCGATTATAGATCGTCCTCCTTTCATGAACAACCTAATGCGATCTACAATCAAGAAGGATACACTGATCCTTACCCATCCTCTGATTTCACTTCCTTTAGGTCATCTCCATCTTTTGAACAATCTGAAATGACCTATTATCAGGATGGGTATAACGAATCTCAATTCGTTAATTCCTCTACATTGATGTCAAACCCGCCCAACCCTGAACCAACTCATTTGGTTCAGGTTAATCAGGTTCAAGATAAGGTTCTGGCTAACTTGAGGAATATCATTCAATCTTTAGAAGTTCAGCCAATACCTTGCATTGAGAGATTGGAGCCCCTGATTGAAATGATTGATGATTTAAATAACTCTTTGTTGGATTGGCTCCAGGATGTTAAGGATAAGAACCCGGGTGAGTTTCTACTTGGGAAATTAGCGAAATTGACGATGAGATTCGTGGTTGCTTTGATTCAATCTTGGAATAATTCCCAGGATGAACTCTCTTCAGGAAAGCCAATGACAGAACCCGCTCAGGCACCTGTTGGGGGGGACACGTGTTACGAAGCTGACCAAATTGAATTAAAACAACCAATTAAGGATGATTTGATTTCTTCACCTGAAATCCCTGAGCCGGGTTACGAGGAAACGTATGTCTCCTTGGAACGCAAAGTGACAAATGATTTTGGGACATACATTGATACGGATCCTGATGGTGAAGATTCAAGTTGCGAAGTCTCACACGAGTTTTCAGATCACGATTTTTGTGAGACGATTGGGCCTGAGGAATCTGATAGATCATTTGATAGCCCAATAACTGAGGAAACTGATCTTATTAGGGCACACGATACGGATCCAGAATCGCATTTTCTGGAGGAATTAATTCAATGCCCTGATTATCAGTTACACCCTGTTGAGCTTATTGATGATTCTAATTCTGAGATAATTAGACCCAAGTCAATTTTGATTTTGCCACATCATCTAGACTTGGAGATTTCAGACGGGGTGATGAATATACAAGAGGTCATGGAATTTGATATGCCGAATGAGGAGGATAGGAGCTGGGAAATTCTGATTTGGGAAGTCAATTTTGGAGGAAATGGAAGATTGAGTCGAAGGGTTCCTTTTAAGCTGAAACCATCAAATCAGAACCCTTACGACATTTGTTTCGAGGATGTCAAACTCAAGCACACATTTAACGATTATCCTTTTGAGCTTCAATTCTCTGTAACCCGACATTTTGGCCTTGGGTTGCATCCTCACAAATCGCAGGCCTGACCCCGCTTGCATTCTGATTTTAGGTTTTGGGTAATTTTTATCCAGAACCTAAGATATTCTCGATTATGGGGGATGGGTCTGCACCACAATCTGGTCCACATCTGTGGACCTCTGTTGACAGGTCGGAGGATTCTTCTGTTTATTCTAATTTTGACCTGCACTTCTGAATTCTTCATTTCTTTTCTTTGTATAGTGTGCCTAGCTGAAGGCACTAAACTCAGCACATATACAGTTCTTTTTCATTTTCATCTCGGAGCGGACCCGATATCCACGCAATTCAGGTGCTTTCTATGCTTTTCCACTCTGTTTTATGTCTTTTAATACAATGAGGACATTGCATTAGATAGGCATGGGGGGGTGGATATTTATCTTTGAATTCATTTGTCAGCTCCGTAGATTTGTTTTATTTTATAAAAAAAAAAAAAAAAATCAAAATTAGGAAAGAGAATTTGGGTTTAAGAAAATTTTCGATCTTAAGAAATACTATATTATGTTCTGAACACAAAGACCCTTCAGGTCTTTGAACTTAATCAGCCCGTGTATCCACTAAAATGTGGATTTTTTTTTCGAGTTCTCGCCAACTTGAATTTTATTTTAATTGGAGTAAATAAGTTTGGGTGATAAGTACACGACTTATCAACCCGCCCTCTGATGTGAGGGAATTTTGAGTCTTAAGCATCTACACACTTTCTTTGCACTGACTCGATATTTGGCGATTTTAATGGAAATTGGGTAGCTAATGAACCTTCTAGGGTGATATGGCTGGCAAGTTATCGTGGGTAACAGCCCATAGGTAGGTTGTCCAGAGCCCAGTCACTGACCTTTCTCTTTTTGCCGCCTTTAGGTAAATCTTAGACCAGGGAAGCCACCTACTTAAAAAAAAAAAAGAAGAAAAAAAAAAAAAATCAAAAAGGAGAAAAGAACAAAAAGAAATAAGCCACACTTTGCCGCACGAGTATGGCTGGCGAGTTGTCGGTGGTAACAGCTCATCGACCGGTTGTCCAGAACCCAGCTCAGAAAATGCACTAAAAATTCCCAAAACACTTAGGAAGAAGCGGAGAAGTAGAATAAATCGGGGAGATATACACTGGATTCACCCTTGTGTTGACCCCGTTAAAAAAAAATAAAATAAAATAAAAGTAGGGAGAAAGCTACCAGTTGTAAAGATACACCTTTAGGCAGAATTCTTTTTGAGGTCACCTAGAGGTGTAGAAATCCGAAGTCCGTTCTAATTGCCGGTCAACGAGTCTATCACAATCACAATAAGATGCTTAAAACTTAGGGTTCTCATCAAATCTTGGGTGAGTTGAATGGCCGTAGAAAGCCACTCTTAAACCCTAAAATTTGAAAATTCAAAAAAAAAAAAAAGAGAGAGTAAAAACAGAAAAAGAAAATTTTCTTTGAATAAGGTGAGGCTTGAGGCGGTCTGCATTTTGGCTGATACCCGGGCACTGTTGTGTCTTTGAAAGTTCAGTTCTTAAGTAGACAATTTCTTAATGATTGAAAATAACTCAGGTCCAAATAATCTAACCTAATTCTTTTATAAATAGCATATAGTTTTTGCTAGGGACTAGCAAAAGATAGGCATGGGGGTATGATGTAAACACATTTACACTACTTAAAATGTCTATTTATGCATGTTCTTAAGCATAGGATTGCATTTCATGATATAAATATTGCATTACATGCATCATCTTGCATTTAGAGTAGTTTGAATAAAATGGAGGTTAATTGTCTCCTTTTATGTGCTTGGACAGGGCAAATATTTTATCGGGGCCTCGGATCAAAGATCCAACCGTATGGATATGATTAGGGTGACAATTGGAGTTCAACGACTCCAAGATCGCCCTAATCAGGCATCCGTAGCATCAGATAGAGACCGGGGAACCCTAGAAGATCAAGGGCCAGGATGGTGTAAATCCGCACTTCAGATGGCAAATCCAACAACACGGATGAATTCGGATCGACGATCGCAGCCCAACGACACAAAAATCGAGTCAATCCGACATCCGTGGCACCATCTACAACTTCCAGAAGATGGACGACCAAGATGGCGCCACGTGGCGCCATCTCAGCCGCCCAATCGGCCGCATGCGTTTGGTGAAGACCGCGCACCGTCTCCTCTCCGCCGTTGGATCTCGATCCAACGGCTGCGGTCGCTCGCGTTTAAAAACGTCCCCGCGACCATTTCGCCCGCGTAGCGCAGCGGTGACGCAGCTGCGGGCGAAGCGGAGGTCGCGGGTTCGAGCCGCGGTGAAGGGGTGGAAGGCGCGGGCGAGCGGGCGCGCACGAGCGTCAGATGAAGATCCAACGGCTGCGCGCGCTCAATCGGGACGACGCGCGATTGGACGCCGGGCGTAACGCGCGATCGCACGCGGGCGGGCGCGCTACGCAGCGGGCGCGGACGCGATCTAAGCCGTCCGATCTCGCGATCGGACGGCTGAAAATCAAGCGACGTGCGTAGGCGTTACGCGCACGGCCAGCCGAGCGGGCGCGCGTGGGCGCGGCGGCGACGGCGACGTGGGAGCTTTAGCGACGGTTTTATCCGTCACTAAAGACCCCTTATTTATTATTTTGAAGATGTAATGTCCATTTTGCCCCCACTCCTTGCAACTATAAAAGGAGACCCCCTCCATACGAAATTTTCATCCCTTCCTTCTCCTCTCTACCTCTCCAAAGCTCAAGAGAAGCTTGTCCCACACCCGGGATGCTTCTCGCGAGATAAAGTCCAAATTTTCGTCCCCCTTCGGAAGTGGATCCCGCGACGACGACGGCGTGCTGCTCCGTTCCCGTTCTTCTGCTTCGTCCTCCTTCGTCCCGCTTCGTACTCCTTCATCCAGGCGTCGTCCCGTCCGGCTCGTCCTCCAAGCGACCGTCGAGGAGGATTCTCTCTCGCTATTCTTTTTACTGCTTTCTAGTATAGATTTACTGCTTTCTAGAGTAGTCTATTCGTCCTCCGAGCGATCGTCGAGGAGGACATTTCTCCCTCCATTCTTTTAATGCTTTCTAGAGTAATTGTTTTATGTTTTCTAGTTGTAAGGAACGAACTCTTTTATGATAAATTCCTTGTCTATTCTACATCTCATTTTGATTTCCATGTATAGTATTCTTTCTCTCTCTCTTACTCCCTCTCTCTCTTTTATTTGTTGTAGATACTTAGATAGTTTAAATTGAATTTCTTCGTGACAAAATAAAAAGAAACGCGAAGTTTTTAAATCAAACGTTCGCCTCCCTGTGTTCGACCCGGAATTTTAATTTCGGTATAAATTTTATTTGTTGAACACGAATCCTTCGCTTTCGAACAACAACGACAGGTTTTCCAAAACCAAACACGTTAGCGTAGGTTAGTAATCGTTCAACACATGCCTAACCTAATTTATGCTTAAATGCAACCCAAAAACCCGTTTGCGGAGCAAAACTTCTAAGAGCTAGGTTTGTTTTATTGCATAAGAATGATGATAAACTATCGTTTATCAACGTGCGCGGCCATTTTAGGTGCGGAAGAGGAGCAAGTGCACACAGCGCGCACACACGTCATCCACGACCGGCCTTTAGTAACATTTATGTCTATCGTTAAAGGCCCCTCTTTATTGTTTTTGAAGTTAAAGTGTCCAAAATGCCCCCAATCCTTGAAACTATCAAAGGAGACCCCTACCCTATGAATTTCTTATCTTTTCCTTCTCCTCTCTTCCTTTCCAAAGCTTAAGAGAAGCTTGTCCCACACCCAGGATACTCCTCAAGAACTAAATCCATGTTTTCACCCCTGTTCCAGAAGTGGATCCCGCGATGACGACGATGTGCTGCCTCATTCCCGTTCTTCTGACTTCGTCCTCCTTCCCTCATCGTTCTCTGTCTTCCAGGCATCACCTTCATTTGGCTCGTCCTCCAAGCATTCATCGAGGAGGATAACATCTCTCTCCCTTCTTTTATCGATTTCTACAATAGAATTTCCCGCTTTCTAGTTGTAACAGTTTCCCGCTTTCTAGTTTAATCATTTACTGCTTTCTTAGTTGTAAAAACATTATTCGAATACCAAGTGATTGTTCTCTCCCTCTCTCTCTCTTATTGTCTATTTCATTGTGATTATTTTTCCTTTTAAAAAAATATACAAAAAAATATAATTACAGATTTTGAGATCAATGTAGCCTCCTATGTTGGACTCGGAACTTCTTTACGGATTTTCGGTATAAATTTTATCTATTGAATGGATTTCTTCGTGACTCGAACTACGATGATGGGTTTTCAAATCCAACTACGAACACGTAGTTTTCCGCTCTCAACATTTTGGTGCCGTTGCCGGGGAGGCAACGATGTTCGATTTTTGTTCTGCATTTTGCGCACTTTACTATTTTCTAACTTGCTTTATCTCTTGTCTATTGTTTTGCAGATACCTCGATCCGAGAATCATTAAGCGGTGATCGAAGTAAAGTGTAGTTGACGACGACTGTAAGTGCTCCCCATTCTTCCCCCTCCATAGATTCCATTTCACCACATTAATTCAAACTCTAATTAACCTAGGTGTTTGCATAAATCATAGGATTAGTTTGGTTGCATGGATTTCCACCCACATTCATTTCACCCTCGCATAAAAAAAAAAATAAAAAGATACTTTTATGGGATAAAGCAAACATACACACAACATACACCTACATTCAAGGCACATAACCTAATTGATTCTTATCTACTCAACTGAATTCTGATCTATGGAATCGGTACACAAAAGTCAACATATAAAAGAGTAGAAATCACTCTAGGTTAATCGATTTGTGTGCCTAACTCAGTGGTGCAATCTTGGCCAATTATTTGAGTTGTTTGGGCCGCACCACTTAACGTAAAATTAACTCACCAAGTAGCTTCCCCTTAAGGTTTTCAATTTAGGTCAATACTAGGCACTCCACTTTATTTTTCTGATTTCAAAATGAAAGTGATCTTCATCCATGCTTGAAAACCTGGTTTGCCTCAAACTTGATTGAATTAAACCTAATTCTAAACCCTAAAAGCTACTTAAGCAAGATTTGAACCCTAAAATCTACTCATCATAAAGAATCTTGCTTGAAAACCTTGGTTGAGCATGCACTCACACATACTCAATTGATCATTAAGGGCACAAGCCATTTTAAGGGCCCACCGCATTCCATAAGCACTACAATCCTAGGCCTAAATAAAATCAAGTATATGTTGGCCTTAAGGACTGATTTGCTCTTCGGGGTCCAGTCTAAGATTGTTTATGATTAACCTGCTTGTACTAATCAATCTGATGTCTAGCTATGGGAGTAGCGTCAAATGACTGCGGCTGGGGGGTACACTAGGAACCGGGGCACAAGCTGAAGGAAGAACCTTCTCCCTAGTCCCTCCTTCTAACTGGTTGGATTGGGTAAACGCAAGGAGAGTAAATCATTTACAATCTTACAGTGGATTCTGAGAGTCTGTAGATCCTTAGGCTACCCCACTTATGGACAAGCTTGTTTTGTTGTATTGCAGGGTTCTTATCCCCAGTCCTTTAGACCTTTTTCCTAGTTTATGTTGGGAAGGAGGTGATTGAATCCCCAATTGTAAGGACCACTAGAGTATTCTAGGAGGCGTAGATTGAATTTGGCCAAATTGATCCCATGGCTGATCAACAACCTCCTCTACCTTAGGATCCACAGGAGGTATTTCAAAGGCAGCTGGAACAATTGCAGAGAATGCAGGACACTCAGCCTTTGAAGGATTTTTACAATCCTTCAAATTACGGGGAATGTCCCAGCGTCCAAATTCCTACCGCAGACGTAGAAATCAAGCCCTAGGTGTTATGCTTGATCAAACATTTCAATGGGCTTGGCTCTGAAGATCCGTTTTAGCACTTGGAGGACTTAACCGCTTTGGTCCAAACCATAAAGGCACGAAACGTGAATGAGGAGTAGATGATCATGAGGCTCTTCCCCCACTCTCTTAGGGATAAAGCCACTCATTGGTACAGGACTATAGGAAGGCCAATTGCAACTTGGAATGATTTGAAATTAGCCTTCCTAAAGAAATTCTTCCTTGTCGAACGTACCAATGCTTTGAGAGGGGCAATTACTACCTTCACCCAGCAACTGGGGGAGCAGTTTCATGTTGCCTGGGAGCAATTCCAGGACTTATTGCGGTGGTGTCCACACCACGAGGTGCGAAAATGGCAACTCGTGTAGATCTTCTACAACAGGTTGACTGAGCAACTCAAAAATCACGTGGACGCTCCTTGCGGAGGCAATTTCCTCAACAAAGACACAGATAGCATGCACGATTTGTTTGAGGAGATGAGTGAGAATTCGATCAATCATGCCTCCATGGATACTTTTAATCGGTCCCAGCAGCCCAGATCGAATGTTAATGAAGTCCACGACTCTCATTCATTCGATATGGAATTGATTTGTAATAAACTTGATAAGGTGGACTTGGTTAGTAAGAGAATGGAGGAGTGGATGGCTGGAAACTCAATGAATAATTCTTGATCCACTCAATCCCAGAATTCGAGATTCCATTCATCGTGAGCTCCTTCTGGATGGGAGTTCGTGAATCAACTTGATGCGGCTCAACCTGTGAGTCATCATTATTCGAAACCCCACAGGTTCCAAACTGGGGCCTTTGATCCCAGTTTCTCTGATCCCTCCCTTCCTTTCTCTCCATCCTTGCCCTATGAGGATGTTTATGCTGTACAGGAGAATGTCAGGTCCAACCCTTACTCCAATGCTTATAATCCAGGTTAGAGGAACCACCCTAACTTCTCCTGGAAAAACCCAGGGCAGCAGACCAAATTTCAACCCAGCAATTATGCTCTGCAAAGAACAATGGGTCAGGGTCATGTTTATACTCAGCTACCCTCGAATCAGGTTAATCAACTAGCTTGGAATGAACATCAACCCATAGGGTAGGTTGATTTGAACTGACAGATGGTAGAAATGCAAGGATCTATGCTCCAGATCACGCAGCAAATGAAACCCTCGCCGGACAACTTGAAAAATGGGTTCATTGCTAATTCTCATCAACCTGGATCTCTACCATCTCAACCAGTACCCAACCTGCGTAATATCCAGAATTCAGGCAATCAAGCCCATGGGTACGGGAATCAGAGGGACCCACACGCACATGCTCAGGTGGTTGAGCAGGGTCCTTCCTCTTCTTCTTCTTCCTCACATCAGAGGTTTTTGGCTAATGAAGCCCCTGCAATCTTTCCTAACCCTTCCCAAGACCCAAACCCATATGCATCTACTAATTCTGTTACCTTGAGGAGTGGTAAACAAACTCAGGATCCACAACCACAATGTTCTGATTTAGCGAATCCTAAAGAGCCTGAGGAGAGAAAGGAGAACTTTGGAGAAGAAATCAAGGCTCAGGAACTTGATTCTGAAGATCCGACTCATGTTCCTTTTCTTGAGACCTTGATTAGATCAAGGAAGAAGTCTGTTGATGGTAATGAGGAGCTTCTGAATATTTTCAAGAATGTCGAGATCAATATCCTGCTCCTCGATGCTATCAAACATATACTAGCTTATGCAAAACTTTTAAAGGATCTATGTACACAGAAGCGTAAGTTGAGAGAATCTATTCTGAGAAAGGTGGTACTCTCCAAGCAGGCTAGTTCAGTTATCTTGCACCACCTCCCTCAGAAAAAGAGAGATCTAGGTGCTCCTTTTATTTCTTGCCTCATCGGAGATTACACCTTAGATAGAGCACTGCTGGATCTAGGTGCATCCATTAACCTAATTCCGACTTCTCTTTACGAGAAGTTTGGATTAGGTGAACTTCGGCCGACTTTAGTAACACTGCAGTTACCAGACTGTTCGATTACAAATCCATGAGGTGTTATTGAAGATGTTATTGTCAAGGTTAAGGATTTCTATTTTCCTGTAGATTTCCTTGTCCTTGACATGGATGTACCTGAAAATATAAGGAACATGCCCATCATTCGGGGGCGTCCGTTCCTAGCTACCGCCAAGGCCAACATTAATTGTGAGAGCGGTAGCATGGAAATCGCCTTTGGAGATCAAAGAATGAAATTTGATATTTTTAAGGTGATTAACAAATTCGAGGATTGTGGATTTATTAAGGAACTTGAGGACGATAACATGAATATTGAAACTTGTATGGTGGTTTCTGCATTTGAAAGTTCCTCTGATGTTGATTTGAACCCACAACCCTTTATGGCAAACTCGCCACCTTCTGATGAGGTTATTGATTTTTCTCACTCTCAACCTCTTCCTCTTGATAAGTCTTCATTAGCATCTTCCTTCAATCATCAACCTACCCCATCTTGAATTGAAACCATTACCTGAGAATCTGAAATATCAGTTTTTAGGACCACATAAGATGCTCCCTATGATTATCAGTGCTAAATTAACAAAGGAGCAGGAGATTAAACTGATTAAGGTCCTAAAGGAACACAAGGAGGCAATTGGTTGGACCATTCATGACCTTTGGGGGATTGAGCCATGTTATTGTAATCACAGAATATTTTTGGAAGATGGATCTCGCCCATCTCGCCAAATGCAGAGGAGATTAAACCCAAATATGCGAGAAGTGGTCAAAAAGGAGATTATCAAGTGGCTAGATGCAGGAATCATTTATCCGATCTCTGATAGTCCTTAGGTAAGTCCCGTGCAAATTATTCCTAAGAAAGCTAGGATTACCGTTGTGACTAACGAGAAAGGAGAATCTGTCACAACTCGTTCAGCTTCCTCTTGGAGAGTTTGTATTGATTGCAGGAATCTGAACACAGGCACGAAAAAGGATCATTTCCATTTACCCTTTATTGATCAAATCCTTGAAACACTAGCCAGGTAGAAGTTCTTTTGTTTCCTTGATGGCCACTCAGGATACAACCAAGTCCCTATCCATCCCGAGGATTAGGAAAAAAAGACTTTCACCTATCCCTATAAAACCTCTACTTTTAGTAGGATGCCATTCAGCTTATGCAATGCACCTGCGACTTTTCAAAGGTGTATGCTGGCCATATTCTCTGACATGGTGGGAGAGTTTATGGAAGTCTTCATGGACGATTTCTCTGTTTTTGGATAATCATTTGACTCTTGTCTAGCTAATCTTGAAATGATCCTTAAATGATGCATAAAAACAAGACTGGTCCTTAGTTGGGAGAAGAGTCATTCCATGACACAAGAAGGCATCGTCTTGGGTCATGTAATCTCCAAATGGGGAATCAAAGTACATAAAGCTAAGGTTGATGCTATCGCTAAACTTCCTCCTCCCACATCTGTCAAACATATTCGATCATTTCTTGGTCATGTGGGATTCTATAGGAGATTCATCAAGGACTTTTCTAAGGTTGCTCATCCTCTAAGCAACCTTCTTGCCAAAGATACGCCATTTGATTTCAACAAATCATGCTGTAAGGCATTTAATTTTTTTAAAATGGCAGTCACTTGTGCTCTGGTGTTGCAACCACCGATTTAGATAGCCCCATTTGAGATCATGACCGACGCTTCTGATTATGTGGTCGAGGCTATTTTGTGTCAGAAGATTGACAGGAAGCCCTCTGTCATTTACTACGCTAGTAAAACTCTGGACGAGGCCCAGAGGAACAACACTATTACTGAGAATGAATTACTAGCTGTAGTATCTACTTTGGAGAAATTTAGGGATTATCTCTTAGGGTTTCATGTCATAATTTATACCGACCACTCGGCCTTGAGACATCTCTTGGCCAAAAATTATGCCAAACCTTGGCTTATTTAATGGATTCTTCTGCTTCAAGAATTTGATCTTGAAATTAAGGATAAATTCAGGGTATAGAATGTGGTAGTGGATCATCTATCAAGACTTCTAAGTGATTCTTCTCTTTCGAACATTCTGATTGCTGATACTTTTCCAGAAGAGACTATCCTTGCAGTTTTAGGTGTCCAAACCCCGTGGTTTGCTGACATCATTAATTATTTGGCCGTTGGTCAAATACCCTAGGATTGGACCAAGCAACAATGGGATAGACTCAAATATGAGGCCAAATATTACTTCTGGGAGGACCCTGAACTGTACCACATCGGCTCTAATCAGATTATTAGCCAATGCGTTCCAGATAATGAATTCAAGAGTATACTCGAGTTCTGCCATGCATCTACGTGTGGTGGATACTTCTCTGGGAAAAAGACGACTGCAAAAATTTTGCAATCTAGATTCTATTGGCCGTGTTTATTGAAGGATGCCCAGGAATTCTTGAGGTCGTGTTCCCAATGCCAGGCACTTGAGGGCATAACCAAGAGAGACATGATGCCCCTGAACCTGATTCTTCCCGTTGAAATCTTCAACGTTTGGGGTATTGATTTCATGGGACCATTCCTCCCATCATTTGGATACTAGTACATTGTCATCGCTGTTGATTACGTGTACAAGTGGATCGAGGAGATTCCCACCTGAACCAATGACCACAAGGTGGTCATCGATTTTGCCAAGAAGAACATCTTCAGCCGATTCGGGATTCCATGGACCATCATCGGTGACGGTGGTATTCATTTCATTAATGCCCAGTTTCGTAATTTGCTGGCAAAATTCAGGGTTAATCACAGTATCTCCACACCTTACCATCCCCAAATGAATGGATAGGCTGAGATCTCCAATCGGGAGATCAAGAATTGCAGAAAATGGTTAGGCTTGATAGCAAAGACTGGACTTAAAAGCTTGAGGATGCTCTTTAGGCCTACAGTATGGCGTATAAAATGCCCACCGACATGTCTCCATTTCGTCTGGTGTATGGAAAGGCATGCCATTTACATGTAGAAATTGAACATAGGGCATTCTGGGCAATCCAGCAATGTAATCTAGATTTGAGTTTAGCCGGGAAGACCAGGAAACTGCAACTATCTGAGTTGGAGGAGCTTAGAAATGATGCGTACTAGAATGCCAAGATCTACAAGGCTTGGACCAAAGCACTTCGTGACCAATTGATTTCCCGCAAGAGCTTTGAGCCAAACTAGAAAGTCTAGCTCTTTGATTCTTGACTTAAGCTCTTTCCTGGCAAACTTAGGTCGAAATGGAATGACCCGTTCATTATTGATCAGATATTTCCAAACAGGGTTGTTCAGATCTCTGACCCAAAAATGGGTAATTCATTCAAAGTTAGTGGTCAACGTCTGAACCCTGTTATTGACCGTACTATTCCAGAACCTGTCTCAGACACAGTTACTCTAGTTATGTTGTGACTTCTTTGGCTGGACTACACCTAGTTGATGGCATTAAACTCAGTAGCTATATAGTTTGACTCAGAGCTGACCCGAGCTTCATATTCAGGTGATATCTTCGGCATTCTACCCTTCCTTTCATGTCTTTTATTCTCAGTGCGGACATTGCATCAGCTAGGCATGCGGGGGTGGATTCATTTCTAAATCAATTTGTTAGCTCTGTGGAATTCCTGTAAATTCTACTTATTTTCTTATATATACATAAAGAAAGAAAATTAAATTAGGAAGGAATATTTGGACATTAGGACCCTTCAATCTTAGGAAATATTATAGTAGGATTTGAATAGAAAGACCCTTCAGGTCTTTGGACTTAATTAGCCCGGGTATCCACTAAAATGTGGATTTTTTTATCGAGTCCTCGCCATCCTAAATTTTATTTTAATTTGATTAAATAAGTTTGGGTGATAAGTGCACAACTTATCAACCCACCCTCTAATTTAATGGTACTGTAAGTCTAAGCATCTACATACTATTCTCACTGACTCATTGTTCGGCTGTCTTAATAAAAATTGGGTAGCTAATGAACCTTCTAGTTGATATGGCTAGCAAGTTATCATGGGTAACAGCCCATAGGTACGTTGTCCAAAGCCCAGTCATAGGAACACCCTCTTCTTGCTGCCTTTAGGTAAATCTTAGACCAGGGAAGCCACCTACTTAAAAAAAAGAAAAAGAAAGTCCAAAAAGGAAAGAAAAGAAAAAAAATGAAAAGGAGAAAAGAAAAAAAAAGAAACAAAAAAAATAAGCCACACTTCGCCGCACAAGTATGGCTGGCAAGTTGTCGGTGGTAACAGCTCATCGACCGGTTGTCCAGATCCCAGCTCAAGAAATGCACGTAAAAATTCCTAAAATGCTTAGGAAGAAGTAGAGAAGTAGAATAAGTCAGGGTGATATACACTAGATTCACACTTGTGTTGACCACATAAAAAATAAAAGTAGGGAGAAAGCTACCAATTGTATAGATACGACTTTAGGCAGAACTCTTTTTATGGTCACCAGGGGCGTAGAAACCCAAAGTCCGTTCTGATTGCCGATCAATGAGTCTATCACATTCACAAAAAGATACTTAGAACTTAGGGTTCTCATCAAATCTTGGGTGGGTTGAGTGGCCGTAGAAAGCCACTTTGTAACCCTAAACTCAAAAAATCAAAAACAAAAAAAAGAAGAGAAGAAAAAGAGAAAAAGAGATCTTTCTTTGAATAAGGTGAGGGCATGAGGTGGCTTGCATTTTGGTAGATACCTGGGTGCTATTGTATCTTTGAAAGTTCAACTCCTAAGTAAAAATTTCTTAATGTCGAAAATGATTTGTGCCCTAGTAATCCAACCAAATTCTTCTATAAATAGCATGTAGTTTTTGCTAGGGACTAGCAAAAGATAGGCATGGGGGTGTGATGTGCATACATCTAAATAGCCAAAATGTCTATTAATGCATGTTCTTAGTGTCACATTAGCATTATACATTGTAAATAGTGCATAACATGCATAATTATGCATTTAGGTCAAGTTGTATAAATTGTATAGTAATTATCTCCTTTTATGGTCAGGGACAGGATGATTTTTATTCAGGGCCTCGGATCGAAGATTCAACCATACGGATCTGATTAGGGCGACGATTGGAGTTCACCACCTCTGTCATCCTAAGATGTAAAGGCAGGGCCCAGATCTCTAGGACCCCCTTTTTACTTTCAGCCCTCTGTGATGGACGATCTCGGAGAGCATCGTCAAAAGGAGATACCAGCCTCCATACCACCATCAGCTCATCAAAGCCAGTGGTGCGAAAACTTAACCCCTCCACATCCAAAGAGTCCAAATCAAAAAGTACAAATCTCCTCCCCCCCAAATGAGCCAACTTCCACTCTTGAGAGGAGAGCGAGAGAGATCTTACCAAGCTCTGGACTTTCTCAAGAGAATACAAACCAATCGTAATCTCACCGATGAGTGCCCCCTAGTCGCCAACTCTGCTACCTTGGTCTCCTTAGAAACAGGTACTTCCACATCATACATCAGACCTAACCCCTCCGATGGCGGTGATGGATGCGGTATCGACGATTTAGCACCTCCTTGATCCATAGCCTGTCCCTCAGCACATCGGCCACCCTGTTCCCTTACTCAACAATCAATCTTCTTTTGTCCCCAACCCCCACAGGCCAAGCATAAAGTTGGCGACCTACAGACTACCGCCATATGACCTCTTCTTCTATAGCGATAGCACAACACCTCCACATTCCCTCCCCTCCTTCACCTCCACATCTCCCCAACCCTCTGGGTTGTCTGAGAAGTGACCCATGCCCCTTCCATCCTCTCCCTATGACGCTGCCTCCTAGATCTCCACAGCCTCCAGCCATCGTCCTCCTCCCAAACCCTAGCTACGTTCGTCTTCTCCATCGTCAAGAATCTAAATAGCCCAATAAGCTCTCATTAGTAAAGTTATCTTGTTTAGGACATGAAAATGATCCAATTGTATTAGCAACTCAAGTACAAGTATTTTATGTCTAATATCTAGTACTCAAGGATTGGCATTTTGTTGTAAGAACAAGACTTAGAGATTTATTTGCTATGGAAGAAAAAGTCGATGACTTAGGTAATAATGATATGATGATGACTACTCCTATGATTTGAATGAAAATAGGATGGATACAAATGGTAACGATGATGATGTTGGTGTTGTACGTACAAACATTGATGGTGTTTCTTTTTCTAGAGAGAACTGGGGGCAACATATTGATGACATCGATAGAGCGAATAACAATGAAAGTCAGTCTAATGATGACAACTAAAATATTGATGTAAGTTATTCATTGTTATTTGGTATGAAGATAAATTTTTAACAAGTCTTTATTTCCATTGTATCTGTTTCTTATGAATTTATTTGGTTGATTGTTTAATTTATTTCTTTATTATGTTTTATATAGGATGTCAAAGCAACCACAATTCAATTCTCAAGTTTTTCCAATTCTAGGAGGATATCAATCAAAGAAAATTTTGGCAGCCCTGAACCAACAAAATGTTGAGCGAGCACAAAATGATAATGGAATAAGAGCTACAACTTTGACATTGAAGACTAATCCAGTGTTACTGAAGAAAAAATCTAAGGATAAGCAACTCATATGGAAAGATCATTCAATGTTTAGAAAAACAAAAAAGGAAAAACATGTCACCATTGAAACATTTGAAGAAGAATATCAAGATAACATGCTAGTACACATTCTGCAGTTGGAGAAACTGATGAAATTGTCCTTCAGGACATCGGTAAGATATTTAATGTGAAAGCTTATTTCTATAATACATCTCTTATTGTTTTCTTTCAAGTTAGTTTAAGACATTTATACATTATTGATGCGAAAAGTCGCGTGATTTATAAAGGCAGGTTTTTAATGTCGTTGTAACACGCGAATTCGCATACGTTTTTAAATTTATATCCTAGATAGGGGAGTATCTAGGGTCGTACAAGGAGGCCAAATGTTTGCAAAATTGAAATCCCTTGCTAAAAGATGGAACTCAACTTTCTTTTTGGTGTTTTATATATGATTTTTTTTATGTTTTGAAATAACGAGAACAAGGCGGGTTTGTTGATAGCAAGAAAATTCTCTATACTAATCCACTACACTAATATTATAGTGACAAGTAGAACCTCTCCCTAAGCTCACTCTAGACACGTGGAGGCCTAGAGTAATTAGGGAGAGGGAGTGAAAATGGTTAAACAAGAATTATACAAGACTATGCAACAACAAGATTAAGAAGGCAACTTTGATTAAAAGAGAGAGTGTTTTACAAAAAAACCTAGTAGATGAATGCTTAGACTACTAGATAATTGCAACAAGGAAAATAAAACACAAATCTTCCTGAATTGTTGGTGAAGAGGGGAAGCTCCTTGCTCCAAGATTAGTGGCTCCTAGGCTTGAAAAGTGGTCCTCCTTCCTTGAAAATGGTGTCCCCCAAGGTGGCAGCTACCACCTTTAATTCTCCTCCTCCAAGGGTGGACGTCCACCCTAGGTTCTTCTCCTTTGCCTGGCTGTCCTCCTTGAAGTGGAAAGCTCCTCCTCCTTGGCATGGCCCAAGTTGAATAGAGTGGGGAGAAGAAGGCACCAAAGGGGCTGGTTGCTAGCTAAGCTAAGCTAAACTAAGCTAAGATAACTTAGCTAGCTATGGAGTAGAGGAGAAGGTATTGAAGCTAGGGTTTGAAGAGAGGAGTTGAGGAGGAGAAGTCTGGAGCTGGAACTGGAGCTGGCAGCTGCTGAAGAGGCTGGCATGGAGCTACTTTAGCTAGCTTAGCTTCCTAGTTCTTTGCTAGCTACTAAGCCAAGCTAAAATGAGCTGGCTTCTACTATAATGAGCTGAGGTGAGCTGGGCCCGGTGCTCCTGGGGAGGATCAAGCTGGTTGAGGTAGCTAAGGTAGCTTAGCTCAACTGAGTTGAGCTAGGCTGAGTCCCTGGGAGCTGGACTTGAGCTTCCTGAGCTGGAATGAAGTTATCTTCAGCTAACTAGAGTTGAGTGGAGATGGCTGTAGCTGGATCTGAGCTGGGGTGAACTCCAGTCAACTCAGCTGAAATAGCTAGAGCTCCCTGTGGACTAGTGGGAGCTAAAGTGAGCTAGACTCAACTAGGTTGAGTTGGATATGAGCTGACTTGAGCTAGGGTGATCTAAGATAAACTCTCTTGCACTACCATTCAGCTTAGATTAGCTGAAGGGAGCTGGGATGAGCTAACCCTAGTTCAAGTGAGCTAGGTTCCAGCTGTGGTGAGCTTGATCAAGCTGAGTTCTAGCTAGTCTGAACTCCTTCACCATTTGCCTTCTTGAGTGCTAGGGTTTTAGGGATCTGTATATCTTTTCATCCCTAACACTCACAAAAGCACATTAAAATAACAAAAGAAAATGCAATGCATGCCTAACCTAGTTAATGCCTAAATGTAGCCCAAAAACCCGTTTGCAGAGCAAAACTCTAAGAGCTAGGTTTGTTTTAATGCATAGGAATGATGATAAACTATCGTTTATCACACCCCTATGCTTATCTTTTGCTAGTCTCTTAGCAAAACTTTAATTTTTTTGGAAAATGGAATTTTTGGGAAATCTAATTTTTTCGACTTTTGAGGAGAACAAGGATTAAGGGACCTTGGTTGATCTAAACACACGAGGCACAGGATTTGTTCAGGATAAACAATGGGATTTGTTGTGGATCCAACCTTTAGACAAAATGGGATCAATATGTCCTACAGAAAATTCACAAATTAACCCCTTATTAATTCAAATGACTTGAAATTTTTTCTTTTAGGATTTTTCTAGCTCACGAATCTAATTCGTAACTTACAAAATCCTTTAAAACCTTATGTCCGTGCTTGTGAAAAGCCAACATTTATAAGGGCGTGTTAATTAATTAATTTATTTATTTTTTCTCCCCCATGCTTATTTTTATCTTAGTCTTGCAACAGATGTGTCGGGATCATCATTCCTGTTACCAATCCTCGAGGGGGCTCTGGCACCAGTACTTCGGGATAGCACTGTCCATGACACCACTCAGGAGCTCACAACCCCAAAACACAATGCGGTGTAAAAGGGTGCTCCAAGCAAACTCAAGCTCTTGCTCCGACACTATGGGTAGAGCACCATCCAAGACACTTGAGCTGCTAAAATGCACTTTAATGCTCCATCTAAAGATATGAAATATAGATATGGAGAAGCACCGAGGCGATAACATGTTGGCATCGCATCCTCAAAGGAGGCATTTTCCTCCTCGGTGGTGGGAACTCAAACCATTGATCTGCTTTAGACTTTTACTAAGTCCAAACATGGGAGTTTTTCAAATTTTTAGTTGTTTTTAAGTGTTGGCTTGTGTGTGAAAATTGACACAAGTAGTTCCTCAAGACATGCAAGTTTTTGAATCAGAAACTAAGCCAAATACTTTCCACATTACAAAATAGGATCAAGTCACCTGAACTATCATCAGTTCAGGTGGAATTTTTAGAGAAGGATATCTGATCTAGTATAAAATAGACCCTAAAATTCTAATGATCAAATCCGCATCCTCATCCCTAGTTTGTTAAAGATTAAATCTCATTGTACGAAAAGTGAGTTTTTCAACCTTAGTCCCAATTTCAAAATTTTTCCACAAAAAGTTTTCAACATTTATATTTTTCTTGGGTATGCAAGCAGGAAAATAACTAAAGAAAAATGCATGTTTTCAGGTTTTGAAAATCCTAAATCGATCGTCAAATTTTAAAAACACCCCCTGATGCTTAAGATATGTAATGTCCTCATGCATTAGGAGGGAAAAGGGATCACCTTAGTAAAGAACGGTCGGGTTTAGGATGATCAAAACCTGGAAAAAGAAGAAAAAAGGAAAGTAGGAAAAACTGATGGGTTACCTCCCATCCAGTGCTATCTTTTACGCCATTCAGCCGGGCGTGAAGATATGCACGGAAGATGGAAAATCATGTAAAAAGTTGGACACTTGAATGTCTTTAATAAAAGTGTCTTCCTCAAGATCCCTAAAGAGATGAGTGGTAAAGATAAAGGGATCAAAATAAAATAGAGAAATGGAAAAATGACTCGGATCTCGCCATGGTTTAAGTGCTTGTAAAATGCCAGACTCTGGTGGATCAGGTGATAGGTCCAATGGAAAGGGATGGGGAATGGAGTCAATGAGATGTAGGGTGGGTGAAGTTAGTGTGGATGTTTTTGGTGAAAAATCAGGAAGATGAAAAGGGGGAAAGTCAAACCCTAGTTGATCTGGAAAGTCTTGGACCACATAATTATCCTTAGAATAAGAATCAATAAAATCTTGATCAATAGTGGTCAAAGGTGAATGAGATTGGATCAACATAGACTTCTCAAATACTACTTCCATTTTATTATCACTGTCCTCAAAAATTTTGTGATCAATGGACCTCTTGGAAGCTTGAAATAAATCTAATGAGAAGGTCTGGTTACTGCAACTTATATTCATTTTCCCAGAATGAGAATTGATATTTGCTGTTGCCATAATCAGAAAAGGTCTTCCAAGGATGGCATTAATGAGAGCCTTAGGTACCTCTATGTCAAGGACCAAAAAATTTACTGGAAATAGACAATTCTGGACCTTGATGTTACTATCCTCAACAACTCCCTGCAGTTGAATGGCAGATCGGTCTTCCAATTGAAATTGAATCTTAGTAGGTTTTAAATCACTGAATCAAAATTCCTCAAATAAGACTGGGGGGTGAGATTACTAAAGGTACCTAAGCCGAGAGGGGTATGAAAAAAAGTGGTGTTTGTTATGACAACTGAGATGAGTGGTGTGCCCTGGTCCTTTTTTGTGAAAGGTAGCGTGCTCTAAAAAATTAAGCTAGCTGTCTTTGAAAGGACCAACCTTTCTAGATTCTAATCATGCCCTTTTGAAGTAAATTTTTTGGAGGCATGGGGAGAATCTTGGAAGGGAATATTCCTCTCGACTTGCTTAAATAAGTCCAAAGGATTGTGGTCAAAGGGCTCTGGTTTTGGATTGTTGGATTATAGTTTTTGAGAGTGGGAAATAGGGTTAGAATCAGGTGTTTTTGGGATTTCTTTTTCTTCTTCCTTATTGAGGTTAGGGGAGTCAATCTACATTGGTTGAGAATCAGTTTCATCATTTAAATGTGAAGGCCTTAAATCCATGGTGGTTTCCTCACTCCTCAAAGTCTCTGCATACGCAGCTTTGTGATCACTGGGAGGACGTGGAGGGGCCTGATGTTGATAGAAACTGGGTTGATGCTGCAATATTGGGTTAATAGGAGGCTGAATCGTGTGGTTCTGATGTTGGTATCCACCAGGGTGTTGGTTCCCGTGATTAACAAAGTTTGGTGTGGGTTGGGATGGTGAGTGTCTTGCAGGTCTTTGAGTCGGAACATCCCTAATTTGATCATTGAGATTGTTAATACGACAGGTTGTTTCCTTTGTTTTTCTTTGTAACTCCTGCAGAGTTTTTACCATATGGGCATTAATGTCTTCTTGAGATTGCCCAGATTGATAAGTCTGATTTGAACCATACCCTCCAAACGGGTTCTGTTGTTGGTGTGGAACCAGATTGGTCCAGGAGTGAGCCGGATAATTCCCCCCATTAGATGAATTTTTCAATTTCTCCTGGAAAGTAGGGACATTTTGGGTGGGGTGATGATTGAGATAAACATAATTCCCTGTTGAACCATAGAAAGCCTCAGAATAATAATTATACTCAGCACGGGATTTATGCAGATTTTCTCTCTTGCAGGTGTTAAAAGGGGTGAGATGTGGAATGTGTGGAGCTTGGGCAGGTGTGGCAGGACTCCCTTGGTTGGCTAGGTTTGTCAAATCCTTATGTAATTTTTGTTGCTTAACTTGTAGTTGAGCCATGATAGAGTAGAGATTAGGTGGAGGGGCCTGATTAAGTAGCTCCTGGTTGGAAAAATATGGGAAAGAAAAATTAGCATGCGGGTTAGAGGACCAATTTTGATTTTCCATTTTTTAAAGAAGAGGAAGAATGGAGGAAAAGTCCTTTTTTTGGGGAGGCAAAATCAAGTGGTCCCTCCAAGTGTGGAGTTTTGGACCGCCGCCCGTGCAAACTGGAAGAAATGGTAGGGGAGGAGAAGAGATGGAGAAGAGAGAAGTGTGCACACAAGCAATCAAATTCTAGACCTAACTTAATTGTGTCTCCCTAGAATTTAACCTAAGATTTGGTCTACCTAGGAAATAAGTAATCAACAGTGAATACCCGTTTTGTCAACAAATCTAGCCAAGTTGCTTAAGGGGAGGTTTGGGCCCAAGCATTTCCTAGGAAAATCCCCAAGTGCGTGTACAAACCCATGCCTAGTCGTTTGACACGGCCCCTCAGCTTGAACACCAGATACAGATGACAGAATTGGTAATAACTAGAGAAAACTTAAGTCCTATATAGCAAGCCTAAATTGATGAAACCTTAGGAATCAAATTGCTACAAATTTTAGTTAGGGCTAAGATACTGGTGTGCACACAGAATGTGGAGGGTGTTGTTTGGGTTGTTGCCCTATTATTTCAATTTTTTTGTGTGTGCACAAGAATTGGAAAGTGGTTGCAATGCAAAGCAAGTTGTCACACAATTAATGTATTTTTGTCTTTTAGGATTGGATTTAACTTAGTGTATTTTTAGGGTTTTCTTTTTAAGTTTTCAAACAAGTTTGAGATTCCACAAACAAGAGGAAATCAAGTTGTATTGGTGAAGATATGTTTCCTTTTGTTGTTTGTTTCTAAAAATGAAAAAAGAAACCCTAATCCAGTTGATCCTACGACAGAAATTTAACTACCAATGAGTTGTTTTTAGGCTTCTGTATTAAGTAGTGGTCCAAACAATTCAAACAATACAACTAATTTGAAGAAAATCAAACAAGGATTCCAGAAAATATTTTTGTAAGATTTTAAGAAGTTGTTTGATAATTGTTTAGAATTTTTACTTGTACTAGTGTCAAAGTTCAGAAATGATACCTGTGTGTATTTTGGACTTTTTTGTATTACCACTGACCTCAGAAAATTTTGGTGATTTTATATGATGTGTAAAATTTGACAAGGATTCCAAAAAAAAATTTCACAAAAGCTCGATGAGAATAAGAATTATAAAAATTTGCAGACAGTAGCAAAACAGGAAGATTAGAGGGTATGACCCCTCTGCAGTCCACGAATTTTTAAAAATTAAATACAAATCTAATTGATCTGAAATTCAAGCAGATGTTCCTAACTTAATTTGGAATCACTGTATGATATTTTATGATTTTAGGAGGCCTGTGGTGTTGGGGATTGATTTTTCAAATCTGGGCAGAAATCTTGACCTGAAAAATTGAACACCAATACTTGAAATGGAGTGGTGTTGATGGTGCAAACAAGCAATCAATGAGTTTTAAAAAGTACCACTCCACATAATTAAGTTATTTAATGTCCTGAAAGCCAAGTTTAGTGTATTTTGGTAGTCTTTTAGTTTAGGTGAGACAAGAGAGAAGAAACCAACCTAAAAATCCATAGGAAGAAAAGGAACTTTGAACTTTCACTTCTCAATTCCCGCTTTCCCGCTGTAGTTCCTGCACACACTAGAGAAAAGAAAGAGAAGGGGATGCGATCCAGTTCAAGTAAGAGAAAGAAAGATTAAGCAATGCCATGCCTCCCTGGCAATGGCGCGAAAAAGCGATGCGAAAAGTTGCATGATTTATAAAAGCGGGTTTTTAATGTTGTTGTAACAGCGAATTCGCATACATTTTTAAATTTATATCCTAGATAGGGGAGTATCTAGGGTCGTCCAAGGAGGCCAAATGTTTGCAAAATTAAAATCCCTTGCTTAAAGATGGAACTCAACTTTCTTTTTGGTGTTTTATATATGATTTTTTTTTATTTTGAAATAACGAGAACAAGGTGGGTTTGTTGATAGCAAAAAAATTCTCTATACTAATCCACTACACTACTATTATAGTGACAAGTAGAACCTCTCCCTAAGCTCACTCTAGGCACATGGAGGCCTAGAGTAATTAGGGAGAGGGAGTGAAAATGGTTAAACAAGAATTCTACAAGACTATGCAACAACAAGATTAAAGAAGGCAACTTTGATTAAAAGAGAGTGTTTTACAAAAAAACCTAGTAGATGAATGCTTCTACTACTAGATAATTGCAACAAGGAAAATAAAACACAAATCTTCCTGAATTATTGGTGAAGAGGGGAAGCTCCTTGCTCCAAGCTTAGTGGCTCCTAGGATTGAAAAGGGGTCCTTCTCCTTCCTTGAAAATGGTGTCCTCCAAGGTGGTATCTACCACCTTTAATTCTCCTCCTCCAAGGGTGGACGTCCACCCTAGGTTCTTCTCCTTTGCCTGGCCGTCCTCTTTGAAGTGGAAAGCTCCTCCTCCTTGGTGTGGCCCAAGTTGAACAGAGTGGGGAGAAGAAGGCACCAAAGGGGCTGGTTGCTAGCTAAGCTAAGCTAAGATAACTTAGCTAGCTATGGAGTAGAGGAGGTATTAGAGCTAGGGTTTGAAGAGAGGAGCTGAGGTGGAGAAGTCTAGAGCTAGAACTAGAGCTAGCAGCTGCTGAAGAGGCTGGCATGGAGCTACTTTAGCTAGCTTAGCTTGCTAGTTCTTTGCTAGCTGCTAAGCCAAGCTAAAGTGAGCTAGCTTCTACCATAATGAGTAGAGGTGAGCTTGGTCTGGTGCTCTCGGGGAGGATCAAGCTGGTTGAGGCAGCTAAGGTAGCTTAGCTCAACTGAGTTGAGCTAAGCTGAGTCCCCGGGAGTTGGACTTGAGCTTCCTGAGCTGGAATGAAGTTATCTTCAGATGGCTGGAGTTGAGTGGAGCTGGCTGTAGCTGGATCTGAGCTGGGGTGAACTCCAGTCAACTCAGCTGAGCTAGATAGAGTTCCCTGTGGACTAGTGGGGGCTAAAATGAGCTAGACTCAACTAGGTTGAGCTGGATATGAGCTGACTTGAGCTAGGGTGATCTAAGATAAACTCTCTTGCACTACCATTCAGCTTAGATTAGCTGAAGGGAGCTGGGATGAGCTAACCCTAGTTCAAGTGAGCTAGGTTCCAGCTGTAGTGAGCTTGATCAAGCTGAGTTCTAGCTAGTCTGAACTCCTTCACCATTTGCCTTCTTGAGTGCTAGGGTTTTAGGGATCTGTATATCTGTTCATCCCTAACACTCACAAAAACACATTAAAATAACAAAAGAAAATGCAATGCATGCCTAGCCTAGTTAATGCCTAAATGCAGCCTAAAAACTCGTTTGCGGAGCAAAACTCTAAGAGCTAGTTTTATTTAATGCATAAGAATGATGATAAATTGTCGTTTATCAATTATATATACATAGATAAAATTTGAATTATTTTAATATTTTTCTTCTACCTTTAAAAATCTAGATTTTAATTCAAAAGGAAAGGGTAAGAGAGGACCTACTGTGTGCTTCAAAATGTGGAACAATCAAGATGGAAAGAAGATATTTGTGGAGATGAATTATTCTTACCAGCCAATAATAGAAAATCAAAATCATTTGAAAATTTTTTGTGGAACTATTGCATGCAATTCAGATTTGGCCCCATTGGATTATGATGATTGGAGGAAGATGCCTCAAGAATACAAGAATAAAATGATAGAATTTGTGGAGGTAAATTCTTAACCATAGTAATTTTGTTAATTATATTTGACTTTTGATGATTTAACATTATTTATGATGTTGTAGTGCAAATTTCAATTTAATGAGAAGCTGCGACCATGGGTACCTCTAAGAATAGCCAAGAAATGGAGAGAATTTAAGTGTTACCTTCAGGAGAAATATTATTGGCCACAACTCTCCATGGAAGTGTTACCTTAATGAACATTCGGATTTAGAAAAGTCAATGGTAATTAAAAATACACTTTTTTTCCTTTACCTTAACATAGAAAATAGTTCTAAAAATTATGATTCTTATAGTTACATTTGAAATTGAACTAAAAGGGGGTGAATAGTGAAATTGAATATATAATTGGCAAGTAAAATTTCAATTACACAAATAACACAATGATTTCTACGTGGAAACTGTTAGGTTTGATTTACGTGAAATAAATAGATTACATTGTAGTATTGTTATGAAATAACCTAAAGAAAATATTTGTAACGAAACTCTGGTGAGTCCAAGTTGATCTCAGGGAGGCGAATAGTGGTGAATTAATTTTGATCCTCACCTGCTCTAAAATCGTAGTCCAATCTCTAAGTTGCATAAAAATGTTTTGCTAGTTGCATTATTAATGCAAACAACGTGTGCGACTGTCAAAAAATTGACAAATGTGAAAGTGTGAGTTTTCGTGTGCACGATCTCAACAATACAAAGGCTACCAATAGAATTTACGTCTAATGCTAACTCATTTATACATGCTGAAACTATTATGACCTTTTTTTCTAATAGAGAATGAATAATCCAAACATATGATTAACTATTTATTCATTTTATGAATCATTCAGGGTTATAAGATATGGAGTGTACAAGAATGCTTTTTATGCTTTAATGAAAACTAATCTAAGTTATCAAAGATCCATCCTGCTATGAATGCTCTGGGAGCCATCGGCATTGGATGGTGGTGGCTAGACTTTGGGCATGGGGACTCATCTAAACCACGTAGACAGGGATACACCTATGGCCCAGGAAGAGCTTAGGTAATAGGCATATTTTTCGCAAGTAAAATCAAGGTTTTGGAAAACCCTTCATTGTAGTCGCAATATATTGCTATCAAATAAATTTATAACTAAAACTCGAGGTGAGTCCCGGATCAAACAGGAGGAGGCGAATGTTTGGTTTGTGAAATCTGCACTTTCGTTTTTCGTTCTTTTTGTTGTTTTTATCTTTTGTGAATTTTTTGGTATTTTTGTAAGATAGAATATCAAGCGAATTGTTATCTATTATAGCCTACTCTAACAAACTAAGAGAGAGAGAAAAACAATCAACATATATGTTCAATAAGAGTTTGCTACAGATAGAAAAGCGAAAAACTACACTTGAAAGCAAATAAAAGTGGAAAACTGCACAAGAAAGCAAATAAAAGATAGAGAGAGGTGAGAAGAATCCCCCTCGACCGTCGCTTGGAGGACGACATGCTTTGACGATGCCTTTATGAAGGTGGTGAGTTGAAGGAAGGAGAATGATGTCGAAGGAAGGAAGATGGGGCAAGACGGCATCACAACGATTATCTACTTCCGGATCGAGGTGAGAGGACAACCACGGGATGCTCCATGAATAGGGGTGAGAAGTGGGAAAAAATATTTAATTTCTACTCTAGAGGAGCATCCTGAGCTTGGGATAAGCTCTCTCTAGAGCCTTAGAGGTGGTGAGGGAGAGAAAGGAAGAGATGAAGAGAAGTGCGAGGGGTAGGAGTCCTTTTATAGTGGAGGAGAAGAGTATATTTCGTGCATGGGTTAATAGTGACATTCAAAACATCGCTAAAGCTCAACTGTAGGCATCTCTATAGCCCTAGCTCATGCCTGCTCACGCTGTGCACGCATAGTCTAAGGGGAATCGTTCGATCAAAGATGGACAACTGGGATAGTACGCGAGCGTTGATGGCACATAGGATCGTGCCTCAAGAGCACGTTAGATGGCACATAGGATCACACGTTTGATTGCGTGTTCCTGCACAGGCGTATCAGTGATGATCCGTATGTCCACTTGGTGTAGTCGGCGCATTCTATTAAGATCTCACGGCTCTAATTGGCCACTCGCACCTGACCGCACATGTTTCGCGAGTTTGAAATTGAGGTTATGAGTAACCTGTCATCGTAGTTGCAAAACACGTGGTCAAATAAAACTTATAATCGAAACTCGAAAAGTGAGCCTCGGGTCGAACACAAGAGGCGAACGTTTGGTTTTGGAAATCCGTGCTTCACTTTTATTTATTTTTGGTCCTTTTTATTTTTTCTAATTTTTTTGGTATTTTTAACAAGCAAGGGATTAGGTTGATGAAAACTTTATCTACTTCCAAAAATATAAGAGAGAGAGGGAGGGAGGGAGAGAGAAAGAAACAATCATCTATTCATAAAGAATTATTTGTTACACTATGAAAGAGGAAAATCTACACTACGAAAGTGTAAAAAGATAGAAAGAGTGAGAGAAATCCCCCTCGACGGTTGCTCAGAGGATGACTCACTTTGATGTCACCTGGAGGAAGGTGGTAAGGAGTGAGACAAAGGAGAACAAAGCCAGAGGACGGAGGATGGGGTAGGATAGCGTCACGGCGAGGATCTTCCTGAAGGGCGGTGAGAGGATGACCATGGGATGCTCCACGAAGGCGGATGAGAAGAGGGAAAACTACTTGATTTTCTACTCTAGAGGAGCATCCCTGTCTTAGGACAAGCTCTCTCTAGAGCCTTGGAGGTGGTGAGAGGAAGAAAGGAAGAGATGAAGAAAAATGGGAGGGGTATGGGTCCTTTTATAGTGGAGGAAAGAATCAAATTCGTATATAGGACATTTAGTGACGGTCATAAACGTCGCTGAAGATCCACCGCAAACGTCTATAAAGACAGCCCACGCGCCTACCCACCGCTGCGCTGGTGCATGCTACGTGCGCCTATTTTGCACGTGCATGCACGATACGCGCCGCTGCCTCCGTGCGCGTATGTGCCTCAGTGCACGTGCACGCACCCACGCAGCTGTGCGAGTGTGGTGGCATGTGCGTGTGCATGGGCAGCCTATGTTGCACCACGTGGCACAATCTGGGCCATCCATCTTCTTTCCTTTGTAGGGGATGGTACGGAGGTCAGAATGAGTTGTTTTTCATGTTGTTAGGCTGCGATCGTCGACCTGAATCCATCCGTGTAGTCAGATTTGTCGTTTGATGCTCTAGATTGTGCCACCTAGTCCCTCGGTTGTTGATCTTCCTTAGATTGCATATGGTGTTACAGGAGTCCGATCGAGGCGATTTCGAGGACGTTGGACTCTAATTATTGTCTTGATCAGATCCGTACGATCGGATCATCAATCTGATGCTCCGACAAAAAATATCCTTCTCTCCTAGCCACAAAAAGGATGCAATTAAACTAAATTATATACAACTCTAAATGCAGAATGATGCATGCTATGCAATATTTATAACATGAAATACAAATCTAAGCCTAGGAACATGCATGAATAGGCATTTTAACCTAAATAGATGTGTCAACATCATTTCCCCATGCCTATCTTTTGCTAGTCCCTAGCAAAATTAAGCTACTTGCTAAGTATAAAATCAAAATTAGAATTAGATCGCTTAGGCCTAAGTCTCTTATTAGCAATAGAAAATTTCAACTAAGGTCCTAAACAAAGAAAACTCAACAGTACCTGAGTGCCTGTTAGAACACAGACCGCCCAAGTCCTCGCCTTATTTGAAAAGGGAAGATATATTTTTTATTATTTTTCTTCTTTTCGAATCTTTTTATACTTTTGGAGTTTGAGAGTTCTGGGATAACTTTTTACGGCTACCTGACCCACCCAAGACTCGGAAAGGACTTCAAGTGCTAAGCATCTTGTGAAAATAGTGAAAGACTCACTAGGCGACCGTTAAAATGGACTTTGAGTTTCTACGACCCTAGGTGACCTTGTCTAAATGTTTATCTTTTCGACTGGTAGCTTTCTCCCTACTTCTTTTATTTATGTGATCAACAGAAGGGCGAACCCAGTGTATATCTCTCCAGTTTATTCTACTTCCTCACTTCTTCCCTAAGTGTTTTGGGAATTATTATGCTTTTTTTTTTGAGCCGGGTTCTAGACAACCAGCCAATGAGTTGTTACCCACGGCAACTTGCCAGCCATACTCCTGCAGTGAAGTGTGATTTTATTTATTTTTTTATTTTTTCTCCTTTTTCTACCTTTTTTCTTTTTCTTTTTGTTTATTTCTTTTTTCCTTAAGTAGGTGGCTTCTCTTATCTAAGATTTACCTAAAGGCAGTACAATGAAAATGGTCTTGTGACTGGGCTCTGGACAATTTGGCCGATGAGCTGTTACCACCGACAACTTGCTAGCCATACTACCCTAGATAGTTCATTAGCTACTCAATTTTCGAAAAAACTACCGAAAAGTGAGTCAGTGCAAAAAAAGTGTGTAAATGCTTAGGCTTAAAGTTCCCCCAAATCAGAGGGCGTGTTGATAAGTCACATACTTATCATCCTAATTTATTAGCCAAATTAAAAATGAATTTGAATTGGCAAGGACTCGAGACTAAGTCCACAATCGAGTGGACACCTGGGTTAATTAATCTCGAAGATCGGAAGAATAAGTGTTTAGGTCCTCTCATATCATTTCCTAAAGTTAATAACTTCCAAATGCCTAAGTTCTCTTCTCCTAATTCTTTTTTTTTATCTTTTTGAATTTTCAATTTTTTTTAAAGAAAATAAAAGAAATTCTACGGAGTTAACAAAATAATTTCAGGATTAAGTATCCACCCCCCCATGCCTAAATGATGCAATGTCCTCATTGTAAAAATAAAGACATGAAAAGGGCGGAGTAAATAGAATATCACCTAAGTGTCATGAAAATCTAGTCAGCTCCGCAGAGAACGTGAAATATAAACATGTGCTAAATTTAATGCCTTCAGCTAGGCACAAAATACATACAAGGAAGAAATTGAGAATTCACAAGTACGGGTCATAATCAAAATAAAAATATTGATCCTAAAACCCGCCAGTAGAAGATGTCCACAAACGTGGACCAGATTATGGTGCAGACCCATGCCCTAGGGTCGAGTGGGTTCTAAGGTTCTAATTGAAAATCACCCAGAATCGAAGGTTGTTAGGCTTGCAGGGTCAGGCCTACGATTTTGTGGTGTGCAACCTAAGACCAAAATGTCGGACAACGGGTAAAGATGGTTCAATAGGTGCGGTTGTCCACTTAACATCTAGCTCAAAAAAATAATCAGCTATTTCGAGCTTGGGTTGTACGTGAAAAATATCGTAAGCGTCCTGGTAAAAGGTTGGTGGTTTTAGGTTAATAGGAACCCTTAGATCCAAACTTATTTTTCCCTCAAAATTAACCCCCCAAACATTCATTTCAACATTCCTATCCTCTAACATCAAGTGCTCAGGTTCCAGGACCTCTAGCATATCGTTCACCCCATAAGATTTACCTAAGTCCAGAAATCATAGCTGACTTAGAATTCACTTGGGTACAATGATTTCCAAATCAAAATCAATCCCTTTGTGGTGTGGTTGAGGAATGGGGCTATTGATTGAATCTTCTAGTAAATGAGGATTCTAATCCTCCAAGTTAGCCCCAACCAAATCCAAATCTTCAATAACTGGGCTATCAAATGGTTCGTTGGATTCCTCAAGCCCATTTGTCTCACTAAAATCATCTTCCATACACTCAAGTGAGACTTCAGTAGGAGATTCTTCACCCTCAGAATCAAATAATCCATGATCCTCATTTATATGTCTCAAAATCGATTGTCATTTCCTGGTTCAAAGAGACATATTTTTCCTTGCTCCCTAGCTCAGGGATCTCGGATGAATAAATTGGTTCATCCTCAATGGGTTGCTCTAGCCCAACTTGGTCATCCCTGGTCACAGAAAATGTATCCCCCCCGAAAGTCGCCTGAGTGGGTTCAAGCATTGGCTCCCCTGAAGAGGGTTCATCTTGAGAATCATCCCAGGATTTGACTAGGGCAACCATAAATTTCATTCTCAACCTAGATAATTTCCCAAGAAGAAACTCACCTAGGTCCCTATCCATAACATTTTGGAGCAAATCCAATAGAGAACTATTAAGTTCATCAATCATTTTGATCATAGGCTCCAATGCTTCAGTGCATGGTGTTGGCTAAGCTTCTATAGATTGCATAGTGTTCCTCAAATTAGCCAACACCCTATCCTAGATCTGGTTCACCTGAACCGACTAGTTTGGTTCAGGGTTGGGTGGGTTCGGGTTAAATCTAGGGGAGTCAAGATATCGAGGTTCTCGGGTCCCTCCCAGATAGTAGGTCATTTCAGGTTGTTTAAAGGATGGTGGTGACCTATATTCATCATAATTCTAGGAAGGGTAAGTGTTATAATCGTCATATCCTTCATGGTTGTAGATCTAGTTAGGCTGATCATCAAAGGGTTGAGATCTATAATCATTGTAGCTCTGGGAAGGATAGTAATCATAGTCTTGTTGTCCAGGGATAGACCCTGTACACTGAAGTCTAGATTCGTATCCCCAATCAAAGTCATCCCGGCTAGTGGATGGGTAATTACAAGTCAAGTCAGAATAGTAATCATCTTGGGGATAAGTGGTGGCATGAGGATAGGATGGGAAATGCATGTAAGAAGTGGAAGGATACATGGTGAAGTAAAGAAGGAAATTAGAAGAGAGAAAGGTGCCCTGCAATACAATCAATCAACCTTATCCTTATGTGGGTAGCCTAAAGACCTACAGACTCCCAGGACCCATCTTGAGATTATAAATGATTTAGTCTACTTTTATCTGGTCAATCCAACCAATTAGAAGGAGGGATTGGGGAGAAGGTTCTTCTTTTGGCTTGCGCTTCCGATTCCTAGTGTATCCCCCAACCGTGGTCGTTTGATGCTACTCCCCTAGGTAGACATCAGATAGGCCAGCAGAAGCAGATTAATCGAAAAAAGTCTCAGTATGAGCCTCGAAGAGCGAATCAATCCTTAAGGCCAACGTCTACTCAATTTTAGTTAGGCTTGGGATGATCATGATCTTGGAATGTGATGGGCCCTTTAGATGGGTTGCACCCTTAATGATCAGTTAAAATGTGTGTGCGTGCACAACCATGGTTTTCAAATAAGGTTATTTGATGATGTGTCTTTTAGGATTTAACCTTGTTTAGTAGCTTGTAGGGTTTAATTCATAGGTTGGTTCAATCAAGATTTAGTGGAACACTCAAAGTTTTGAAAGCACGGGTGTGGATATGTTCCTTTAAAAATAAAAAATAATATGAAGTGTCTAGTTCAGCCCTAAGAGTCAACCGTAAGTGGCAAGCTACTTGATGAATCACTTTTATCTTAAGTGGTGCGGCCCAAACAGTTCAATCAATTGGCCTATTGCACCACTTAGTTAAGACACACAGAAATGTTTTACCTATTCAGATTTCTACTCACTTATTTGTGTATTGAGTTAACTATATCAGGTCCACAGGTTAGATCCCGGTTAAGTGGTAGAATCGATGTGATTGTGCCCCTTAGGGTGAGAAGTTGTGGGTGTTAAGTGTGTAGCTTTCAGAAAATCCTAGAAGTGAAGGGTATATATTCCTTTTTATCTTTTATATATGTGGGGGTGAGATGAGTGGAGGTGGAAAATAAACAACCAAATCTATCCTAGGGTTTATAAAAAGTGCCTAAGTTGATTTGGGTTTGAGTTATTAGTGTGGTGAAATGAACTAGTGGGTGGAGGTGGTGGGGATAAACTTACAAAACCTTCATTCGCACTTTTCTCCGATCTAACTACTTTGGCTTGCCTTGGAAGAGTACTTGCAATTGCAGTAAGATCAGAGAAAAAGTGAGATAAAAGTTAAGTAAGGTGGAAAAAACACGAAAGAAAAAAAAACCAAAGAGCTTTGCCTCCCAGGAAACAGCGCCAAAATGACTGCACATGTTTCGTGAGATTGAAATCGGGGCTGCGAGTAACTCGTCGTCATGGTTGCAAAACTCGTGATCAAATAAAATTTATAACCGAAACTCGAAAAGTGAGTCCTGGGTTGAGCACAGGGAGGCGAACGTTTGGTTTTGGAAATCCGTGCTTCACTTTTATTTGTTTTTGGTCATTTTTATCTTTTCTAATTTTTTTGGTATTTAAACAAGAGATTAGGTCAATGACAACTTTATCTACTTGCAAAAATATAAGAGAGAGAGGGAGGGAGGGAGAGAGAGAGAAACAATCATCTATTCATGAAGAATTGTTTGTTACACTATGAAAGCAGAAAATCTACACTACGAAAGTGTAAAAAGATAGAAAGAGGTGAGAGAAATCCCCCTCGACGGTTGCTCGGAGGATGACTCACTTTGACGTCGCCCGGAGGAAGGTGGTGAGGAGTAGGATGAAGGAGAACAGAGCCAAAGGACGGAGGATGGGGTGGGACGGCGATGCGGCGAGGATCTTCTTCCTGAAGGGTGGTGAGAGGATGGCCACGGGATGCTCCACGAAGGGGGATGAGAGGGAATACTATTTGATTTTCTACTCTAGAGGAGCATCCCGGGCTTAGGACAAGCTCTCTCTAGAGCCTTGGAGGTGGTGAGAGGAAGAAAGGAAGAGATGAAGAAAAATGGGAGGGGTAGGGGTCCTTTTATAGTGGAGGAAAGAATCAAATTCGTACACAGGACATTTAGTGACGGTCATAAATGTCGATGAAGATCCACCGCAAACGTTGCTGAAAACAGGCACGTGCCCACCCACCACTACGCTGGCGCGTGCTCTACATGCCCGTGTTGCACGCACACGCGTGATACGTGCCGCTGCCTCCGCGTGTGCATAGGCACCCATTCTATTATGCACGTGGTGTGGCGTGTGCGTGTGGATGGGTAGCCTGGGTTGTGCCATGTGGCGCAAGCTAGGCCATCCATCTTCTTTCCTTTGTAGGGGATGCTACAGAGGTCGGATTGAGTCGATTTTCACACCATTAGGTTGCGATCGTCAACCCGAATCCATTCGTGTGGTCGGATTTGTCATTTGATGCTCCATATTGTGTTACTTAGTCCCTCAGCCGTTGATCTTCCTTGGATTGCATATAATGCAATGGGAGTCCGATTGAGGCGATTTTGAAGGCGTCGGACTTCGATTGTCGTCTTGATCAGATCCGTACGGTCGGATCACCAATCCAAGGCTCCAAAAAAATTATCCTTCTCTCCTAACCACAAAAAGGATGCATTTAACCTAAATTTTATACAACTACTCTAAGTGTAGAATGATGCATGCTATGCAATATTTATAACATGAAATGCAAATCTAGGCCTAGGGGCATGCATGAATAGGAATTTTAACCCAAATAGATGTGTCTACATCAATGCCTGTGCAGTCAATTGGAAGCATCGGACGATCTGAACTCGTGTCGCAAGTTTGAGAGCAAGGGAGCTCTCAAATGCGTTGTAGTTGCTGATGTTCACATGGAGGAAATTTTGTGCACATGCTCTTGATCATTGGATCTCGATCCAATGGTTGAGATCTCATCTTCACCTTTTTTGGAGGCATAACACCGTACACACGCGAATCTTGTAAGCACCTATGTTTTGATGCACCAAAATTATGTTTACTACTAGATTAATATTTCAGGTCTATCTCTGATTAGAGCTTCTCTCTTGGATCAAGTTCAAATGGTTGTTGATTTATCTTTTACTTTTATTTGAGTCTAAGTTATTATTGTAAGGATCTCAAAATAAAACTCAAACGCATTTTTGAGCCTCTTTCTGAAATTAGTTTCTAGGGTTATTGATCGCCCAATTTTATTACTTGATCAACCAAATTTGATTGATCAACCAACCAACTTTGTTAATCGAGATCAAGCCAGCCTATTTTAGGAAGTTGATTAATACTCTTTTGATTTACCAGCCAAGCTAATTAGTCGACCAATTAGCCATTGATCAAATAACTATATTGATCGACCAAACAACATTTTGATCGACAAATATACCTTAATTGATCGACCAATTTGACTCCCTTTTTAGGCCAACTTTTCAATATAAATAGAGGTTATATGCAGCTCTTTTTTAGATTAACTTTCAATAGAAAAATCATCTAAAAGATTAGAGCTTCTTGTGCTTCTTTCAAATGCTTCTACACTTCGTTATTCATGTCATTCAAAGCATGTTGTTTCAAACCTCTACTGAATTATTGGTTTGATTTTTATTGAGGTTCCATAGATATATTTACTACTGTTTTACATTGTGGTTTTGATTAACGGATCCCAAGTTGTTTGGAAGATTCATTATTGTTGTTATAGTGCTTCTCTCCAGGGTACAAAGAGAAGTGTTTGTAAGGAGGTTGTGCCACCCTTGTTCAAGTGGCACGATGGTAGATTGACTAGCCTTGACTAGTTGGGAAAATCCTAAGCTAAGAGGTTTAGGTAGTGATTTTCACCTGGTTTGGGTTTCCATTGTAAATCCAGGTGTAAGTTACGCTTGAGTCTGTTGTGAATTCATTTTTCTTTTTACTATTTCAAAAAGGTGATACTATTCACCCCTCCCCTCCAGTACACATTATGATCCACAGGCAAACCCTCATTTAGTATTAAAGCTTAGTTGTCCAGAAGATGTCCAAGTTAACTGTTGACACGCATGCAAAGGGACAATTGGAGTTTGACCTCCATTATTTAATGGAATGAACTATGGCTTATGCCCCGAGATTAAGGAGGGAGTGGCAACAACTCCAAATCAAAAGAAGATGGCAGCACATAATGCAAAAGCCAAGAATGCAATTTCTGCAGGCCTTCTAGAGCAGAATTCAATCGCATCTCTGCTTGCAAGACAGCCTACGAGATCTGGAGCATCCTCGAAGTCACCCACGAGGAGTCATCTAAGGTAAAAGAAACTAGAGTCAATCTATTAACGCAAAGTTATGAGCTTTTCAAGATGAAAAAAGGAGAATCAATCAAAGAGATTTTCACAAGATTTATGAACATCATAAACTCCCTAAGGAATCTAGACTAGGAAATCAAGAACAAAGCCTTGGTGAGGAAGATCCTCCGATTGCTCACCAGTGATTGAGAGACTAAGACTGCAGCCATACAAGAGTCAAAAGATCTATCTCTTTGAAACTAGATGATCTTATTGGAAGCCTAATGGCCTATGAGGTTCAACTCTAACACATGAAGGAGCATGAAGATGAATGAGTCAAGAAGAAGACCATAGCCCTCGAAGCCAATCAACAATCTAAAGATTCCTCAAGCGAAGATGAAGAGGAAGACATAGCCCTCCTCTCCAGAAAGTTCAGAAAGTTCCTCAAAAACAAGAGGAGCTGGAAAAAGAAGAAAGAAAAGGCCAAAGTAGATGCCATTATCTGCTACAACTACAAGAGAAAAGGACACATCAATAAGGATTGTCCACTTCTCAAGAAGGAATCAGAAAGGAAAAAGATATTTCCCCAAAAGGAAGGAAAGAAGAAGGCCTTCACAGCAACATGGGTTGAATCAGACTCAAGTTCAGAAGAAGAAGGAACCTCTAGAGAAGAAGCTCTTCTAAGACTAATGGCTCTAGAAGATGAGGTAACCTCTTTCTCACAAGATGAGTTATTAGAAGCTTTTTTGAGATGCATGACATAGTTAAGTCACTGAAATTAGAAAATAAAAGCCTAGCAAAAGCATTAGGGGAAGAAAGAGCACAAAAAGATATGCTTACTCAACGAAATAAAGAGTTATTTGAAGAAATCACCTCGTTAAAATCACATATAGATAATTTAAAGGTAGATATAGATAAATTAAAAGATAATTCTGCTATTCTCTTAAATGATCTGGCTAAATTCACTAAGGGAAGTAGATACTTGCTTAAGCTATTAGGAACACAAACTCAGAGCACCAAAAAATTTGGGTTAGGCTACATACCTAGAAACGATCATGAAGCATCTAGTTCTAGCCAAAACAAAAAGAAAAGTAGCCTGCCTAAACAAGCAGCGCAAGCTAACCACTATGGACCCAAACAAAAATGGGTACCAAAAGCACTATTGCAGTTCTTTTTTGTAGGTCAAGTAGACTATAAGTAGTTGACATATCAACAAATCAATGGAACATCGAAGCCACCCTATAGATCAGCCAAACCAAGACCTCACAAACGCAAACCAATGACAGGAATGAGAAGAAAGGAGATGGATCATGGATGATGGATGTTCAAATCACATGACTGGAGAGGAAGACCTATTCCTGCAACTTCAGTTCTAGGAAGGTGCTACGGTCACCTTTAGGAACAACTACAAGGGTCGTATTATTGGTATTGGCCAAATTGGTAATTCTTCCACTTCTTTTGATAATGTGCATTTAGTTAGTGGATTAAAACATAACCTTATAAGTGTAATCCAAATATGTGATAATGGATATAAAATCACTTTCACATTGAGTGGATTTAAAATACGGGATAAACAAACAAAACAAACTCTTCTCAAAGGAAACAAGCATAAAGATATTTATACTGTCAACTTCAACAAATGCAACAATCTTGAATGTCTTGTCGTATCTAATGAAGAGTAACACTTTGGCACAAACGACTAGGTCATGTTCACATAGGAAACATTAGTAGACTTGTGAAGCATGAGCTTGTCAAAGGTCTGCCAAAGATCACCTTCAAGAAAAGCAAAGTCTGCGATTCTTGTCAAGTTGGTAAACAAACCAAAAGTCCTTTTAAACCGAAAAAGATGGTTAACAGCTCACAACCTCTAGATCTACTTCTCTTAGACTTATTTGGGCCAACCAAATTTGAAAGCCTAAGTAGGTGCAAATATTGTCTAGTCATAATTGATGACTTCTCTAGATTTACTTGGGTATCCTTCTTAAGAAGGACTTAACCATTGATGCCTTTAGAAAACTAGTTAGAAGACTACAAAATGAAAAAGGATTTGAAGTGATTAGGATTAGAAGTGATCACGGTGGAGAATTTGAGAATGAATTTTTTTTCTAATTTTTGTGATCAATATGGGATAAAACATGAATTTGCTTCCTAGAGCCGGACCTCAGAATGGTGTAGTTGAAAGAAAAAATAGGACCTTGCAAAAGTGTGCCCGCACAATGTTGTGCAAGTGAAAGCTACCTTGATATTTTTGGGCAGATGCTATAAACACTGCTTGCTATATCCAAAATAGAAATCTGATTAAACCAATCCTAAGCAAACACCTTTTAAACTCTATCATGGAAGAACACTTAGATTTTCCTACTTCAAGATATTTGGTTGTCGATATTTTATACTTAACACCAAGGACAATCTTGATAAGTTTTATGCTGAAAGCTCAGAAGGAATTTTCTTAGGTTACTCAACCAGAAGTAAAGCTTATAGAGGTTTTACCAAGAAGAATTCAGTTCTTGAGGAAACTATGCATGCTTCATTCGATGAGCACTAGCTGAATCTAAATCTTCTACAAAAAATGATAATGATGATCTAATAGATGACCCATCAAACATTCCAGAAGAAAATGTTTCTGATGAACTACCCAAAGATATTTCCCATGTGGAAGATCATCCAAAAGAATTGGTAATAGGAGAATTATCTAAAAGAGTTTAAACCAGATCTTCCTTTAATACCTTAGCTTTCACTGCATTTGTTTCTCAATTAGAACCCAAAAATGTTACGAAAGCCTTTTTTGACAATTGTTGGATTATTGTAATGAAAGATGAGTTGAATCAATTCAAAAGAAATCATGTATTGGAAATTTCTCCAAAGCCTGAGTCTCAGACAGTTATAGGAACCAAGTGGGTCTTTAGGAATAAACTTAATGAATCAAGAGAAGTAGTTAGAAATAAAGCTAGACTTGTGGCCCAAGGATATAATTAAGAAGAAGGAATAAATTTTGGTGAAACATATGTGCCTGTAGCTCACCTAAAATCCATTAGAATGCTGCTAGCCTTTGCCACCGATACGAAATTCAAACTTTTTCAGATGGACGTCAAAAGTGCCTTTCTAAATGGATTCATCAAGGAGAAAGTGTATGTTAAACAACCTCCAGGTTTTGAAGATGCTAAATATCCAGACTATGTATATAAACTAAATAAAGTGTTATATGTCCTAAAACAAGCTCCACGAGCTTGGTACGACCTATTAAAAACTTATCTAGTTGAAAATGAGTTTAAAATTGGTAAAATATATCCAACTTTATTTACAAAAAGAAAAGAACATAATCTCTTAATAATAGAAATATATGTTGATGATATCATTTTCGGTGCTACTAATGATCTGTTATGCCGAGAATTTGCAAAGGTAATGCAGGATCAGTTTGAAATGGGCATGATGGGAGAACTTTGGTTCTTTCTCAGACTTCAAATTGACTAGTTGTCCTCTACAATCTTCATATCTCAAACCAAATACACCACAGAGATCTTGATGAAATTCTCTATGGACAAAGTGAAGGGTAAAGAAACACCTATGGCAACCTCTACACAATTAAAATCCGACAACATAGGTAAATTTGTAGATCAGAAATTATATAGAAGCATGATAGGATCATTGTTATACTTGATTGCTAGTAGACCTGATATTCTCTTTTGCACTTATTTATGTACTCGCTTTCAAGTAAACCCTAAAGAAACACATTTAAATGTTGTTAAAAGAATACTTAGATACCTAAACAACACACAAGACCTAAGACTTTTCTATCCGAGGTTAGACACATTGGAATTATATTCCTTTTGTGATGATGATTATGCTGGTAGCTTTATAGACAAAAAGAGTACTAGTGGAACGTGTCAATTTCTCAAAAATTTCCTATTCTCTTGGTTCTCTAGAAAACAAAACATTGTTTCACTTTCAACAACCGAAGTAGAATGTCTAGCTGCATCTTTAGCTTATTCACAACTATTGTGGATGAAACAAACCTTACAAGATTTTGGCCTATCCTACAAGAACAACAAAATACTATGTGACAACACTAGTGCCATTAACTTATCTAAGAATCTAGTACAACACTCGAGGACTAAACATATTGATGTTAGACACCACTTTTTAAGAGACTATCTTAAAAGGAGAAATTAACCTACAGTTTGCTAAAATAGAAAATCAATTAGCTAATATCTTCACAAAACCATTACCAAAAGAAAGGTTTAACCTAATTTGCCATTCACTAGGTTTATCAAAACTAAAAGAACTAGATTGATATGTTTGATTAATCTATTTTACTCTGTTGATCAATCAATTTTTTAAATTGATCGACCAAAATGTTTTGATCAATCAAAATCCTTGTTTGATCGACCAAATTCTTTGGCGGGAAATTTCCCTCAAAAAATTTGAGTTTTGATCGATCAACTTAGTTGTTTCATCAAACGATTTAGTTGGGCTGGAATTTTCCCTCCAATCGTTCAAACTCTGGTTGGCCAATTAACTTAATTGATCTATCATTTCTTATTTTGATCAACCTAAAATTGTGATCTTTTTACCTCGAATTTCACTCCTAATCTACCTAACCAACCTTAATAACTGTGATTAGCTACCTAAAATGTTTTCACCTACTTTGGTAATCATCTTTTGTATAAAAAACACATGTTTTTACCATCAAACCTATTTTTTTACCATATATACCCCACTATTTGGTCCCCACACTTTCTCCCCACCTCTCCTCCTCTGGCAACGGTGATCAACCAATCTTCACGCCACCTCCGACCATCGCCGTCTCTCACGCAAGGAAGTCATGCTACCTTCGTGCATCATCCGTTCATGCAACACCTCGCCTGACGCCTCCTCTACGCAGCCAACTTTGCATGACCTCGAGCCCCTTTGCGTGAACTTCGTCCAGCCGTGCACACCTCTCACCGGCCATCCTCCACACCCTCTCCGACCTCCCTTTGATCGACCATAACTTGATTGATCATGGTACACTCTAACTTGAATCAAATCTGTTTATTTTGGGATTTTCTTTGAGTATGGAATGTGTTATTAGTTGATATGATGTTATTGTTGGTTATTTGTGTAAATGCTTATGAAATCTTGAAGTATAAGTGAGAAAATCATTTATGTACATCTCATTTTTGTCGTGTCTGACCACTTTTGGTTGACCAAATTTCTTGGTTGATCGACCTAAAGTCGATTTCTCCATAACTCTATCCGGATTATTTTTGATCGACCAGTCTGAGTTCTTTGATCGACCAACGTGTTTTCAAATATTCTAAAATGGCTCCAAAATGTGCACGTGCATCCTCTTCTAATCAATGTGATGGCACATTTGACTGATTTTTCATCACTGAGGCTACTCGCGACCGTTTTTCTCTGTTCGCCAAATTTTCACAACACGTTGGTAGACTTGTTGATTTTGCCTACTTCCCGGAATCCGCAAGAAATTTGCATATCACCAGATTTTACATCTTTTTGAGTGGAAATTTTATGCAGGTTCTAAAAACAGTCGCATACCCTGTGTTGACCCAATGGCCTGTCACCTATTTTATGCCAATTTGAAGAACATAGGTGAAGGCTTTAACATCGAGTTGACCTCAAACGTCTATGGCATTGAGGTTATGGTCAATGCAGATGTTCTTTTAGAGATTCTTGGATGTCCGTCTTTTGGTCCTACCTTTCTTGAGCTCCACTAACAGAAATAGACGGATACCATTAGAATGACCCTGCTCACTCCCTCTGACTTTGACTTGGGTCATCCGGCCAAGTCCCCCTATTTTCATCATCTACCTAGATTTCTTAATCGTGTCTTTTTATGGAATTTTATGTCCAAATCTACGTCATTTGAGAACTACGCTGGCATTATGCCATTACTCTTTATACCTTTCTTAAGAACAAGCGGTTCAACTTGAACCACTTGATTCTGTATTTAATGAGCAAGTACTCCACCAGCTCCTTCCAGTTTGGGACACTTCTTTCCCACCTCTTCCTACATTTTAGTGTTCCCATGGATATTAGTCATAAACAGTTTATCACTAGAGTCTCCATATTTGATAAGCTCACTTATATCAAGATGGAGCAAGCTCAGGGAGCCCGTGGTGAGGATGCAACCCAAGAGCAGCAATAGCAGCAAGAACCATCAGCAGTCCCTCCACCTTTTGCACCTTATGATCACTTTACAATGACCGCTCCTTTATTTTGACCCTCTCCATCCTACGAGCAGGAGTGGGGCCTTTTAGATAGAACTCTTTCAGGCAAGGATTTTGTCAGTGACCAGGATATGACAAATGGTACTTCTATGATGATGCATCGATAGAGAGATAGATTTGGTGATGATGAGACATGAGCATCAGATATCAGACACCTAAATGCTCAAAGCCAGTTCTTGGATAGACTTAGAGAGTCTATTCATGACATTCAACAGCAACTTCATCGGCCTCCTCGACTTTGCCGATCTACTACCATGCCTCCATCATCAACAGTGGCTGGCCCATATTTGTGGGCTATTTAAGTATTTAAGAGCCTAGACAATAAGTTAATTTTAACATTTAGATTGCATACATTAGGTTGTAAATAAATTAATTCATATTTTTACTTTATGTGCATAATTCAAGTGTGGCATCCATATCTAAATGCATTTAAAATTAACCTAGAATTGCATGCATTTCATTACTTAGTTAATTAGGTGCATTACATACATTGTTTTAATTAGCATAGAAGTTAAGGAGTTATGTATACCTAATCCAAATTATTTTATTATTCTTCTTCTCCTTCTGCAGGTAACCGCTCCACCTCTGCCTCCTCCTATGCATTCACACTTCCAGCATTCACTTGACGGTGGATCTCCTCCCTCCAATTTGAATTTCAAATCCTTGTAGGCACAGCTATAAAGGAGGAGGAACAGCTGCCATTCAAAGGAGGCCTCCATCTAGACCCAATACTATGCTTCACCTCCTCGCCACCGGCCTCAACTGTGGCAGCGCGACTCCACCACCGTAGGCGTGTGGTGTGACAGCCCACACCGCCAGCTGGAGTCCTTGCACCACCGTGCTTCACTAGAAACACCTTTCCCATGAACCTTCCTCATGCTTCACCTACAACATCAAGAACAAACCCAACATTTCCTGTAACGACCCGGTTCCCGAGTCCCTACGAGACACAAGAACCAGACCGACTCGACTAATCCCAAGACCTAGTCGTCCAATGAGGAAGTAACCAAAAGACAGTAAAATAAACCACATTCAGCATGAATATAACTAACAGTAAGAAAGTACAGCAGTAAGGAAAGAAACTACTACAGTAGGTACCACCACAATAGTAAAACAACATTTATCATATAACAAGAACTGCAGGTAAAGAAGGTACAGCGGAAACAAAAACTACTCACTAGAACAGAAAGAAAAGAGGTACAAAAGGCTGTGGTAACTCTACTGGACCCTACTCGGCCCAGCGTCCTCTGTAGCCGCCGACCCTGGCTGCTCAACACCTGGTCCTGAAAAAGGTGACGAGTGTAACACGTCAGCAAAACGCTGAGTAGAGTGGCAAACTAACTAAAGGCAACAGTAGAGTGTACAGTAGCTGTTATGTTCTATTACTTCCTTTATTCACATCTTTCAATTTTTCTCACTATTTCATTTGTTTCTCAGATCCTTTACTTGATCTCGAATGTCCTTGTGGGAACGATCTTGATTGCAGTCTTTTCCAAAAGTAGAAGTAGCACGTGGTGCTCTCCTGGCCGGGAGAGTCCCCCGTGTGATCCTACCCTCAGTCAACCACCCCAAGGTCACTGACAGACGTAACGGTGGCTACGGCACGCGCGATAAACGCACAGGTAGCTAGCCCGCACTGGCACGCGGTCAGTCGTTTCCGTTAACGGGTTCGCCCAAAGCACAGCACGGAACCAGGGCAGAGCCCTCTCAGTAACAGGGGTCCAACCCCTCCACAGTAACCAAACTGGGGCCTTGCCCCTCCACAGTCCGCGCACCCTCACCTGACTACCCTGGTTTGCCCTGGTGGGCCTAACAAGTCGGTGAAGGAGGCTAGCAGAACCCCAGGGCCCGTGGGGTAGCTAGTACTCTCCTAACACTACTAGCTCTCCTCGGTACTACGTACACGAGGGCCAACAAGTCAGTACAGAGTGGCCAGTCCTAACCCCCGGGTCCCTGGGGCGGCTAGCTCAGCTCTGCACTAAACAGGGGGACAGTCGCTCTCCTTGGTACTCCGTACTCAAGGGCCAGCTCACTTCCCCAATTCTATTCCATTCGCTTTCCAGGAGTTCTACTCCTACTTCCCTGTAGGGTTCCAGAACATCTTATGTCTTACTTTCCAGTTTCACGTTCTTACAACCATGATCCCAAACATGTTTCTTTATTCATAACAGGCAGCTGTGAATTCAATTTACAGGCAGCTTCATATATTCCTTTCCATTTTTTCAAGACTGCAGTATTATACATTCCACTAGTTTTTCCATCCTAGGATTCATGCCATATCCTAGGGTCTACCATACAATCTAGTTTTCCGGCCCTAGGATTCATGCAACACCTAGGAACTATCATTCCATATATTTCTGATTCCTAGGATTCATGCAATGTCCTAGGTTCTAGTTATGGTTTCATACTTTAACATATTTTATTAATACTTAAAGCCACTCTACCAGGTACAACGGGAGTAATGGAGGCGTGATCGGGAATCCCGCGTGCCTCCGCGACTCTCAAGACTGCAACCGAACGAGGTCCTATCACAAGGATCAAACACAAGGGGTGTCTCAAAATAGTGTATAGCTACTGTAGACAGGTAGAGGAATTAATTCTGAAAAGAACGCAACTCGAATCGCGGCAAACGGAGCCCGAACGGGCCCTAAACGGGTCGAAAAAGACGATACTGTGCAGAATCAGACGTCTGGAACTCCTTCCAGACGTCTTAAAAAGTGGATCAGAGAATTACCTGTTCAGCGTGGTTTCCCAGAGGTCCAGAAGTCTGCGGGGACGTCTGCCTATATCCCAGACGTCCGATGGTCACTCCGGACGTCTGTAGGTCACTCCAGCCGTCTGGTAAAACTTCCAGACGTCTGATTCGCAATGGATGGCGAATCCGCGAACCTGCGCACAGCCAACTCCCTCCCTCAGTACGGTCAGTCGACAGGAAGGAAGGGGAAGGTGGTAAACTCACCTTTCAGACGTCTGTATGATCTTACAGACGTCTACCTCGCCGTCTGGCTATCAACCCAGACGTCTGATTCTGGAAATTTTTCCAGAATCAGGACCCTGCTCAGCCTCCGCTCGCGACGCCGCCCGCGTCGCACCTCGCGCTCCTGCTGCTCAGACCGCAGCAGGTCCCTCTCCGCGTCGCTCCGCGCCCCCTGCGCCCTCCGCCGGCCGGCCAAGCCGCTCCGGCAAGCTCGCCCTCACGGCAGAGCTCGCCCTCGCACGCCGCACCTCCACGCTCACTGCGGCCGCCGCTGCCGCCCTCGCGTCCGCTCGCTCTCGCGCACAGGAAGGAGAACAAGGAGGAGACGGTGGAGGCGAGAGGGGAGGCATGGCCCTTTTAAGGCCGCTCGAGGAGGAGAGAGGAGGTGGCAGGCCGCCTGCAGCCGCAGAGAGGAAAAGAGGGAATATGCGGTCTGCGCGCTCAGGCGCGCAGGCGACTCGCGTGTGTCGAAAATAACGGATTTCAGGACGTCTGGAAACGATCCCAGACGTCTGTTCAGACGTCTGTATGTGATCCCAGACGTCTGGACCGACGTCTGGGCCTCCTCCCAGACGTCTTAAGAGACGTCTGGGGCACGCATTCGTTACAATATAACAAACTCAAAGGAAGTTTCGTCCCCAATACTTGCGCCAACTAGGGTGTGGGAAAAAGATGTCCAATAAACCATAACAAACTCAAAGAGGGCCGAAGCCGGTCCGAAAAGACGTACCCGCGAAAAGCTTCGGGTACCGCTCCCGCATTGCCGCCTCAGGCTCCCAGGTAGCCTCCTCGTACCGCTGGCTCCTCCACAAAACCTTTACCAGGGGTACTTGCTTTCGTCTCAACCTGCGGACAGCTCGGTCTAGGATCTGCACTGGCCGCTCGGGGTAGGTCAGGTCGTCGCTCACCTCGACGCTCTCGTGACTCAGTACGTGGCTGGGATCGGCTACGTACTTCCTGAGGTTGGACACGTGGAACACGTCGTGCACACCAGAAAGCTACGGGGGAAGGGCAAGTCTGTAAGCAATGGGTCCAACTCGCTCCAGGACCTCAAAGGGCCCCACGAACCTCGGCGCGAGCTTCCCTCTCACCCCAAACCGCTGTATGCCCTTCATGGGCGAAACACGAAGGAAGACGTGGTCCCCAACCTCGAACTGCACCTCTCTGCGTCTGCGATCCGCGTAGCTCTTCTGTCTGCTCCTGACAGTGCGGAGTCGTCTGTGGATCTGCTCAACTACCTCCTGACTCTGCCGGATCATCCTGGGGCCAACCTCCCACTTGGTCCCCTCAACCCAACTCAAGGGTGCCGTGCATTTCCATCCGTACAGAGCCTCGTAGGGAGCCATGCCGATGCTCGAGTGATAACTGTTGTTGTATGCAAACTCCGCCAGGGGCAGGTGCTCCTCCCAAGAGCCCCTCCAGTCTAGTACACAGGCACGCAAAAGGTCCTCAAGTGTCTGTATCGTGCGTTCCGACTGTCCGTCCGTCTGGGGGTGGTAAGCTGTGCTAAACCTCAACCTCGTCCCCAAAGCCTGCTGAAACTCAGCCCAAAACTGGGACGTAAAGCGGGTATCCCGGTCAGATACGATCTCCCGCGGAACTCCGTATAGTCGCACCACATCACGGATATACCTCTCTGCCAACTATGCTGGTCCCAAAGTGACTCGGATCGGCAAGAATCGTGCCGTCTTCGTCAATCTATCCACTATTACGCAGACTATGTCGTGTCCTCGCTGGGTAACAGGTAGGCCCACCACCAAGTCCATGGTGATGCTCTCCCACTTCCATTCTGGTACTGGAAGCGGCTGAAGCGGCCCTGCAGGCCTCTGATGCTCGGCTTTCACCTGCTGGCACACTAAGCACTGCTGCACGAACTCACCCACATCCCGCTTCATCCCTCTCCACCAAAACTCGCCTCTCAAGTCATGGTACATTTTCGTGTTTCCGGGATGTTTGGTGAATCTGGAACCGTGTGCCTCAGTCAGGAGCTCTCTCAACAGCTCCTCGTCTCTGGGAACGCACAACCGTCCCCTCAAGCGTAACACCTGGTCTATGAAAGAGAAGTCCCCTGGGTCCCCTGATAGTACTCTATCGCGCAAAGACTGCAAGTACGGATCGGCCATCTGTCCCGTGATGATGCGGTCTATCAACTCTGGCCTGGTCTGCCGTGTCACCGTCACTGCCCCACAATACCCTCGTAACTCTAGAGGTGGCCAACTGCCCACCTCCTCCAAAAGGCTCCAACTCTGTAACTGTAGACTGGCCAAGCGTGCAGGCGCCTTACGGCTCAAGGCGTCAGCCACCACATTGGCCTTTCCCGGGTGGTAGGAGATGCTGCAGTCGTAGTCCTTCAGGAGCTCCAACCAACGTCTCTGTCTCATGTTGAGCTCCTTCTGGTCAAAAAGATATCTGAGGCTCTTGTGATCTGTAAAAATCTCGAAGGTCTCACCGTACAAGTAGTGCCTCCATGTCTTCAGCGCGAAGACAACAGCTGCCAACTCTAGATCGTGGGTAGGGTAGGTATGCTCATGGGGCTTCAGTTGCCGCGAAGCGTAAGCGACCATGTGACCCCTCTGCATGAGCACACCTCCTAACCCCTGCAAGGAAGCGTCCGTGTACACAACGAACCCGCCACTACTGTCAGGGATGGTGAGCACGGGAGCCGAGGTCAACCTCTCCTTCAGCTCCAGAAAACACGCCTCACAGGCGTCTGTCCAAGCGAAAGGCACGTCCTTCCGGGTCAACTGTGTCATAGGACGCGAAATCTGTGAAAATCCTCTGATGAACCATCTGTAGTAACCTGCCAGTCCCAGGAAACTGCGAATCTCAGTGACTGAACGCGGTCTCTCCCACCTGAGCACTGCCTCGACCTTGGCGGGGTCCACCGCCAGGCCGTCTGCAGAGATCACATGACCCAAAAAGGTCACCTCCCTCAACCAGAACTCGCACTTGCTGTATTTGGCGTACAGCCTGCGTCGTCTCAGAGTGTCCAGAACCATCCGCAAGTGCTGTCCGTGCTGCGTCCGATCTCTAGAATAGATGAGTACATCATCTATGAAAACCACCACAAACTGGTCCAAGTACGGTCTAAACACACGGTTCATCAGGTCCATGAAAGCAGCGAGGGCATTGGTCAGCCCAAACGGCATGACCAAAAACTCGTAGTGTCCGTACCGGGTGCGGAAAGCTGTCTTGGAGACGTCGGTCTCCCTGATCCTCAACTGGTGGTATCCAGACCTCAAGTCGATCTTGGAAAACACCGTGGCACCCCGCAACTGGACAAACAAGTCGTCAATCCTCGGCAGCGGATATCTGTTCTTGATGGTGACCCTATTCAGCTGTCGGTAGTCCACACAAAGGCGTAGGGTCCCATCCTTCTTCTTCACAAACAATACCGGGGCTCCCCAGGGAGACGCACTGGGCCTCACGAAACCTTTCTCCAAAAGGTCCTACAACTGGGACTTGAGCTCTCGCAGCTCAAGCGGTGCCATTCTGTGTGGCGCGGTGGAGATGGGGCTGGTCCCTGGTACTAGTGAGATCTCAAACTCGATCTCACGCTCGGGCGGTAGTCCTGGTAGTTGTGGGTTATTTAAGTACTTAAGTGCCTACACATTAGGTTAATTCTAACATTTATTTAGTATAAATTAGGATGTAAATAGATTAATTCATAGTTTTAATCTAATTACATAATCCATACATTGCATTCATATCTTAAGTGCATTTAGAATTAGCTTAGAATAGCATTCATCTAATTAGATAACCAATTAGGTATATTGTTTTTATTAACATAGAAGTTGAGGGTCTATACATAAATAACCCTAATATTTTAATAATATTTGCTTTATTCGTCTTCTTTCAGAACGGCTGGCTGCTGCTCCAACGCCCGGCTGCTGCAGTGATGAAGCCATTCAAGCGTGAGCGGATGTGGTGGATCTGGTCGGCGGCTGATTTCAAAATTGTTCAAGACACTATAAAAGGAGCACGGAAGCTGCCGGCTGCAGCAGGCCTCTGCCACCGACTCACCACTGTGCAGAGAGATCCTCTCTCTTCCACTCCACACTGCCGGCCTCTACCGTGGCGGCGAGTCTCCACCACCGTGGGCGTGTGGTGTGACAGGCCACACCGCCATCCGGAGCTCGCCCGCATTACCGTGAGCACCTTAGCGTGCAACTCCCTCGCCGTCGTCGCCGACCACCGTCACCAACCTACTGATCAGCCACCCTCTCAGTAACTTAAGACGTCTGGGAAATTTCCCAGACGTCTGAAGTTACCCGCTCACTTCACCGCACACGCCTGAAGTCGCCTGCAGATCCCTTCCCGCACCTGCAGAACCTTCAGCGCACCCACGTCCGTCAACCTTCAGCTCAAACACGCACAACCGCCTGCAGTCCACGCCGTTCACCACTGTGTCTGCAGAACCGCTAGCAACCGACCTCTGCGCCCTCCACCGCTCACCGGCTGCTGACCTGCGCACGCCTGCAGATCAGCCCGCGCTCTCCTCCAACGCCTGCAGACCAGCCTGCAGCATCCTCCAACAGCCGTCTGCAGCTTCCACCGCGCAAGCCAGCGCCCGCCTGCAGACGCCCGCCTGCAGACCACCGCGCGCCAGCGCCCTCTGCAGACCACCGCGCCAGCGCCCGCCTGCAGATCAGCCCGCGCACACGCCAACCGCCTGCAGACGCCCGCCTGCAGACCACCGCGCAAGCGCCCAAGCGCCCCCTCTGCAGCTTCCACCGCACACGCCAACGCCCGCCTGCAGACGCCCGCCTGCAGACCACCGCGCGCCAGCGCCCTCAGCAGACCTTCCGCGCGCCCACGCACAGCCACCTGCAGAACCGCCAGCAACCGACCTCTGCAGCTACCACCGCAGCCACGCCAGCGCCCGCCTGCAGACGCCCGCCTGCAGACCACCGCGCGCCAGCGCCTTCCGCAGACTCTCCGCGCGCCCACGCACAGCCACCTGCAGCACCTCCGCCGGAGCTCGTCCGGCCACCTCCGGCCGCCGCGCGACTCGCCGTCACCACCGATTCGAAGCCCTTGATCCAAGGGACCTCCGCCGAGCTTCCCGCGCCCAGCCATCGGCTCCTCGTCGCGCAAGACAACGGGGAAGAATTCCCCTGTTTTGCTACAGTAAAGCATTGATTAAAATTTACATTTTCTGCCATTGCCAGATTTTATTCATATTCTATTCACTCTGCATTGCGGAAAATATCCTGTAGTTTATCATAATTGCCATTTCAGCATTATTTCTTGCTTAAACCTTAATCTAAAGGCAATCTTGGCTTGGTTCTTGTCCAAATTGACTCCGAACAAACATTTTTAAGTGGCGTGAATTTTAAAACGTTATTGACTCCCTGTGGAAACGACCCGCTCCTCTGCGAGTGGTTATTTCTTATTAAAAATTGATTAGTCGATTTTTCCACCACATTAAACTACAAACGACTTAAAAGCGAAAGATCGACTCGATCAAATGGCGCCGTTGCCGGGGAGGCAACAGACGCAATAATTTCGCCTAATTTTATTTTGATTATTTGTCAATTGCACAGAGATTTGACCATCTATTATTTTCTTTTCTGTGCGAGAAATTTTGTGCAAGAATCAGCCACTGTGAGAGGCGACCCTTGACGTTGCCAGACGAGAAGTGGACAAGCAATTTTGAAAGGAGGAGAAGGACGAGGACGCGACGGACACCACTGTATTTAATCGCTAATTTAATTAGAATAGAATTAAGACTGAAGACTTAATTTTTCATTACAGTTAGTTTGAAACCCTTGTTCTGGGGCATATTTTGAGGGTTTGTTCCCTGATTTTATTTTGGACCCGTGTTGGGTAATTTTTGGGAGCCTGTTCCCTTTTCTTTAGATTTAGGTTTATTTTTTTTATTATTTCTTTTATTTGCTTGTGCATAAGTAGTTCTAAAAAAAACAGAAAAAGAAAAAAAATGAGCTGCCTGCTAGAAGCTGCCTGCCCTAGGACGAACCATTTAGGTCTGTATGAGCAGCCTCTAGATTTGCTTTTCTGCATTGCGTACATTTTTGCATCGAAGATCGCTGGAGGCAAGGTACGCATTCTCTTACTTTGCATCCTATTTTTGATCACGCATTGCATTTGAGATTTAGGGAAGAACACCTAAGCTCCAACTAGGTCTTTTTAGGCGAGCCGTAGGTCGACAATAGGCGCGTAAATTGATTGAACAAATTGTATTGTCACCTGCAATCTGACTTAAAATCAAAAGCCTAAATTGGGAAAGACCTAAAAGGTCCTTTTTGAATTGTGTCTTGCTTGGGGAATTCTGATTGAAGTGTGAGTTAGGATGGACCACATTGATTTTCATCCTTTCACATCTTGCCCACACCCTCACCCCCACTCTGCATCCTTCGATCCCAGACGCCGAGATGGTCCATTCCTTGATGGACATAATGACAATCATTGGGATCCGTTTTACTCCTATTATAGGAGTATTGGCCTAGTTAAGCCCCAAATTAGTGAGCAGAACTCAGGAGCGGGATTTGCTTTGCCCAATATCCCACATACCAAAGAAATACCCAACCCACCCTCCCTGAAAACTTATAATGGTTGGACAAACACTCCTGGGTACTATAAGCCTGAGCCTGACTTCTCTTATGATAAAAATGACCTCTCCTCTTTGAAGATGGAAATACAGAAAATGCAAAATGAAATGAGTGAATTGTTAGGAGAATCTTTGAGAGCAGGCCAACAAGAAAGAGATGAAATTAGCCACCCAATCTGCCCCATTGACGATGACGTACACCCCTCTACAATAGATGCATCTCCCGTGGGAAAGCTACACTTTAAGTTGAAGGGAAATTCTGGGGAAAATAGCTACTTTTCGAGGATCGATTTTGAAACCTCCCCATTAGATGACACTTCCTTGAGAGATCTTCACTTTAGGTGGGAGGAAAATACACATGAAAGTAGCTATGCATTGGATGAAGAAAGGTGGCAACCCGAGGAAGATGATGATAAGGTTGAGTATCCACCTGAATTATATTGGAGTCAAAAGAAGGGAATGATGGTGCCATTGGAAGACCTCGACCCAGATGATAGTATTTTCGTGACATTTGATGAAGTGGGTCAAAGTCAAGTTGTTAATCCTACCCTCCCTTCTGATCATGATATGGAACTCAAACCCACCCTTAGGGAACCTAACCCTAAAGAAATTGACCTATCTGAGGAGTCTGATGTAACCAATGTAAATAATTTACCTCAGATAGAGCACCCTAGGGGATCTGCTGATATATTAAATGATTCTAGACCTCGGGTACATGATGAATTGTGTGATGAGGAGGAAGATGAATTATATGAGGAACCTACATTCAAGATTTGGAGTGACACTAAGGGTGATTATGTATTATTTGAAGAGTTAACCCCTGAGGATGTCACAAATTTGACCAAATTAGGTTTCCTTGGCACACCCATTGATGATATTTCTCCTCATGATAAAATGATGGAAAATTTGGAAGCAATTTCTAAGATTTATGTGGATTCACATATAGACTCCGGGGAAGATGTGAGTAAAGAACAAAAACCCGGGGATGACATTAATAGGATAATCCCTAGATCTGTTGCTTCCAACCTGCCTTCATTCACTTCGAAGTCACCCTCTGATTCTCTTATATCTGAAAGCGAAATTGTGACTCCTGATGAAGAGCAGGAAGATCCACGTGATGGTGCAAGGAATGCTAGGGATGAAATTGAGGATTTAGAAAGAGTGTTTGGGATGGACACCAAGCTGATTAAACCCAACCTAGATCTTATGGCCATCCCACAACCTCGTAACTTGGACACCCTAGACGATCCTTGCCTTAGAGAATTGCTCATTTTTGTTCTGACTAGGGGGCTTAACTGACCAATATTTTCTGTAATGGAGTATCGGGTATGGATTGATGATTTCTTTAGTCAGTCCATTACCCTGGGGGTTTATCTCTATACCATTCCTTCCCCATTCTTTTTGGAGGATCCTTGTCATCCTACCCCTACCCCTTTGGAGGTTATTTTAACTGTTTATCCTTTAGAACCTCTTCTGGTGACCTGGGAAGATTTCATTCCCATTTTAGTTGGGCGAGCATTTGCTATCGGGATTCATCATCAGCTCGCCAACATCCTAGGTTACCTATTTTCTAGGCCAACTTTGCTTTCCTCATTTTTAGGGCCTATTTCTGCAATTCTTGAACCTGATTTGCAGGTTCTTCGGCTATTCAGCCCAGCTTTGACCCAGGTAATATCCTTCTATGCAATGAGGACATTGCAGATTTTAGGCATGGGGGGGTGTACTTGGGGATATACATAGCATAATTGCATACATTTGTACATATATAAAAAAAAAAAAAAAAAAAAAAAAAAAAAAAAAAGAGGTTTTGAGCTTAACTGGCTAGATCTTGCCGTCTTAAGCAAATCAGAACTCTAGGGTAGACTAAGTTAATTCTAGGGTCAAACTTTAGAAGCTAAATAAGCTACTAGCTTTAGACCTTTAGGGTCCTTTGTGGACTTAAAAACTTAAGTAGGAGTTAAGTTGCGGACCATTCTTCAAGAGGTTGAGGAAGGGAAGCTAGGGTTTGAGTTAAAAGGTGGGGTAGTACCTGGAGTCTTATTCTACCTTTTGGTTTACAGGTCCTTGTAACCCAAGCATCCAAATTGTTCACACTTGGTAATTAACTTAATTTCTGAAAAGAGATTTGGTTCTCTTAGTTTTGACTTAAGAAAGGCTTGAAAACATATTTTGATTGGAAGAGTTCCCGCCGCAGGAGAGGTCGAGTATATACTCACCTTGAGGATGCGATGGTAACATATTACCTCCTCGGCGCTTGTCTCTTAGGATATCCATCCTACTGGGGGCATGTAAGCGCATTGCGCGGTTCAGGTACCATGGGCGGCCCTATCTCGAAGTGCCGATTGCCATAGGCCTGAATTCGCTTAAGAAATCCATGGGCGATACTATCTCGAAGTGTCGATTGCCAGGAGTTCTTGGGGTCGTTATGGGCGGTGCTATCTCGAAGCATCGAAAGCCAGGCACCCTTCGAGGTATGGTAATGGGGACAATGAATCCGACACAGACTGTGTTGATAGCTGATCTGAGGTTAGACTTAGAAGAATCAAACAAAAAAAAAGTATATATATTAAAAAAAAAAAAAAAAAAAAAAAAAAAATTCCTTTAACTCAAATAACTCGGACCAATGCACAAGCACGGATGCTTTAATCTCAGGGATCAATAAACTTTAAGGTGGAGTCAGAAATCAGGGAAACTTGTGCTGGCAACTCGTCTTTAGCCGACCTAGTCTGTAACTTAGCAACTACTTAGGAACCTTGGGTTTAGAACCTGAACTTAATATGCTTCTGAAGGAAGACTAAGTGAGTTGACTAGTCTACTTAGAGTGCTAGGTTTCGCTTAATTTTGCTAGGGACTAGCAAAAACTAGGCATGGGGGTATTTGATTAGCCCATAGTTGTGGGTTATTTAAGTACTTAAGTGCCTACACATTAGGTTAATTCTAACATTTATTTAGTATAAATTAGGATGTAAATAGATTAATTCATAGTTTTAATCTAATTACATAATCCATACATTGCATTCATATCTTAAGTGCATTTAGAATTAGCTTAGAATAGCATTCATCTAATTAGATAACCAATTAGGTATATTGTTTTTATTAACATAGAAGTTGAGGGTCTATACATAAATAACCCTAATATTTTAATAATATTTGCTTTATTCGTCTTCTTTCAGAACGGCTGGCTGCTGCTCCAACGCCCGGCTGCTGCAGTGATGAAGCCATTCAAGCGTGAGCGGATGTGGTGGATCTGGTCGGCGGCTGATTTCAAAATTGTTCAAGACACTATAAAAGGAGCACGGAAGCTGCCGGCTGCAGCAGGCCTCCGCCACCGACTCACCACTGTGCAGAGAGATCCTCTCTCTTCCACTCCACACTGCCGGCCTCTACCGTGGCGGCGAGTCTCCACCACCGTGGGCGTGTGGTGTGACAGGCCACACCGCCATCCGGAGCTCGCCCGCATTACCGTGAGCACCTTAGCGTGCAACTCCCTCGCCGTCGTCGCCGACCACCGTCACCAACCTACTGATCAGCCACCCTCTCAGTAACTTAAGACGTCTGGGAAATTTCCCAGACGTCTGAAGTTACCCGCTCACTTCACCGCACACGCCTGAAGTCGCCTGCAGATCCCTTCCCGCACCTGCAGAACCTTCAGCGCACCCACGTCCGTCAACCTTCAGCTCAAACACGCACAACCGCCTGCAGTCCACGCCGTTCACCACTGTGTCTGCAGAACCGCTAGCAACCGACCTCTGCGCCCTCCACCGCTCACCGGCTGCTGACCTGCGCACGCCTGCAGATCAGCCCGCGCTCTCCTCCAACGCCTGCAGACCAGCCTGCAGCATCCTCCAACAGCCGTCTGCAGCTTCGACCGTGCAAGCCAGCGCCCGCCTGCAGACCACCGCGCGCCAGCGCCCTCTGCAGACCACCGCGCCAGCGCCCGCCTGCAGATCAGCCCGCGCACACGCCAACCGCCTGCAGACGCCCGCCTGCAGACCACCGCGCAAGCGCCCAAGCGCCCCCTCTGCAGCTTCCACCGCACACGCCATCGCCCGCCTGCAGACGCCCGCCTGCAGACCACCGCGCGCCAGCGCCCTCCGCAGACCTTCCGCGCGCCCACGCACAGCCACCTGCAGAACCGCCAGCAACCGACCTCTGCAGCTACCACCGCAGCCACGCCAGCGCCCGCCTGCAGACGCCCGCCTGCAGACCACCGCGCGCCAGCGCCTTCCGCAGACTCTCCGCGCGCCCACGCACAGCCACCTGCAGCACCTCCGCCGGAGCTCGTCCGGCCACCTCCGGCCGCCGCGCGACTCGCCGTCACCACCGATTCGAAGCCCTTGATCCAAGGGACCTCCGCCGAGCTTCCCGCGCCCAGCCATCGGCTCCTCGTCGCGCAAGACAACGGGGAAGAATTCCCCTGTTTTGCTACAGTAAAGCATTGATTAAAATTTACATTTTCTGCCATTGCCAGATTTTATTCATATTCTATTCACTCTGCATTGCGGAAAATATCCTGTAGTTTATCATAATTGCCATTTCAGCATTATTTCTTGCTTAAACCTTAATCTAAAGGCAATCTTGGCTTGGTTCTTGTCCAAATTGACTCCGAACAAACATTTTTAAGTGGCGTGAATTTTAATACGTTATTGACTCCCTGTGGAAACGACCCGCTCCTCTGCGAGTGGTTATTTCTTATTAAAAATTGATTAGTCGATTTTTCCACCACATTAAACTACAAACGACTTAAAAGCGAAAGATCGACTCGATCAGTAGTCCTGGTAACTCGTCTGGGAACACGTCGGAGAACTCTCTGACCACTGGGATGCTCTGGAAGTCTGCCACGGGGCTGTGCTCTGCCACCACACAAGCTAGGAAGCCCTCACACCCCTGGCTCAAAAGTCTCGCCGCCCAAAGTGCCGAAATGCACCTGAAACCTCCGTCCACTGGCTGCCCGTGAAACTCGAAAGAAGGCAACTCCGGAATGGAGAAGACAATCTTCCTCTCAAAACAGTTTACCAAGGCGTGGTAAGCGGACAGCCAATCCATCCCCAGAATCACAACAAAGTCCTCCATCTGTATCATAATCAGGTCAGCTGGCAGGCTATGTCCCCCGATGCTGACCTCGCAACCTGTGTACACCTCCTCAGCTACAAACAGCTGACCACTCGGACCTCTGATTACGAACGGATTCTCTAACAGTGTATAATCCTGGTCCAAACTAACTGCGAAACTGGCTGCGACAAACGAGTGCGTAGCGTCGGAATCGAAAAGCGTGTAAACGAGTCTGCCAGAAACTGAAACCATACCTGCTACCATGGATCCCGAAGCTCTGGCGTCCCTGTGTGTTAGGGCGTTGATACGCCCCTCAGCTCTAGGTGCGTACGAAGCAGCCACACTCTGCGTCGGACGGGTAGGTGCTGGCCGGTACCCTCCTCGCGACTGCTGTCCTCCTCCTCGTGCCTGGGAACCGTGGCCTCCTGCACGCCCTCCAGTGCTCTACACGGGAAGTATCTGCTGACCTCCTGCCCTAGATGGGCAGTCCCTCCTGACGTGGCCCGGCTGGCCACACTGGTAGCAGAGGGGAACCCGACTCCCGCCCTCAGTGAGTCCCTGCTGTCGGCTAGGCGGGGCTCCGGTGCTGGCGAATGGCCCCTGTCGAGGGCCCCCAAAGGCCACTGATGGCCCTGCACAACGTGACGGCTCTCCTGCGGATGTCACGTGTCTCCGTTCTCGCCGGCCCTGTGAGAAGTCTGGCTGAAAGGGCCTCTTCCGCCCGCCGTCGGTCTCTCGCGCGGACGGGTTGGTCTCCTCGTAAGTCATAGCTGCCTCTACCACCCTCGAAAACGTCGGCAGCTTCAGGGGTTTGACATACCCCCGGATCGCAGGCCGGAGCCCCTCGGTGAACCTCCAAAGGCGCTCCTCCTCAGTGGCTACCGCTGTCGCTGCAAAGCGGGACAGCTCCAAGAAACGCGTGCGGTACGCGCTCACGGTCATCGTCCCTTGGCGGAGAGTGTGGAACTCCCGCCTCCTCTGGTCCTGCCATGTCTGGGGAAAGTACTGCTCGCAGAAGAGGGTGAAGAACTGGTCCCACGTCGGCTCGTCCCTCTCCTGTCCCCGGACTGCCCTTCACCACCGGTGTGCCGCACTCTCCAGCTGGTACGTGGCAAAGGCCACGCGGCACTCCACCGGGGGGCGAAGGGTGTCGAAGATCTTCTCCAGCTGCTCAAGCCAGTCTTCTGCCTCGGTCGGGTCCTCATCCCCCATGAAGGAGGGGGGCTTCAGCTTCCGGAACTGTCCGAAAAGCTCGAAGTGGCGCTGTAGGGGAGGTGCTGGTGCACCTCCAGGCGAAGGTGCCTCGTGTACAGAAGTGTCGGAGGAAGGTGGGGGCGGCAGGGGCCCATCCCCTCCCTCGTGTCCAGCACCGCGTCCGTCGCGTGGTCCCACAGAGGACTCCCCCTCTGCAACCCCAGGAGGAGGTGCTCGGGGCGGTGGGTGGAGCTCCTCTCGTACAATTTCCCGTATCAGTCTGGCGAGGTCCTGGGCCTGGATGTCAGGGAGTGGTGGCTGGTCCACCGAGACGTCAACGATAGCACGTCCACCTCGCCGACCTCGCCCTCGGCCGCGCCCGCGGCCAGTCTCGCCAGTCCCACGACGAGGCATCTCCTGCAAGGAGACGCGAAACAAAACGGAAACGTCAAAACAGACGGTACCTAACAAAACTTCTAGGAGCTCATGTCAAGAGACATGTTGTGGTGGCTACTCTAGCTATAAACATGTGAATTGGTTATTTTCCAGTCAGTTGATTCACTTCTCGGGACGACCTTGCTCTGATACCATCTTGTAACGACCCGGTTCCCGAGTCCCTACGAGACACAAGAACCGGACCGACTCGACTAATCCCAAGACCTAGTCGTCCAACGAGGAAGTAACCAAAAGACAGTAAAATAAACCACATTCAGCATGAATATAACTAACAGTAAGAAAGTACAGCAGTAAGGAAAGAAACTACTACAGTAGGTACCACCACAACAGTAAAACAACATTTATCATATAACAAGAACTGCAGGTAAAGAAGATACAGCGGAAACAAAAACTACTCACTAGAACAGAAACAAAAGAGGTACAAAAGGCTGTGGTAACTCTACTGGACCCTACTCGGCCCAGCGTCCTCTGCAGCCGCCGACCCTGGCTGCTCAACACCTGGTCCTGAAAAAGGTAACGAGTGTAACACGTCAGCAAAACGCTGAGTAGAGTGGCAAACTAACTAAAGGCAATAGTAGAGTGTACAGTAGCTGTTATGTTCTATTACTTCCTTTATTCACATCTTTCAATTTTTCTCACTATTTCATTTGTTTCTCAGATCCTTTACTTGATCTCGAATGTCCTCGTGGGAACGATCTTGATTGCAGTCTTTTCCAAAAGTAGAAGTAGCACGTGGTGCTCTCCTGGCTGGGAGAGTCCCCCGTGGTGATCCTACCCTCAGTCAACCACCCCAAGGTCACTGACAGACGTAACGGTGACTACGGCACGCGCGATAAACGCACAGGTAGCTAGCCCGCACTAGCATGCGGTCAGTCGTTTCCGTTAACGGGTGCGCCTAAAGCATAGCACGGAACCAGGGCAGAGCCCTCTCAGTAACAGGGGTCCAACCCCTCCACAGTAACCAAACCGGGGCCTTGCCCCTCCACAGTCCGCGCACCCTCGCCTGACTACCCTGGTTTGCCCTGGGGGGCCTAAGAAGTCGGTGAAGGAGGCTAGCAGAACCCCGGGGCCCGTGGGGTAGCTAGTACTCTCCTAACACTACTAGCTCTCCTCGGTACTACGTACACGAGGGCCAACAAGTCGGTACAGAGTGGCCAGTCCTAACCCTCGGGTCCCTGGGGCGGCTAGCTCAGCTCTGCACTAAACAAGGGGACAGTCGCTCTCCTTGGTACTCCGTACTCAAGGGCCAGCTCACTTCCCCAATTCTATTCCATTCGCTTTCCAGGAGTTCTACTCCTACTTCCCTGTAGGGTTCCAGAACATCTTATGTCTTACTTTCCAGTTTCACGTTCTTACAACCATGATCCCAATCATGTTTCTTTATTCATAACAGGCAGCTGTGAATTCAATTTACAGGTAGCTTCATATATTCCTTTCCATTTTTCCACGACTGCAGTATTATACATTCCACTAGTTTTTCCATCTTAGGATTCATGCCATATCCTAGGGTCTACCATACAATCTAGTTTTCCGGCCCTAGGATTCATGCAACACCTAGGAACTATCATTCCATATATTTCTGATTCCTAGGATTCATGCAATGTCCTAGGTTCTAGTTATGGTTTCATACTTTAACAGATTTTATTAATACTTAAAGCCACTCTACCAGGTACAACGGGAGTAATGGGGGCGTGATCGGGAATCCCGCGTGCCTCCGCGACTCTCAAGACTGCAACCGAACGAGGTCCTATCACAAGGATCAAACACAAGGGGTGTCTCAAAACAGTGTATAGCTACTGTAGACGGGTAGAGGAATTAATTCTGAAAAGAACGCAACTCGAATCGCGGCAAACGGAGCCCGAACGGGCCCTAAACGGGTCAAAAAAGACGATACTGTGCAGAATCAGACGTCTGGAACTCCTTCCAGACGTCTCAAAAAGTGGATCAGAGAATTACCTGTTCAGCGTGGTTTCCCAGACGTCCAGAAGTCTGCGGGGACGTCTGCCTATATCCCAGACGTCCGATGGTCACTCCGGACGTCTGTAGGTCACTCCAGCCGTCTGGTAAAACTTCCAGACGTCTGATTCGCAATGGATGGCGAATCCGCGAACCTGCGCACAGCCAACTCCCTCCCTCAGTACGGTCAGTCGACAGGAAGGAAGGGGAAGGCGGTAAACTCACCTTTCAGACGTCTATATGATCTTACAGACGTCTACCTCGCCGTCTGGCTATCAACCCAGACGTCTGATTCTGGAATTTTTTCCAAAATCAGGACCCTGCTCGGCCTCCGCTCGCGACGCCGCCCGCGTCGCACCTCGCGCTCCTGCTGCTCAGACCGCAGCAGGTCCCTCTCCGCGTCGCTCCGCGCCCCCTGCGCCCTCCGCCGGCCGGCCAAGCCGCTCCGGCGAGCTCGCCCTCACGGCAGAGCTCGCCCTCGCACGCCGAACCTCCACGCTCACTGCGGCCGCCGCTGCCGCCCTCGCGTCCGCTCGCTCTCGCTCACAGGAAGGAGAAGAAGGAGGAGACGGTGGAGGCGGGAGGGGAGGCGTGGCCCTTTTAAGGCCGCGCGAGGAGGAGAGAGGAGGTGGCAGGCCGCCTGCAGCCGCAGAGAGGAAAAGAGGGAATATGCGATCTGCGCGCTCAGGCGCGCAGGCGACTCGCGTGTGTCGAAAATAACGGATTTCAGGACGTCTGGAAACGATCCCAGACGTCTGTATGTGATCCCAGACGTCTGGGCCTCCTCCCAGACGTCTGGGGCACGCATTCCTTACATTTCCCAACCTCTCAGCCGCATGCAGCATCATCACGCACAACCACCAGCCATGCCACTGTGTGCGTCCGTGCCTTGCCCCTCCTTCGTGCATAGCAGGGCACCCTAGTGAACACCCGCGCTCCTCCAGCATCGTCCGCACCCTCCTCACAGCAACTTGCATGCGTGCAGCAGTGCGCAACCTCTTGTGTGTGTCTCCTTGCTGCATTACCATGTGCTTCTGACTCCTTCTCAGCATGCGTAGCAGTAGAATGCCCAGTGGCTCTTCGCACCTACAATAGCAGTGCACATAGCACCCTCCAGTGGACCACGCCGACAGCAGCAGTGCAGGCACTCCCCATGCCTCCACCGTCCCATGCACCACCGGCCCTCTCCGATCAGCCTCGCCCCGCCCATGCGAGCTCTCCACTAGCGTAGCACACCCCCAGCGGCCCACGCCCCTCACCTTCGTGAGCTTCAGCACAAACAGAGCTACAGCCTGCTGCACCCACTGTCGACCTCTCCTCCGATCTCTCGTCTCCAGCCACCATTCGCTGCACTGCGACCACCGTCGGGTGCGCCCTAAGCAGGGTTGCCTCCGTCTGCACACTCGCCATCTAGCTCTTCTTCATCCGTACGCACACTCCATTTGAAGGCAATGCTCTTTTTTGCCTCCCACTAGTTATTACACTCCTATGCCATTGCAAACTTTTGATTCTTTTTATTAATTAAATATTATGGTTATTTTAACAGAGCCCCCCTCATCTTTCATTGAAGTGCAAGTTTAGAGATTACATGCAATGTTATCCTAATTTAAAAAGGGATTTTAGCCGGTTATTTAGGAAAACTAAATGTGAACATTATTATTTTCAAATTTAGTGAGTTTGTACTAGCCATTGCCTCCCTGTGGACATGATCCACTCTTCTGCGAGTGGTTTAAATTTTTCTTGTTTTGATTTGTGATTTTCCATCACTTGCATACTACAACATGATATTCTTTATGTGAAACAATGAAAGTGAAATCGACCTATCAAGTAGTGCCATTGCCAGGGAGGCAACATGCTTAATTAAATCTCGTTCATTCATTTGTTCACATTGATTTAAATTTTGAATCATGTTTAACTCTAAGTCTTTTTATTCTGGTGCGAGGGCAACGTTTTGCAACAAACATTCTACGACTCACTATCACACCAGCTATCATGAGAGGTGACCCTTGACATCACTAGATGAGGAATTGTTCGAGCCACCTTGCAAGGAATCAGATTGCCAGGAGAGGAACGATGAAGACGTGACAATCGTCTACGCACATTTAGCCGCTGATTTGATTAGAGTAGGATTAAGACTGTAGACTTAATTTTCCTTGCACATTTTGGTTTGAGACTCTTGTTCTGGGGTATAGTTGAGGGGTTTGTTCCCTAACTTTTTTTTAGGCCCGTGTTAGGTAACTTTTCAGGAGCCTGTTCCCTTTTCTTTAGATCTAGGTTTTCTTTTGTGGATTGATTTTATTTTTCTTGATTATACAAAAGTAAAAAAAACAAAAAAAATAAAAGCACGAGCTGCCTGCCTTAAGACGATCATTTAGGTGTGAGTGAGCAGCCTCTAGATTTATTTTGCTTGCATTTGCATGCATCTTGCATTGCCAATTGCTAGAGGAAAGGTACATCCTCTTTCTTTGCATTCTATATTGTTCACGCATGTGCATTTGGATTTAATTGCATGACCACCTAATTGAATTGAAAATATCTAACAAGTGGTCACATATTTTATTGAAAAAGGACTTTAAGTTAAGGTGGAACACTAAAAACCAAGGACTTGAATCGAGACATTGTGCTACGATTCAAAATTCAAAACTCAAAATTTTTACGATGTTTGCACACTTGTATCTCTTACACCACGACATGCATTTAGACACTCCTAGGTCTTGGAACTACTAGGACAAGAGCCCTCCTACTGTTGGATTATGAAGTGTTTAGAACTTGAGATCAAAGGTTTTGTAACTCCAAAGAGGGGGATACCCTGTCATGGATTTTAGAGGGTAGTTAAGAAGTATCACGAAAGCACAGCTTCAAAGGAAGGCTTAGACCTACTTTCATCCCTTGATCTTCCATCTTTAGAGTTGCTCTACCATTTGAGATTTAGGGAAGAACACTTAAGCTCCAACTAAGTCTTTTTAGGCATTTCGTTGGTCGATAATAGGCACTTAATTGATTGGGCAACTTACTTTGTCACCTACAATTGTGAATTAAAATCAAAAGCCTAAATTTGTAAAGACCTAACAATTCCTTTTGAATTGTGCTTGTAGTGCATGCTTGGTAGGTGATCTCTTAGGAGACAACTTGTGTTTGATCCTGAACCTAAAAGAATCTTAAAAAGGAACCTCCCAAGAGAAGTAATGGCTAGTCAAAGGAGCCTTAAGGAATATTTCATTCCGACCAATCAAAATGGCCCTACACTACGTATACTTGGAGGGGACAATCCTTATGAGATCAAAAGCAGTACCATATCCTTGCTATCCTCCTTTTATGGTACTGCTAGGGAAGACTCTTACAGGCATATAGAGGAATTCACCAAGGTTTGTTCCATGGGGAAGCTGTAGGGCATTACTGATGATGCCCAAATGCAGACTCTCTTTCCTTTCTCCCTCAAGGACAAAGCAAGTATTGGTATCATACCCTTGATGATATTAACACTTGGGATGCCCTGAAGGAGTTTTTGAAGAAGTACTTCCCTCTGAGCAAAATAAATCACTTTAGGAGGGAAATTATGAGCTTTGTTCAAAAGGATGGGGAAGCTTTCCATGATGCGTGGGAGCGCTTTAATGACCTATTGAGATTTTTCCCACATCACTAAGTGCCTAAGTGGCAATTGGTTGAAAGGTTCTACACCGGACTTAATGATTCGCACAAGCAGACTGTGGATGGTGCCTATGCAGGAACCTTTCTACTTAAGACTGAGGATGAAGCTTGGAACCCTTTTAATACATTGAGTGAGAATTCTATTCACTTGAATTCTGCCTGCATGGATAGAAAACCAACTCTCATGCAAAGAAAGTTGGAGGCGAATGAAGCAAGGGACACCCAGAATTTAGCCTATCATATAGAATTATTGAATCAAAACATGGAAAGGCTTATGTCGAACCCGGGCCAATTCATATCTAGCACCTCCACATCCCAAGCTTCAGAATGCTCCATTTGCCAAGGCAATACACACGCCACTGTGGATTGCCACTTGGCCTCCCAATTCCCAGAGCTTGTATAAGCGAATCTGAATGTCGCTTAAGGGTTTTGTCTTAGACCTCGTAATGACCCTTTTTCCAATACTTATAATGAGGGATGGAGTAACCACCCAAACTTTTCCTAGAGACAAGGAAATGTTTCAAATTCAGGGAATTATAAACCACAACCCTTTTAAAATCAACAAATGAACCAACCTCAAACCTTTTCCCAACCTAAGACCTCTAACATGGATGAATTGAAGGCAATGTTGAGAACTATGCAAGAAAGTCAAAGTGCCATCATCCAATCCCATGACAAGGCTATACATGAAATGAAATCGTAGATACAACTCCTTCTTGAGGCCATTAGACAAAAGGAAACTGGGAAGCTTCCTAGTGCTACTGAGAAGAAACCTAAAGGAAAAGGGATTGTCTTTAGGGAGCATGCCCAAATGGTGACTATTCTGAGGAGTGGGAAAGAAATTTCCAAACCGATGCTCCTATACTCTCACCCTCTGAAAAACCACCCACCTTGACTTTCACCCCCATTGGAGAAGACTTGCCCAAATCTCCTTCGCTTGAAATCACCTCACCAAAAGAAGTTGCCCCCATTCCACCCCTTGCTTGACATGACAACCCTTCCACCCAGAGACTGAGAGTGCCCTTTCTAGAGCTCTTATCCACCTCTAGGCAGACTTCTACTGGCTCATCTGGAGCCAAAGATAAGATGGATGAGATCATGGAATCTTTCAAGCAAGTGCAGATTAACCTACCTTTGCTTGAGGCTATCAGGCAGATTCTATCATATGCCTACTTCTTAAAGGTCCTATGCATGAAAAAGCGGCAATCTAGGAAACAGGTCCAATCAAAAGTTGTCCTACCTGATTCTGTTAGCTCAATTATTCAACATGGCACACCCCCGAAACTTAAGGACCCAGGAGCCCCATACATCTAAGTGGTTATTGGTGGCTTACAGATTGATGAGGCTCTACTTGATCTAGTTGCGAGGGTGAACATCCTTCCGAGCTACGTGTATGAACAACCTAGGGGAGGCAATCTGAAGCCTAGCCCAGTAATCCTCCAAGTTGCTGATCGATCACTCAAGACACTGTGGGGAATTCTGGAAGATGTCCTTGTGAGAGTAGAAGAGTTCTTCTTCCCCGTTGACTTCTTAGTTTTGGACACTAACCCTACCAACAAGCCAGCCAAGCCCTCCATCATTTTGGGCCGCCCCTTCCTTGCAACTTCGCATGCTTCAATCAATTGTAATACTGAGGCATTAAAAATGGGCTTTGGGAACAGGAAAATCTGGCTTAATGTGTTGGATGCTTATAAATAAGCTAGGCTTAAGGATTGTTTTCAAGTTGAGGTGATAGATGACCTGATTGAAGACAATCCCTGCAATGTTATGTGATGACCCCCTTCAGCATGTCATGCTAGATGAGCATTCCCATCTCTTGGAGGAATGTGAAGGGGATATACTAGAACTTGAGGAGTTGCTGGGTGTTTCTGTTGAGTCTCTTTCCCCATCATCTCTACCCAAGGTAGATCTGCTACCGGAGATGGGGACATCTATTATGAAACTCTCAACCATACAAGCCCTCGACCTTGAGTTGAAACCCCTCCCAGACACTCTCAAGTACGTCTTCCTAGGTGCCAATGATACGCTCCCCGTTATCATTTCAGCTGTGCTATCTAAGGCATAGGAGGGAGCCCTGATTGAATGCTTGTCTAGGCACAAGGAAGCTATTGCTTGGAGAATTGTTGACATTAAGGGTATAGACTCTACACTCTGCATGCAGCACATTTATACTGATGATTCCATCAAGCCATTTAGGGACATGTAGAGACGTTTGAACCCTAAAATGAGGGAGGTGGTTAAAAAGGAAATCCTGAAGTGGTTGGATGCTAGGATAATATATCCCATTGTAGATAGTAAATGGGTAAGTGCTATTCATGTGGTGCCAAAGAAGGCAGGCTTTACTATGGAATTTAATGAACATGGTGAACAAGTTGTGACTAGACCCTCAACTAGATGGAAGGCCTATATTGATTACCGCAAGCTGAACACCGCTACCCAGAAGGATCACTTTCTCTTGCCTTCTATTGATCAAATTCTCAAGAAATTGGTGGGGAATAGGTACTATTGCTTTCTCGATGGATATTATGGGTACAACTAGGTTGCAGTCTTCCCTGATGACCAGGAGAAGATGATGTTCACGAGTCCTTATGGTACCTTTGCATTCAAGCATATGCTGTTTCGATTACGTAATGCACCTGCAACCTTCCAGCGGTGTATGATGTCCATTTTCTCAGACATGATTGACGAGTGTGTTGAAGTGTTTATGGATGACTTCCCCATTTACGGGTCATCTTCGACCAGTGTCTCCTATACCTAGAGAATGTGCTGAAGCGATGTAAGGAGACTAGTTTAGTCCTCAGCTGGGAGAAAAGCCACTTCATGGTACAGAAAGGAATTATACTTGGGCATGTTGTGCTTGAGTGAGGCTTGGAAGTAAATAAAGCCAAGGTTGATTCTATTTCCAAACTTCCATTGCCCATGAATGTCAAACAGATTAGATCCTTTCTGGGCCATGCTGACTTTTATAAGTGCTTTATTAAAAATTTCAGTAAAATTTCCAGGCTACTTTGTTACCTGTTGGTGAAGGAATCTTCCTTCAATTTTGGTTCAAAGTATGCTGAGGCCTTTCAAACTCTGAAAGAGGCTTTGATCTTTGCACCTATTCTCTGAGATACTGATTGGACACTCCCATTTGAGCTGATGTGTGATGCTTCGAATTATGCAATGGGAGCAATCCTTGGACAAAGGATTGAGGGAAGACCTCATGTGCTGCACTATGCCAGCAAGACTTTAACCGAACCACAGCAAAACTACACCATCACTGAAAAGGAATTACTTGCTGTAGTTTTTGCTCTAGAGAAGTTTAGGTCTTATCTTCTTGGGTCTAAGGTGGCTATTTTCACTAATCATGCGGCAGTGAAGCATCTCATTGCTAAGAAGGATTCTAAGCCACGTCTGATTAGGTGGATCCTACTCCTTCAAGAATTTGACTTGGAGATATGTGAAAGGAAAGGTGTAGAAAATGTTATGGCTAACCACCTATCTCGCCTTCCACTTGATGACTCTTCATCTGGAGACATCCGCGTGACATTTCTTGATGAAACCCTTATGGCGGTAACACCAACTTGACCTTGGTATGCTGATACTGTCAATTACTTGGTCACTGGAGAAACTCCTGGCTCTTGGGATTAGCAGAAAAGAAAGAGATTCATTTCCCAAGCTAGATACTTTCATTGGGAAGAGCCTGAATTATTTAGAATTGGACAAGACTAAGCATTGAGATGATGCGTACCTGAAGAGAAGCAACAAAGTTTTTGCCATGAACTTCATTGTGGAGGACATTTTGGTGCTAAGAAAATTGCTTCTAAGGTTCTCCAATCCGATTTTTGGTGGCCTTCATTATTTAAGGATTCTCATAATTTTGTTATGGCCTGTATTAGATGTCAACGGACTGGAACAATTGGGAAGAGGAATGAGATGCCTCAACACCCTATTCAATCTGTTGAAATTTTTGATGTTTGGGGAATTGACTTTATAGGCCCCTTCCATTTGTACCATGGTTATGAATATATCTTGGTGGTAGTTGATTATGTCTCTAAATGGATAGAGGTCATTCCTACATGCACAAATGACCAGTCTGTGGTCTTGAAATTTGTGAAGGCTAATATCAAATCTTGTTTTGGTTGCCCCAAGACCATTATAATTGATGAAGGACCTCATTTCTGAAACCACCACTTCAATCGGCTACTCAGGAGTCTGGGAGTGACTCATAAGGTTGCTACCCCTTACCATCCTCAGACGAGTGGATAGGTTGAAGTGTCGAATAGGGAGATAAAGAACATTTTAGAAAGGACCATTAGACTTGAAAGGAAGGAGTGGTCCAAAAAGCTCGATGATGCTTTGTGGGTGTATCGAACGGCCTATAAGACCCCTTTGGGTACATCTCCCTTTTGGATTGTGTATGGGAAAACATGCCATTTACCCATTGAGTTGGAACATAAGGCACTTTAGGCTATTTGAAGTGTCAACATGGATTTAGAAAAGGCAGATAAGGCACGACTTCTGGAATTAAGTGAGCTTGAGGAGCTGAGGAATGATGCTTATGACACCTCTCAAGCTTATAAAGAGAGAACTACGGCCTTGCATGATAAGTATATCCTTAGAAAGACCTTTAAGCCCAACCAACAAGTCTAGCTTTTAAATTCTAGACTTAAGCTTTTTCCAAGGAAATTAAAATCTCGTTGGGATGGGCCTTACATAATCACTAAAGTGTTTCCGCATGGAGCTGTGGAGATTAAGAGCCCTTCCTCTTTAGCAACTCCTTTTATTGTCAATGGCCAACGGTTAAAACCATACATTACTTTGGATGGCCATCTGGTTGACAAGATCACTCTTGAGGAGCCTTAGCTCCTGTCATTCTCCGCCTCAGGTAATATCTTCCTTTAACTGCTTTGTTTCCAATGAGGACATTGTTTGAACCAGGCATAGGGGAGAGGACCTGAGGCATCTGTTTATAGCATGTCTACATTTTGCATTCATTCATGCATATTGCATTCAAAAAAAGAAAACATTTTGTATTATTGAGCTTAACTGGCTGGGCTCTGCATTCTTAAGCAGACTAGAACTTTAGGTTAGACTAAGTTGATTCTAGGTGTCAAACTTTAGAAGCTAAGTGAGCTACTAGCTTTAGACCTTTAGGGTCTTTTGTGGACTTAAAAACTTAAGTAGGAGTTAAGTTGCAGACCATTCCTCAAGAGGTTAAGGAAGGAAAGCTAGGGATTGAGTTAAAGGCTGGGTAGTACCTGGAGTCTTTTTCTACCTTTTGGTTTATGGGTCCTCGTAACCTTAACATCCACATTTCACACATACTTGGTCTTGTGTAAATAGTGATCACCCTAATTCATTTCTTAAAGAAAAGTTGGTTCTCTTAATTCTGACATAGGAGAAGCTTGAAAATACAATTTGATTTAAGGAGTTCCTGCTGTAGGAGAGGTGGAATATATACTCACCTTGAGGATGCGATGATAACATGTCACCTCCTTGGTGCTTGTCTCTTAGGATATCCATCCTACTGGGGGCATGTAAGCACATTGTGCGGTTTAGGTACCATGGGCGACCCTATCTCGAAGTGCCGATTGCCACAGGCCTGAATTCGCTTAAGAAATCCATGGGCAATACTATCTCGAAGTGTTGATTGCCAGGAGTTCTTGGGGTCACTATGGGCGGTGCTATCTCGAAGCATCGAAAGCCAGGCACCCTTCGAGGTTCAGTGTTGGGGACAATGAATCCGACACAAACCGTGTTGATAGCTTATCCAAGGTTAGACATAGAGGAATCAAACAAAAATATATATGTTGCAGAAAAAAAAATCGTTCTTACTCTCTTTCCAGGTTGCCAATCATACCAACCTCAAATAACTTAGACCAATGCACATGCACAGATGATTTAATCTCTGGGACCAATAAACCTTAGGGTAAAGTTAGAAATCAGGGAAACCTGTGCCTGTAACTCGTCCTTAGCCAACCTAGTCTGTAACTTAGCAACTACTTGGGAACCTTAGGTCTAAAGTTTGAACTCAACATGTTTCTAAAGGAAGACTGGTTGGGTTAGCTAGTCTACTTGGAGTGCTAGGTTATTGCTTAGATTTGCTAGGGACTAGCAAAAATTAGCCATGGAGGCATTTGATTAGCCCATATTTGTGGGCTATTTAAGTACTTAAGTGCTTAGACATTAAATTAATTTTAACATTTAGATAGCATACATTAGGATGTAAATAAATTAACTCATATTTTTAGCTTATGTGCATAATTCATGTGTGGCATCCATATCTAAATACATTTAAAATTAACCTAGAATTGCATGCATTAGATTAGTTAATTAATTAGGTGCATTACATACATTGTTTTAATTAACATAGAAGTTAAGGAGTTATGTATAGGTAATCCTAATTATTTTATTATTATTCTTCTCCTTCTACAGGTAACTGCTCCGCCTCTGCCTCCTCCTTCTACGCATTCACTCAATGGTGGATCTCCTCCCACCTGTTTGAATTTCACATCCTTGTAGCCACAGCTACAAAGGAGGAGGAATGGCTGCCATTCAGAGGAGACCTCCATCCCGACCCAATACTATGCTTCACCTCCTCGCCACCGGCCTCAATTGTAGCAACACGACTCCACCACTATTGCCGTGTGGTGTAATAGCCCACACTACCAACCAGATTCCCTACACCACCATGCTTCACTAGAAACACATTTCCCCTGCACCTTCTTCCTCGTGCTTCACCTACAACATCAAGAACAAACCCAACATTTCCCAACCTCTCAGTCGCACGTAGCATCATCACGCATAGCCACCAGCCATGCCACTGTGTGTGCCCGCGCCTTGCCCCTCCTTCGCGCATAGCAGGGCACCCTCGCGTGCACCTGCACTCCTCCAGCATTGCCCATGTCCTCCTCGTAGCAACTCCGCGTGCGTGCAGTAGCATGCAACCTCTTGTGCATGGCTCCTTGCTGCATCACCATGTGCTCCTGTCTCCTTCCTCTCAACGTGCACAACAGCAGAATGCCCAGTAGCAACAGGCGTATAACGCGCACTGGTGCACCCTCAGTTGTAGCTGTGAGCACAACCCTCCAGTGCACTTTCGTGTGCTCAACATCAGAGCACCATCGCATCCCACACACTTTGAGAGCACACCCAGTAGCAGTCAATACACCATACACACAGTAGCAGTGTGGGCACTCCTCGTGCCACCACCGTGCCGTGCGCCACCAGCCCTTACCGATCAGCCTCGCCCTTCCCATGCGAGCTCTCCACCAGCGCCGCGCACGCCTAGTGGCTCACGCCTCTCACCTTCACCAACTTTAGCAGCAAATAGAGTTGTAGCCCACTGCACCCACTGTCGACCTCTCCTCCGATCTCTTGTCTCCATCTGCCATCCGCTGCGCTGTGACCACTGTCAGGTGAAGCCTAAGCGAGGTTACCTCCGCCTACACCCTCACCATCCAGCTCTTCTTCATCCATGTGCACACTCCATTTGAAGGCAATGCTCTATTTTACCTCCCATTAGTTATTACATTCCTATGCCATTGCGAATTTTTTATTCCTTTTTTATTAATTAAATATTATGGTTGTTTTAGTAGGGCCCCACTCATATTTCATTGAAATGAAAGTTCAGAGATTACATGCATTGCTATTCTAATTTAAAAAGGGATTTTAGCTTACTTATTTAGGAAAACTAATTGTGAACACTATTATTTTCAAATTTAGCGAGTTTGTACTAGCCATTGCCTCCCTATGGACATGACCCGCTCTTCTGCGAGTGGTTTAAATTTTTTTTGCTTTGATTTGCTATTATCCATCACTTGCATACTACAACACGATATTCTTTATGCAAAACAACAAAAGTGAAAACTGACCTATCAAGCAGCACCTCCTACTCCTCCACCTACCACTACAGCAGCACTAGCAGACCAGTAGGTTACACCACCTCGCAGGACATCTAGGAAGTCGACACTGAGATTGTCAGCTCAATGCCGCTTATGTCTTAGTCAGCCTACCACCTCAGAGAGATTTGACTCGATGGACCTTTAGTTTGATATAGACCATTAGAGCATGATGGATGCCTTCATGGCATCACTAGACGACTAGCTTTAGTTTCTGTTTTGTTAGTTTTTATTGGAGTGTAAAACTTAATATTCTCTGAACTATTTCATTTTTTACTCTGCTTATCTAGAATCTTTTATATCATTATTATATGCATGGATATTATCTCTCTCAGATTTATTTTACTCTCTTTATAATTGCATGTTGAAATTATTGTTGCTTTATTTACTTGGTCAAGGGGGAGTTAATTGAGAAACATAGTAGCATGTTTTACTTTTTACTAAAACAAAACGGGGGAGATATTATGTATAACTATTTCAATTTCATAATTATAATTTTGTTGTCATCAAGAAGGGGGAGAACGTAAGCACCTCTATTTTGATGCACCAAAACTATGTTTACTGCTAGACTAATATTTTAGAACAATCTCAGATCAGGGCTTCTCTCTTAGATCAAGCTCAGATGGTTGCCGATCTATGTCTTTTACTTTTATTTGAGTTTAGGATATTATTGTATGGAACATCAAAATAAAACTCAAATAGATTTTTGTGCCTCTTTCTAAAATCAATTTTTAGGGTTATTGATCAACCAATTTTACTACATGATCAACCAAATTTGATTGATCGACCAACCAACTTAGTCAATTGATCAAACTAGCATATTTTAGGAAGTTGATTAATACTCTTTTGATTAAATTAAATGACCAATTAGACATCGATCAAATAACTATATTGATCGACCAAACAGCATTTTGATCAACAATATACCTTAATTGATCGACTAATTTGAGTTCCTTTTTAGGCCAACTTTTTAGTATAAATAGAGGTCGTACGTAGCTCATTTTCATATAAACTTTCAATAGAAAAATCCTCTAAAAGATTAGAGCTTCTTATGCTTCTTCCAGGTGCCTCTACGCTTCGTTATTCACGTCATTCAAAGCACGTCGTTTCAAACCTCTGCTGAATTTCAGGTTTGATTTTTATTGAGGTTCCATAGATATATTTATTGTTCTTTTATATTGTTCTTTTGGTTAACGGATCCCAAGTTGTTGGGAAGATTCGTTGTTGTTATTGCGCTTCTCTTCAGGGCACAAAGAGAAGTGTTTGTAAAGAGGTTGTGCCACCCTTGTTTAAGTGGTACAATAGTGGATTGACTATCCTCGACTAATCGAAAAAATCCTAAGCAGAGAGGCTTAGATAGTGGCTTTCACCCGATTTGGGTTTCCACTCTAAATCCAGGTGTAAGTTGTGCTTGATTCTATTGTGAATTCATTTTTTTTTATTATTTCATAAAAGGGGATACTATTCACCCCTCCCATCTAGTATACATTACGATCCACGGGCAAACCCTCAAATCTCAGCCCTTTGATTGAGATCCAACTAGGATTGCTTGATGAAATTGAGTGGAGGGACTTTAGTAGATTTGGAAAACTATGATGGGGTGACATGGTGCCATCATGGCCATCCATCCTTTTGGCTTTGTAGGTGGCACCACGGACGTCGGATTGGGTCAATTTCTACGTCGTTGGGCTACAATCATTGATTTGGATCCATCCGTGCAGTTGGATTTGTCATTTGAAGCTCTGAATTGTGTCACCTAGCCCCTTGGCCTTTGATCATCCTTAGACTACATGATGTGCTACAGGACTCCGATCAAGATGATTTCAGTGGCGTTGGACTTCGATCATCGTCTAGATCAGATCTGTATAGTCGGATTGTCAATTTGAGGCTCTGAAATAAATTTCTGCCTCTCCTAGCCACAAAGGGACATGAATTAACCTAAAATTTATACAAACTATTCTTAAAGTAGAATGATGCATGCTATGCAATATTTATAATATGAAATGCATCTCTAAGCTTAGGAACATGCATGAATAAGCATTTTAAACTAAAAGGATGTGCATACATCATACCCCCATGCCTATATTTTGTTTGCCCCTAGAAAAATCAAACTAAATACTATGTATAAAAATAGAATTGGGATTCAATTACTTAGGTGATGTAGACACATCCATTTAGGTTAAAATGCCTATGTATGCATGTTCCTAGACTTAGATTTGCATTTGATATTATAAATATTGCATAGCATGCATCATTCTGCATTTAGAGTAGTGTATATTTTAGGTTAATTGCATCCATTTTGTGGTCAAAAAAGAAGGAGATTTATTTTGGAGCCTTAGATTGACGATCCAATTGTATGAATCTGATCAGGATGACGATCGGAGTCCCGTAGCACCATATGTAATTCAAGGAAGATCAACAGCTAAGGGACTAGGTGACGTAATTCAGAGCTTCAACCAACAAATCTGACTCTGCGGATAGATTTGGGTCAACGATTGTAGCCCAACGATGTGAAAATCAACTCAATCCGACCTTTGTAGCAGCCCCTACAACGAAAAGAAGATGGATGGCCTAGATCATGCCATGTGGTGCAACCCAGGTCATCCAAGCGCACGCATGCACCACCGAGTGCATGCACATGCGTGGAGGCACGCACGTGTAGCAGCAGAGCAGGAACGCATGGGCTGTCTTCAGTGACGTTTCCGGTAGATGTTTAGTAACATTTATGACCGTCACTAAATGTCTTGTATATGAATTTGATTCTTTCCTCCACTATAAAAGGAACCCTACCCCTCCCATTTTTCATCATCGCTTCCTTTCTTCTTCTCACCACCTCCAAGGCTCTAGAGAGAGCTTATCCCAGGCCCGGGATGCTCCTCTAGAGTAGAAACTAAATATTTGTTCCCGCCTCTCATCCTCCTTCATGGAGCATCTCGTGGCCGTCTTCACACCTCCCTTCGGGAAGAAGATCCTTGCCACGATGCCATCCTACCCTGTCCTCCATCCTCCGAATCTATCCTTGTTTGTTCCGCTCCTCACCACCTTCCCTCAGGTGATGCAAGAGTGAGTCATCCTCCAAGCGACCGTCGAGGGGGGTTTCACTCACCTATCTCTATCTTTATTACTTTCGTAGTATAGTTTTCCCACTTTCCTAGTTGTAATAAACATTTCATTAGAAAAATGTATGATTGTTGCTCTCTCTCTGTCACTCTCTTTTATTTTGCAAGTATATTAGCTAGATATCATCGACCAGATGACAGAAGCAATTTTCATGCATTTTAAAGTCATCGGAAATTGTAGTATAGTCACGCAAAAACATTCATCAAAAGTGATTTTCTTTTCGTAAAGATAATGAGGCTTGAGTCCCGGTCATTCATCTCTGGGAGGCATTTATGCAAATCTGACATCGATCACTTTTTCGCTCTACTTGCTTAAAATCGCATGGCGATTTATGGTTATTACGTATTTAAGCACGACATGCTTAGTTGCAAGAATATTAGAAGTTAAAAGCAGGCAACTTTAATCATACCAAATATATTGCAATAAGTTCATGGTGATTATCAACACATAGACATATATATATAGAAAATTTTCTTTCATTCATTCAAGAGAGTGTTTGCAACATGGAACTAGAGGAAAACTTATAGAGGAAAGCCTAAAAACATCAATCTATCTAACAGAAAATGATCGCATACAGGAATCTATGGGGGGATTTTGCATGCATCATTGGGGTTGAGTAAAATGCTACACTACTAAGCAGTAATAAAAGCCTGTAAACTATGAAAAACTAGCTACTAATTGATAAACGCCAGTTTATCATCATTCTTATGCATTAAAACAAACCTAGCTCTTAGGATTTTACTCCGCAAACGGGTTTTTGGGCTGCATTTAGGCATAAATTAGGATAGGCATGCATTGCATTTTTTATTATCGTTTTAATGAGCTTTTGTGAGTGTTAGGGATGTACAGATGCACAGATCCCTAAAACCCTAGCACTCAAGAAGGCAAATGGTGAAGGAGAAGCCCAGGCTAGCTGGAACTCAGCCTAATCCAGCTCACCTCAGCTTGATCCAGCTCACCGCAGCTGAAACCTAGCTTACTTGAAGTAGGGTTAGCTCATCCCAACTCCATTCAGCTAATCTTAGCTGGATGGCAGCTCGAGAGAGTTCATCTCAGCTCACCCTAGCTCAAGTCAGCTCAGATCCAGCTCAACTTAGCTGAGTCTAGCTCATCTCAGCTCCTACTAGTTCACAGGGAGCTCTAGCTAGCTCAGCTGAGTTGACAAGAGTTCACCCCAGCTCAGATCCAGCTACATTCAGCTCCACTCAACTCCAGCCAGCTGAAGAAGAATTCATCTCAGCTCAGGAAGCTCAAGTCCAGCTCCCGGGGACTCAGCTTAGCTCAACTCAGTTGAGCTAAGCTACCTCAGCTGCCTCAACCAGCTTGATTCTCCTCGGGAGCACCAGACCTAGCTCACCTCAGCTCATTTTGGTAGAAGCTAGCTCACTTTAGCTTGGCTTAGCAACTAGCAAAGAACTAGCAAGCTAAGCCAGCTAGAGTAGCCCCATGCCAGCCTCTTCAGCAGCAGCCAGCTCCAGCTCCAACTCCAGACTTCTTCTCCTCAGCTCCATCCTCCAAACCCTAGCTCCAACATCTTCTCCTCTACTCCTCCATTAGCTAAGCTAGCTTAGCTTAGCTTAGCTTAACTATGCTCCAACTTCCTTGGCTTGTACCACCCCAAAAACCAACCTACCAACTCCACCCAACTAGTTCCACCTAAGCTCCACATAAGCTAACCCACTTGGCACCAACCTAACCTACCCACCACCTCCAAAAGACACCTAAAAGTGGCGCCAAAAACTACCCATAACCACCCCTTAATGGCACCACTTTTCCCTCCAAAATCCCCCCTCATCTCCACCACACAATCCCCCTTGAATCCATCTCCACCATCCACCTAACTCCCCTTCTAGAAGACCCCATGTTGGCGACAACATGGGGGTGTCTCTCCACCACCAAAAGACACCAACACCACCATAACCACCCCCTTTAACACCCCTTGGGTTGGCGCCAACTCACCCTAGCCATAGGATCACCAACCACCCTCATCCTTCCATCCTAGCCCTCCATTTCAAGGGGCACCTTAACCCCCCATCCTATTCTATAAAAAGCCACCACCTACCACCATTTTTTGGAATCCTCCATTAGTGTATTTTCTACCTACATCCACCTATACCTACGCCCAAGGAGAAGGAGTAGAGAAGGAGATTAAAGGGGCACACCACCAGCCTTTTGGTGCCTTCTTCTCCCCACTCTCTTCAACTTGGGCCACGCCAAGGAGGAGGACTCTCCCACTTCAAGGAGGATGGCCAGGCAAAGGAGAAAAGCTTAGGGTGGACGTCCACCCTTGGAGAGAAACTTAGGGCACGCCCCCTTAGGGCTTGCCTTGGAGGTCATCACCTTGGCGGAGTTCTGCAAGGAAGGAGTTGAAGGATTCTTTTCAAGCTTGGGAGCCACCAACCTTGGAGCAAGAAGCCCTCTTCTTCACCATCTATTTAGAGGATTTGTGTTTTCTTTTACTTCAATTATCTAGTAGTAGAAGCATTCCTCTACTAGGCATTTTTGTTAAGCACTTTATCAATTATCTAGTTGCCTTCTTCGCATATCTTGTTTGCATTTCTATTTGCTTATTTTCAGCATTCTTCACTTCCTCTCCCTAATTATTCTAGGTTTCCAATTGCCTAGAGTGAGCTTAGGGAGAGGCTCTACTTGCTACTTTAGAGTTGTTTACTTAATTGGAAGTGTAAACACTTTTCCCGCCATCAGTTCGCATGTTGCCTTAGTTCAAAAATAAAAAAAAATGGTATATTGAAAATTACCAAAAAAAGAAAGTTGAGATTTATTCCAAGCAAGAGAATCAATTTTGCAACCATATTGCCTCCATGGACGACCCTAGATACTTCCCTATCTAGGATTATAAATTTAAGAGTTGATGGGTTTTACGCATTACAACGACGTATTTTAACAAACCGCGTGAAATCGCTATCACTTTTTGGCGCCGTTGCCGGGGAGGCACGGCTTTGCTTTAATTAATTTTCTCTTGCTTGAAGTGGATCTCATCCCCTTCTCTTTCTTTCTTTTGTGTGTGCAGGAACTACAGCGGGAAGGCGGGAATCTTGAAGCGAGAGCTCAAAGATCCTTTTCTTCCCGCGAAAATTCAGGTTGGTTCCTCTTTCTGGTAACATAAATAATTAAAACTACCAAAAATATATTAAACTTGGCTTTCAGGACCCTAAACACGTAAATTAAGTGGAGTGGTGCATTTTAAATCCATTGTTTGCTTGTATGCTTCTTTAACACCACTCCATTGCAAGTATTGGTGTTCCATTTTTCGGGTCCAGATTTCTGTCCGGACTTGAAAAATCGATTCCAAACATCACAGGCCTCCTAAAATCATAAACTTTCATAGAGTGATTCCCAATTAAGTTTGGAACATCTGTTCCAAATTTCAGATCAATTGGATTTGTATTTAATTTTTGAAAATTCGTGGATTGCAAAGGGGTCACACCCTCTAATCTTCCTGTTTTGCTACTGTCCGTGAATTTTCAGAATTTTTATACTCATCCAATTTTTGTGAAATTTAGCTTGTTGGAATCCTGGTGAAATTTTACTTATCATATAAAATAATAAAAATTTTATGAGGTCGGTGGTAATACTAAAAAGTCCATAATACCCACAGGTATTATTTCTGGACTTTGACATCAGTACAATTTAAAAATTCAAAATTATTATTAAACAAATTCATAAAATCTTAAAAAAATATTTTCTGGAATCCTTGTTTGATTTTCTTCAAAGTAGTGGTGTTGTTTGACTTGTTTGGACCACTACTTAATTCTGAAAGCTAAAAATAATTCATTGGTAGTTAAATTTCTGTCTTAGGGATAATTGGCTTAGGGTTTCATCTGTCTCTTTAGAGACTCAATTAAAAGGAAATATACAATCACACATACAACTTGTCTTTCCTTTGATTGTGAACTTTCAAACTTGTTTGAAAATTTAACTAAAGAAACCCTAAAATACATTTCATTAAATCAAATCCTAAAAGACAAAAATACAAAAAAATTGTGTGACAACTTGATTTTCATTGGAGTCACTCTCCAATTCCTGCACACACATAAAAAAATCAAATAACAGGGCAACAACCCAATAAACGCCCTCCACATTCCGTGTGCACTATAGCATCCTAGACTTAATTAAAATTTGTAGCAACTTGACCCTTAAGGCTTTATCAACTTAGGCTTGCTATTTAGGTCTTAAGTTTTCTTTAGTTAGTACCAATTCTGTCATCTATATCTGGTGTTCAGGCTGAGGGGCCGTGTCAAACGACCAGGCGCGGGTTTGTACAAGCACCTGGGGTTTTCCCTGGGAAACGTTTGGGCCCAAACCTCCCCTTAAGCAACTTGGCTAGATTTGTTGATAGAACGGGTATTCACTATTGACTACTTATTTCCTATATAGACCAAGTCTTAGGTTATTATTAGGGAGTCACAGTTAAGTTAGGTCTAGTTTTTGTTTGTTTGAATTGCACACTTTCTCTCATCTCTTTCTCTTCTCCTCCCCTCCCCGTTCTTCCGTTTTATGCACGGGCGACGGTCTCAAAATCCGCACTTGGAAGGACCATTTGATTTCGCCCCCCACGTAAAAAGACCACTTTTTCTATCTTCTTCTCCTGAAAAAATGGAAACACAACAAAATAAGTCCACTGACCCTTCCACTTCCACGTCCACCTCTAACCCCACCACTAACCCTAATTCTAACCCTTCCACCCAAAACCCAACCACCAGTAACTTCCCACACTTGGAGCTCCCCAATCTTGAGTTGCCCCACACACAACATCAAGACCCCCTACCTGATCTTTTAAAATTGATGGCCGATCAGATTAATAAATTAAATTCCAATCAACAAACATTGACTAGGAACATCCAAAACCTAGCCAATCCAAGGCCAAACCCACAACCCCGTCAGCAGCCTGTTGTTCCTCTAAAAGATTTCTATGATCCATCTTATTATGAGGAATGACCAGGGGTGGTCATACCGGAGGGGACTTTGAGATCAAGCCAGCCGTCCTGAACCTAATTAAACACTTTCATGGCCTTCCTAGGGAAGACCCTTTCAGCCACCTTGAAGAACTAACTCTTCTTGCACAGACAACCCATTCCCGAAATGTGCAAGAAGACATATGGCTGATGCGGCTTTTTCCATTATCTCTTAAAGATAAGGCCGCTTATTGGTTCAGGACCATTGGCCGACCCATCACAACATGGCCTCAACTCAAGAGCGCCTTCCTCAAGAAATTCTTTCCCATAGGTCGTACCAATTCCTTACGAAGATCTATTACGACCTTTCACCAAAAATCTGGTGAAACTTTCCATGATTCTTGGGAAAGATTTCAAGACCTTTTAAGAAGTTGCCCGCACCACGAGATTCCTTTATGGCAGCTCGTGCAAATCTTCTATCATGGATTAGAAGATCAAATCCGACATTTTGTCGACGCCTCATGTGGCGGCAACTTTTTAAATAAAGATGCAGAAAGTGCCTATGACCTGTTCGAAGAAATGAGTGAAAACTCATTTAATCAAGCTTCCATAAACACATTTTGTAGAACCCAAAACCCGCAGTTCGGTGTTCATGAAATAGGCACTCAATCTATCCCTGTCACCCAAGACGATCTTCAATTGATTGCTCAAAAACTCGACCAGATGCATATTAATCAAAAGAAAATTGAGGAAAGACTAGCCACTTCAACTCAAGCTCCACACTCACATCTAACCCAACCTAACTTTCCACAAAGAGAAAATTTGCACAATCTCAACACTACCCCTGCTGATTATTCTGAGGTTGCCTATGATTCACTGGGGAACTACAACTATCCAGATCTTAACCCCACTCAAAATATTTCTGCCATCCAGGAGCCCTTTAAAAATTCTTCCAATTGGAAAAATTACCCGAACTACTCCTGGAATAATCAAGTTTCCTCCCAACCATATCATTTTAATGGGTATGGGTCGAATCCAAACTTCCATCCTGGGCCATCCCAACAAGATATCAATGCCCAGATGCTGCGAACCCTGCAGAATATGCAAACAAAAATGACAGAAGTAACCCGCAACATCACAAATCTGAACAATCAGATTGGGGTTACTCCCACGCAAAGACCTGTAGGACATCTTCCATCCCAACCCATACCCAACCATAATCGCCAAGGAAACTATTATATGGGCAGAAATCCACATTATCCACATCAGCCTCCTCCTAATCCACCACCTCAGCAGCCGCCCAGGTTTCTGCAATCACAGGCCCCCCCACCTCCTCTAAATAATAATCCGACTACACATGCAGTTACTTTGAGGAGTGGGAAAACCACCACTGACCCCGGGCCTTCACACGAACCTGGCAAGATACCTGTGCAAATTGACTCCCCACCTCCCCATCAGGAAGAAAAAGAAAAACAAAAATCTCAAGACAAGATTCCTGTCCCTTTCCCACAAGCTCTCTACCCCACCACCAACAAAAAAAAGAAATCTGAGCCCACTACAGAAGAACTCATGGAGCTATTTGGGCAAGTTCATATCAATATTCCTCTCCTAGATGCCATCAAATATATACCTGCCTATGCTAAATTTTTGAAGGAGATTTGTACTCCTAAAAGGCAGGCCAGAAATCTTGGACAGGTGCATCTTTCGGAGACAGTAAGCTCTGTCATACAGAGTAAGCTGCCTCCTAAGATGAAAGATCCGGGGGCGCCTTTAATTTCTGTAATTATTGATGACACTACATTTAATCGCGCCCTCCTTGATCTTGGTGCCTCAGTTAATATTATTCCCACTAGTTTATTCGAAGAATTTCAGATCGGTGAATTAAAACCCGTCGAGGTTACCCTGCAATTAGCCGACCGATCTACAATCAAACCTCGTGGGATTATCGAGGATGTTTTAATCAAGGTCCAGAATTGTGTCTTCCCTGTAGACTTTCTGGTTCTTGACATTGAGGCACCTGAATCATTACTGGACTCCCCAATAATCCTTGGATGCCCCTTTTTGGCCACTGCAAAGGCAAATATCAAATGCCACACAGGCAAAATGGATATCAACTGTGCAGGCCAAACCATCACTTTAGATATTTTTAAATCCTCCAGGAGATTCCATAATGATAACTTCTTTGAGGACTCAGATACTGAAATTTCCAATATGGTGGAGGAGACAATGTTAATAGATACCCTTACCGACCATAATTTTTTTGAGGACTCTGATTCAGAATCAGTGGTCGGTGAAATCTGTGATCCGGAAACTTGTCTTGACCCCAAATTTATTCCTGATACCCCCCCTAACCCACCCACTATTCACGCACCTAACTTTTCCACACTAACTTCACCCAATCCTCACCATTCCTTCCCCGACCCCTTTCTAACGGACCTGCCACCAACCCCGCCTGAGTTTGGCACCCAACCTAATTTAAACCCATGGCCAGACTCGGGCTACACTTATCATTTTCCATCCAACTTTGATCCCAATATTATTTCTAATCAATTTTCTAGGGATCTAGAAGACGACACCTTTTTTGCGGGGATCCAAGTGTCCAATTATTTACATGATCTTACGTCTTCCGTGCATACCTTCACGCCCGGCTGAATGGCGTAAAAGATAGCACTTGATGGGAGGTAACCCATCATTTTCTTGCTTTCCTTTTTTCTTCTTTTTCCAGGTTTTGTTCATCCTAAACCCGACCGTCATCACTAAGGTGATCCCTTTTCCCTCCTAATGCATGAGGACATGGCATATCTTAAGCATGGGGGGGTGTTTTTAAATTTTTACGATCAATTCAGGATTTTCAAAACCTAAAAACATGCATTTTTGTTTAATTTATTTCCTGCTTGCATACCCAAAAAAATAAAAAATAAAAAAATGTTCAAAACTTTTTGAGGAAAAATTTTGAAATTGGGACTAAGGTCGAAAAATTCACTTTTGGTACAATGGATTTAATCTTTAACAAACTAAGGATGAGGATATGGATCTGATCATTAGAATTCCAGGGTCTATTTTAGACAAGATCAGATATCTTTCTATAAAATTCCACCTGAACTCATAATAGTTCAGGTGACTTGATCCTATTTTGCAATATGGAAATTATTTGACTTAGCTTCTGATTCAAAAACTTGCATGTTTTGAGAAACTTCTTGTGTCACTCTTCACACACAAGCCAACACTTAAAAATAACTAAAAATTTGAAAAACTCCCTTGTTTGGACTTAGTGAAAGTCTGAAGCACATCATTGGTTTGAGTTCCCACCGCCGAGAAGGAGGAAAATGCCTCCTTTAAGGACGCGATGTCAACATGTTGCTGCCTCGGCGTTGCTCCATATCTATATTTCATATCTTTAGACGGAGCATTAAAGCGCATTTTAGCAGCTCAAGTGTCTTCGACGGTGCTCTACCTATAGTGTCGGAGCAAGAGCTTGAGTTTGTTTGGAGCGCCCCTTTTCACCGCATCGTGTTCTGAGGTTGTGAGCTCCTGGGTGGTGTCATGGACAGTGCTATCTCAAAGTACTGACGCCAGAGCCCCCTCGAGGAATGGTAACGGGAATGATGATCCCAACACATCTGTTGTAAGACTAAGCTAAAAATAAGCATCGGGGAGAAAAAAAAAAAAATATATATATATAAATTAACACGCCCTTATAAATGTTGGCTTTTTACAAGCACAGCCACAAGGTTTTAAAGGATTTTGCAAGTTGAGAATCAGATTCATGAGCCAAAAAAATTCCTAAAAACAAACATTTCAAGTCATCTGAATTAACAAGGGGTTAATTTGAGAATTTTTTGGAAGATATATTGATCTCGTTCTATCTAATGGTTGAATCCAAAAACAAATCCCGATGTTTATCTTTAACAAATCCCGTACCTCCAGTGTTTTTAATCTGCCAAGGTCCATTGATCTCTTTTTCTCCTCCAAAGTCAAAAAAATTAGATTTCCCAAAAATTCCATTTTAAGTTTTGCTAAGAGACTAGCAAAAGATAAGCATGGGGGTGTGATAAACGCCAGTTTATCATCATTCTTATGCATTAAAACAAACCTAGCTCTTAGGATTTTACTCTGCAAACGGGTTTTTGGGCTGCATTTAGGCATAAATTAGGATAGGCATGCATTTCATTTTTTATTGTCGTTTTAATGAGTTTTTGTGAGTGTTAGGGATGTACAGATGCACAGATCCCTAAAACCCTAAAACTCAAGAAGGCAAATGGTGAAGGAGAAGCCCAGACTAGCTGGAACTCAGCCTAATCCAGCTCACCTCAGCTTGATCCAGCTCACCGCAGCTGAAACCTAGCTTACTTCAACTAGGGTTAGCTCATCCCAGCTCCATTCAGCTAATCTTTACTGGATGGCAGCTCGAGAGAGTTCATATCAGCTCACCCTAGCTCAAGTCAGCTCAGATCCAGCTCAACTTAGCTGAGTCTAGCTCATCTCAGCTCCTACTAGTTCACAGGGAGCTCTAGCTAGCTCAGCTGAGTTGACAGGAGTTCACCCCAGCTCAGATCCAGCTACATTCAGCTCCACTCAACTCCAGCCAGCTGAAGAAGAATTCATCTCAGCTCAGGAAGCTCAAGTCCAGCTCCCGGGGACTCAGCTTAGCTCAACTCAGTTGAGCTAAGCTACCTTAGCTGCCTCAACCAGCTTGATTCTCCTCGGGAGCACCAGACCTAGCTCACCTCAGCTCATTTTGGTAGAAGCTAGCTCACTTTAGCTTGGCTTAGCAACTAGCAAAGAACTAGCAAGATAAGCCAGCTAGAGTAGCCCCATGCCAGCCTCTTCAGCAGCAGCCAGCTCCAACTCCAACTCCAGACTTCTTCTCCTCAGCTCCTTCCTCCAAACCCTAGCTCCAACATCTTCTCCTCTACTCCTCCATTAGCTAAGCTAGCTTAGCTTAGCTTAGCTTAGCTTAGCTTAACTATGCTCCAACATCCTTGGCTTGTACCACCCCAAAAACCAACCTACCAACTCCACCCAACTAGTTCCACCTAAGCTCCACATAAGCTAACCCACTTGGCACCAACCTAACCTACCCACCACCTCCAAAAGGCACCTAAAAGTGGCGCCAAAAACTACCCATAACCACCCCTTAATGGCACCACTTTTCCCTCCAAAATCCCCCCTCATCTCCACCACACAATCCCCCTTGAATCCATCTCCACCATCCACCTAACTCCCCTTCTAGAAGACCCCATGTTGGCGCCAACATGGGGGTGTCTCTCCACCACCAAAAGACACCAACACCACCATAACCACCCCCTTTAACACCCCTTGGGTTGGCGCCAACTCACCCTAGCCATAGGATCACCAACCACCCTCATCCTTCCATCCTAGCCCTCCATTTCAAGGGGCACCTTAACCCCCCATCCTATTCTATAAAAAGCCACCACCTACCACCATTTTTTGGCATCCTCCATTAGTGTATTTTCTACCTACATCCACCTATACCTACACCCAAGGAGAAGGAGTAGAGAAGGAGATTAAAGGGGCACACCACCAGCCCTTTTGGTGCCTTCTTCTCCCCACTCTCTTCAACTTGGGCCACGCCAAGGAGGAGGACTCTCCCACTTCAAGGAGGACGGCCAGGCAAAGGAGAAAAGCTTAGGGTGGATGTCCACCCTTGGAGAGAAACTTAGGGCACGCCCCCTTAGGGCTTGCCTTGGAGGTCATCACCTTGGCGGAGTTCTGCAAGGAAGGAGTTGAAGGATTCTTTTCAAGCTTGGGAGCCACCAACCTTGGAGCAAGAAGCCCTCTTCTTCACCATCTATTTAGAGGATTTGTGTTTTCTTTTACTTCAATTATCTAGTAGTAGAAGCATTCCTCTACTAGGCATTTTTGTTAAACACTTTATCAATTATCTAGTTGCCTTCTTCGCATATCTTGTTTGCATTTCTATTTGCTTATTTTCAGCATTCTTCACTTCCTCTCCCTAATTATTCTAGGTTTCCACTTGCCTAGAGTGAGCTTAGGGAGAGGCTCTACTTGCTACTTTAGAGTTGTTTACTTAATTGGAAGTGTAAACACTTTTCCCGCCATCAGTTCGCATGTTGCCTTAGTTCAAAAATAAAAAAAAATGGTATATTGAAAATTACCAAAAAAAGAAAGTTGAGATTTATTCCAAGCAAGAGAATCAATTTTGCAACCATATTGCCTCCATGGACGACCCTAGATACTTCCCTATCTAGGATTATAAATTTAAAAGTTGATCGGTTTTACACGTTACAACGACGTATTTTAACAAACCGCGTGAAATCGCTATCACTAATCTAGCAGAAATAAGGGCATTAGGAGGTGGGCTCCAATGGCCTTTGAATGGCTGAGAGGAGGGTAGCCAATGGTGCTTAGGTCATCCCTTGGAAAGAGGTTGGAGAGGTGATCTAGCATCCTAGTGTGGAGATGGTGGTAGCCATGGTGAGCAACTTGTGGAGGTGGAGTGGAAGTGAGTGTAGCTAACCTAAATGGAAGTGAATAATGCCAAGAGATGGATGGGTGCAAATGGCCACCCCTTAGGTCTCTTTATAGACCTAGGGGAAGCTCTGTAGAGAATTATGGAATTCTATAGAGAGGCCTATGGTGGGAGCTCATGGCAGAGGGAGAGAGAGAGGATGGATGGTGGTTTTTAGATCAACCAAATGTGGATCTAAAAATTGAATGGCTCTTGGTTGCTAATTTTAGCAACCAAGGCAGCAACACATGGTAGAGAGTTTTACAGAACTCTAGGCTAGGTATTTTTGTGTGGATGGTGTGTTTGGATGTGTGTGGGTCGAAACTTAGGTGGCTAGGTTGATTAGGTCTGGTTCTAGTGGATTTAGGTCAAGGTAGGTCTCAAATTAGGGTTATAAACCCTAATTCACTAAGGTAAAGTGCAATTAAACTTAATACAAGTTTAATTGGGTGTGTCAAAACTTAATTGAGAGTAAAATAACTCAATTAAGTTAGGTCTAGGTCAATTGGACTCTCACTAAGTCCAACTAGATAGTGTGTGCTAAGATCAGGGCTCAATTGGACTCAATGAGCCCAATTGAATAGGCTGATGGAATTGACTAAGATCCAAGTCAATTAGGTTTAGTGAGGACCTAATTAGGTCCTTAGGGAGGTCTAGAGGTGATGTACTAGGGTTAGGGCAGCTTAATTTGGGTTCCTAAGGGGTTGGAATTGGGTTTAGGGACCTAGAGATCTAAGATCAAGGCTTGAATCTCAAAATCGAAACTGGAGGGCAGTTCCTGACATCCAATAAAAGTGTCAGACATTTTATAGTGAAAAATCAGAAGTCCAGACTTGTTGTCTAGACATCGAATCAAAGTCAGGAGCGATTCTAGGTTTTCTCTTAGCTATTCTGCAGAAGTTGGATGTCTAACCAAGTGTCTGGACATCCAATAACACTGCAGAAGTGGGTTTAAGGTATGCGGGAGTTGGCTAAGGGTTCTGGACGTCCTATAACTTATCTGGACATCCAGATAGAGGTTGGAATTAGGGTTTTAAGGTTTCCTAGGGTGCGGTGGCCTAATCTAAGGGTGGTTAAGGCTTGGGGAAGCTTCTAGGCTATCCTAGGGCTAGGATGGCCCTAAGTTCTTCATATTTTACTGCTTTATTCCTACTTAATTGAATAGCATACCTTAACTCCCTTACATTATTATCTATTACATCTAATCTAGGTCTTTCGCTCCAGCTCTATTGCAACACCAGCTATTCCAGCTTCAGATCCAGCTTCCGATCTACCTTCTGGTCTGCTTATTACCTGTAATTGTCATAATGCACCTAATCAGCACATTATGGCATCATTTTATGCATAGCTAAAAGAAAGCAGTAAGGATGCAAGTAATGCTTATGCATGCGTGGATTACCCTAACTTATGCTAAGTCCTAGCCTAATTTAGGTCAATTAAGACCTATGATTGTTGCGCAATCATACCCCCATGCCTAAATCTTGCTAGTCTCTAGCAAATGCGAGACTAAATTATTCATAGAAGGGTCCCTAAGGGATTGATTATTTTATCAAGTGTATGCCTAGAGATTTTTCTCCTTTTTGTTTTCATCTTATGTTCTAGAAATCTAGACAATCATGAAAGTGTAACTATGTAGCTTTTGTAATGGATTCGAGTGAAAAACTAATTCACCTCTAAAGTCTGTACTTGACCCCTAGTAAAAATTCTAGTGGGATAGACGGACTTCTTCCCTCGGGGTATTCAAGATATTCTATGAATTCCACCCCAGCTTTAAGATTAGGTAGAGAATCTTAGAGGGAAAATATTATATATTTGGTGGCTCACTCTCGACTGGTGCTACACAGAGATTAGTACTATAGATTTTAGATTCTCAAATTATTACGTAACTCAACTTAGAGAAAGACAAGAAAAACTATGCTATCTTTTGATTCCTTTGTATTCATTCTCTCTTACTCTTTCGCTTTTTCTTTTCTTTCCTTTCTTTTTCTTAGAGCTCACAATCTCACCAGATTCACACATATGACCTGTATTTGGTGGTCTCACTTGACATTAACACTTTAATTGAGTTTCCAGAACCCTAACACTAAGTCGGAATTCCTCAGCCAATATTCGGGTGGTCAGAAACACAGAAAAATAGGTTAAAGCCATATTTGGCGGATCTCAAATTTATTTGGTGGTATTGCCTTAATGCAAATGAAATAAACACTAAATATTCACAAACTCTTTTTTTCTTACTTTTTCTTCTTTTTCTATTTTTTTCTTTCCTTTTTTTCTTTTTCTTTCTTTTTTTTTTCTTTGTAAATTTTTTCAACACAACACATGCTAGCATACATTCATGAACTTTATTGAGGAGGCATTATTAGGGATTGGTGGTACTCAAGAGATATTGGGTGGCTTATTTGGTGGAAGTGCCTACTCATGACACCGGGAGAGATGGATAGGATGGTATATTTCTGACCTTGACATCAATACCCTCCTTCAGCCGAGGATTTCGTAAAGAATGGTCGTAACCATCCACCTTAGCCCTAGTTTTATGAAAACTCGCTCTCTGCATATTTGCCTTATTTGGTGGCTCTCAAAATTCACACAAAAATGTATATGCAGGAACCGAGAGCGAAATCTATGCCTTATCTCTAAGTATCATCACCAAATTATCTAGGATTCTGGATTCCTTGCACTAATCTTAGAGCACTAGTACAATCTACTCTCATATCACACTATTTGGTGGATTTTTGGAGGAAAATCTGCCTGAATCCCAAAACACTATCCAAGGGTTCAGAAAAAGAGGCACTGCTTCTTCTCGATAGACTAAAGACATTTATCAGCCTTCACCATGAATCCATTGCAAATTCTACGTGTGTGAAAAGTTGTACTAAATTCCAGATTATAGGAATCAACTAGAGGATAAAATCCCTAATGCATTCTCTTAATAAAATAATCTTATTCATGAATGCAATATGTATATATGCTATAAACAAGTAACCTCATATAATTTGTACTTCATGAAATTCTCGTATCGGGTTACATTCAGCTTGATCCTAAATTTAGAACAAGAGGTGAGCGGGTGAGTCGGAAATGGCTGTTGCGGACGATTTCTAGCTCCAATGCGAGCATTGGAGGTGGAGTCGGTTGTTCGTTTATTTAGGGTCCTAAAGTACGTTTGACATGCAGCTCCGAGGTTTTTCCTAAATGTTGGCATAAAAATTTTTAAATTTTTGTTGCATCTACCCACCCATGCCTAAGTTCTTGCATGTCCTCATGCATGAATATAAAAGAAAATAAATAAAGCAGGGACTAAATGGGTAAAAATCACTTGTAATTGCTCCTGAAATTATACATCCAGCAACGGCCAACCTGACAGTATGCAATATGCAGAAAGAAAATATGCTTAAAGGAAAATATGCTATGTATAAAAATGAATATGTATAGGGTGATGGATGCAGAGTACATGCTGAGTTGAACGCCACCAGCTGGGCGAAAACTCAATCACACGTCCTCAATAAGATGAACGATCTCGTCAATTGGAGGAGGTTCCTGGGCCAAAAGTGACTTGAGGCGCTGGCCATTTACCATAGATATATGCCCAGATTTTGGGTCCCTGATCTGGATCTCCCCATTAAGATATGGGTGAATCACAACATATTGGCCAGTCCACTTGGACTTGAGCTTCCCTGAAAAAGTTTCAGTCGCAAATCAAACAACCAGACTTGCTGGTTGGGCGTGAATGTTTTTCTCTGGATGTGGCGATCATGAAAGGCCTTGGTCCTGTCCTTGTATATCAATGCGTTCTCATAGTCCTCCCGCCGAATCTCTTCTAATTTGCTAAGTTGGAGTTTCCATTCTTGACCTCTTGCATCGAGGTCAAGGTTACATTTTTGCACCGCCCAAAAGGCACGGTGTTCTAGCTCTACAGGAAGGTGACAGGCCTTGCCATATACCATATGATATGGTGACATTCCGAGTGGGCCTTGTATGCGGTTCGATATGTCCAGAGTGCATCAACTAATTTATTGGACTAGTCCTTCCTGTCTAGTATATCCATCTTCTGGAGAATCACCTTGATCTGACGGTTAGACACTTCAGCCTGCCCATTGGTCTGCGGGTGATATGTGATGGCTATACGGTGATGTACCCCGTATTTCATTAATAATGACCTGAAGTTGGCATGGATGAAGTGGTTTCCGCCGTCGCTAATCAGAGTACGGGGTATTCTGAATCTCGTGAAGATGTATTGTCGTATGAAAGAAATGATGGTCTTATGATCAGCTCATCTTGCCAAGATGGCCTTGACCCACTTCAAGACATAGTCAATGGCTAGTAATATATACTCAAAGCCATGCGAGTTCGGGAAAGGGCCCATAAAATTGATGCCCCAGACATGGAACAGTTCTACAACCATGATGAGCTGGAGTGGCATCATGTCTCTCCTGGTCATAGAACAGACCGACTGGCATCGTTTGCAATGTTGGGCGTATCCGTGTGTATCTCTGAAAATGGTTGGCCAGAGAAATCCCAACTGCAAAATTTTTGCAACGGTTTTCCATCCCGAGAAATGATCACCACAAGCATCATTGTGGCAAAAAGATAACACACTGGGGATCTCAGAATCTGGGATGCATCTTCGAATAATCTAATCCACTCTAATGCGGAAGAGTAGTGGCCATCCCAGAGGTAGAATCTGGCCTCCGCAGTGAATTTGAGTTTCTGGTCCATGGATAAGTTAGCGGGAATCTTGCCTGCGGTAAGATAGTTTGCAATATCTGTGTACCAGGGGAACTCAATAGAGTGAACTGCCAAAAGGGATTCATCTGGAAATTGCTCATGGATAGGCAAGGAATAAGGAATGTGGCCTAGGTCCAGTCTAGATAGGTGATCTACCACAACATTCTACTTTCCGACTTTGTCGTGGATTTCAATATCAAATTCTTGCAATAGAAGGATCCAACTGATGAGTCGGGGCTTGGCATCCTTCTTTGCCAGCAAATGCCGGAGGGCAGAGTGGTCAGTGAAGATGATGACTTTGGACCCTAATAAATAAGATTTGAATTTCTCCAACCCGAATACTATTGCTAGCTATTCTTTTTCGATGACAGCATAATTATGCTGAGCCTCATTCAGCATCTTGCTAGCATGGTATATGACAAAAGGTTGGTTCTCCCGACGCTGGCCTAAAACAGCACCGACGGCAAAATCAGAAGCGTCGCACATCATCTCGAAATCAAGCGACCAGTCAGGTAGTTGGAGAATCGGGGAATCAGCAACAGTGCTTCATAAAGTCTCGAAGGCACTGAGACACGAGGTGTCGAATTCAAATGGGGCATCGGCAACAAGGAGATTCGTCAAAGGTCATGCAATTTTCGAGAAATCGCGTATAAATCTCCGGTAGAAGCAGACATGACCCAAGAATGATATGATCTGCTTGACCGAGCTAGGTGGTAGTAAGTGGGAAATAATCTTAGATTTAACTCGATCGACCTCGAGTCCATATTTAAAGACCCTGTGTCCTAGTACTATGCCATCCCTCACCATGAAATGGCTTTCTCCCAGGATAGTACTAGGTTTACCTCAATACACCATTGCAGGATCTTGGCGAGGTTATCAAGACAAGATGCGAAATCACCTCCGAAAATGGAGAAGTCATCCATGAACACCTCCACATAGTCCCCAATCATGTCAGAGAAGATGGCCATCATACAATGCTGAAATGTTGCTGGTGCATTGCAGAGGCCAAAGGGTATCCGCTTGAAAGCGAATGTTCCAAAGGGGCATGTGAATGTGGTCTTGTCTTTATCTTTCGGGCTAATCGCTGCTTGATTATACCCAGAGTATCCATCCAGAAAGCAAAAAAAACTTCCTCCGGCTAACCGTTCCAAGATATGATCAATGAAAGGCAAAGGAAAGTGATCCTTCTGAGTAGCCATGTTCAGTTTCCTATAGTCGATGCAGACCAGCCAAGATGTCACAGTGTGGGTCGGGATGGATTCGCCTTTATCATTTTTCATTATGGTGAGTCCTGCTTTCTTTGGCACTGTCTGGATCGGACTCACCCATTGGCTGTCAGAGATTGGGTATACAATACCTGCATCCAGCCATTTGATGATCTCCTTCTTAACAACCTCTAGCATATTCTGGTTTAGCCTTCTTTGAGGTTGTCTCGAAGGTTTCACCCCCTCATCCGTGTAGATGTGATGAGTGCAATATGAGGGGCGAATACCGCGAAGATCAGCAATGCTCCACCCTATAGCAACCCTATGGTCTTGTAGAGTAGAAATCAATTGATGCCTTTATTCTTGGGTTAAGTGGGCACTAATAATGACTGGGTATGTCTCACTTTCACCCAAGAATACATACTTAAGTGAGTCAGGCAAGGGCTTCAATTCAATCACGAGTGGGTTAGAGTCAGAAATGGGAATAGGAGGAGCAGACTCGAAGGTGGGAATCTGCTAATCCATATACATGTGAATTCCCGCTGATTCGCTTCCTGTGAGATAATCGATTGTGACTGTGTTAACAGGAAACCCATTAGCTGTGGTCACGTCTTCTTGTAACAACAGAGGCGATCCAGTAGTGTACGGATCAGGATAGCTAGATTCAGAGGTGCTGTGGTCAAAAACACACCTTAAACAACCGGATCCTCGAGGAGATATGTGCAGTGCAGTGGTCTCAGTCCCTTGTGGATCGATGTCCAAGAACCCTGATAGTGTAGACGAATGAGACATTGGGTCGTCACAAAGGAGCCCAATGTTAACACAATATGCAGAATCTTCGTCTTCACCATCCTCCTCTATGCGATCACAGTCAAAATTCCTTGATGCCCTAAATATGTCAAGTCGAAGTCGCTCATTACCTAGGGCTATCTCCATACACCCAGATGCACAATCAATGTTTGCTCGAGCTATCGCTAGAAATGGGCAACCCAAAATGATTGGTGCATCTCGGAGATTAGGAGGAACCTCCATATCGAGAACAAAAAAGTCTTCGGGAAAGCAGAATCTGTGGACTTTTACGATCACGTCTTCAACCACCCCCCTCGGTGTTTTTACTGATCTATCAGCCAGCTGAATCGTGATCGAAGTAGGCTTTAACTCCCCAAATCAAAATCGATCAAATACGGTAGTTGGAGTTATGTTGATGGACGAACCCAGATCTAGAAGGGCCCGATCAAATGGAGAATTCTGCAAGAAGCAGGATATGAGTGGGGTACCAGGGTCTTTCTTTTTTGGTGGCAAGTTAGCTAAAATCACGGTGCTAGCTTCTTTTCATAGTACCACTTGTCGTCTAATTCTAGGCTATCGCTTCGGGGTACAATAGTCCTTGAATCTAGAGACAGTAGGATGTGATCAATTGCCTCGAGGAGAGGGACCTGAATATGTACTTCCTTGAACATTGACTTCAGGTCCTCAAAATTCCACGTGTCCTTCCATACTACATTTCACGTCAGAGCCTCAGGAAAAGGGATGGGAATCTCAGGGTCAAGTGGCCTCTTATCCTTATCTACCGTAGGTGGCTCCTGAGATGGAGTCAAACCTGCCTGCGGCGAAGGGTGAGGAAAATCAGGACCTGCTTGCCTATGTGGTGGGTCGAATGTCTTCCTTCCACTCCTCAATGAGATAGCTTTTGCGTCGGCTTGCTATCCATGAGGTGGTGGGGGGAGCAGAAGGGGCAGAGTATGCAGGGTTTTGCATCAAAGGCAGCTGTCCTTTAGCGTAACCAGGTCATGCAAGAGGCACCTGTAATATGGCGTGTGCCTATCCCTGTGGTGCCTTAAACCTAGGCGAGGCACCTTGGTTCTGCCGAGGGTTCGGGACAGGTTGGGAGGGCAAGACTCCTTGAGTCCTATACTTCTGCAACAGCTAGTTTTGCATGTTCTATATAGTCTATATCTGGTCAGCCATCTCCTTCATTATCCGCAAGCTATCCTGTGTAGATTTCCTAATCGATTCTTGCAGCTCCTCTTTCAGTGCCTCCAAAGGGTCAGCCCTCTTTGGAGGATGACTGGAAGCTTGGTGCAGCGACTGGTATATAGAACGGGGTTACTGCCGATGCAAGAATGGCTACTGCCTAGGGTATGTGTTTTGCGCATTCCCGTATTGCCTAGTCTGGTAGTGTGGATCTTGATGTGGTCTCTGTGAGTTACTAGACCAGGAGAAGTTCGGATGCTGGCACCAACCAGGGTTATACATCTCTGAATACGGGTTATTACGCCTGTATCCTTGAATAGCACTGACATCCTCGTAGGCCGAAGATGTCTGAGACGTATATCCTTCAAGGGGATACGTATTATAGTCTGCGGGTGGTGCTTAACCTTGGTCATATGGTGCCATATCGAGATTGTTTACGGGATCCTGATATGCAAGATCTTGTAAATAAGGAGAAGATGGATCCCGAGTGAGTAGATTAACTCAAGCAGGGGGCTCGAGGTGCATAGGAGGGTCTTGTAGTAGCAGAGTTCAGATCAGATTGACCCTGACTAATTTGGTCAATCTTCTTCTCGATCAGGTTTATTCTATGCAGCTACTTGACGATGATATCCATGCCAGCTCAAATAGACTCGGTGTGAGCCTCATGGACACCAACTCGTTACTGAACAGGCCGCTGGAACAAGTTCATGGATGCGACATTCATCGAGTTCTCTGCCAAAGATTCAAACAACTCAAATGCTCTATTCTCATCTTTCGAGAGGAAATTCCCGCCACTAGATGCATCGGCCAGATACCGATGTGTGTCATCCAGCCCATGGTAAAAGATTCGAGCTAGGTGCCATCTGGGTATACCATGGTGCGGGCATTTCTGGAGAAGGTCGTGAAATCGGTCCTAGGCGTCATGCAACTTCTCCCTAGCTCCTTGGGAGAAAGTCGCGATTGCATGCCTCATCATGTTCATTCGACCGATCAGGTAGAACTTTTTCAGGAATTCATGTCGTAATTTTGGCTATGTTCCAATTGGCTTCCCAATGGTCTTGAACTAGTATGAAGCTTTGTCCCTCAGAGAAAATGGGAAAAGCTTCATCAGAACAATCCTAAGATCAATATTCCTGGGTTGAATTGTTTTCGCGAGTCAACTCAGGTCCTCTAAGTGCTAGAACGGATCTTCGCTTGAGTTTCAATAAAAGTGAGTGCTGATCAAACCGAACATATTAGGCTTGAGCTCAAACGTGTCTCCACCTATGGGAATCCTGACTAAGGGTGCGACGATCGGTGCAGCTGGATCATAGAAATCCCGAAGTTGTTCTCCTCGCGGTGGATGCTGCATGCTGTCAAGCGTCGTCAAGATACGATCCATTCTCTACTGATGCCACTCCTCAAATTCAACTACTCGGGCCTCTAAATGAGCCATCGGGTCCAGATTACCAGCATCCTGTCCCAGTCTAGGTCTAGGTCCAGGATTAGCCATTGCAGCTAAGGGAGTAGAAGAAGTGGGGGGAGAAGATGGTCCTGGCAAGGTGACTCGCCTCCTTGGGAGTGGCTCCCAAAATCCAACCAGTTGAGGTCTAAGTGACCTCCTTTCTTGCATATACCACCCAACCCCTGGGTTGGTGTAGCCAAGCCAGACAAGGCTAAGGTCCTGTCAATTAGATGGTCCATATGATCGAGTGACCAAATTTTTTGTTCTAAGTTCGAATTCCTGAAGAAAAATTCATCGTAAAAGTGACTGAAAGTGATTCCTGCCTCTCAAGTTAACCCAGCCAAGAGGTTGAAAGCACCTAGTAGTATGACAACAAATTCGGGTTGATTTCGTGTTTTAGAATTGATTTTAGCCCGTTTTTCTTCAGTTGGGGTTTATGGTGAGTGGCCCACAAGGTGACCAAGCGCATCGGCTAAAAACTAAACTTGACTAAGTCTAGGTTAGGCCAATGTGGTCTCTAGATTGTAACCATAAAGATGTAACCTAGGGTTCATGAAATTCTAGGGTTTTTTTTTTTTTTTCTTCTTTTCAATAGACCACAAAATAAAAATAGTTCTCTGGCAAAAATTGGAATCCAAATAACTTGAAATTTTGCAAATAGATTTCTTTTTTAATTGTCTTTTCAAAAAATATTTTTTTATAATTTTTACTATTTCAACCAAATTTATAGAGATTTTTAAATGTCAAGGGGTCAGATCCAAAATTTTAACCCTTGGTTGGTTTTTCAAATTGAAATAGTATCAAATGATTTTCAAAAATTCAGAAAAAAAATTGAAAATTAAAGCCAATGAGATCAGATTTCAAACCCCACCACTTTTAGTCAAAACAGATTCGTGGATTGCTCGAAATTTCTTTTTGAAGTTTGAAAAATCGCAAATTTGGGTCAGTCTGACCCCCTTACACTTCACGAATTTTTAAAAAAATTTTACTTGGGATTTTTTCAAATGAACGGTGTCGTTTGAAAGATGCTTTAGAAATGAAGATCTAACTCTAATTTCAGAATTTTTTGTTTGCTAATTTTCCAACAATTGAATTTTTAAAATAGACTTTGAAATCTAGACGAAAATCAGAGAATGGTGGAAAAGCTTTTAAAAGGTGTTTGAGTTTAAACTTCAAACTTTCCACCAAAAAAAAAATTCTTTATTTTCACAAAAAAATTTTGAAAATTTTTTTTTCAGGATGGATTTTTTTTTCAAAGGATTTTCAAAAAATTTTTTTTTTTGCTTTTTCAAAACTAACTTAGGCTTCGAAAAGAAACCTAATCTAACTACCTAGATTTTTTTTTCTTCATGAAAATGAATAATCTTTTTTTTTTCAAAAGAAATTGCTAGAAGAAAATCTAATCTAGGGTTCACAAAGAAAAACCTAGGCTATGGCAGATATGATGTGCACCTGGAATTTTTTTTCTTTTCCACACTCGTGTGCACAGATCTCATTTTTTTCCTATTTTTCCTGCACATCCAAAGACAAGCAGAGGAAGATTTTTCAATGATAGCTCAAAGGATCGAAATCAAAAAATGTCGTTGCCTCCCCGGCAACGATGCCATTTGATAGAAGCCATTTTCGCACATTTTAAAGTCATCGGAAATTGTAGTATAGTCGTGCAAAATCATTCGTCAAAAAATGATTTTTTTTGTAAAGTAAACGATACTTGAGTCCTGATCGTTCGTCTCTAAGAGGCATTCATGCAAATCTGAAATCAATCACTTTTTTCCACTACTTGCTTAAAATCGCATGGCAATTTATGGTTATTACATATTTAAGTATGACATGCCTAGTTGCAAGAATATTAGAAGTTAAAAGTAGGCAACTTTAATCACACCAACTATATTGCAATAAGCTCTTGGTGAATCTCAACACATAGACATATATATATAGAAAATTTTCTTTCATTCATTCAAGAGAGTGTTTGCAACATGGAACTAGCGGAAAGCTTAAAAACATCAATCTAGCCAACAGAAAACGATCGCATACAGGAATCTATGGGGGGATTTTGCATGCATCATTGGGGGAGAGTAAGGAGCTACACTACTACGCCGTAATAAAAGCATGTAAACTATGAAGAACGAGCTAATAATTTAACAGAAATATGGGCATTCTGAGGTAGGCTCCGATGGCCTTTGTATGGTTGAGACGAGGTGCGACGGCCAATGGTGCTTAGGCCGGCCCTTGGAGAGAGGTTGGATAGGTGATCCAGCATCCTGGCGTGGTGATGGTGGTACTCATGGTGAGCAACTCATGGAGGTGGAGTGGAAGTAAATGTAGCTAACCTAAATGGAAGTGAATAACGCCAAGAGATGGATGGGTGCAAATGGCCACCTAGGTCTTTTTATAGACCTAAGGGAAGCTCTCTACAGAATTATGAAATTCTCTAGAGAGGTCTATGGTGGGAGCTCGAGGGAGAGTGAGAGAGAGAGGATGGATGGTGGTTTTTAGATCCACCAAATGTGGATCTAAAAATTGAATGACTCTTGGTTGCTAATTTTAGCAGCCAAGGTAGCAACACATCGTAGAGAGTTCCAGAGAACTCTAGGATAGGTATTTTCGTGTGGATGGTGTGTGTGGGTGTGTGTGGGTCAAAACTTAGGTGGCTAGGTTGATTAGGTCTGGTTCTAGTGGATTTAGGTCAAGGTAGGTCTCAAATTAGGGTTGTAAACCCTAATTCACTAAGGTAAAGTGCAATTAAACTTAACACAAGTTTAATTGGGTGTGTAAAAACTTAATTGAGAGTAAAATAACTCAATTAAGGCATGTCTAGGTCAAATTCTACTCTCATTGAGTCCAATTGGATAATGTTTGCTGAGATCAGGGCTCAATTGGACTCAATGAGTCCAATTGAATAGGCTGATGGAATTGAATAAGATCCAAGTCAACTAGGTTTAGTGAGGACCTAATTAGATCCTTAGGGAGGTCTAGAGGTGATGTACTAGGGTTAGGGTACCTTAATTTAGGTTCCTATGGGGTTGGAATTGGGTTTAGGGACCTAGAGATCCAAGATCAAGGCTTGAATCTCAAAACAAGAACTGGAGAGTAGTTCCAGACGTCCAATAAAAGTGTCAGACATCTTATAGTGAAACATCGGAAGTCTAAACTTGTTGTCTGGATGTTCAATCAGAATCAGGAGGGATTCTAGGTTCTGTCTTGGCTATTTTGCAGAAATTGGATGTCTGACCAAGTGTCTGGATGTCCAATAACACTGTAGAAGTCAGTTTAAGGTGTGCGAGAGTTGGCTAAGGGTTATGGACATCCTATAACTTATCCGGACATCTAGATAGAGGTTGGAATTATGGTTTTATGGTTTCCTTGGGTGCGGTGACCTAATCTAACGGTGGCTAAGGCTTAGGGAAGCTTCTAGGTTGTCCTTGGGCTACGATGGTCCTAAGTTCTTCATATTTTACTGCCTTATTCCTACTTAATAGAATAGCATACCTTAACTCCCTTACATTATTATCTATTACATCTAATCTAGGTCTTCTGCTCCAGTTTTGCTGCAACACCAGTTATTCCAGCTTCAGATCCAACTTCTGATCTTCCTTTTGGTCAGCTTATTACCTGTAATTGTCATAATGCACCTAATCAGTACATATACCATCATTTTATGCATAGTTAAAAGAAAGCAGTAAGGATGCAAGTAATGCTTATGCATGCATGAATTACCCTAACTTATGCTATATCCTAGCCTAATTTAGGTCAATTAAGACCTGTGATTGCTGCGCAATCACCAGATCTCTTGCCCTATTGAAAATATCAAAAAAAATTAGAAACGGCAAAAATGACAAAAACAAATAAAAAGAGAACTATGGATTTTCAAAACCAAACGTTTGCCTCCTCGTGTTCAACTTGGGACTTACATTTTGAGTTTTGGTTATAAATTTTATCTGATCAACGGATTTTCTAATGAATCGAACTACGACGACGGGTTTTTCAAATCCGATCCTTTCTGCTACGAATTTCCACCATAATTGTTGGATCAAAAAATTGTCACAAAAAGGTTGAGTTTTGAAAATCCGATGTTGTAATGTGATTTGCGAGGAAATCCGTCAACGAATAAATTTTACTAAAACTCGAAAAGAATTCCGGGTCGAACATAGGGAGGCTACGTCGATTCGAAATCTATGAATATATTTTTTTTGTTGTTTTCATTTAGAAAGCGAGATAATCACAATGAATTTGATATTAACAATAGGAAAGAGAGAAATAGAGAAAGAGAACAAAAACTTTATAAAATTGATAATGTTTTTACAACTAGAAAGCGGGAAATATTATAGCTAGAAAGTGGAAAATATTACAGCTAGAAAGTAGGAAATATTACAACTAGAAAGAAGTAAAATCTGCTCTAGAAAGTAGTAAAGAGAAAGGAGGTGAGAAGTTATCCTCCTCGATGGCTGCTTGGAGGACGAGCCAGATGGGGCGACGCTTAGAAGATAAAGGGTTAAGACAGAAGACGGAGAATGAAGTAGGAAGAACCAGGGGTAAGGCAAGGTGTCGTCGTCGCAGGATCCACTTCTGGAATGGGGGTGAGAAAAACTTTATTTTTAACTCTAAAGGTGCATCCCGAGTTTGGGATAAGCTTCTTTAGAGCTTTGGAGAGGGAGAAAGGTGAAGGAAGGGATGATTGAAATGTGGGGGGCATAGGTCTTATTATAGGTGTAGGGGTTGGGTGTAAAAAGGTTATTTCACACTAGAAAACATTAATTCAAGGTCTTTAGTGATGGATTTAAGTGTCACTAAAGACTCCAAACATGCATGCGACCTACGCCCACTAGAGGTTGGGGGCGTAGGTCGCGCGCACATTTGGGGTCTTTCGTGACACTTAAATCTATCACCAAGATCCTGAATTAATGTTTTCAAGTGTGAAATGACCTTTTTACCCCCAACCTCTACACCTATAAAAAGACCTACGCCTCCCACATTTCAATCATCCCTGCCTTCACCTCTCTCCCTCTCCAAAGTTCTAAAGAAGCCTGTCCCAAACCTGGGATGCTCCTTTAGAGTTCAAATCAAAGTTTTTCTCACCCCCATTATGGAAGTGGATCTCGCGACGATGACGCCCTACCTTACCCCTGGTTCTTCCTGCTTTGTTCTCCATCTTTCGTCTTCACCCTCTGTCTTCCAAGCACCACCCTGTCCAGCTCATCCTCCAACCAGCTGTCAAGAAAGATAACTTCTCACCTCCTTTCTCTTTACTACTTTCTAGAGTATATTTTACTGCTTTCTAGTTGTAATATTTCCCTCTTTCTAGCTATAATATTTTCCGCTTTCTAGTTGTAAAAACATTATCCATTTTATAAAGCTTTTGTTCTCTCTCTCTTATTGTTAATATCAAATTCATTGTGATTATCTTGCTTTCTAGTTGTAATATTTCCCTCTTTCTAGCTATAATATTTTCCGCTTTCTAGTTGTAAAAACATTATCCATTTTATAAAGCTTTTGTTCTCTCTCTCTTATTGTTAATATCAAATTCATTGTGATTATCTCGCTTTCTAAACAAAAACAACAAAAGAAATATAATCGTGGATTTCAAATCGACGTAGCCTCCCTGTGTTTGACCTAGAATTCTTTTCGAGTTTCGGTAAAATTTATTTGTTGATGGATTTCTTTGCAAATCACACTACAATGACGAGTTTTCAAAACTCAACCTTTTCGCGATGATTTTCGTATCCAACGTTTTGGCGCTGTTGCTGGGGAGGCAACGCTCTTTGGCTTTTCTCGCGTTTTCCCACGTTACTTGCATGTTTTTCCAACCTATCTTTCTTCTTGATTTATTATCTTGCAAGAACCCGATCGAGGAGTTGAAGGTGGTAGATTGGACTAAACTGTGGGTAGAGACATTTGTAAGTTTGTCCCCTACCACCCCCACCCTAGTTTCCATTTCACCACACTAATAATGCAAACTCAAATCAACCTAGGTGCTTTTATAAACCCTAGGATAGATCTGATTGTTTGATTGTCACTTCGCTTCACCTCACTTACCCATATATACTAAAAAAAAATACTCTTTTCTTGTGGGATATAACTGAAAGCTACACACTTAACACCCAGAAGTTCTCACCTTAAGGTACACCACTTCACATTGATTCTACCACTTAACTGGAATCTGACCTGTGGATCTGGTACACCCTAACTCAACACACCAATAAGTGAGTAGAAAATTTGACTAGGTTAAGATTTTTTGTGTGCCTTAACAAGGTGGTGCAACAGGCCAATTGATTGAGCTGTTTGGGCTGCACCACTCAATTTAAAATTGATTCATCAAGTAGCTTGCCACTTAGGGTTGATTTTTAGGACTGAACCAAGCACTCCACAATTTATTTGTAATTTTTAAAGGAATATATCTACACTAGTGCTTTCAAAACTTTGTGTGTTCTACTAAACCTGATTGAACGAACCTAAAGATTAAACCTAAAAGCTACTAAACAAGGTTAAACCCTAAAAGACATCATCAAATAACCTTGTTTGCAAACCTTGGTTGTGCACACACACACATTTGAATTGATCATTAAGGACACAACCCATCTAAAAGGCCCATCACATTCGAAGAGCACAATCATCCTAAGCCTAATCAAAATTGAGTATACGTTGGCCTTAAGGATTGATTTGCTCTTCAGGGCTCAGACTGAGATTTTTTTGATTAATCTGCTTCTGTTGGTCCATCGGATGTCTAGCTAGGGGAGTAGCATCAAACTACCGCGACTAGGGGGTACACTAGGAACCGGAGGCGTAAGCCAAAGGAAGAACCTTCTCCCCAGCCCCTCCTTCTAACTGGTTGGATTTATCGGATAAAAGTAGACCAAATCGGTTATAATCTTAAGACGGGTCCTGGGAGTCTATAGGTCTTTAGGCCAACACACCTAAGGACAGGGTTGATTGCTTGTATTGCAGGTCTCCTTTCTTTCCTCTGATTTCCCCTCTTATTCTACCATGTATCCTTCCACATCTTACACACATTTTCCATCCTACCTTCCTACCACCACTTATACCCAAGATGATTACTATCCTGACTTGACTTATAATTACCCATCCACTAGCTAGGATAACTTTGATTGGGGATACGATACCAGATCTCATTGTCCAGGGCCTAACTCTAGACAACAAGACTATGATTATTATCCTTCCCAGAGCTACAATGATTATAGATCTCCATCCTTTGATGATCAAACCAACTCGATCTACAATCAGGAAGGATATGATGATTATAACATCTACCCTCCCCAGTGTTCCACTAAATATAGCTCACCTCCATTCTTTGAACAACTCGAGATGACCTACTATCAAGGAGGGACCTGAGAACCTCGATATCTTAACTCTCTTAGAGTTAACCCAAACCCACCTAAACCTGAACCGAACCATTCGGTTCAAGTGAACCAGCTCCAAGACAAGGTGTTGGCTAACTTGAGGAACACCATCCAATCTTTAGAAGCTCAGCCAATACCATGCACTGAAGCACTGGAGCCTATGATCAAAATGATTGATGAACTTAATAGTTTGCTATTGGATTTGCTCCAAAATGTTAGGAATAGGGGTCTGGGTGAGTTTCTACTTAGGAAATTGTCGAGGTTGAGGATGAAATTTTTGGTTGCCCTAGTCCAATCTTGGGATGATTCTCAAGATGAACTGCCTTCAGGAGAGCCAATGTCTGAACCTGCTCAGGCTCCTGTTGGGTGGGATACATATTCTAAAATCGGAGATGACTAGGTTGGTCTAGAGCAACCTATTCTGGATGAATTGATTGCTTCACCCAAGATCCTCGAGCCAGGGAAGGACAAAAAATATGTTTCCATGGATCATGAATTGACATATGATTTTGAGACGTATATAAATGCGGATCAAGAATTCATTGATCTGAGGTGAAGAACCTCCTAGTGAAGTCTCACTTGAGCATAAGGAAGATGATTTTAGTGAGACAAATGGACCTAAGGAATCCGACGAACCATTTGACAGCCCAATAATAGAAGAAATTGATCATGTTGGGGCTAACTTGGACAATCTGAATCCTGATGATTCAATTAGCAGCCCTATTGCTCAACCACACCCTGAAGAGCTGAATTATGATATTCTTGAGATCACCAGACCCAAGTAAATCTTGATTGAGCCATAATTGTTGGATTTGGGGCCTTTAGATGGGGTGTACAATGATTTGGAGGTCTTGGAAACATTGATCTTAGAGGATAGGAAGTTGGAAATAAAAATCTAGGAAGCTACTTCTGAGCGAACTACGATTTTGGATCTAAAGGATCCTATTGACATGAAACCACCTACTTTTTACCAGGACCCTTACGATACCTATTATACAACACTTAATCGAATTTGTCCCCGGCAACAGCGCCAAAATGTTATAACACTTGGTCGAGCCTTTTAAAGGAGTAAATCAGTCGCGTTGTAGTATAGTTGATCAAGCGTTGTAAACAAATAAGAAGTTTTTATTACTCGAAAATCTAATTATCCGAGGTCGAACACAGGAAGCAAATGGAATCTATACACTTAGCTAAATAATGTAATTTTAAGACTTAAATCTACTCAAAATCAAATTCAAAATAGAATGCAAGAGTTTATGAATTGAAATGTAGCAAAATAGAAGAGAATTTGAGAGGAATAGAAAAAGGGTTGATTCTTTACTTGTCTCTCTTCTTTAGCTTCTTCTTTCTTTTCTCTTTTCTTCTTTCCATAAGCTTCTGCCTTTAGCTCTTTTCTTCAGTTGTGCCTCCTTTTTGCTACAGTGCCTTCGCTTTCCCTTGCCTTCTGCCTTCCTTGCTCCTGCCTCTTCTTCCTTCCTAAGCCTCTTTGCGGCCATAGCTTCCTTCCCTGCTTGCCTTGGCTTCTCTTCTTTTCCTTCTTCTCTTCCCTGCACACAGCAGAGCAAAACCTACCCCTACCCTCCCCCACGTACACTCTCTCTCTGTTTCTCTCTTGGGTTCGCTCTCCCATAGCCAGGCCAGGTAATCGGGTTGGGTTTCGTGTGCCTGGGTACAGGCGCACCGGCGTGGGTGGTGTGTGAGGAGTGAGAGGTTAATCGGGTCGGTCAGCCAGATCCGTGGGGGCATAGGTCACGGATGAGGCATGGGTGCGTAGGCGAGGGACCTCACCCCATGTCACTTGAGGAGGTAAGCTAAAAACACAAAATCAATTTAAGTCACGCACCTCACTCCTAAGTTTACGAGGTGGGACTAAAAGTCCCACCCGCTTCACTTGCATAACCGTAGGGAGACTTCGCCTAATTACCGCTACTGGGATCTCCTTCGAGGCCAATTGCCTAGTAGGATGTGTTCGCACACTCAACGCGTGTCACCTGGAGCTGGAAGCCTGGAGCGTTGGGGCCTCGAGAGACCTTAAAAGTTCCTTGCTTCTGCTTCAATGGCGGAAAGGGGGGTCGACCTGACATTCACGAATACGGCCTTGTAGCCTCATTAGAGCACATGGGAAGCTTTGCCGTGTCACAACGAAGGTGAAGTGGTGGGTGGCTAGACACAAGGTGGCCTAGCCGTGCGTGCCTAGTTCGCTTTGTGGCTGTGAAGGTGGGTTAGGTCGGGGGGCATTTAGGGAAGTGATGGCAGTCAGTGAAGGGGTGGAATGTGATCAGTGAGTGATGGCGGAGGTTCTGAGGTCAATGGCGAGGCGTGTGGAGGTATGGAGTAGTGGAAGAGCCTCGCTGGTGGTCGGCCGGAGATGGAGAAGGTGGTGGTGGTCTGCGGCGTCGAGGAGTTAAAAGTGAACAAAAAGAGAGGGGAAATGAAGAGGGGAGAGAGAGGAAACGTTCTGACCTAGTTTAATGGACGAAGGGTGGTAGAAAGATGGCTAGTTGTACCTGTCGCCACCGAAGAAGAAGACTTCCAGTGGAGGGAGAGCGACGATGACGATGGGGCTGGAGCATGCATGAGGGTATTGCGCTACGCGGAGGAAAGAGACAAAGCTGGCTCTACCATTGGTATTGTGGCAGAGCAACGAGAAGGCGGGAGATATGTCATCGGAGCTTGCTGAACACTTGGCCGGAGGAGAAGGGAAGAATTGGAGGTGGTTCTCTGGCCAAGTCAAGCTAAAAAGGTGCGGCCGGAGGTGGTGGTCCTTTTACAAGCACTGGCAGGGGCTCTTGTGCTTGGAAGACAAGCTTCCAAGTGCAGGAGTCCTCACCGGAGTATGATTCAGGGAGACACCCACATCTCTTGTGCGTTTGCACAAGAGATTTGATGCAAATCAGATCCTGAAATCATGCTTAGATGGAAGGGAATTCCTCAGAGAATCTCCCATCCAAATCTGGGAGATCTCTGAGGAATCAAGGAGTAATCCCCTTCAGCTCCTTGCCAGAGTAGGACTCCTCCACTTTAATGGTGGAGGGACCTAATTGTAAGAGTAGTGAGGAAGTTAGGGGGGTCTATGCAAGGGTTTTCAAAAGTTAGGGGCTAGAATGTAATTGGGTGGACTATTTTGCAAAGTAGGTCAAGGTGACCTTCCCCTTGGCCTAAATTTTGGTACAAACCTAATTTGGACCTAAGGAATCCAATGGTGAAGTTGAATTTTAGGTTTGGCCATGTTTGACTAGACATTTTACACAAAAACCCAAATTAGGTCAAATACTAAGCTAGGACACCAATCTAAGTCAAAATAGGTTCCAAAGGCCAATTTGAAGGTTCTACACCCTAGGAGATATTTTTCCATGAATTTTAGAGGGTTTAATTGATTTTTATCCTACCCAGAACCTTGTTGAGTTATGTGAGTCTGTTTTAAGATTTCAGAATGTCATTTAATTCCTAGCTCTCACAATAACCCATTTCTGATTGAACCAACTCACTTTTTATCTTATTCAGACCATTTGACCTATGTTTAGCCTCTGAGAAATCTCGTTGATGTACTACAATGGCAAAATTACAGTTTTACCCTTTATTTCATATTTTCTTCTCAGAACATTTATTCCTTGAATTAGGTCCTTCTTTAGGTTATGTAGGCCTCTTATTCTCTTTCTTAGGTCAAAATGAGCTAGTTAAGGCTCATGAGGACGTTCTCATCAATACCTTTGATGTGTGACCCAAGCTTGCAAAAACTGATTATTTTTCTGAACTGAACGTTAAGTGGATATCTGAACCTAGTGAATTAAATCTACCTTTTGTCCGACACTTTAGTCTTGGGTTGCACACCACCAAACTGTAGGCCCAACCCCGTAAGCACAATAATGTTATTCCAGAACCTTAGAACCAGTCGACCCTGGGGCATGTGTTTACACCACAACTTGGTCCACATCTATGGACATCTTCTATTGGTGGGTCTGATGATTAATCTTTGTATGTATAATATGCACTTGTGAATGTATAATTGCCTAGCTGACCTGCACTTGTGAATTCTCCGTTTCTTCTTTATATGTATAATATGCCTAACTGAAGGCATTAAAATTTAGCATGTGTGTATATTCCATGTTCATCTAATCATATTGTCACAAAATTCAGGTGATATTCTGTTATTCCACCCTTTTCATGTCTTTGTTTTTACAATGAGGACATTGCATCATTTAGGAATGGGAGGGTGGATACTTAATCCTGAAGTTATTTCGTTAGCTCTGTAGAATTTCTTTTAATTTTGTTTTTAAGAAAAAATAGAATTAGGAGAAGAAAACTTAGGCTTCTGGAAGTTATTTACTTTAGGAAATGATACGATAGGACCCGAACACTTAGACTCTTTAGGTCTTCAAGCTTAATTAGCTCGGGTGTCCACTCGAATGTGGACTTAGTCTCGAGTCCTCGCCAATTCAAATTCATCTTTAATCTATTAAATAAATTGGGATGATAAGTACACAACTTATCAACTCGCCCTCTGATTTGAGGGGATTGTAAGTCTAAGCATCTACACACTATTCGCACTGACTCACTTTCTGATGATTTTTACGGAAATTGGATAGCTAATGAACTATCTAGGGTGGTTTGGTTGCAAGTTATCGTGGGTAACAGCCCATTTGCCTATTGTCCAAAACCCAGCCACAAGACCATTTTCTTCGTACTGCTTTTAGGTAAATCTTAGATCAGCTAAGCCACACACAGGAAAAAGAAAAAAAATAGAAAAAAATAGAAAAAGGAGAAAATAAAAAAATAAACAAATACAACCACACTTCACCGCATGAGTATGGCTGGTAAGTTGCCGTGGGTAATAGCCCATCAACTGATTGTCCAGAGCCCAACTCACAAAAATGCACAATAATTCCCAAAACACTTATAGAAGAAGTGGGGAAGTAGAATAAATTGGGGAGATATATACTGGGTTCGCCCTTGTGTTGACCCCATAAATAAAAAAAGTAGGGAGAAAGCTGCTGTTCGAAAAGATAAACCTTTAGGCAAGGTCACCTTGGGTTGTAGAAACCTGAAGTCCATTTTAATGGTCGCCTAGTGAGTCTATCGTCCTTTCACATGATGTTTAGCACTTAAAGTCCATTTCGAGTCTTGGGTGAGTCAGGTAGCCGTAAAATGTTATCCCGAAAGTCTCAAACTCCAAAACTCCAAAAAAAATAGAAAAGAAGAAAAATAAAGAAATGTATCTTCCCTTTTCAAATAAGGAGAGGACTTGGGTGTTCTGCATTCTAGCAGACACCTGGGTACTATTGAGATTTCGTAGTTTAGGACCTTAATTGAAATTTTCTTCTGTTAATAAACAACTTAGGCCTAACCAATCAAGTCCTAATTATATTTTATAGATAGCATGTAGTTTAAATTTGCTAGGGACTAGTAAAAGATAGGCATGGGGGTATGATGTAGACACATCCATTTAGGTTAAAATACCTATTTATGCATGTTCCTAGGCTTAGATTTGCATTCAATATTATAAATATTACATAGCATGCATCATTCTGCATTTAGAGTAGTTGTGTATATTTTTAGGTTAATTGCATCCTTTTTGAGGTCAAGAGAGAAGGAGATTTATTTTGGAGCCTTGGATTGACTATCCGACCATACAGATCTAATCAGGACGACAATCAAAGTCCAACGGCTTCAAAATCGCCTTGATCAGAGTCCCATAGAACCATATGCAAGATCAATGGCTAAGGGACTAGGTGACGTAATTTAGAGCTTCAAATGACAAATCCAACCATGTGGATGGATTCGGGTAGACGATTGCAGCCCAACGGCGTGAAAATCCACTTAATCCGACCTCTAGTAGCCCCTACAACGAAAAGAAGATGGACAGCTCAGATCGCGCCACATGGACTAACCAAGGACGTTCATGCGTATGCACGTGTCACCGCAAGCACACAGCAGCTTGGGTGCACGGAGGCACACAAGCACAATAGCAGTGTGCGTGATGTACGTGTTTCGCATGTTTGAAATCGTGGTTAAGAGTAACCCACCGTTGTAGTCGCAAAACTCTTTATCAAATAAAATTTTACCGAAACTCCAAGGGAGTCCTTGGTCGAATAAAAAGAGGCGACGTTTACTGAATTCGAAAACTGCACTTCGTTTTGTTTGTTTTTGGTGTTTTAGTTTTGCTATTTTTTCTCGTTGATTTTTATAAAGCAAGAAAACAATGTGGATCACATTAGAGATAGAAGCAAATATGATATATATCGTACAAATGTTTATTACAATAATCTAGAAAGCATAAAAGAGAGAGAGGTGAGAAAGAATCTCTCAAATCGGCAGTTTGGCAAGACGATGGCACTTGGAGGAAGCTTGGAAGGAGTTGGGAAGCGGAACGATGGAGGTGAGATGCGGGAGGACGTCGGGTAGAGGAAAGCTTCAGCATGGGTCTGGAATGGAGGTTAGGAGGTGGAGATGATCTGCTACTGGAATGGAGGTTGGAGAATGACTCTAACGTGACCCATGAATGGTGATGGAAAGGTGGAGGAATATTTGGTGAGGTACAGGTTCGTTACACTAATAGGAGCCTTAGGAGCTTGAGAGTAACCTCCAACGGAGCGTTGGGAGGCTTGCTAGATCTTAGGAGTAGGTGGGAGTAGAGTAGGTAGAGATACCTTGGAAGGGAAGGGGTGTAGGTCTTTATAGAGTGGATGAGAGCAGGCTAAAATAGGCATAAGACCAATAACAACCTCCAGGACATCGCTATAGGTCCAACTCAAGTGTCGCTGTAGCCAGCTTACGCTCGCTCACGCGTGCAACTGGCCTTGCGCCTACAAGAAATTAGTGACGGCTGTATGCATCACTAAAGGTCTACCAGGTTGTCGCTGAAGGTCGGCATCAACCAAGCACACGCCCGCGCGAACGTGGGATTGCACATGGAGATGTGCATCGATGCCCATGTGATCACCACCACTGGATTGACGGTCATCTATGCATCCATGTATCCGCATCTCAGCCGCTCATGCATGATCGTGCAGTCGAAATCAAGCGTGCCTCACCGCCGGCTGGATTGGAGGCACAGCGAGATTCGACCTAGCACCAAACCATTGAGAGCACCTCTGGAGATCACTGCACCACGCATCCAAAGGTGTCGTGGTTTTGAATTATCCAAGGCCGGTGGTCAAGTGATCCTAGCTTGTGTTATGGAGGCTCTCTTGAAGATGGGCGGGCGATGTGGCTTCACAACAAACCATTGGATGGGCATCCAACGACCCAAATCTCACGAGGGGGAATGCCTTTAAGGAGGAGCGGCCACTGCTGGTTGGTGTTGGGTGGTCTAGATGGCGCCGCGTGGCACCATCTGGGTCATCCATCTTCTACCCATTGCAGAGGGTGCCATAGTACTTAGATCGAGTTGATTCCCACGTTGCTAGACTGCAATCATCACTTTAGATCCATCCCGTACGGTCGGATTTTTCATCCGAAGCCCGTAAGGATGTCTCATTGCCCTCCTTCCCGTTGATCGTCCTCAAACTTCATATGATGCTACAGGACTCTGATCTAGACGATTTTGGAGGTGTTAGCCACCGATCGTCGTCCTGATCAGATTCGTACGATCTAATCATCCATCTGAGGCATTGAAATAAGTCCTCTTGTCTCCTGACCATAAATAGGACGTAATTAACCTAAAATATATACAACTACTCTAAATGTAGAATGATGCATGCTATACAATATTTACAACATGAAATGCAAATCTAAGCCTAGGAACATGCATAATTAGGCATTTTAACCTAAATAGATGTGTCTATATCATACTCCCATGCCTATCTTTTGCTAGTCCCTAGCAGAATTAAACTACATGCTATGTATAAAAATAGAATTAGGACTCAATCGCTTAGGCCTAAGTTGTTTATTAACAATAGAAAATTTCAACTAAGGCCCCAAACTACGGATACTCAACAGTACCTAGGTGTCTGTCAGAATGTAGACCGCCCAAGTCATCGCTTTATTTTAAAATAGAAGATACAATTTTTTTGTTTTTCTTCTTTTTTAATATTTTTGTACTTTTTGAGTTTTAGAGTTTCAGGATAACTTTTTACAGCTACCCGACCCACTCGACTCGAAAAGGACTCTAAGTGCTAAGCATCTAGTTAAAAGAGTGAAAGACTCACTAGGTGGTCGTTAAAATGAATTTCGAGTTTCTACGACCCTAGGTGACTTTGCCTAGAGGTTTATCTTTTCAAACGGTAGCTTTCTCCCTACTTCTTTTACTTATGGGGTCAACACAAGGGCGAACCCATTGTATATCTCCCCGGTTTATTCTACTTTCCTACTTCTTCCCAAAGTATTTTTGGAATTATTGTGCAGTTTTGTGAGTTAGGCTCTAGACAACCAGCCAATGGGCTATTACCCACGGCAACTTGCCAGCCATACTCGTGCGGTGAAATGTGATTTTATTTGTTTATTATTATTATTATTTATTTTCTCCTTTTTCTATTTTTTTTCTTTTTCTTTTTTTTTAAGTAGGTGGCTTCCCTAATCCAAGATTTACCTAAAGGCAGTACAACAAAAATGGTCTTGTGGATGGGCTTTGGACAACTGGCCGATGAGCTGTTACCACCATCAACTTGCCAGCCATACCACCCTAGACGGTTCATTAGCTACCCAATTTCCGAAGAAATCGTCAAAAATTGAGTCAAAGCAAAACTGTGTGTAGATACTTAGGCTTAAAGTTTCCCCAAATTAGAGGGCAGGTTGATAAGTCGTCTACTTATCACCCTAATTTATTGACTAGTTAAAATAGAATTACTTGGTGAGGACTCGAGACTAAGTCCACATTCGAGTCGACACCCGGGCTAATTAAGCCCGAAGACTTGAAGAGTCTAAGTGTCCAGGTCCTATCGTATCATTTCCTAAAGTTAATAACTTCCAAATGCCTAAGTTCTCTTCTCCGAATTCTTCTTTTTCTTATCTTTTTGAATTTTCATTTTTTTTAAAGAAATTAAAAGAAGTTTTACGAAGTTAACAAAATGATTTCAGGATAAAGTTTCCACCCCCCCATGCCTACATGATGCAATGTCCTCATTGTAAAAACAAAGACATGAAAAGGGATGACTAAACAAAATATCACCTAAATTACATGATGACTCGATCAACTCCACAGAGAGAAGAGAGTATACACACGCACTAAGTTTAATGCCTTCAGCTAAGCATAATATACATACACACGCACTAAGTTTAATGCCTTCAGCTAAGCATAATATACATACAATGAAGAATTTGAGAATTCAAAAGTGTGGGTCAGAGTCAAAATAAAAATATTGATCCTCAGACTCACCAGCAGAACATGTCCATAGAGGTGTACCAGATTATGGTACAGACCCATGCCCCAGGGTTGAGTTGTTCTATGGTTCTTGATGACAATCACCCAGAACCTAAGATTGTTGTGTTTGCAGGGCCGGGCTTGTGGTTTTGTGGTGTGCAACCCAAGACTAAAGTGGCGGACAATGGGTAGATTTGTTTCACTAGGTTCAAATGTCCACTTAGAGTTTAGTGTAGAAAGATAGTTATTTTGAGCTTGGGTTGCACGTGAAAGATATGTAAGGGTCCTGGTAGAAATTAGGTGGTTTCAAGTCAATAGGTACCCTTAGATCCAAAATCAAAGTTCCCTCAGAATTAGCCTCCAAAAGTTTTATTTCAACAATTCTATCCTCCAACATCAAGAGCTCAGGCTTCAAGACCTCTAGCATATCATTCACCCCATATGATTCACCCAAGTCTAGAAATCGTGGCTGAATCAAGATTGGCTTGGGCACAATGATCTTAGAAGTTAGCTCTTTGCGGTGCTGATGAGGAATGGGGTGACTGATTGAATCATCAAGATTCGAATCCTCCAAGTTAACCCCAACCGAATCAAATTCCTCTATTATTGGGCTATCAAATAGTTCATCAGATTCCTCATTCTCGTTTGACTCACTAAAATAATTTTCCTTATGCTCAAGTGAAACCTTACCTAAAGATTCTTCAGCGACAGAGTCAAAGAATTTATGATCCTCATTTATATATGTCTCAAAATCATAAATCATTTCATGATCCAAGGAGACATAATTTTCTTCGCTTCCTGACTTGGGGATCTTGGGTGAATCAATCGGTTCATCCTCAAATTGTTGCTCTAGACCAATCTAGTGATCTCTGATCTTAGAATATGTATCCCCCCTGATAGGCGACTCAGCGAGTTCAAACATTGGCTCTCCTGAAGAGGGTTCGTCTTGAGAATCATCGAATGATTTGACTAGTGCAACCACAAATTCATCCTCAATCTCAACAACTTCCCAAAAAGAAACTCACCCAAGTCCCTATCCCAAATGCTTTGGAGTAAATCCAATAAAGAGATATTCAGCTCATCAATCATTTTTATCATAGGCTCCAATGCTTCCGTCCATGGTGTTGGCTGAGCTTCTAAAGATTGGATGGTGTTCCTCAAGCTAGCCAACACCCTGTCCAGGATCCAGTTAACCTGAACCGACTGGTTCAGTTGAGGTTTGGGTGGCTTTGGGTTAAATCTAGGGGAGTCAAGATATCGAGGTTCTCAGGTCCCTCCCTGATAGTAGGTCATTTCAGGTTGTTCAAAGAATGGAGGTGACCTATGTTCAGCATAATTATGGGGACGGTAGGTGTTATAATCAACATATCCTTCTTGATTATAGATCAGGTTGGGTCAATAGTCAAAGGGTGGAGATCTATATCTTTGTAGCTCTGGGAAGGATTGTAATCATAGTTTTATTGTCCATGGTTAGACCCTGGACACTAAGGTTTAGATTTGTATCCCCAATCAAAGTTATCCCAGCTAGTGGATGGGTAATTACAAGTCAAGTTGAGATAGTAATCATCTTGGGGATAAGTGGTGGTAGGAGGATAGGATTGGAAATGTGTGGAAGGATACATGGTGAAGTAAGGAGGGAAATCAGAAGAGAAACAAGGAGCCCTGCAATACAAGCAATCAACCCCATCCTTATGTGGGTTTGCCTAAAGATCTATAGACACCCAGGACCTACCTTGAGATTGTAAACGATTTGGTCTACTTCTATCCAGTCAATCCAACTAGTTAGAGGAAGGGGCTAGGGAGAAGGTTCTTCCTTTGGCTTGCACCTCCGGTTCCTAGTGTACCCCTCAACCGTGGTCGTTTGAAGCTACTCCTCTAGCTAAACATCAAATGGACCAGTAGAAGTAGGTTAATCGAAAAAAATCTCAGTCTGAACCCCGAAGAGCGAATTAATCCTTAAGGCCAACGTCTACTCAGTTTTAGTTAGCCTTGGGATGATCGTGCTCTTGAAATGTGATGGGCCATTAATGGGTTGTGCCCTTAATGATCAGTTAAAATGTGTGTGCATGCACAACCAGGGTTTGCAAACAAGGTTATTTGATGATGTGTCCTTTAAGGTTTAACCTTGTTTAATAGCCTTTAGGGTTTAATCTTTAGGTTCGTTCAATCAAGTTTAGTAGCACACTCCAAGTTTTGAAAGCACTGGTGATGATGGATTCCTTTAGAAATCAAGAATATAATGTGGAGTGCCTGGTTCAACCCTAATGATCAACCCTAAGAGGCAAGCTACTAATGGATCTCTTTTAATTTGAGTGGTGTAGCCCAAACAGTTCAAGCAATTGGCCTATTGCACCACTTGTTAAGGCACACAAGAATGTTTGACCTATTCAAATTTCTACTCACTTATGTGTGTGTTACATTGAAGTGTACTGGGTCCACAGATCAGAACCCAGGTTAAGTGGCAGAATCAAAGTGATTGTGCGCCTTAGGATTAGAAATTATGGGTGTTAAGTGTAACTCTTTTAGAAAATCCCACAAGAGAAGAGTATATATATATATATTTTTTATTTATGCGGGGGTGAGATGAGTGGAAGTGGTAAACAAACAACCAGATATATCCTAAGGTTTATAAAAGGCACCTAAGTTGATTTGGGTTTGAGTTATTAGTGTGGTGAAATGAAACTAGTGGGGGGGATGTGGGAGACACTTACAAATTACTCTAACTGCACTTTACTCTGGTCTACCGCACATGGATCTCCATGCTAGGGTATCTGCAAGATAATAGATCAGAGATAAGCAAGGTTAGTAATATGTAAATGCAAAGAAGTGTAGAAAACAAGAAAGTAAATTCCGTTGCCTCCCCAGCAACAGCGCCAAAATGATGTACATGTTTCGCATGTTGAAATCGGGGTTAAGAGTAACTCGTCGTTGTAGTCGTAAAACTCATTATCAAATAAAATTTTACCAAACTCCAAGGGAGTCCCGGATCGAACACAAGGAAGCGACGTTTACATAATTCGAAAACCACTCTTCATTTTGTTTGTTTTTGGTGTTTTAGTTTTGCTGTTTTTTTTTGTTTGTTTTATAAAGCAAGAAAACAATATGGATCACAATGGAGATAGAAGCAAATATGATATATATTGCACAAATGTTTACTACAGTAATCTAGAAAGAATAAAAAAGATTGAAGTGAGAAAGAATCTCCCGAATCGGAGGTTCAGCGAGACGACGGCACCTTATGAAAGCTTGGAAGGAGTTGGGAAGCAGGACAACGGAAGTGAGATGCGGGAGGACATTGGGTAGAGGAAAGCTTTAGCGTGGCTTTGGAATGGAGGCGAGGAGGTGGAGATCATCTACTACTAGAATGGAGGTTGGAGGATGACTCCATGGCGACCTATGAATGGTGATGGGAAGATGGAAGAATATTTGGTGGGGCAAAGGTTTGTTACACTAATAGGAGACTTGGGAGCTTAAGAGTAAGCTCTAACGGAGTGTTGGTAGGCTTGCTAAAGCTTAGGAGTAGGTGGGAGTAGAGTAACTAGAGATACCTTGGAAGGGAAGGGGTGTAGGTCTTTATATAGTGGATGAGAGGAGGCTAAAATAGGCATAAGATCAATAGCGACCTCTAGGGCATTGTTGTAGGTCCAACTCAAGTTTCACTGTAGCCAACTCACGCCCTCTCACGTGCGCAGCTGGCCTTATGCCTTCGAGAAATTAGTGATGGCTGTAAGCATCACTAAAGGTTCGCCAGGCTATTGCTGAAGGTCGGCACCAACAAAGCACACTCCTGCGCGTGCGAGGGATTGCACATGGAGATGTGCGTCGAAGCCTACATGGTCACCTCCACTGGATCGACGGTCATTTGTGTGTGCACATATCCGCATCTCGGTCGCTCATGCATGATCGGGCAGTCGAAATCAAGTGCACCTCACCATCGACTAGATTGGAGGCATGGTGCGATTCGACTTGGCACCAAAGCATTGAGAGGGCCTCTGGAGACTGATGTGCCACGCGTGAAAAGGTGTCATAGTTTTGAATTATCCAATGCCGGTGGTCAAGCGATCCTAACCGTTAAATTTTCATCCAACAGTTAAGATCACGCGATGGAGGCTCTCTTGAAGATTGGCAGGTGACATGGCTTCACAAGAATCGCTGTATGGGCATCCAATGGCCCAGATCTCATAAGGGGGAATGTTTTTTATGAGGAGCGGCCACTGTTGGCCAGTGTTGGGTGGTCTAGATAGCACTACATGGCACCATCTGGGCTATCCATCTTCTGTCAGTTGTAGAGGGTGCCACGGTGCTCAGATAGAGATGATTCCCGCATTGCCAGACTGCGATCATCGCTCCAAATCCATTTGTACAGTTCGATTTTTATCTAAAGCCTGTAAGGATGTTGCATTGCCTCCTGGCCATTGATCTTCCTCAGACTTCATAGGATGCTACAGGACTCCGATCTAGATGATTTCGGAGGCGTTAGCCTCCGACCGTCATCCTGATTAGATCTATACGGTCTGATCATCCATCTGAGGCCCTGAAATAAATCCTCTTCTCTCATGACCGTAAAAAGGACCTAATTACCCTAAAATATATACAACTTTAAATGCAGAATGATGCATGCTATGCAATATTTATAACATGAAATGCAATTCTAAGCCTAGGAACATGAATGATTAGTCATTTTAATCTAAATAGATGTGTCTGTATCAGCGTGCACGAACGACCACAACATGGGCACACAGAGCGTGCGCCAGTGTGGCAGTGGGTGGGTGCGTGGGCTTTCTTCAGTGACATTTGTGGTGGATCTTCAGCGATGTTTATGACCATCACTAAATGCCCTATATACGATTTTGATTCCTTCCTCCACTATAAAAGGACCCCTACCCCTCCCATTTTTCTTCATCTCTTCCTTTCTTCCTCTGGCCACCTCCAATGCTCTAGAGAGAGCTTGTCCTAAGCTCGGGATGCTCCTCTATAGTAGAAAACAAATACTTGTTCCTGCCACTCATCGCCCTTCGTGGAGCATCCCATGGCCATCTTCTCACCTCCCTTCAGGAAGAAGATCCTCGCTACGATGCCATCCTGCCCCGTGCTCCATCCTTTGGCTCCATCCTCATTTGTCCCACTCCTCACCACCTTCCTCCAGGCGACATCAGAGTGAGTCATCCTCCAAGCGACCGTCGAGGGGGATTTCTCTCACCTATCATTATCTTTATTACTTTCGTAGTATAGTTTTCCTGCTTTCTTAGTTGTAATAAACATTTCTTTATAAAAATACATGATTGTTTCTCTCTCTCTTTATCTCTCTCTTTCTATTTTGTAAGCAGATTAGTTAGATTTCATCGACCTGATCTCTTACCCTATTAAAAATACCAAAAAAAATTAGAAAAGACAAAAGTGACAAAAATAAATAAAAAGCGAAAATAGATTTTCAAAACCAAACGTTCGCCTCCCTATGTTCGAACCGAGACTCACAGCGAGTTTAGATTATAAATTTTATCTAATCGATGGATTTTCTCACAAATCGAACTACGACGACAAGTTTTCCAAATCCATTCCTTTCTGCAACGAATTTCCACTGTAATCGTTAGGCTTAAGTCGTTTATTGACAATAGAAAATTTCAACTGAGGTCCTAAACTACGAAGACTCAACAGTGCCCAGGTGCCTGCTGATTAGGTGTGCTTCGCATATTAAAATTGAGGTTCGGAGGACCCGTCATCATAGCTCGCAAAACGCATCTATCAAATTAAATTTATAACTGAAACTTGAAAAGTTAGTCTCAGGTCGAACACGGGGAGGTGAATGTTTGGTTTTGAAAATCCACGTTTCTTCCATCATTTTTATCTTTTTTAATTTTTTTTATTTTTATCAAGATATTAGGTCGATGAAAACTTTATCTACCTGGAAAAATAAGAGAGAGAGAAACAATCATCTATTTATCTCATGAATGTTTTCTACAATTATGAAAGTCGGAAAACTACACTACGAAAGTGTAAAAAGATAGAGAGAGGTGAGAGAAATCCCCCTCAATGGTTGCCCGGAGGACGACTCGCTTTGACGTCGCTTGGAGGAAGGTGGTGAGGAGCGGGACGAATGGGGACAGAGTCCGAGGATGAAGGGCGAGGCAGGATGGCATTGCAGTGAGGATCTTCTTCCCGAAGGGCGATGAGAGGACGGCCACGAAATGTTCCACGAATTGGGATGAGAGGGGGGAAAATATTTGGTTTTCTATTCTAAAGTAGCATCCTGAGCTTGGGACAAGCACTCTCTAGAGCCTTGGAGGTGGTGAGAGGAAGAAAGGAAGAGATGAAGAAAAATAGGAGTGGTAAGGGTCAATTTATAGTGGAGGAAAGAATTAAATTCGTATACAAGACATTTAGTGATGGTCATAAACGTCGCTGAAGACTGCCCACACGCCCACGCTGCTGCTGTGCTGGCACCGTGTCACGCACCTCCACACGTTATGCACCTGCGTGCACTGCTGCTGTGAGTACGCGCACCCATGCTACTAGGTGTGTGCGATGGTGCATGCGTACACATGGGCGGCCTAGGTTGCACCATGTGGTGTGATTTGGCCATCCATTTCTTTTCATTGTGGGGGTGTGATGTAAACACATTTACACTACTTAAGATGTCTATTTATGCATGTTCTTAAGCATAGGATTGCATTTCGTGATATAAATATTGCATAACATGCATCATCTTGCATTTAGAGTAGTTTGAATAAAATGGAGGTTAATTATCGCCTTTTATGTGCTTGGACGGGGCAAGCATTTTATCAGGGCCTCGGATCAAAGATCCAACCGTATGGATGTGATCAGGGTGACGATTGGAGTTCAACGACTCCAAGATTGCCCTAATCAGGCATCCGTAGCATCAGATAGTGACTGGGGAACCCTAGAAGATCAAGGGCCAGGATGGTGTAAATCCGCACTTCAGATGACAAATATGACCACACGAATGAATTCGGATCAACGATCGCAGCCCAACGACACAAAAATCGAGTCAATCCGACATCCGTGGCACCATCTACAACTTCTAGAAGATGGACGGCCAAGATGGCGCCACGGTAGATTGGAGTAAAGTGCTGTGGAAGATTTTGTAAGTTATCCCCCATTCTTTCCCCCTCCATAGATTTCATTCGCCACATTAAATCCAAATTCCAATTAACCTAGGTGTTTGTATAAATCCTAGGAATAGTTTGGTTGTTTGGATTCTCACTCACATTCATTCCACCTTCATTTATATAAAAAAAAATAAAAAGATAATTTTGTGGGGTAATTTTCAACAAACACACAACGTACACCCACATTCAATGGCACTTAACCGAATTGATTTATTTCTACTCAACCGAGTTCTGATATGTGGAACCGGCACATATAAAGCAACACATAAAAGAGTAGAAATCATTCTAGGTTAACCATCATTGTGTGCCTAACTTAGTGGTGCATTTGTGGCCAATTGTTTGAGTTGATTAGGCCGTACCACTTCAAATAAAATCAACTCATCAAGTAGCTACCAATTAGGTTCAATTTTTAGGGATTTACCAGGCACTCCACATTCTTTTTTTAAACTTTAAAGGAAAACATCTTTACCTATGCTTGCAAAACCTGGTGTGCCAATGAAACTTGTTTGAAAACACCTAAAGTTGAATCCTAAAAGCTACTAAGAAAGATTTTAACCTTAAAATTCACCACATCAAAAATAATCTTGCTTCAAAACCATTGGTTGTGCACACACACACAAATCAATAAATCATTAAGGGTACAACCCATTTAAAGGGCCCATCACATTCTAATGCACATTCAAAGCTAGCCCTAAATAAAATAGAGTAGACGTTGGCCTTAAGGATTGAACTCGCTCTTCAGAACTCAGAACAAGATTATTTTCGATTAGTCTATTTCTACTGTTCAATCTAATGTCTTGCTAGGGGAGCAGAGTCAAACGATCACGGCTGGGGGGTATACTAGAAACCGGAGGCGCAAGCTGAAGGAAGAACCTTCTCCCCAGTCCCTCCTTCTAACTGGTTGGATTGAATAGACGGAAGTAGATCAAATCGTTCCTTTATCTCAAGATGGATTTTGGGAGTCTGTAGGTCTGTAGGCTAACCCATTTAAGGATAGGTTTGATTATTTGTATTGTAGGGCACCTTTCTTCCTCCCGTGTCTCATGAATCCTTCCACATATTTCACGCATTCCCGCTCTTTCCCTCCTGTTGTGAATTATCCTCAACATGAAGATTATCCCAACTCGTACTATAATCAACCATCAGTTAGTTGGAATAATTCGGATTAGGGATACAGTTCCGGACCTCCGTGTTTAGGGTCTAACCCTGAACACTTTGATTCTGATTTCTATCCTTCTCAGAGCTATATCAATTATAGATCGTCTTCCTTTCATGAACAGCCTAATACGATCTACAATCAAGAAGGATACACCGATCCTTACCCATCCTCTGATTTCACTGCCTCTAGGTCATCACAATCTTTTCAACAATCTGAAATGACCTATTATCAGGAAGGGTATAACGAATCTCAATTCGTTAATTCCCCTACATTGAGCCCAAACCCGCCCAACCCTGAACCAACTCATTTGGTTCAGGTTAACCAGGTTCAAGATAAGGTTTTGGCTAACTTGAGGAATATCATTCAATCTTTAGAAGTTCAGCCAATACCTTGCATTGAGAGATTGCAGCCCCTGATTGAAATGATTGATGATTTGAATAAGTCTTTGTTGGATTGGCTCCAGGACGTTAAGGATAAGAACCTGGGTGAGTTTCTACTTAGGAAATTAGCAAAATTGAGGATGAGATTCGTGGTTGCTTTGATTCAATCTTGGGGTGATTCCCAGGATGAACCCTCTTCAGGAAAGCCAATGACAGAACCCGCTAAGGCACCTCTTGGGGGGGACACGTGTTACGAGTCAAGCAGATTGAATTAAAGCAACCAATTAAGGATGATCTAATTTCTTCACCTAAGATCCCTGAGCCAGGTTACGAGGAAACGTATGTCTCCTTGGAACAGAATGTAACAAATGATTTTGGGACATACATTGATACGGATCCTGATTTCTTTGATGGTGAAGATTGGAGTTGCGAAGTCTCACGTGAGTTTTCTGAACACGATTTCTGTGAGACGATTGGGCCTGAGGAATTTGATAGATCATTTAATAGCCCAATAACTGAGGAAACTGATCTTAGGGCTCACATTACAGATCCAGGATTACATTTTCTGGATGAATCAATTCAATGCCCTGATTATCAGTTACACCCCGTTGAGCTTATCGATAATTCTATTTTTGAGATAATTAGAACCAAGTCAATTCTGATTCTGCCACATCATTTAGACTTAGAGATTTCAAACGGGGTGATTAACATGGAAGAGGTCTCGGAATTTAACATTCGGAATGAGGAGGCTAGGAGTTGGGAAGTTCTGATTTGGGAAGTTAATTTTGGAGGAAATGGAAGATTGAATCGGAGGGTTCCTTTTAAGCTGAAACCATCAAATCAGAACCCTTATGACATTTGTTTCTAGGATGTCAAACTCAAGCACACATTCAACGATTATCCTTTTGAGCTTCAATTCTCTGTAACCCAACTTTTTGGTCTTGGGTTGCATCCTCATAAATCGCAGGCCCGACCCCGCTTGCATTCTGATTTTAGGTTTTAGGTAATTTTTATCCAAAACCTAAGATATTCTCGATTATGGGGAATGGGTCTGCACCACAATCTGGTCCACATCTGTGGACCGCTGTTGTTAGGTTAGAAGATTCTTCTGTTTATTCTAATTCTGACCTGCACTTGTGAATTCTTCATTTCTTTTCTTTGTATAGTGTGCCTAGACAAAGGCACTAAACTCAGCACATATACAGTTTTTCTTAGTTTTCATCTCGGAGTGGACCTGACATTCATGCAATTCAGGTGCTTTCTACGCTTGTCCACTCTCTTTTATGTCTTTTTAGTACAATGAGGACATTGCATTAGATAGGCATGGGGGGTGGATATTTATCTCTGAATTCATTCAACTCCATAGATTTGTTTTATTTTCTTTTATAAGAAAAAAAAAATTTGGAATTAGGAAAGACAATTTGGGTTTAAGAAAATTTTCAATCTTAGGAAATACTACATTATGATTTGAACACAAAGACCCTTCAGGTCTTTGGACTTAATTAGCCCGTGTATCCACTAAAATGTGGATTTGTCTTTGAGTCCTCGCCATCTTAATTCTATCGTAATTGGAATAAATATGTTTAGGTGATAAGTACACGACTTATCAACCCGCCCTTTGATTTGAGGGAATTTTGAGTCTTAAGCATCTACACACTATCTTTGCACTGACTCGTTGTTTAGTGATTTTAACGGAAATTGGGTAGCTAATGAACCTTCTGGGGTGATATGGCTGGCAAGTTATCGTGGGTAACAACCCATAGGTAGATTGCCCAGAGCCCAGTCACTGGACCTTTCTCTTTTTGCTGCCTTTAGGTAAATCTTAGATCAGGGAAGCCACCTACTCAAAAAAAATAAATCAAAAAAAAGGAGAAAAGAACAAAAAGAAATAAGCCACACTTCGCTGCACGAGTATGGCTGGCAAGTTGTCGGTGGTAACAGCTCATCAACCGGTTGTCCAGAACCCAGCTCAGTAAATGCACTAAAAATTCCCAAAACACTTAGGAAGAAGTGGAGAAGTAGAATAAATCGGGGAGATATACACTAGATTCACCTTTGTGTTGACCCCGTAGAAAAATAAAAGTAGGGAGAAAGCTACCGGTTGTAAAGGTACACCTTTAGGCAAAATTCTTTTTGAGGTCACCTAGAGGCGTAGAAATCCGAAGTCTGTTTTAATTACCGATCAATGAGTCTATCACAATCACAATAAGATGCTTAAATCTTAGAGTTCTCATCAAATCTTGGGTAAGTTGAATGGTCGTAGAAAGCCACTCTTAAACCATAAAATTTGAAAATTCAAAAAAATTAAAAAAGAGTAAAAAGAGAAAAATAAATTTTCTTTGAATAAGGCGAGGCTTGAGGCGGTCTGCATTTTGGCTGATACTCGGACACTATTGTGTCTTTGAAAGTTCAGTTCCTAAGTAGATAATTTCTTAATGATTGAAAATAACTCAGGTCCAAATAATCCAACCTAATTCTTTTATAAATAGCATATAGTTTTTGCTAGGGACTAGCAAAAGATAGGCATGATGTAAACACATTTACACTACTTAAGATGTCTATTTATGCATGTTCTTAAGCATAGGATTGCATTTCATGATGTAAATATTGCATAACATGCATCATCTTGCATTTAGAGTAGTTTGAATAAAATGGAGGTTAATTGTCTCCTTTTATGTGCTTGGACAGGGCAAACATTTTATCGGAGCCTTGGATCAAAGATCCAACCATATGGATGTGATCAGGGCGATGATTAGAGTTCAATGACTCCAAGATCGCCCTAATCAGGCATCCATAGCATCAGATAGTGACCGGGGAACCCTAGAAGATCAAGGGCCAGGATGGTGTAAATCCGCACTTCAGATGACAAATCCGACCACACGGATGAATTCGGATCGACGATCGCAGCCCAACGATACAAAAATCGAGTCAATCTGACATCCGTGGCACCATCTACAACTTCCAGAAGATGGATGGCCAAGATGGCGCCACGTGGAGCCATCTCGGCCACCCAAACAGTCGCATGCAACCTCTGAAGATCCTGCACCTGCTCGCTCTCCGCCATTGGATCTTGATCCAACGGCTGTGATCAGCCGCGCCTAAAAGCGCCTGCTCGACCATCCGCGCCTCGTAGCACAGCGGTCGAGCGCGCTTACGCGAGTGGCGGGCGCCGATTTGAGATGCAGCGAAGGGCTGGAAGGCACGGGCGATTGAGCGCGGGCGGGCGTTGGATCACGATCGGACGGCCGTTTGCGCTCAATCGAGATCACGCGCGATTGAACTCGCGGTATGGACGTGTAATCGCATGTGCCAGGCGGGCGCATAACGGGTGGGCGGAGACACGTCTTAAGCCACCTGATCTCGCGATCGGACGACTGAGAATCGAAGAACATGCATATGCATTGAGGAAGTGGGCAGCTGAGGAGGTGCGCGTGGGCGCAGGAGCTATGCCCATGTTGGGGGCTTTAGTGACGGATTTATCCGTCACCAAAGACCCCTCATTTATTATTTTGAAGTTGTAATGACTATTTTGCCCCCACTCCTTGCAACTATAAAAGGAGACCCCCTCCATACGAAGTTCTCATCCCTTCCGTCTCCTCTCTACCCCTCCAACGCTCAAGAGAAGCTTGTCCCACACCCGGGATGATTCTCGTGAGATAAAGTCCAAATTTTCGTCCCCCTTCGGAAGTGGATCCCGCGACGACGATGGCATGCTGCTCCGTTCCTGTTCTTCTGCTTCGTCCTCCTTCGTCCTGCTTCGTTCTCCTTCATCCAAGCGTCGTCCCGTCCGACTCATCCTCCAAGTGACCGTCGAGGAGGATTTCTCTCTCCCTATTCTTTTTACTGCTTTCTAGTATATATTTACTGCTTTCTAGTGTAGTTCTGCTCATCCTCCAAGCGACCGTCGAGGACATTTCTCCCTCCATTCTTTTAATGCTTTCTAGAGTAAATTTAACGCTTTCTAGTGCAATTATTTTATGCTTTCTAGTTGTAATGAACAAATCCCCCTAATGATAAATTCTCTGTTTATTCTACATCTCATTTTGATTTCTGTGTGTAATATTCTCTCTCTCTCTTACCCTCTCTCTCTCTTCTATTTATTGTAACTAATTAGATAGTTTTACATTGAATTTCTTCGTGACAAATAAAAAGAAACGCGTACTTTTTAAATCAAACGTCCGCCTCCCTGTGTTCGACCCGAAATTTTCATTTCAGTATAAATTTTATTTGTTGAACATGAATTCTTCGCTTTCAAGCTACAATGACAGGTTTTCCAAAATCGAACATGTTAGCGATTCGATTCGTGAGCTCAACAGGCTGCTACAAAGGTCGGATTGAGTTGATTTTTGCATTGTTGGGCTACGATCATCGACCCAAATTCATTCACGCACTCGGATTTGTCATTTGATGCTCTGAATTATGTCACCTAGTCCCTTGGACATTGATCTTCCTCGGACTGCATATGGTGCTACGGGACTCTGATCAAGGTGATTTTGGAGGTGTTGGACTCCAATTGTCGTCTTGATCAGATCCGCATGGTCGGATCGTCAATCCAAGGCTCCTAAATAAATAACTTTCTCTCCTAACCATAAAAGGGATGCAATTAACGTAAATTATATACAACTACTATAAATGCATAATGATGCACGCTATGCAATATTTATAACATGAAATGCAAATCTAAGCCTAGGAACATGCATGAATAGGCATTTTACTCTCAATAATTGTGTCTACATTATACCCCCATGCCTATCTTTTGCTAGTCCCTAGCAAAATTAATATACATGCTATGTATAAAAATAGAATTAGGATTCGATCGCATAGGCCTAAGTCGTTTATTTAACAATAGAAAATTTCAACTAAGGTCCTAAACAACGGAAACTAATCAGTACCTGGGTGTCTACGAAAATGTAGATCGCCCAAGTCCTCACCTTATTTTAAAAGGGAAGATACATCTTTTTATTTTTCTTCTTTTCTAATTTTTTTTTGTTCTTTTGGAGTTTGAGAGTTCCAGGATAACTTTTTATGGCTACCTGACCTACCCAAGACCCGAAAAGGACTCTAAGTGTTAAGCATCTAGTGAAAAGAGTGAAAGACTTACTAGGCGGCCGTTAAAACAGACTTCGGGTTTCTACGACCCTAGGTGACCTTGCCTAGAGGTTTATCATTTCAAACGGTAGCTTTCTCCCTACTTCTTTTATTTATGGAGTCAACACAAGGGTGAACCCAGTGTATATCTCCCCGGTTTATTCTACTTCCCCGCTTCTTCCCTAAGTGTTTTGGGAATTATTGTGTATTTTTGTGAGCTAGGCTCTGGACAACCAGCCAATGGGCTATTACCCAAAGCAACTCGCCAGCCATACTCATGCAGTGAAGTATGATTTTATTTATTTATTTTTATTTATTTTTTTATTTTTCTATTTCCTTTTCTATATTTTTTTCTTTTCATTTTTCTGTTTTTTTTCTAAGTAGGTGGCTTTCCTGATCTAAGATTTAGCTAAAGGCAGTACATCAAAAATGGTCTTGTGGCTAGGATTTGGATAACTGGCCGATGAGTTGTTACCACCGACAACTTGCCAGCCATACCACCCAAGATTGTTCATAAGCTACCTAATTTCTGAAGAAACTGCCAAAAAGTGAGTCAGTGCAAATAGTGTGTAGATGCTTAAACTTAAAATCCCCTCAAATCTGAGGGTGGGTTGATAAGTCACATACTTATCATCCCAATTTATTAGCCAAATTAAAATGAACTTGAATTGGCAAGGACTCGAGACTAAGTCCACATTCGAGTGGACACCCGGGCTAATTAAGCCTAAAGACGTTAAGAGTCTAAGTGTTTAGGTCCTCTTGGATCATTTCCTAAAGTTAATAATGCCTAAAAGCCTAAGTTCTCTTCTCCTAATTTCTTATTTTTTGTCCTTTTGAATTCTTTTCAAACAAAACTAAAAGAAATTCTACGGAGTTAACAAAATGATTTCGGGATAAAGTATCCACCCCCCATGCTTAAATGGTGCAATGTCCTCATTGTAAAAATAAAGACATGAAAAGGGCAGAGAAAATAGAATATCACTTGAATTTCGTTACAATCCGATCAGCTCCGTAGAGAACATGGAATATAAACACGTGCTAAATTTAATGCCTTTAGCTAGGCATATAATACAAATAAGGAAGAGGTTAAGAATTCACAGGTACGAGTTAGAATCAAAATAAAAAATTAATCCTCAGACCCGCCAATAGAAGATGTCCACAGACGTGGACCAAGTTATGGTGCAAACCCATGCCCCAGGGTTGAGTAGTTCTAAGGTTCTAGATGAAAATCACACAGAACCGAAGGTTGTTAAGCTTGCGGGGCCAGGCCTGCAATTTTTTGGTGTGCAACCCAAGACTAAAATGTCAGACAATGGGTAAAGATGGTTCAATTGGTTCAGATGTCCTCTTAACATTTAACTCAGAAAACTAATCAGTTATTTCAAGCTTGGGTTGCACATGAAAGATATTGTAAGGGTCCTGGAAGAAAGTAGGTGGTTTTAGGTCAACAGGAACCCTTAAATCCAGACTTATCTTTCCCTCAGAATTAACCTCCCAAATTTTCATTTCAACATTTCTATCCTCCAACATCAAGTGCTCAGGCTCCAGGACCTCTAGCATACGTTCACCCCATAAGATTTACCCAAGTCCAGAAATCATGGCTGACTCAGAATTGACTTGGGTACAATGACTTCCAAATCAAAATCAATCCCTTTGGGGTGTGGTTGAGGAATGGGGCTATTGATTGAATCTTCTAGTAAATGAGGATTCAAATCCTCCAAGTTAGCCCTAACCAAATCAAAATCTCCAATAATTAGGCTATCAAATGGTTTTTCAGATTCCTCAAGCTCGCTTGTCTCACTAAAATCATCTTCCTTATACTCAAGTGAGACTTCACTAAGAGATTCTTCACCCTCAGAGTCAAAGAATTCATGATCCTCATTTATATATGTCTCAAAATCGATTGTCATTTCCTGGTTGAGAAAGACATATTTTTCCTTGCACTCTGGCTCAGGGATCTCGGATGAATCAATCGGTTCATCCTCAATGGGTTGCTTTAGCCCAACCTGGTCATCCCCGGTCTTAGGAAATGTATCCTCCCTAACAGGTGCCTGAGCGGGTTCTGACATTGGCTCTCCTAAAGGGGCTTCATCTTGAGAATCATCCCAAGATTTGACTAGGGCAACCACAAATTTCATCCTCAACCTTGACAATTTCCCAAGAAGAAACTCACCCAGGTCCCTATCCCTAGCACTTTGGAGCAAATCCAATAGAGAACTATTAAGTGCATCAATCATTTTTATCATAGGCTCCAATGCTTCAGTGCATGGTGTTGGCTGGGCTTCTAAAGATTGTATGGTGTTCCTCAAGTTAGCCAACACCCTGTCTTGTATTTGGTTCACCTGAAATGACTGGTTCAATTCAGGTTTGGGTGGGTTTGGGTTAAATCTAGGAGAGTCAAGATGTCGAGGTTCTCGGGTCCCTCCCTGATAGTAAGTCATTTCAGGTTGTTTAAAGGATGGTGGCGACCTATATTCAATGGAATACTAGGGAAGGTAGGTGTTATAATCATTATATTTTTCATGATTGTAGATCTGGTTGGTTTGGTGATCAAAGGATGAAGATCTATAATCATTGTAGCTTTGGGAAGGATAGTAATCATAGTTTTGTTGTCCAGGGTTAGGCCCTGGACACTAAGGTCCGTATTCGTATCCCCAATCAAAGTTATCCCGGCTAGTGGATGGATAATTACAAGTCAAGTCGGGATAGTAATCATCTTGGGGATAAGTGCTGGTAGGAGGATAGGATGGGAAATGCATGTAAGAAGTGGAAGGATACATGGTAGAATAGGAGGGAAAACAGAAGAGAGAAAGGTGCCCTACAATATAATCAACCAAACCTATCCTTATATGGGTAGCCTAAAGACCTACAAACTCCCAGGACCTATCTTGAGGTTATAAACGATTTCGACTACTTTTATCCGGTCAGTCGAACCAGTTAGAAGGATGGATTGGGGAAAAGGTTCTTCCTTTGGCTTATGGCTCCGGTTCCTAGTGTACCCCCTAGCCTCGGTTGTTTGACACTAGTTCCCTAGCTAGACATCAGATGGACCAGCAAAAGCAGACTAATAAAAACAAATCTCAATCTGAGCCTCGAAGAGGAATCAATCCTTAAGTCCAATGTCTATTGAGTTTTAATTAGGCTTAGGATGATTGTGCTCTTTGAATGTGATGGGCCCTTTGGATGGGTTGTGCCCTTAATGATTAATTCAAATGTGTATGCGTGCACAACCAGGGTTTGCAAACAAGGTTATTTGATGTTGTGTCTTTTAAGGTTTAACCTTGTTTAGTAGCTTTTAGGGTTTAATCTTTAAGTTCGTTCAATCAGGATTCAATAGAACACTCCAAGTTTTATAAGCACTGGTGATGATATATCCCTTTAGAAATAAAAAATAATGTGGAGTGCCTGGTTCAGCCCGAAGAATCAACCATAAGTGGCAAGCTACTTGATGGATTTCTTTTATCTCAAGTGGTGTAGTCCAAACAATTCAATCAATTAGCCTATTGCACCACTTAGTTAAGGCACACAAAAATGTTTGACCTATTCATATTTCTACTCACTTATTTGTGTGTTGAGTTAAGTGTTCCAGGTCCACAGGTCAGATCCCAGTTAAGTGGTAGAATCGATGTGATTGTGCGCCTTAGGGTGAGAAGTTGTAGGTGTTAAGTGTGTAGCTTTCAGAAAATCCCACAAGAGAAGAGTTCTTTTTTTATTATTTTTTTATATATGCGGGGGTGAGATGAGTGGAGGTGGCAAACAAACAGCCAAATCTATCCTAGGGTTTATAAAAAGCACCTAAGTTGATTTGTGTTTGAGTTATTAGTGTGGTGAAATGAACTAGTGGGTGGGGCTAGTGGGGATAAACTTACAAAACCTTCATCCATACTTTTCTTCGATCTAACCACTTTGGCCTGCCTCAGAAGAGTACCAGCAATCACAGTAAGATCAGAGAAAAAGTGAGATAAAAGTTAGGTAAGGCAAAAAAAAAACACAGAAAAAAAATCAAAGAGCATTGCCTCCCCAGCAACGATGCCAAAATGATTAGGCATGCTTCGCGTATTAAAATTAGGGTTCGGAGGATCCATCATCGTAGCTCGTAAATCTATCAAATAAAATTTATAACCGAAACACGAAAAGTGAGTCCTAGGTCAAACACGGGGAGGCGAACGTTTGGTTTTGAAAACCTGCATTTCTCTTTTATTTATTTATTTTTGTCATTTTTATCTTTTCTAATTTTTTGTATTTTTATCAAGCAAGAGATTAGGTCGATGAAAACTTTATCTACTTGCAAAAATAAGAGAGAGAGAGTGAAACAATCATTTATTTATCTCATGAATGTTTTCTACAATTATGAAAGCAGGAAAACTACACTACGAAAGTGTAAAAAGATATAGAGAGGTGAAAGAAATCCCCCTCGACAGTCACTCAGAAGATGACTCGCTCTGATGTCACCTGGAGGAAGGTGGTGAGGACCGAGACGAACGGGGATGGAGTCGGAGGAAAGAGGGAGGGCCAAGATGGCATCACAGCGAGGATCTTCTTCCCGGAGGGTGGTGAGAGGACGACCATGGGATGTTCCAGGAATGGGGATGAGAGCTAGGAAAAATATTTGATTTTTTACTCTAGAGGAGCATCCCAGGCTTGGGATAAGCTCTCTTTAGAGCCTTGGAGGTGGTGAGAAGAAGAAAGTAAGAGATGAAGAAAAATGGGAGGGGTAAGGGTCCTTTTATAGTGGAGGAAAGAATCAAATTCGTATAAAGAACATTTAGTGATGGTCATAAACGTTGCAGAAGATCCACCGCAAATGTCGCTGAAGACTACCTACGCGCCTACACTACCACTGCACTGGCACGTGCCTCTGCGCGTTACGGGCCTATATGCGCTGCTGCTGCGCACGTGCTACTGGACATGTGTGGTGGTGCGTGCATGCGCATGGGTTGCCTGGGTTGCACCACATGGCGCGATCTAGGCCGTCCATCTTCTTTTCATTGTAGGGGCTGCTATCATCGATCCAAATCCATCCACAAGGTTGGATTTGTCGTTTGAAGCTCTAAATTATGTCACCTAATCCCTTGATCATTTATCTTCCTCAGACTACATATAGTGCTACGGGACTCTGATCGAGGCCATTTCGGAGGCATTGGACTTCGATCGTCATCTTGATCAGATCCGTGTGGTCAGATCGTCAATCCGAGGCTCTGAAATAAATATCCTTCTCTCCTAACCACAAAAAGGATGCAATTAACCTAAATTATATTCAACTACTCTAAATGCAGAATAATGCATGCTATGCAATATTTATAACATGAATGCAAATCTAAGCCTACAAACATGCCTGAATAGGCATTTTGGCCTCAAAAATTGTGTCTACATCACCTGCCAAAATACAAGCTGTCCAAGTCCATGCCTTATTTTGAAAAGGGAAGATACATTTTTCTATTTTTTTCTTGTTTCCTATTTCTTTTGGATTTTTTAGTTTAGACTGTCGGTGAAGCTTTCTACGGTTACCTCGAAAAGAGCTTTAAGTTCTAAGCATCCAATGAAAAGTGATAGGCTCACTTGGTGGCCATTAAAACTGACTTTAGGTTTCTAGGACCCTAGGTGACCTAAAAATTCTACCTCAAGGTTTATCTTTCCAATCGGTAACTTTCTCCCTACTTATTCTAATTTTTTTATGGGGTCAACACAAGGGCAAACCCGATTTAAATCTCCTCAATCTATTCAAATTCCCCGCTTCTTCCCTAGGCATCATGGGAATTATTTGAGCATTTTTCTGAGCTGGACTCTGGACAAACGACCAATAGGCTGTTACCCACTACAACTTACCCGCCATACTCGTGCAATGAAGTGTGGCTTATTTATTTTTCTCCTTTTTCTATTTGTTCCCTTTTTTCTCTTTTTTTGAGTATATATATTTTTCTTTTCTGAGTAGGTGGCTTCCCTGATCTAATATTTACCTAAAGATAGTAGAAAGACTATGGTCATGTAGCTGGGTTCTGAAGAATCGATCAATGGGTAGTTACCCACGATAACTTACCAGCCATACTACCCTAGAAAGTTCATTAGCTACTAATTTCCATAAAAATTCCCAAAAAGTGAGTCAGTACAAATTGTGTGTAGATGCTTTGGACTTAAACTCCCCTCAAATCAGAGGGCAAGTTGATAAGTTATGTACTTTTAACACACCAATTTATTAGCTAAATTAAAGTAAAATTAACGTGGCGAGGACTCGAGACTTAGATCCACATTTTAGTGGACACCCGAGCTGATTAAGGCCGAAGACCTAAAGAGTCTAAGTGTTCAAGTCCTAAAGTATCATTTCCTAAAGTTAACAACTCGTAATGCCTAAGTTCTCTTCTCCTGATTCTAAATTTTTTCTCTTTTCTAATTTTTAATTTTTTTTAAAGAAAATAAAAGAAATTCCACAGAGCAAACAAAACAATCTCAGGATTAAGTATCCACCCCCCATTCCGAACTGATGTAATATCGTCAATGTAAAAATAAAGACATGAAAAGGGTGGAATAAATAGAATATCACCTGAATTTCGTGGTAATTCTGGTCAGCTCCATAGAGAATATACACAAGTGCTAAATTTAATGCCTTCAACTAGCTAGGCATGGTTCACAAGTAAAGAAGACATTAACAGTTCAGAAGTGCAGGTCAAAATTAGAATAAGAAGATTGATTTTGGGACCTACAAAAAGATGTCCACAGATGTGGACCAAATTGTGATGTAGACCCATGCCCTAGGGTCGAGTGGTTCTAAGGTTCTTAATGAAAATCACCCAGAACTAGAGATTGTTGTGCTTGCAAGACCGGGCTTGTGGTTTTGTGGTGTGCAACCCAAGTCTAAAGTGTCGAATAATGGGTAGATCTGGTTCATTAGGTTCAGATGTCCACTTAAAGTTTAGCTCAGAAAGATAGCCAATGTTCTGTACTTGGGTTGCACGTTAAAGATATCGTAAGGGTCTTGGTAAAAGGTTGGTGGTTTCAAACGTAGGAACCCTTAGATTAAGAACTCTTTTTCCCCCAGAATTAGCCTCCTAGATTTTCACTTCCATACTCCTACTCTCTACAATCATAATTTCAGATTCTGAGACCTCCAGCATATTATCCATCCCATCTAAAACATCCAAGTCAAACAATTATGGCTGAATCGGAATTGACTTGGATTCAATGATTTCCAAATCAAAATCATAATTAATCCGTTTGGGGTGTGGTTGAGGAATGGGGCTATTAATTGAATCTTCCATTAAATGAAGATTTTTATCCTCCAAGTTAACCCCAATCAAATCAAATTCCTCAATTATAGGGCCATCAAATGATTCATCATGCTTCTTGAGCCCATTGTTCTCACTAAAATCATTTTCCTTAACTTCAAGTGAGACTTTACTAAGAGATGCCACACACTTAGAATTAAAAAATTTGTGATCCACATTTATATATGCCTCAAAGTTATCTATCATTTCCTAGTCCATGGAGACATATTTTTCCTCATTTACTGGCTCAATGATCTCAGGTGAGACAATCAATTCATCCTCAATGGGTTGCTCTAGACCAACCTGGTTATCCTCGGTCTCATAAAATCTGTCCCCCCCGACAGGTGACTGAGTGAGCTCCGCCATTGGCTTTCCTGAAGGGGGTTCATCCTGAGAATCATCCTAAGATTGGACAAAGGTAACCACAAATTTCATCCTCAATCTTGATAATTTCCTGAGTAAAAACTCACCTGGGCCCTTATCCTCAATATCTTGGAGCCATTCCAATAACAAACTATTCTGATCATCAACCATTTGAATCAGGGGCTCCAATTCTTCATTGCAGGGTGTTGGCTGGATTTCTAAAGATCGTATAGTGCCCCTAAAATTGGCCAACACCCTTTCTTTAGCATGGTTTACTTGAATCAAATGGCGTAGTTCAGGGTTGGGTATGTTTGGGTTAAATTCAGGGGAGTCAAGGAATTGAGGTTCTTGGGTTCCTCCTTGATAGTAGGTCATTTCAGGTTGTTCAAAGAGGGGTGATGACCCATATTCTGTATAATCTTTGGGATGGTAGGTGTTATAGTCATAATATCCTTCCTGGTTATAAATCAGGTTAGTTTGTTCATAAGAGGGCAGTGATCTATAATTAATGTTGCTCTGGGAAAGATAATAATCATAATGATGATGTCAATGGTTAGGTCCTAGACATTGAGGTCCAGAATCATATTCCCAATGAAAGTTATCCCAACTAATGAATGGGTAGTTATAAGTCGGGTCGAGATAGTAATCATCTAGGGAATAAGTGGTAGTAGGAGGGTAGAATTGGAAGTGTGTGTAGGATGTGGAAGGATACATAACAAAGCGGGAGGGAAAAGCGAAAGAAAAGGAGCCCTGCAATACAAATAATCAAATCTATCCTTAGGTGGGTTAGCCTAAAGATCTATAAACTCTCAAAACTCGTCTTAAAATTATAAATGATTTAGTCTACTTTTCTCCAGTAAATCCAACCAGTTAGAGGGAGGGATTGGGGAGAAGGTACTTCCCTTAGATTTCGCTTCAGGTTCCTTTGATACTCCCCAACCGCGATCGTTTGACACTACTCCCCTAACTAGACATCAGATGGACTGGTATAAGCAGATTAATCGAAAATAATCTCAATCTGGGTCCCCAAGAGTGAATCAATCCTTAAGGCCAATGTCTACTCAATTTTAATTAGGCTTGGGATGATTGTGCTCTTGGAATGTGATGGGCCCTTTAGATGGGTTGTTCCCTTAAAGATCAATTGATATGTATGAGCGTGCACAACCAGGGTTTTCAAACAAGGTTATTTTATGATGTGTCTTTTAGAGTTTAACCTTGTTTAGTAGCTTTTAGGGTTTAATCTTTAAGTTCGTTCAATTAGGTTTAGTAGAGCACTCCAAGTTTTTACAAGCACCGGTGATGATATATTCTTTTAAAACTCAAAAAGAATGTGGAGTGCCTAGTTAGTTCAAAAAAATTGAACCCTAACTGGCAAGCTACTTGATGAATCAATTTAATCTTAAGTGGTGCATCCTAGATAGCTCAATCAATTGGCCTGTTGCACAATTTAGTTAATGTTTAACCCATTCAAATTTTCTACTCACTTATTTGTGTGTTGAGTTAAGGTGTACCAGATCCATAGGTTAGATTCTAGTTAAGTGCTAGAATCATTGTAGAGTGGTGCACCTTAGGTCGAGAGTTTGTGGGTGTTAAGTGTGTCACCTTTAATTTAATCCCACAAGAAGAGAAGAGTTTTTTTTTTATTTTTTTAATTTATACAGGTGGGTGAGGTTAGTGGAGTGACAATAAAATAACAAACTCTAACCTAGGGTTTATGCAAGCACCTAAGTTGATTTAAGTGAGTTATTAGGTGATGGAATGGAAATCTAATGGGTGGGTGGTGGGGGAAGACTTACAAAACCTTCATCAGCACTTTTCTCCAATCTAACTACTTTGTCTCACCTTGGAAGAGTGCTTGCAATCATAGTAAGATAAGAGAAAAAGTGAGATAAAAGTTAAATAAGGTGGAAAACGTGGAAAAACCAAAAAGTGTTGCATCCAAGGCAATGGTGCCAAATGATAGGCATATTTTTCTCAAGTAAAATCAGGGTTTTAGAGAACTCGTCGTCATAGTTGAAAAATATCTCTATCAAATAAATTTCTAACCAAAACTTGAGGTGAGTCCCAGGTCAAACACGAGTAGGAGAACACTTGGTTTGTGAAATCCACTCTTTCATTTTTATCTTTTGAGATTTTTTTGGTATATTTGTAAGACAGAATATCAAGTGAATTGTTATCTATTCTAATCTACTCTAACAGAATAAGAGAGAGAGAAACAATCAACATATATGTTCAATTAGAGTTTGCTACAGATAGAAAAGCGGAAAACTATACTAGAAAGCAAGTAAAAGATAGAGAGAGGTGAGATGAATCCCCCTCAATAGTCTCTTGGAGGATGACTCGCTTTGACGATGCCTATATGAAGGTGGTGAGGAGTTGGAGGAAGGAGAATGACATCAGAGGAAAGAGGATTGGGCAAGATGGAGTCGTGGCGAGGATCTACTTCCGGATTGGGGTGAGAGGATGGCCACAGGATGCTCCACGAGTGGGGGTGAAAAGTAAGGAAAAATATTTAATTTTTACTCTAGAGGAGCATCTCGAGCTTGAGACAAGCTTTCTGTAGAGCCTTAGAGGTGGTAAGTGAGAGAAAGGAAGAGATGAAAAGAAATGGGAGCGATAGGGGTCCTTTTATAGTGTAGGAGAAGAGAACATTTCGTGCATGGGTTAATCGTGACATTAGAAACGTAGCTAAAGCTCGGTTGCAAATGCCGCTATAGCCCCAGCCCACACCCACTCATGCTGTGCACGCACGGATGATGGTGAACTATTCGATCGAAGATGGGCGGCTAGGATCGCATGCGAGCTTGGCTGTGGATCACACCTCAAGAATGCATCAGATGGCACGTGGGATCGTGCGTTCGATCCTGCATTCCTATGTGGGTGTATCCACGACAATCCATGCGTCCATGTGGCGTAGTTGGCACCGTTCGATGAAGATCGTGCAGCTCTAATTGGTCGTCCGCGCCTGTGCAATTAATTGGAAGTCCCAGAGGATTCGAACCCACGGCGCGAGTTTGTGAGCAAGGGCACTCTCCAATGCACTATAGCTATCGATGGTCACTGACAAAGAGATTCTTGCTTAATTAAAGAGATAGCAATAAAAATAATGCATCTTTGTAATATTTTATGTGGTGGAAAATTTCTCAATCAAAGATTAAAATAGATATCAAATTAAACCACAGTAAAGTTGTCATATCCACAGGAAGGTACGAACCAAGTAAAAACTCATGTTATCTGGCATTTACGTTTCCAAATTTGTAAAGAACTTTCATGCACATAAATTCTCATTAAATATATTCCCATCAAGTCCATCAAAGATGGATGGTATTGCGAAAGAGTGACATGAGGGATTGTGAGCAACAGTGATAGAGTGCAAGGGCGTGAGTGCAAAATCCAATAAATAATTATATTTACCAAAACTCAACTCCTTCAACCAAATCTCCACACGGTCATTGCAACTAATGTGATAAGAAACAAGGGAATCGAAGGGAAGCAAATCGGGCATGCGTGGGAAGGCCTTTGGCAACGACGAGCTCAATGGAGGTGCTCTAGAGTACAGGCTTTACGTTGGTGGTCTTAGTGTGGAGTGAGATGGTCAGAAGATAAGGAAGCAGGCTGGATGGAGTTACGTCCTAGTGGAGTGGCTGGTGGCATTCAATGGTGGATGGACATCGATGGGAGATGTCGGGAGGTCGTCGATGGTGGCTGATGTAAACATGTTTACATTGCATAAGATGTCTATTTATGCATGTTCTTAAGCATAGAATTGCATTGCATACTATAAATATTGCATAACATGCATCATTTTGCATTTAAATTAGTTTGAATAAAATGGAGGTTAATTGTCTCCTTTTATGTTCAGGGATAGGGCAAACATTTTATCAGGGCCTTGGATCGAAGATCCAACCATACAGATGTGATCTGGGTGACGATTGGAGTTCAACGACTCCAAGATCGTCCTAATCAGACATCTGTAGCATCAGATAGAGACTGGGAGACCCTAGAAGATCAAGGGCCAAGTGGTGTGAATTCACACTTCAAATGACAAATCCAACCGCACAGATGGATTTAGATCGACGATCATAGCCTAACGGCGTGAAAATCGACTCAATCCGACAACAGTGGCACCATCTACATCATCCAGAAGATGGACGGCCAAGATGGCACTAAGTGATGCCATCTCGGCCACCCTCAACCTCTGAAGCCTCTAGCATCCATGCCTCTCCGCCGTTGGATCAAGATCCAACAGCTAAGAGTGGATCTCAAACCAGCACTTTTGTTCTCTGAAGCCACAAGAAGAAGCAATCTCAACCGTTGGATCTCAATCCAACGGTCCAGATTGCGTGCTACAAAGATGCACCGCATGCACATCCATAAGCACAGCACAGTGGATAAGGCACTCGGTCGCCTTAAGGTGCAGGTTCGAATCCGCCTGATGCTGCGGTTAGGCGCGGGTGAGCGGGCGCATCCGACCACGCGATGAGGATCGAGCAGTTGCGGGCGCTCGATAGCGCCCACACACTATTGCACGCTTGCGCCTCACGCGAGATCGCACGTAGGAATTGCACGCAGAGGAGGCGCTGCGAGGGGCGAGTTAAGCCATCTGATCTTACAATCGGATGGTTAAGATCTACAGATCGTGAATGCGCGTTTCACGCGCAGGAGGCGAGTGAGCGTGCGCGCTCTCCCCCACTACGCCCACAATGGGGCTTTAGCGACTGCTTTATCCATCACTAAAGATGCCTGATTAAATTTTTTTCAAATTAAAATGACTAAATTTCCCTCACTCCTTGCAACTATAAAAGGAGACCCCCTCCACATGAAATTCTCATCCCTTCCTTCTCTTCTCTCCCTCTCCAAAGCTCAGGAGAAGTTTGTCCTACACCTGGGATGCTTCTTAAGAGATAAAGTCAAATTTTCATCCCCCTTTCGGAAGCGAATCCCGCGACGACGACGACGTGCTGCCCTGTTCCCGTTCTTCCCTCTTCGTCCTCCTTCGTCTTGCTCCGTTCCCCGTCTTCCAGGCGTCGTCCCACCCGGTTCGTCCTCCAAGTGATCGTCCAGGATATCTCTCTCCCCATTCTTTTTACTGCTTTCTAGAGTAGATTTATTGCTTTCTAGTGTAATCATTTCTGCTTTCTAGTCGTAATGTTTAGTGTAACAAACATTCTTTTTGATAATGAATTCCATGTTCATTCTACATCTCTTTTTGGTTTTTGTTTGTAATATTCTCTCTCTCTCTCTTCTATTTAGTGTAAATAGATAGATAGTTTCTAATCAATTATTCTGCTTCATGACAAATAAAATAAATGCATGGTTTTAAATCAAACGTCCACCCCCCCGAGTTCAACTCGGGATTTCTATTCCGGTATAAATTTTATTTGTTGAACACGAGTTCTTCGCTTTCATACTACGATGACAGGTTTTCAAAAACCAAACATGTTAGCGTAGTAGCTCGTAGCTTCAATAGTGGCCACAGCATGGGTAGGTGGTCGGATGGTCGTGTGGGTAAGTGAAGGTGTCGGTGGTCTATGGGTTTCTTTATGAGTAGCAAGGGAAAAAGATAAGGAAGAAGATGAAGGATATGGAGAAGAGAAAGGGGGGTTGTGCGTGGCTACGCACGGTTGTTGGTGGTTACTGGAGAGGAGGGTTGCAGGTGGTTGCGATGGCGAGGCCGTGAACTGTCACCACACGACCAGTGGCAGTAGATTTGAGGTGGCGAAGGGAGGATCACAGTGCATGACAAGCTTCATAGGGTATGCCCTCGGTGCATGGTGGACGGTGCTAACAAGCCCCTTGTCCTCCTTTACACGTGGAACTGCCCTCTTATTGTGCATGAGGGAGAGCAAGTTTTCAGAAGGAGCTATTGCGTCAAGCTCGGAGAAGATGTTGCAAGATTCTCGGAGAAGTAGCAAGCGACTCTGGTTGACAGTGGAAAGTGGTGGCACGCTGGGGGTGGGAATTTTGGGAAATTTGTGAGCATGTAGCTATAAAATATAAGACCTATGATAAGATACATCCATCCACTAAATTAAATTAACATTAAGTTCTAAATAATTAAATTCTAAGGAAATGCATGTAAAATATACTTAGGCTTAAACAAATAACCAATAAATTGGACTTATCAATCACATGGAGGAAATTTTGTGCATACGCTCTCGACCGCTGGATCTCGATACAACAGTCGAGATCTAATGCTCACGTTCTTCTTCGGATGCAAAATGTCAGGCACACGTAAATCTCAGCTATTGGGTTGAGATCCAAAGGCTAGGATTGCTTGATGAAGTTGAGCGGAGGGACTTGAGTGGTTTTGGGTGGCTACGATGGTGCCACATGGCACCATCATGGCTGTCCATCTTCTTTACTTTGCAGGTGGCATGACAAACGTCAGATTGGGTTGATTTTTGCATCGTTGGGCTACGATCTTCAATCTACATCCATCCATGCAGTTGGATTTACCGTTTAAAGCTTTGAATTGTGTCACCTAGCCCCTTAGCCTTTGACCTTCCTCGAACTACATATGTGCTACAGAACTCTGATCAAGTCGATTTTGGAGGCGTAAGTCTTCAATTGTCGTCTTGATCAGATTCATACGGTCGGATAGTTAATCTAAGGCCCTGAAATAAATCTCCTCCTCTCCTAGCCACAAAAGCGCATGAATTAACCTAAAATTTATACAAACTATTCTAAATGCAGAATGATGCATGCTATGTAGTATTTATAATGTGGAATGCATCTCTATGCTTAGGAACATGCATAAATAGGTATTTTAACCTAAATGGACGTGTATACATCATTAGGCGTGCCACTAGAATAGAGATTAACTAGTACTAGTAAGCAGTGAAATGCAAAACTTAAAACAAGAGAAGAACGATCTACGGCTAATAGAATCAGGGACACCAAGGGTGATCCTTGGTGGCTGTTTGGCTTGGGGGTGAAGGAAGGGAGGACAACGTCCACAATGTGGGGTGGTTGGCATCTTTGAGGTGGTAGTGATGGTGCTTGAGTGGGAGGTGAAGGTGGGTGATGGTGGATGGCCAAAGATGGTGAATTTTTATAGAGTTGGGAGGGTAGCTCTTAGAGTAAGTGTTGAGGGTCTTGGAAGTGGTCTCTTACACCTACAATTGGGGAGAGGTAGATTGGAGGGAGTGGACTAAGTGGGACACACTCTAGAGAATTCTAGAGTGGTCATCCAAGTAGTAGAGGTGTTGTTGGGTGCATTGGGTTAGGTCTTAGGTGGGTTGGGTTAGCTTAAGGCCTAGTATGTTGAGTCCATTTGGTGGTGATCTAGTCTAATTAGGTGTACGTGTGTATAATTGGGTTAGGAATTACTTAATTAGGTTCTTCATCAACCTAATTAGGTTGTGGGTGAGTGAATTAGATTGTAATTAGATCCAATTAGGCTTGCATAGGTGGAAATGTAATCAATCAAGCCTTGTGTGAACTTGATTGTATTTGGGTGCAACCACTCAACTAGGTATGCACCTTGATTAGGCTAGGTTTTTGACTCTAATTAGACTCATTATAGTCTAATTAACAAAGGTAGACTTCCAATTGGGTTCCATGAGCCCAATTAATCAAAAGGGTGAGTCTAGTTGACTCATGTTGAGTCAATCATATTTAGTGTGAACCTTATTAGGTACTTGGATTAGGATTAGGGTCTAACCTACTTAGGTTAGGGTTATGGGGATAGGTTTAGAAGGTCTCTAATTAGGTTTCCTAAGGTGTGTGGTAGAGTCTCTAGGACCAAGGATGCAAGCTCAAGCTTCTAGTTCCAAAACCAGAAACCAGAGAGGACCTCAAAACATCCAAAAGTGTGGTCAGACGACTTATAGTTCAAAGTTGGATGTCTAAGGGACAGGTTGGATGTCTAACTTTGTATCAGTATTGGCATTAGGTTCTGGCTAGGGTTTCTACAGAGATTGAATGTCGAGACACATTATCTGGACATCTAGAATTGTGTTGGAAAGTGTATTTGCGGTTTCCAATGCTCTACAAACCTACTAGGAAGCTGGATTAGGGCTAGGAAGTAGAGAAGGTTATCTTAAGGCCTATGGATAGAGGTAGGTTTATCCTAGGTTCTTCTTTACTTTAATTTCTACAATTATTCTTACAAGTAACCTTGTATACCTCCTCATTCTCTATCTTTAATTCTTCTTTATACCTAGCTTTATTCCAAGCTCCCACTCTAGCTCTACTGTAGCTCCAGCCTCTATTCAGCTTCAGGCCATCTTCTGAGCTCCCTATTATCTGGAAATACAATTATTCACTAATTAGTGTGGTAATATAGACTTATTTGTTGAACAACTAATTATAATGGTTATAATGCAAAATAGACAACAGATACATGTACTATTCCTAAGTTAAGCTAGGATCTAACTTAACTCAAGTTAATTAAGTCCTTTGATTGCTACGTAATCATAACCCCATGTCTAAATTTTGTTAGTCCCTAGCAAAACCAATGTAAGAAAATTCAGTGAAAAGAGATGCGAAAATCAAATACATGGAAAAAAATTTTATTTATTTACAGAAGCAAAGTGAAAACAACTCTCATATTTATTTACAAAATACTTTTGTTGAAAAACAACTTATGGAATCAAACGAGTCAAAATCAAAAGCCTAAATACGATTTTTCACCAACGAAAAGAAATCATGACCAAATCCATAACGACAAAGACTTCAACAGCTTTCGATTACCAACTCAAATTCGAACCACCCAAATTAGCCAGCAGACTTGGGTCGCGAGGGTAATTTTCTCTTACTTAGTCAACCCATCCAAGACTTCAAGTGAATGCCAGAAACTCAGCATCTTGTGTGCAAAAATAGTTTGACTCACCATAACGGACAAGTAGATTGACTCTTAGCATTCAATAAAGCTTAGAATATTTCTAAGCTCTTATTTGGACAATTTTGTCTTCGATTACGCCATACTAGGATTTGGCAGCTTTCTCCCCACCACTTTTCTACCCTGAGGTCAACACACTAGGTGTATATTTCCCCGACTAGGCCTATTGGTTTCTTATTCCTACTTTTTATCTCCATTTTTTTTTCTATTTTCTATAGGATAAACACTCATTTGTAGCAAGGTGTTTTTATTGGGTGGAAAGGAATAGCATCCATATGTAGCGAGATGCTTTATTGGATGGGATGTGTATAAATTTTTTTTTTCTCTTTTTTTTTCATATATATACTTTTTTCTCCTTCTAATTTTTCAGCTAAAAAATATATTTTTTCTCTCCAAATCATTTTTCTTGGTGAGTGGCTCTCCTTCATCCATTCTAAATGCATCCCCTACAAACAAGAATAATCCTAAGAGCTAGAAACCCATCAAGGTCACTAGATATACAAGCCTAGACTAAATCTTATTGACTATTGAGGACTCAATAAAGAGTTCCGAAAGACGAGTCAATGCATAGGTAACTGAAGATGCATGGGACTCAAAGACCATCCAAATAAAAGGGTGGGAAGAAAAGTCATTCACTTATCACCCTTTTGACTTAATACTTTAAGCTTTCTTTAAGCTTTTTCAAGTCTCTTCAAAAGCTTGGGCAAACCAATCCAAATTTAGGTAAATACTCGAAAAATTAAGTCCGTTAAGACCTAAGGAGTCTAGGCGGAAATACTTTGTTTGACATTTCTTAAAGTCGGTAAATCCTCAGAATCGAGAATTCTTGAATCCTCCTAAGTTAATTTCCAAAACAACATTGAAAATACTTATATATATATATAAGAACCTTTCATAGTTGCACTTTAATATCTTCCCTCAATTGGGTTCACATTCAGCTTAGTTCATAATTTTATAAAAGAAAGGTTAGTCGATGAGTCGAAAATGACTGTTGCGGATGATTTCTAGCTCCAATGCGAACATTGGAAATGGAGTCAACTATTCTTAAATTGAGAAACCTAAAGTGCAGTAAGAGTGGTGTTCAAGAAAAAATACAAAAGGTTTTTTTTTCCTCGGTGTTGGCAGAAATTATTCAGTGTGAGTGTACTACGCCCGCCATGCCTACTTTCTTGCATGTCCTCAAGCATGAATATAAGAAAATAATTCCAAGACAAGAGGTATAAAAGGATAGAAATCACCTGGAATCGCTCCTGACTTCGTTGTTCAGCTTAATCCAACACCTATGACATGAGGACAACAATGATGCTATATATAGAAGGAAATTTACAAATGTATAAGTGCTAAGTTTAACAACTCCAGCTGGGTGAAGACTCAATCACACGTCCTCAAGAAGGCTGATGGCTTCATTAGTGGGAGGAGGTTCCTGGGCCATAAATGTCTTGACATGCTAGCTATTTACCATAGAAACATGCCCAATTTTTGGGTCCATGATGTAAACCATCCTATTCGAATATGGGTGAATCACAATGAAATAGCCAGTCCACTTGGACTTCAGCTTGCCCACAAAGAATTTGAGGTTTGAGTCGAATAACCAGACTTGCTGGTTAGGGGTGAAAGATTTTCTCAAAATGTGGCAGTCATGAAAGGCCTTGGTCTTATCCTTATAGATCTTCGCATTCTTGTAATCCACCTACCGAATTTCTTTTAACTCACTGAGATAGAGGTTCCTTTCATAACCTCCTGCATCAAGGTTAAAATTACATTTCTGCACCACCCAAAAAGCACCATGCTCCAGCTCTACCAGAAGGTGACAAGCTTTTCCATACACTATGCAGTATGGCGGCATTCTGAGTGGGGCCTTGTACACAATCCGATATGCCCATAATGTGTCAATCAATCAATCAATCAAACCAATCCTTCCAGCCTGGTCTAACCATCCTTTGGAGGATGAGTTTAATTTGATTGTTAAATACCTCAGCCTTCCCATTAGTCTACAGACGATATAGGATGGCAATGCAATAATGTACCCCATATTTCTTTAATAATGACAAAAAATGGGCATGGATGAAATGACTCCCCCCATCGCTAATCAGAGCACGGGGGACACCAAATCTTGCAAAGATGAATTCCCAAACGAAAGATATGATAGTTTTATCATCAACTCACCTTGCTGAGACAACCTCAATCCACTTCGAGACATAATCAACTGTGAGGAGAATGTAATCGAAGCCATGCTAGTTTGGGAATGAGCCCCTAAAGTTGATGTCCCAGATGTCGAACAGTTCTATGACCAGGATAAGTTGGAGAGGAATCATGTCTCTCTTGGTCATAGATTGACTGATTGGCATCATTTAAAAGTGGTTGGCCAGAGAAAACTCGACGGCAAAATCTTTGCAGTGGTTTCTCTACTAGAAAAATGACCACCACAAGCATCACTTTGGCAAAAAGATAACACACTCGAGATTTCAAAGTCAGGGACGCACCTCCTGGTTATCTGATCAGATCCAATACAGAAAAGCAGGGGGTTGTCACAAAATAGAATTTGGCTTCTGATAATAATTTGAGCTTTTGGTCCTTGGATAATCTTGTGGGTAGCTTGCTAGAAGCAAGATAATTCATGATTTTCGCGTACCATGGAAACTCCAATGAATCTACATCCAACAGAGATTCATCCAAAAATTTATCTAAAACAGGAAGTGAATACAGGATGTGGGCTGGGTCAAGCTAGATAAGTGACCTGCCACTACATTATGTGCTCTAGCTTTCTCATGGATTTTGACATCAAATTCTAGCAACAGAAGGATCCATATGACCAAATGGGGTTTGGCATCCTTCTTGGCCAACAAATGCCGGAGGTGGAGTGATTAGTAAAAATGATGACTTTGGTCCAAAGAAGATAAGAGTGGAATTGCTGCAACCCGAATACCATGGCTAGTAGTTCCTTCTCAGTAACCGTGTAATTATGCTAAGCCTCATTCAATGTTTTACTAGTGTAGTCGATAAACACGCATCTATTCATGATAAAATGCCTACTTATGTTAGTTCCTAAGATTAACATTGCATTCCTTAGTATAAATACTGCATAACATTCATCATATTGCATTTAGAATGATTGGTATAAATTGCATAGTAATTCATGCATTATTGTGGCAAGAAAATAGGGCGATACATTTTGAAGCTTCAAATGAAAAATCCAACCATATGTATGAATCCGGAGCGACGATCGTAGTTCGGCAAAGCGAAAATCAACCCAATCCGAGCATCGTGGCATCCAATGCAAGAAAAGAAAGGTGAGTGATCCAAATGATGCCACATGGCACCATCCAGATCTCCCAACGTAGATGCCCTTCTTCCCAAAGGATTCCTCCCATGAGAGATCCTAGTCAATGGATGAAAATCCAACGGCTAAGATCACATGACTGTCAACTATTGGAAAATAAAAAACACAACATTCAGACCTCTTTGGCGCAACGGTGTGCAGATGATGTAAACATGTTTACACTACTTAAGATGTCTATTTAAGCATGTTCTTTAGCATAGGATTGCAATGCATACTATAAATATTGCATAACATGTATCATCTTGCATTTAGATTAGTTTAAATAAAATGGAGGTTAATTATCTCCTTTTATGTTCATGGATAGAGAAAACTTTTTATCAGGGCCTCAGATCAAACATCCAATCATATAGATGTGATCAGGGCGACGATTGGAGTTCAACGACTCCAAGATTGCCCTAATTAGACATCTATAGCATCAGATAGAGACCAGGGAACCTTAGAAAAGCAAGGGCCAAAATGGTGTGAATCTGCACTTCAAATGACAAATCTGCCCATACGAATGGATTCGGATCGATGATCGTAGCCTAACATCGCGAAAATCGACTCAATCCGACAACCGTGGCACCATCTACATCATCCAGAAGATGGACGGCCAAGATGGCACCACGTGGCACCATCTCGGCTGCCCAACTGGCTGCCCTCAACCATTGAAGCTTCTAGCATCCTCGCCTCTCAGCCGTTGGATCAAGATCCAATGGCTGAGAGTGTTCTCATACCAGTGCCTTCGTTCTCTGAAGACAAAGGAAGAAGCAATCTCGACCGTTGGATCTCAATCCAACGGTCCAGATCACACGCTACAAGGTTGACCAATCGCCCATCCGCGCGTGCAGCGTAGTGGGCAAAAGCACTATCGCGAGCAAGCAACGCATGATCGACTCCTTGCGAGCGGGTGCTAGAGTGCGGGTGAGTGAGCTTCGCTACCGCTCGATCGCGATCGAGTGGCTGTGGATGCTCAATCAGTTTCACGTGCTATCGCACACGGGCGTTGCCCGCAGAAGAGGCGGGCGAGAAGCGCTCTTAGCAGTTCGATCTCATGATCGAATGATCGAGATTCAGAGAATGAGGGTAGTGTGGAATATGAGCGGGCACCCCCACTACGCCCACGATGGGGCTTTAGCGACGATTTTATCCGTCACTAAAGACCCCTGATTTAATGTTTTTAGAGTTGTAATGACCAAATTGCCCCCACTCCTTGCAACTATAAAAGGACACCCCCTCCACACGAAATTCTCATCCCTTCCTTCTCTTCTCTACCTCTCCAAAGCTCAAGAGAAGCTTGTCCCACACCCACGATGCTCCTCGCGAGATAAAGTCAAATTTTTGCTCTCATTTCGGAAGCGGATCCCGTGACAACGATGACGTGCTACTCCATTCTCTTTCCTCTGGCCTCGATCTCCTTCTTCCCACTCCATCCTCCTTCGTCCAGGCGGCATGTCGTCCAGCTCGTCCTCCAAGCGATCGTCGAGGAGGATAACTTCTCTCTCCCATTCTTCTTTACAACTTTCTAGTGTAGAATTTTCCTGCTTTCTAGTGTAGCTGATTTCCCGCTTTCTAGTGTAATTCTTCTTTTGTTTTATTGTATAAACATTTTGAATTATTGAATGCATGTTTTCTCTCTCTCTCTCTCCCATTTAGTCTGATTGTTATTATGGCTTCATTGTAATTACATCGCCTCACTTTTCAAGAAAAATTCTAAAAAAATATAATTGCAAATATAGATTGACGTAGCCTCCCTAAGTTCGACCTGGGATTTTCATTCCGGTATAAATTTTATTTGTTGAACATGAGTTCTTTGCTTTCATACTACGACGACAGGTTTGTCAAAACCAAACACGTTAGCGTAGCAACCCGTGTGTTCAACATTTTGGCTCCGTTGCCGGGGAGGCAACGATTTCCGATCTTCTTTTCGCATTTCACGCACTTTATTGTTTTCTAACTTGCGTTCTCTTGTGTCTATTGTTTTGCAGAGACCTCCATCAGGGAATCATTAAGCGGTAGATTGGAGTAAAGTGCAGTTGAAGACAACTGTAAGTGCTCCCCATTTTTTCCCCCTCCATAGATTTCATTTGCCACATTAAATCCAAATTCCAATTAACCTAGGTGTTTGCATAAATCCTAGGAATAGTTTGGTTGTTTGGATTCTCACTCACATTCATTCCACCCTCATTTATAAAAAAAAAAAAAAAATAAAAAGATAATCTTGTGGGGTAATTTTCAATAAACACACAACGTATACCCACATTCAAGGCACTTAACCTAATTGATTTGTTTCTACTCAACCGGGTTCTAATTTGTGGAATCAGTACACACAAAGCAACACATAAAAGAGTAGAAATCATTCTAGGTTAACCATCTTTGTGTGCCTAACCTAGTGGTGCATTTGTGGCCAGTTGTTTGAGTTGTTTGGGCTGCACCACTCTACTTAAAATCAACTCATCAAGTAGCTCCTCCTTAGGGTTTTCAATCTAGGTCTATTCCAGGCACTCCACTTTCTTTCTGGTTTTAAAGGAAAACAATCTTCATCCATGTTTGACAACTTATTTTGCCTAGAAACATGATTGCAATCCACCTAATCTGAAACCCTAAAAGCTACTTAACTAAGATTTGAACATTAAAATCCACACATCACAAATAATCTTGCTTGAAAACCTTGGTTGTGCATGCACTTACACAAATCTCAATCAATCATTAAGGGCACAACCCATTTTAAGGGCCCATCACATTCCATAAGCACCACAATCCCAGGCCTTAATAAAATTGAGTAGACATTGTGGCTTTAAGGTATGATTCGCTTTTTAGGGCCTAGTCTGAGATTATCTTTGATTAACCTACTTGTACTGATTAATCTGATGCCTAGCTAGGGAAGTAACGTCAAACGACCGCAGCTGGGGGGTACATGTGGAACCGGAGGCGAAAGCCGAAGGAAGAACCTTCTCCCCAGTCCCTCCTTCTAACTGGTTGGATTAAGCAGGCACAACTAGAGTAAATCATTTATAATCTTAAGGCAGGTTTTGGGAGTCAGTAGATCCTTAGGCTACCCCATTTAAGGACACCCTTGTTTTTTTATGCTGTAGGGTCCCTATCCCCAGTCCTTTCGACCTGCTCCTAGTTTATGTTGGGAAGACGGTCATTGAATCCCTGATTGGAAGGACCGTTAGAGTATTCTAGGAGGCACAAATTGGATTTTGGTCAAATTGATCCCATGACCGACCAACAGCGTCCTCTGCCTGGAAATCCACAGGAAGAATTTCGAAGGCAGCTGGAACAAATGTAGAGAATGCAGGAATGGTTCCAGATAATTTTTATGATCCTTCAAATTATGGGGAACATCCCGGCGTCTAGATTCCAACTGGTGATGTAGAAATTAAGCCCCAGGTGTTAAGCCTGATCAAACATTATCATGGGCTTGGCTCCGAAGATTCATTTCAACACTTGGAGGACTTGACCACTTTGGTCCAAACCACCGTGGCACAAAACGTAAACGAGGAGCAAATGATCATTTGGCTCTTCCCCTACTCTCTTAGGGATAAGGCTGCGCATTGGTACAGGACAATAGGAAGACCAATTGCAACTTGGAATGAGTTGAAATCGGCCTTTCCGAAGAAATTCTTCCCAGTCGGACGTACCAATGCTTTGAGATGGGCAATCACTACCTTTACCCAGCAGCCGGGGGAGAGTTTCATGTGGCTTGGGAGTGATTCCAGGACCTATTGCGGAGGCGTCCACACCACGAGGTGCCAAAATGGCAACTCGTGGAGATCTTCTATCATGGGTTGACTGAGAAACTCAGAAATCATGTGGATGCTTCTTGCGGAGGCAATTTCCTCTATAATGATGCAGATAGTGCACACGATTTATTTGAGGAAATGAGCAAGAATTCAATTAATCATGCCTCCATGGATACATTTAACCGGTCCTAGCAGTCCAGATCAAATGTCAATGAAGTCCATGACTCTCATTCATTTGATATGGAATTGATTTGTTACAAACTTGATAAGGTGGACTTGGTTGCTAAGAGAATGGAAGAGTGGATGGCTGACAATTTTATGATCAGCTCTCAATCCACTCAATCCCAAAATTCAGGATTCCATTCTTCACGAGCTCCTTCTGGACGGGAGTTCGTGAATCAACTCGATGCAGCTCAACCTGCGAGTCAGCATTTCTCAGAACCCCATGAGTTCCAAACTAGGGACTTTGATCCCAGTTTTTCTGATCCTTCCCTTTCTTTCTCTCCATCCTCATCCTATGAGGATGTCTGTGCTGTAGAAGAGAATGTTAGATCCAACCCCTACTCTAATGCTTATAATCCGGGTTGGAGAAACCACCCTAACTTCTCTTGGAAAAAACTGGGGCAACAGACCCAATTCTGGCACAGCAACTATGCTCCGCAACGACCAATGGGTCAGGGTCATGTATATACTCAGTTGCCTCCAAATCAAGTCAATCAGCCAGCTTGGAATGCCCGTCAACCTGCAGGGCAGGCTGATTTGAATTGACAAATGGTAAAGATGGAAGGATCCATGCTCCAACTCATGCAGCAATTGAAAACCTCGCTGGACAACTTGCAATCCAGGCTCATTGCTAACTCTCATCAACCTGGATCTCTACCATCCCAACCCGCATCCAACCCGCGAAATATTCTAAATTGGGCAACCAAGCCGATGGGTACGGAAATCAGAGGGACCCACTCGCACATGCTCAAGTGGTTGAGCAGGGTTCCTCCTCCTCTTCTTCTGCAAATCAACAATTCCAAGCTAATCAGGCCCCTCCAATCATTCCTAACCCTCCCCAAGACCCAAATTCTTATGCATCTACAAATTCTGTCACCTTAAAGAGTGGTAAGTAGACTCAGGATCCACAACCACACTATTCTGATCTTCTGAATCCTGAAGAACCTGAAGAGAGAGAGGAGAATTCTGGAGGAGAAATCAAGGCTCAGGAACCTAATTCCAAAGATCTGACTCATATTCCTTTTCCGGAAGCCTTGAATAAATCAAAGAAGAAGTCTATTGATAGCAATGAGGAGCTTCTGAATCTCTTTAAGAATGTTGAGATCAATATCCCGCTCCTTGATGCTATCAAGCACATACCAACTTACGCAATATTTTTAAAGGATTTATGTACACAAAAGCGTAAGTCGAGAGAATCTGTTCCGAGGAAGGTGGTACTCTCCGAGCAGGCTAGTTCTGTTATCCTGCACCACCTCCCTCAGAAAAAGAGAGATTCAGGTGCTCCGTTGATTTCTTGTGTCATAGGAGATTACACATTTGATAGAGCGCTTTTGGATCTAGGTGCATCCATCAACCTAATTCCGACTTCTCTCTACGAGAAGTTTGGATTAGGTGAACTTCGGCCAACTTCAGTAATGCTACAGTTAGTGGATCGCTTGGTGATAAATCCGCGAGGCGTTATTGAAGATGTTATAGTTAAGGTCAAGGATTTCTATTTTCCTGTAGATTTCCTTATCCTTGACATGGATGTACCTAATAATCTGAGGAACACGCCCATCATTCTGGGGTATCCATTCCTGGCTACCGCTAAGGCCAACATTAATTATGAAAGCGGTAGCATGGAAATCACCTTTGGAGATCAACGAATGAAATTGGATATTTTTAAGGTTATCAATAAATTTGAGGATTGTGGATTTATTGAGGAACTTGAGGAGGATAATGAAAACATTGAAAATTGTTTGATGGTTTCTTCAATCGAAAGTTCCTCCTTTGATGACGAATTTGACCCGCAACCCTCTAAGGTTGACCTGCCATCTTCTGAAGAGGTTATTGATTTTGTTCACTCACAACCTCTTCTTCTTATTGAGTCTTCAGCGTCTGCCTTACCATCAATCATCAACCTGCCCCATATTGAACTGAAACCATTGCCTGAGAATTTGAAATATCAATTTTTAGGACCTCAGATGATTCTCCCTGTGATTATCAGTGCTAAATTGACAAAGGAGCAAGAGATTAAATTGATCAAGGTTATGAAGGAACACAAGGAGGCAATTGGTTGGACCATTCATGACCTCAGGGGGATCGAGCCATCTTACTATAATCATAGAATATTCTTTGAAGATGGATCCCGCCCTTCTTGCTAGATGCAGAGGAGATTAAATCCAAATATGCGAGAAGTGGTCAAAAAGGAAATCATCAAGTGACTCGATGCAGAAATTATTTATCCAATCTATGATAGTCCCTGGGTAAGTCCCATGCAGATTGTTCCGAAGAAAGCAGGGATTACTGTTGTGACTAATGAGAGAGGAAAATCTGTCACAACTCGTTCAGCTTCCTCTTGGAGGGTTTGTATTGACTATAGGAAGCTGAACACAGCCACTAAGAAGGATCATTTTCCCCTACCTTTCATCAATCAAATCTTGGAAAGATTAGTCGGGTAGAAGTACTTCTATTTTCTTGATGGCTACTCAGGATACAACCAAGTTCCTATCCATCCCGAGGATCAGGAAAAAATTACTTTCACCTGTCCCTATGGAACCTTTGCTTTCTGTAGGATGCCTTTTGATCTATGCAATGCACCTGCGACTTTTCAAAGGTGTATGCTAGCCATATTTTCTGACATGGTGGGAGAGTTTATGGAAGCTTTCATGGACGATTTCTCTATTTTCAGAGAATCATTTGACCCTTGTTTGGCTAATCTGGAAATGATTCTTAAGCAATGTATCAAAACACGATTGATCCTTTGCTGGGAAAAGAGTCATTTCATGACCCAAGAAGGCATCGTCTTGGGTCATGTAATATCTAAATGGGGAATCGAAGTGGATAAAGTTAAGGTTGATGCTATTGCTAAACTTCCTCCTCCCACATCTGTTAAACAAATCCGATCATTTCTTGGCCATGTGGGATTCTATCGAAGATTCATCAAGGATTTCTTGAAGGTTCCTCATCCCCTGAGCAATCTTCTTGTCAAAGAAACATTGTTTGTTTTCGACAAATCATGCCGAAAGGCATTTGATTTCCTAAAAACGGTAGTCACTTGTGCTCCAGTTTTGCAACCACCAATTTGGACAGCCCCTTTTGAGATCATGACTGATGCTTCTGATTACACGATCAGGGCTGTCTTGGGTCATAAAATTGATAGAAAGCCCTTTGTCATCTACTACGCTAGTAAAACTCTGGATGAAGCCCAGAGGAATTACACTGTTACTGAAAAGGAATTACTAGCTATAGTATTCACTTTGGAAAAATTTAGGACTTATCTCTTAGGGTCTCATGTTATCATCTATACCGACCACTCGACCTTGAGACATCTCTTGGCCAAAAAGGATGCCAAACTCGGGCATATTCGTTGGATTCTTTTGCTTCAAGAATTTGTTCTCGAAATCAAGTATAAAACTGGGGTACAAAATGTGGTAGCAGATCATTTTTCGAGACTCCTAGGTGATTCCTCTCGTCCAGACATTCCGATTGCTGACACTTTTCCGGACGAAACTATTCTTACAGTTTTAGGTGTCAACACCCCATGGTTTGCTGACATTGTTAACTATTTGGCCGTTGGTCAAATCCCCCAAGATTGGACCAAGCAACAACGGGATAGACTCAAATCTGAGGCTAAATACTACTTCTAGGAGGACCCTGAGCTGTATCGCATCGGCTCTGATCAGATTATTCGCTGATGTATACTAGAGAATGAATTCAACAGTATACTCGAGTTCTACCATGCATCTGGGTGTGGTGGACATTTCTCTGGGAGAAAGACGGCTGCAAAAATCTTGCAATCTAGCTTCTACTGGCCGTCTTTATTTAAAGATGCCCAGGATTTCTCAAGGTCATGTTCTCGATGTCAGGCACTCGGGAGCATAACTAAGAGAGATATGATGCCCCTAATCCCAATTCTTCCTGTCGAAATTTTTGACGTTTGGGGCATCGATTCCATGGGACCCTTTCTTCCTTCATTTGGACATCAATACATTCTTGTTGCTGTTGATTATGTGTCCAAGTGGATTGAGGAAATTCCCACCCGAACCAATGACCATAAGGTGGTCATCAACTTTGTCAAGAAAAATATCTTCAGTAGGTTCGGGATTCGGAGGGCCATCATCAGTGATGGGGGCACTCAGTTTACTAATGCCCAATTCCGGAATTTGTTGGCCAAATACGAGGTTGATCACTGAATTTCCACACCTTACCATCCCCAGACAAATGGACAAGTCGAGATCTCCAATCGGGAGATTAAGGACATTCTGGAAAAAATGGTTAGGCTTGATCGCAAGGACTGGACTCAAAAGCTTGAGGATGCTCTTGGGGCTACCGCACGGTGTATAAAATGCCCATCGGCATGTCTCCATTTCTTTTGGTGTATGAAAAGGCATGCCATCTACCCGTAGAGATTGAACACTAGGCATTCTGGGAGATCAAACAATGCAATTTTGATCTGAATTTAGCTGGGAAGACCAGGAAACTCCAACTATTTGAGTTGGAGGAGCTTAGAAATGATGCATATGAGAATGCCAAGATCTACAAGGCTCGAACCAAAGCTTTACATGATCAACTGATTTCTTGCAAGAGCTTTGAGCTGAACCAGAAGGTCTGGTTATTCAATTCTAAACTTAAGCTCTTTCTTAGCAAACTTAGATCTAAATGGAATGGCCCATTCATAATTGACCAGATTTTTCCAAATGGAGCTGTTCAGGTTTCTGACCCAAAGATGGGTAACACATTTAAAGTCAACAGTCAACGTCTGAAGCCTGTTATTGACCGTATCCTTCCAGAACCCATCTCAGACACGGTTGCTCTAGCCATTCTATGACTTCTTTGGCTGGACTTCGCCTAGCTGACTGCATTAAACTCAGTAATTGTACATATGACACAATGCTGACACGAGCTTCATATTCAGGTGACATATTTCATACTCTACCCTTTCTTTCATGTCTCTTTCTCAATGTAGACATTGCATCAGCTAGGCATGGGGGGGTGGATTCATTTTTGAATCATTTGGTCAGCTTTGTGAAATTCATGTAAATTATTTTTCTCTTCTTATTTATGCATAAAAAAAAATGAATTAGGAAGGAATAGTTGGACATTAGGACTTTTCAATCTTAGGAAATTTTACATTAGGATCTGAACACAAAGGCCCTTCAGGTCTTTGGACTTAATTGGCCTGTGTATCCACTAAAATGTGGATTTATTTTTTCGAATCCTCGCCAACCTTAATTCTATTATAATTTGAGTAAATAAGTTTGGGTGATAAGTACACAAATTATCAACTCGCCCTCTGATTTGGGGGAACTTTGAGCTTTAAGCATCTACACACTTTCTTTGCACTGACTCGTTGTTCGGTGATTTTAATGGAAATTGGGTAGCTAATGAACCTTCTAGGGTGATATGGCTAGCAAGATATCGTGGGTAACAACCCATTGGTAGGTTGTCCAGAGCCCAGTCCCTGGACCATTCTCTTTTTGCTGTCTTTAGGTAAATCTTAGACTAGGGAAGCCACCTACTTAAAAAAAAAAGGGAGAAAAGTAAAGAAAAAAGAAATAAGCCACACTTCGCCGCACGAGTATGGCTGGCAAGTTGTCGGTGGTAACAGCTCATCGACATGTCCAGAACCCAGCTCAATAAATGCACTAAAAATTCCCAAAACACTTAAGAAGAAGCGGAGAAGTAAAATAAACTGGGGAGATATACATTGGATTCACCTTTTTGTTGACCCCATAAAAATAAAAGTAGGGAGAAAGATACCGGTTGTAAAGATACACCTTTAGGCAGAATTCTCTTTTTAAGGTCACCTAGAGGCGTAGAAACCCGAAATCCTTTTTAACCTTCGATCAACGAGTCTATCACATTCACAATAAGATGCTTAGAACTTAGGGCTCTCATCAAATCTTAGGTGAATTGAATGGCCGTAGAAAGCCACTCTTAAACCCTAAAACTTGAAAATTCAAAAAAATTAGAAAAGAGGAAAAAGTGAAAAAGAAATTTTTCTTTCAATAAGGCGAGGGCTTGAGGTGGTCTACATTTTGGCAGATACTCGGGCATTGTTGTGTCTTTGAAAGTTCAGATCCTAAGTAGACATTTTCTTAGTGATTGAAATAACTCATGCCCAAATAATCCAACCTGATTCTTTTATAAATAGCATATAGTTTTTGCTAAGGACGAGCAAAAAGTAGGCATGGAGGTATGATGTAAACATGTTGACACTACATAAGATGTCTATTTATGCATGTTCTTAAGCATAGGATTGCATTGCATACTATAAATATTTCATAACATGCATCATCTTGCATTTAGATTTGTTTAAATAAAATGGAGGTTAATTGTCTCCTTTTATGTTCATGGACAGGGCAAACTTTTTATCTGGACCTCGAATCGAAGATCCAATCGTATAGATATCATCAGGGCAAAGATTGGAGTTCAACGACTCCAAGATCGCTCTAATCAGACATCTGTAGCATCAGATAGAGACCGGGGAACCCTAGAAAAGCAAGGGCCAAGATGGTGTGAATCCACACTTCAAATGACAAATCTAACTACACAGATGGATTCAGATCGATGATCGCAGCCTAACGACGTGAAAATCGACTCAATCCGACAACCGTGGCACCATCTACATCATCTAGAAGATGGACGGCGAATATGGCACCACGTGGCACCATCTCGGCTGCCCAACTAGCTGCCCTCAACCGCTGAAGCTTCTAGCATCCTCGCCTCTCAGCCGTTGGATCAAGATCCAACGGCTCAGAGTGTTCTCAGACCAACGCCTTCATTCTCTGAAGCCAAAGGAAGAAACAATCTTGACCATTGGACCTCAATCCAATGGTCCAGATCGCACGCTATGAAGTTGCCTGCTCGCCCATCCACACGCGTGGCGCAGTGGGCGAAAGAACTATCGCGAGCAAGCGGCGGGCGATTGACTCCTCGCGAGCGGATGCTGGAGTGTGGGTGAGCGGGCTCCACGACCGCTCGATCGCGATCGAGCGGCTGCAGATGCTCAATTAGTTTCACACGCTTGCATACTCCCACGCACGATGCGAGATCGCACGCGGGCGTTGCGTACATAAGAGGCAGGCGAGAAGCACTCTCAGCCGTTCGATCTCACGATCGAACGGCCGAGATTCAAAGAATGTGGGCAGCGTGGAAGATGAGAGGGCGCCCCCACTATGCCCACGATGGGGCTTTAGCGACGGTTTTATCCGTCACTAAAGACCCCTGATTTACTGTTTTTAGAGTTGTAATGACCAAATTGCCCCCACTCCTTGCAACTATAAAAGGAGACCCCCTCCGCACGAAATTCTCATCCCTTTCTTCTCTTCTCTACCTCTTCAAAGCTCAAGAGAAGCTTGTCCCACACCTAGGATGCTCCTCGTGAGATAAAGTCAAATTTTCGCACTCATTTCAGAAGTGGATCCCACGACGATGACGACGTGCTACTCTGTTCTTGTTCCTCCTGCCTCGATCTCCTTCTTCCCACTCCTTCCTCCTTCGTCCAGGAGGTGTCTCATCTAACTTGTCCTCCAAGCGATTGTCGAGGAGGATAACTTCTCTCTCCCATTCTTCTTTACAGCTTTCTAGCGTAGAATTTTCCTACTTTCTAGTGTAGCTGATTTCCCACTTTCTAGTATAATTCTTCTTTAGTTTTATTGTATAAACATTTTGAATTATTGAATGCATGTTCTCTCTCTCTCTCCCATTTAGTCTGATTATTATTAAGCCTTCATTGTAATTACATCGCTCACTTTTCAAGAAAAATTCTAAAAAAATATAATTGCAAATATAGATCGACGTAGCCTCCCTGAGTTCGACCCAGGATTTTCATTCTGGTATAAATTTTATTTGTTGAACACGAGTTCTTCACTTTCATACTACGACGACAGGTGTTTTCAAAACTAAACACGTTAGCATAGCAACCCGTGTGTTCAACAGCAGGGGTGCTCCCAAAGCAGCGACCAACATTTTGAACTCAATCTATGCTCGCTAAACTAAAGCATGGAATAAATTGGGCCATGTGATCTCAGGTTGACGTGTCTGATCGAGCCACATCACCCTCTACTGGCTGCTTCACAGTGGCATGGAAAGTGGCGGGTCCAACCAGCATCGTTTGATGATGATCAAGCGACGCCTATGGCACTACGTGGCTGCACGGATCGGACGCATGATCTCATGTTGCATCTAACGCAATTGAAAGGTGCGATCTCCACGCGATCCTCAGCCGTGAGATTACGATCCAATGGCTGATCGTCGACCACGCCTTAGTAAGTGAGCGCCAGCGATGGTGTGCGCGAGCTTCAGCGACATCCAAGGCAGGTCTTCAACGATATTTTAAATGTCATTGTTGACCCATGCATGCAAATACACCCCTCTTCACCACTATATAACGCCCTACACCTCTCCCACTTCTCTTCATCCCTTCCTATGTTCTACTCACCTACTCTAGAGCTCAAAACACACCTTGAGCTTGTGTCCCAAGCCTTTAGGGCACTCCACTAGAGAGAACAAAAATTATTTTCCACCCTCTCATCACCATTCGTGGAGCTCTCATCAGTCATCTTCTCAACCCCATTCTAGGAAGCGGATCACATCACGACGTTGCCCGTCCTCCCCTCATCTTTTGACACTATTCTCCTTCATTCAACTCCTCAACATCTTCGTTCAGGCCATGTCAACGTAGCTTCGTCCTCCGAGTAGTTGACAAAAAGGATTTCTCTCACCCCCTTTCCATTTTACTGCTTTCATAGTGTAGAAGCATTTGTAATAAACATTTGTCAAGCATTTATCTGAAGATTTTTATTCTCTCTCTTCCTTCATACTTAGCAAGTAGAATAATTCTTTCCTACTTCCTAGAATAGCTTAGTATAGATAATATTCCTGCTTGTTTCCATACTATCATAAAATGCCAAAAAAAATAGTAAATACAAAACACCAGGAAGAAACAAAGTGAAATGAGGATTTCAAAGAAACAAATGTTGCCTCCCTGTGTTCGACCAGGGACTCCCTTTCGAGTTTCGGTAAATTTTATTTGATAGCAAGTTTCACTACTGTGATGAATGGTTCTCCAGAAACCCTAACTTTTCCTCGCGAAAGCCTTGCTAATCATTTTGGCACCATTGCCGTGGAGGCAACGCTCTTTGGCTTTTCTACATTTTTTTGCCTTAACTTTTTAGCTCACTTTGCTCCTTTCTTTCTGTGATTATAGGTACCCTTCCAAGGTGAGCCAAAGCAGATAGATCAGAGTAAAGTGCAGTTAGAAGGTTCTGTAAGTGTATCCCCACCACCCCCACCCTAGATTTCATTTCGCCACACTAATAACTCAAACCCAAATCAACTTAGGTGCTTACATAAAACCTAGGTTAGATCTTGGTTGCTTGATTGTCACTTCACCCCACCTCACCCACCTGCCTAAAATAAAATTAAAAAAAATACTCTTCTTCTATGGGATTTAACTGAAAGCTACACACTTAACACCCATAAATTCTCATCCTAAGGTGCACAATCAACCTGATTCTACCACTTAACTGGAATCTAACATGTGGATCTGATACTGATCGTAAGGGTTTTGCATGTTTGAAATCAGGGTTACAAGTAACCCGTCGTCGTAGTTGCAAAACTCGTAATCAAATATAATTTATGCTGAAACTCCAAGGGAGTCCCGGGTCGAACACAGGGAGGTGACATTTACTTTATATGAAAATCGCACTTCGATTTGTTTCTTTTTGGTGTTTTGTGGTTTTGTTATTTTTTTGTTTTTGAAATAAAATGACAAGCAATCACAAGAGAGAGATAGAATCGAATATGATATATTGCATGAATGTCAATTATAATAATCGAGAAAACATAGAAAGAGGGGGAGGTGAGAAGAAATCTCCTGAAGCGGCTGTTCAGTGAGACGACGGTGCCTAGCAGAAGCTCGAACGAAGGAGTTGGGAAGTAGGATGACGGAGATGAGATGCGGGAGGACGTCAGGTAGAGGAAAGTTGCAACGCAACTTCGGAATGGAGGTGAGAAGGCAAAGATGATCTGCTATCGGAATGGAGGTGGGAGGACGGCTCCAAGGCGACCTATGAATGGGGATGGGAAGATGGAGGAGTATTTGGTGGGGTAGAGTTTTGTTACACTAATAGGTGCCTTGGGAGCTTGAGAGCAAGCTTTAACAGAGCGTTGGTAGGCTTGCTAGAGCTTCGGAGTAGGTGGGAGTAGAGTAGGTAGAGATGGCTTGGAAGGAACGGGGTGTAGGTCCTTTTATAGTGGAGGAGAAGAGGCTAGAATAGGCATGGGATCATTAGAGATCTCCAGGTCATCACTGTGTTGCTGCCAACAGCTAACGCCCGCTCATGCACGCAGCTGGCCTTGTTGACGTGCGAACAAATAGCGACAGCTATAAGCATTGCTGTATGTCTTCCAGGTTGTCACTGAAGGCTGGCGCCAACTAAGCACGCACCCACTCATGCCTATAGCTAGTTTGCGCATCATGTTCCCCTGGTCGAGCGCATGTGCTCGCGCGCTAGCACTACGCTAGCTGTGCACGTGCATGCTTGCACTGCACTATGGCTGGCCAAGTGAGTGTGTGCCTTTAATTTTTGATTTGGGGCATCCACAGGTCTCTAACCTGTGCCCCTTGGTAAGCAGAAGGCACATAGCCACTGTGTTGGGCTCTCCCTTGAGTCATAAAGGTGTACGATGCGAAGGCTTCTCAGCCATTAGATCAAGATCCAATGGCTTGGAATGAAGGTCATGGATGATGCTAGCCGATGTTGGGTGACTTGATGACGTCACGTGGTGCCATGTGGGCTGTCCATTCTTCTTTCTATTGCAGGGGGTGCCACGATGCTCAGATCAAGATGATTCTCGCGTTGCTGAACTACGATTGTTGCTCCAGATCCATCTGTATGGTCAGATTTTTCATTTGAAGGTCGTATGGATGTCACATTGCCACCTTGGCCATTGATCTTCCTCAAGCTTTGTATGATACTACGGGGCTCCGATCTAGATGATTTCGGAGGCGTTAGACTCCAATCGCCATCCTAATCAGATCCGTATGGTCCGATTATCCATCCGAGGCCTTAAAATAAATCTTCTTCACTCCTAGCCATAAAAGGAGCCTAATTAACCAAAAATATATACAAGTACTCTAAATGCAGAATGATGCATGCTATGCAATATTTATAACATGAAATGCAAATCTAAGACTAGGAACATGCATGAATAGGCATTTTAACCTAAATAGTTGTGTTTACATCAGGTAGACCTTAACTCAACACACAAATAAGTAGAAAATTTGAATAGGTTAAACATTTGTGTGCCTTAGCTAAGTGGTGCAATAGGCCAATTGATTGAGATGTTTGGGCTACATCACTGAAGATAGAAGTGATTGATTAGTAGCTTACCCCATAGGGTTGATTCTTAGTGTTGAACCAAGCACTCCACATTTTTTTTATTTTTAAAGGAATATATTATCACCAATGCTTGCAAAACTTGGAGTGTTCTACTAAACCTGATTGGAGTGTTCTACTAAACTTGGAGGGTTGATTGAACCAAGCACTCCACATTATGTTTTCCCTCCTACCTCACAATATATGCTTCCACATCCTACACACATTTCCAATCCTACCCTCCTACCACTACTTATCCTCAAGATGATGACTATCCTGACTTGGCTTATGATTACCCATCCACTAGCCGAGATAACTATGATTGGGGATGTGAATCTAAACCTCAGTACCCAGGGCCTAACCTTGGACAACAAGACTATGATTATTATCCTTCTCATGCCTACAATGATTATAGATCTCCACCCTTTGATGTTCAACCTAACCTGATCAACAATGAAGAAGGATATGATGATTATAACTCTTACCCTCCCCAGGATTATGCTAAACATAGGTCACCACCATTCTTTGAACAACCCGAAATAACCTATTACTAGGGAGGACCTCCATTTCTTGACTCCCCTAGTTTTTACCCAAACCCACCCAACCCTGAACAGGACCATTCAGCTCAGATGAACCAGCTCCAAGATAGGGTGTTAGCTAACTTGAGGAATACCATACAATCTTTAGCAGCTCATCCACCACCTTGCACTAAAGCATTGGAGCCTATGATCAAAATGATTGATGAACTTAATAATTCTTTATTGGATTGTCCCCAAGGAGTTAAGGATAGGGGCCTGGGTGAGTTTTTACTTAGGAAGTTGTCAAGATTGAGGATGAAATTTGTGATTGCCTTAGTCCAATCTTGGGATGATTCCTAGAATGAACCCTATTCATGAGAGCTAATGTCAGAACCTGCTCAAGGGCCTGTCGGGGGGGGAGACATTTTCTAGGACCAGGGATGACCAGGTTGGTCTAAAGCAACCAATTGAGGATGATGTGATTTTCTCACCCGTGATCCCTGATCTAGGGAGTGAGAAATAATGTTTCTCTACAGACCAAGACATGACATATGATTTTGAGACATATATAAATGAGGATCAAGAATTCTTTAATTCTGAGGGTGAGGAATCCCTTAGTAAAGTCTCATTTGAGCTTAAGGAAGATGATTTTAATGAGACAAATAGGCCCGAAGATCTAATGAATTATTTAATGGCCCTATAATTGAGGAATTTGATCCTAGTGGGGCCGACATGGAGGATTCTGATGAGAGCCTCATCATGAGCCATAACTAGCTCATTTTGATCCAAGAAAGTAAAAAAAAAGCTCCTACATAGCCTAGAGAAGGGCTTAATTGAAGGAATAAGTGTTCTGAGAAGAAAATATGAAATAAAGGTTAAAACTATAATTTTACCATTGCAGTACGTAAACAGGATTTCTCAGAGACAAAACATAGGTCAAATGGTCTGAATAAGATAAAAAGTGGGTTGATTCAATCATAAATGGGTTCATGTGCAATCCAGGAATTAAATGACATCTTGTAACCCTAAAACAGACCCGCTTAATTCAACAAGGTTCCGGTCAAGATAAAATCAAGTAAACCCTCTAAAATTCATGGAATAATATCCCCTAGGGTTTATAACATTCAATTTGTCCTTTGGAACTTAGTTTGACCTAGCTCATCATTTGACCTAATTTCGGTTTTTATGCCAAATATCCAGTCAAATGTAGTCAAACCTAAAATCCAACATCACCATTGGATTCCTTAGGTCCAAATTAGGTTTGTACCAAAATTTGGACCTAAGGGGAGGTCATCTTGACCTACTTTGCAAATTAGTGCACCCAATTACATTTTGGCCCCTATCTTTTGAAAACCATTACAAAAACCCCCTAGCTTACTTGCCACTCTTACAAATAGGTCCCTCCAACATTAATGGGGAGGAATCCTTCTCTGGCGAGGAAGGGAGGGGGAATACTGCTTGATCCCTCAGGGATCTCCTCCCAGTTTTGGAAGGGAGATTCTCTGAGGAATCCCCTTCCATTTGAGCCCAATCACAATCTTTGATTTCTGTCCAATCTCTCGTGTAAACACACGAGAGATTTGGAATCCCAACTACCTTCCTTCTCCGGTGAGACGTCGATGGCAGAAGGCTTTCCCTCCACGCACCAGAAGCTCGGCCAGCACTTATAAAAGGACCCCTGACCCTTTGCGAATCTCTCAAACATGTTTTGGCCATAGAATCCTCCAAATTTCATCTCCCTTCTCACCGGCCAAGTAGCCCGCAAGCTCCGGCGATTCTTCCTCCTCCCTCTCATCGCTCTGCTGCCATACCAGTAGCAGGGTTCACTCCGCATCATCCTCCCGCGTCGCGCCGCGCCAAGCGCATGCCTTCCTATCCTCCTCGTCGTCGTTATCTCCCTTAGGGCCGTCTTCTCCGATGACGGCACAAACGAGCCATCCATCTCTGCTGCCCCCCTTCACTCCCAACAATCCAGATAAGCTCCCCATCTTCCACTCTTTCATTTTCCTCATTCTATTTCACACAACACCCTCGACCGTCACTGTCCACTGCCATCTTCCTCATCTCCGACCACCATCTGGTGAGACGCCTCCGTCATTCCACACCCCCACACGTCTCACCACCCACCTCACAACCTCCGTTTCACTCCACTGAACATCCTCCACTCATCCACAGACCTGCTACACCACCACAACTACCCCTCGACCTAACCCATACATCCAGCCACAGAGCGACCTAGGCACGCATGCCTAGGCCACCCCGTGGCTTGCCACCTACCGCCTCACCTTTGTCGTGACACGGCGAAGGTGCTCTTGTGGTTTGATAGAGCCGCAAGGCCCTTTTTGTGTCAAGCAGGGTCCGAGCTCCAGCCGCCATTAGTGACGGCTCGAGGAGGTTTCAAGCTCACTCCAGACTGCAGTGCTTCTAGATTCCAGGTCCAGCAGACTTGGGGAGGTCTTGCGAAGTCAGCTGATCCAGCATGTGGCGCTGCGAGGCCTGCAGCTGCTGCAATTGGAGGAACGATCTCCTGCGGGCGCGCAAGCAAAAGCGGTGGAACGTTAGTCCCAGCTCGGTAAGCCGTGAGGCACTGGAGTAGTTTAATTGATTTTGTGATATCATCTGGTTGCCTCCAATAGACTGGGGTGAGGTCCCTTACCTATACATGTGCCTCGTCCGTGACTTCATCACGCGGACCTGCTGACCCAACCCAACTACCCTCCTGAGCACTCCTCGCGGACCACACCCACGCCGATGCACCTGGACCCGGGTACGCGACCCGACCCGATTACCCAGCTCTGGGAGAGCATGCTGAAGAGTGATATACAGAGAGAGAGAGACGCGGGTGTGGGTAGAGGGGTAGGTTTTGCTCTCTTTAGTTTGTGCAGGGAAGAAGGAGAAGCGAAGTTGACACTTAGTCGCAGAGGAAAAAAGAGAAGGAAAGGCAAGGTAGAGGGAAGTGGCAAAGCCAAAGAGAAGAGGAACTGAAGAAGAAGAAGAAGAAGACCCGCAGAGAAAAGGAGAAAGAAACTGTAGAAGAGAGGCAAAGCAAAAGACAAAGGAAAATAAGAAGAAAGAAGAAAGAGAACTGCAGAAAAGAAACAAGGAAGAAGAAGCACATGGGAAAAGAAGAATAGAGGAAAATCAGAAGTCAAAAGAAGAAGAACAAGAAGCAGACATCTTTTTAAGACGTATGATCATGGGATCAGATGTCCAATTTCTCTATTTTTACCACAATTAACTTTAAACTAATGCATATATATATATTGAATTAGGTTTTGAGTAATTAAGTATTCAATTACATTTTTGAGATTAGTAATAAATTTCATTTTCTCCTTGTGTTCGACCTTGGATACTTATGTTTTCGAGTAATAATTCTTATTTGTTGACAACGCTTGATCACCTATACTACGACGTAACTGACTGTTAAAACATGATCAAGCCACGTGAACATTTTTGCGCCGTTGCCGGGGAGCAACGCACAATTTATCACTAATCTCTGCATTCTTTTTTATCGTATTGAACACTAACTTGCCCTAGTTTGCTTTGTTGTGATCTTGCAGGTATTTCATGAGAAGATCCCTTCTGCAAGTCAACTACTCCAGGGCAGGTAATTTCTTTTCTTCCTTAAACCATCCCCTTAGCTTTGAAAGACAAAAGGAAGAAATTAATTTAGGAATCAATTGCCTTCTTTCGATAGTAATCACCATCTTTAAGGCAAACGTTTCCTGATTTCGCAAAAATTTTTTCAAATCTTCTTGAAGTTGGAGCGATTTTTTAGATTTTATCCCACAAAATTCATGTGCTTGAGAGAAATCATGCTTAATCTCTGCGGGCAACACACTTCTTGCTTTTAAGTCCAGAGAAAATTTTGTGAAAAAGAGGATTGGAAATAGAACCAAATTAGGGTTTCTATAGTAGGGTCCTGGAGTGCTAGTCACACAAGCTTATATAAAAGGAAATGAACCCTCCCACATTAGTGTGCTACCCAAGCCTTTGATTGAAGAGATCTAAACAAGACAAACCCTAAGAAAAATTGAGCTCTAAAATCACTTGAATCTTAAAATGTTGGACCAAATAAACTGGGAGTCAAACCAGGGTGATCCCTAGGCCCTAAGCCTAGAATCATTCTGCCATCTATAGGATAGGTCAGGTGAAGTTGACCCTTGGGGTCAATCAACCTCTAAATTAGGTCACAACAACAAAACATCTAAAGTTCAAGTGAGAACCCTAAAGTACCTTTGAAATAAAAGTGGTAGACTTAAGAGGTCAAGGTCCCCATTCTGATCTACCTAGAATCTCAGTGACAAGAGAGGTCGGGTGGGGGAAACCCTGTAACCCGTGGGGACACTCTACCGTGTAGGGGTCTTTGCGGGACTCTCCCTCTCTGGCTGCCCAAGTAATTCTCAGGTGGACGACCTTCCTATCCAGGGGTATCATCCTCCCCAAACCTCCATAGTCATCCAAACGTCCTTGGGTGCCTTGATTGGGTCAAAAACATCTCCAGTCCCTCATCTTTTCTCTTTAGAGCACACACATACATTTTCAGTGGGACTCGTTATTCAGATCTAATCGCTTCATAACTTGATTCTACACCTTGATTCAAACTCTGATTCTACATCTTGATTCCACCACCTGATTCAAATATGCAGCCAAACCACTTAGGACGACCATTCAAGAAACCTGAATATCGAAGATCCATGAGAGATAGGATGATTGAGGATGCCTTGAAATTCTATGAAAAAGAAGACAAAACATCAACACCAGTAGAAAACATTCAGGTTGATGTCCCAACAACCACAACCTTTATCATAACTTGTGCCCAAGTACTATTGGTAGAAGCTACAAAAGGATCAACTCGTGACTTGCTCAGCACTTGGTACATTGAGATAGAAAATTCCACAATCTTGAATACCTTCAATGTATGACAAATCCTCGACTTTGGAAGCAACACCAAGATGATCTTGAAAAATGGGAAGAGAGAATGAGATTAGTAAAACAAATTATTGGCCAGAAGTACCCGTATATACCATAAATAGAGGATGAACCATCTTGGGACAACATCGAGGATCAATCTGATCTCGGGTTTGAGGCACAAAATGGTTGTGGATTCCCAACCCAGATGGAGTACAATGTGTCTGATATTGAAGAAGGTTGGGAAGCTCCAAATGCAGGAAAACATAATGTTGAGCCCAATCTAGACCATGAATCACCAGGCTTAGAATCCCAAAACTCCTGCAATAATGAGAGTAGAACTAAACCTCTCGAGGGTGTAAATTCCACTCCTTATTCTGATAAGGTGACCCTCGAAGGTTATTTAGACCTAGATTTTAGTGATTCAACCGACATCGTAAGCCCAGAATTTAGATCTAAAACCTATTTTGAAGATTTCATGGCCCCATATGAGGAAGATCAATCTTTCAATGAAGAATATGATTTTGGGCCTCTATTTGATGAATATCCCTCGCCAACATCCTCAGAGAAACTAATCAATTTTTCGGAAGTCATGCCAATTTACGATACAGAAACTGAGGAGTTGGATGAGTGGGGTTTCAATTGGGTCTGTCCTACTAGCTTGAAACCTGAGCCTCTACCAGATAAGGACACCTTTTTAAGCTTAGAATTAACATATAGGCTAGACCCCAGTCAGGCTGCTGAAGCTACAGCATATGATTTATTCTATGGTGGAACTCAGGATCTTGAATCTCATTCAGATTTTGATTTTCGCAAACTCTCCGACGATTTCGAATCTGACCATAACATCGAAGAAAATCTACTTCCTAATTATAATAAGCCAATTCTCATTGAAGCTACCTTCTCCACACATACAGAACTGATCAAAACCCATTCTCTACCCCGGCCTGCAATCAGACTCAATTTCTATTCCGATTCACCTCTCACTGAACCGTTTGCAGATGATTCAACTCCACATCTATACCAGGTATCGGGTATCGATCAGACTGAAAAATAGGAACCATCATTCTCTGATCACCCCTTTAGGTTTTCCACACTATGCACTGATTATTTTTCGGAACCCTACTCTGACCAGGCTGATTCTACTCAGCCTAAACTCGAGTTTTCACTTCCATATCCATCCAATCCACATTGCATATGGTGGGTTCCGCATCTGTTGATCTACATCTATCAACCCACCAGACTTATTAGGTTTGGGCTGCATCATCAGCCCACTAATCTTAACAAGCACCTGGTTGGACCAACCAAGCTCTTAATCAAGGTGCTTGTTTTACAAAATTCCGCTAATTTGACCACTCCCTCTCCACCCCATTTTCTGCTCGACTGAAGGCATTGAATTTAGCGCTTAATGGGAGGCAACCCGTCATTCCAAAAATAGAGAATCGTCTGATTATCTATCTGTACTCCACATCCATTGCACCTTGAGTTCAGCCTTAGACAGTTGATCCCACCTTTGGTACACGTACCAGAGCTTGAAATCGTCCGCATTAGTCATTTTCGACCCGTTCACCCACTCGATATATCCTGTTCTAAGTCCCTGACCTCAACACTATTTCTCACCCTTTGTTTACAATGAGGACATTGCAAAACTTAGGCATGGGGGGGTGATAAAGTGCATACATACAGAACCAAGAAAAAGTCAGAAGGATTCCCACAAAAAAAAATTCACATATGTCAAAAACACAAAAAAATTGAAAAAGATGAAAAAGAATAAAAAAATGGAGGGAGAAAATTTTGTGAGCCACATAATTAAGAGGAGAAAAAAGAACAAAAATGACAAAAAAGTAGCACAAAATTAAAAAGAAAAACAAAATAGTCATTTGTAAAAGATTAAGAGATTAACTGAAGTTCTAGACCATATCAAGAAAAGAGAAAAATAGAAGTACTAAGGAGACATAAAAAGAGATTAGCAAAAATGGTGGTCTTAGGCCTCTGGGGCTAGATTCTTAGGCTTAAAAATTCACGTATCCGCTAAGATCTGGATAATCCTCAAGAGGTTGGGGAAAATGCGAAGCTTAAGTATTAGGTCTAAGGCTTAGGAAGTATTCGACCTCGTTAACTGACTTCCGATTTGCAGGATTTGGTAACCTAAGCACCCCAATTCACACACAGTCTGGTTCAGTGTGCATAAATATCAAAATAACGCAAAAAGCACTTCAATGTTATGAAAAAGTCACCTAGATTAGGAGCGGCCTATCAACAAAAGTTGATTTGGACGAGTTCCCGACGCAGAGTGGCGGGAAATTCCCCTTGAGGATGCGTAACAAAATATCATCTCCTCGGTGCTTGTCTCTTAGGATATTTAAATATCCTAATGGGGGCATGTAAGCACTCTACTGGTTCAGATGCCATGGGCGGCATTATCACGAAATGTCGATTGCTAAGGTCTAAATTTGGCCACGAAACGCCATGGGCGGGATTATCTCGAAATCTCGAAAGCCAGGGTTCTAGGGGTTGCCATGGACGGTGTTATCTTGAAGCATCGATAGCTAGGGACCCTTGAGGATTGATGATGGGGACGAGGAATCTGATACAGACCATGTTGAGAAGCCAATCCGAAGCTAGAAATAAAAAGAAAAGAGAGAGAAAACTCTCCAAACAAATAAATCTTCTATCTCTCTCATACAAAAAATGCACTGCAAACTGAACCTAGGCTAAAAATGTCTCAAGCACGGGTGCTTTAACTGTGCAATTCAACAAACCCTAGGTTAGTTTCTATAGGCCTTAAAACCCTTTGTGGAAGACTGAGGCTAAAGTGGGTCAGGTCTAGATTTTGGTTGGCACTTGAGTACCTCTAGGCCTATTGTCGGCATTCTGACCTAATCACAAAAGAAAGAGAAAAGCACTTATCATAACTGATGACAGACACTCAGGGTCTAGAACAGAAGTTAAAACCTTGAAATTTTGCTAAGGGACTAGAAAAATCTAGGCATTGGGGTATGATGAGAGCCTCATCATGATCCATAACTAGCTCATTTTGATCCAAGAAAGAGAATAAAAGCTCCTACATAACCTAGAGAAGGACTTAATTGAAGGAATCAGTGTTCTGAGAAGAAAACATGAAATAAAGGTTAAAATTGTAATTTTACCATTGAAGTACATAAACAGGATTTCTCAGAGACAACACATAGGTCAAATGATCTGAATAAGATAAAAAGTGCGTTGATTCAATCAAAAATGGGTTCATGTGCAATCTAGGAATTAAATGACATCATGTAACCCTAAACCAGACCCACTTAATTCAACAAGGCTTCGGTCAGGATAAAAATCAAGTAAACCCCCTAAAATTCATGGAAAAATATCCCCTAGGGTTTAGAACATTCAATTTGGCCTTTGGAACCTAGTTTGACCTTGACTGGGGTCCTAGCTCATGAATTAACCTAATTTGAGTTTTTATGCAAAATGTCCTGTCAAACATGGTCAAACCTAAAATACAACTTCACCATTGGATTCCTTAAGTCAAAATTAGGTTTGTACCAAAATTTGGACCTAAGGCGAGGTCATCTTGACCTACTTTGCAAATTAGTACACCTAATTACATTTTAGCCCCTATCTTTTGAAAAGCATTACAAAAACCCCCTAGCTTCCTCGCCACTCTTACAAACAGGTCCCTCCACCATTAATGGGGAGGAATCCTTCTCCAGCGAGGAAGGGAGGGGGAATACTCCCTAATCCCTTAGAGATCTCCAAGTTTTGGAGGGAGATTCTCTAAGGAATCCCCTTCCATCTAAGCCCAATCACAATCTTTGATTTCTGTCCAATCTCTCATGCGAACACATGAGAGATTTGGAATCCCAACTGCCTTCCTTCTCTGGCGAGATGTCGGTGGTAGAAGGCTTACCCTCCACGCACCAACAGCTCGACCAGCACTTATAAAAGGACCCCCGACCCTCTGCAAATCTCTCAGACTTGTTTTGGTCATAGAATCCTCCAAATTTCATCTCCCCTCTCTCCGACCAAGTAGCCTGCAAGCTCTGGTGATTCTTCCTTCTCCCTCTTGTCGCTCTACTACCATACCAACAGTAGGGTTCACTCCACCTCATCCTCCCACGTCGCGCCGCACCAAGTGCACGGCATCCTATCCTCCTCGTCCCCGTTATCTCCCTCAGGGCCGTCTTCTCCGACGACGGCACAAACAAGCCGTCCATCTCCACTGTCCCCCTTCACTCCCAACAATCCAGATAAGCTCCCCGTCTTCCACTCTTTCATTTTCCTCATTCTATTTCACACAACACCCCTCGATCGTCACTATCCACCACCATCTTACTCATCTCCGGCCACCCTCCGGTGAGACGCCTCCATCATTCCACACCCCCACACGTCTCACCACCCACCTCACAACCTCTGCCTCACTCCACTGAACATCCTCCACTCATCCACAGACCCGCTACACCACCACAACTGCCCCCCGACCTAACCCATACATCTGGCCATAGAGCGACCTAGGCACGCACGCCTAGGCCGCCCCGTGGCCTACCACCTACCGCCTCACCTTCGTCGTGACAAGGCGAAGGTGCTCCTGTGGTTTGATAGAGACGCAAGGCCCTTTTTGTGTCAGGCAAGGTCCGAGCTCTAACCACCATTAGCGACGGCTCGAGGAGGTTGCAAGCTCACTCCAGATTGCAGTGCTTCAAGATTCCAGATCCAGTAGACTCGAGGAGGTCTTGCGAAGTCAGTTGATCCAGCAAGTGGTGCTGCGAGGCCTACAGCTGCTGCAATTGGAGGAACGATCTCTTGTAGGCATGCAACCAAAAGTGGTGGAACATTAGTCCCACCTCGGTAAGCTGTGAGGTGCTGGAGTAGTTTAAATTCATTTTGTGATATCATCTGGTTGCCTCCAATACACTGGGATGAGGTCCCTCACCTATACACCCGCCTCGTCTGTGACTTCATCACGCGGACTTGGTGACCCGACCCGACTACCCTCCTGAGCACTCCTCGCGCACCACACCCACACTGGTGCACCTGGACCCAGGCACTCTACCAGACCCGATTACCCAGCTCTGGGAGAGCGTGCTGAAGAGTGATATACAAAGAGAGAGAGACGCAGGTGTGGGTAGAGGGGTAGGTTTTGCTCTCTTCAGTTTGTGCAGGGAAGGAGAAGCAAAGCTGACACTTAGTCGCAGAGGAAAAAAGAGAAGGAAAGGCAAGGCAGAGGGAAGAGGCAAAGCCAAAGAGAAGAGGAACTGAAGAAGGAAAAAAGAAAGGGAAAGACAAGGAGAAGAAGAAGAGAAAGTAGAGCCAAGGAAGGAAGAAGAATCGTAGAGAAAAGGAGAAAGAAACTGCAGAAGAGAGGCAAGGCAGAAGATAGAGGAAAATATGAAGAAAGAAGAAAGAGAACAGCAGAGAAGAAACAAGGAAGAGGAAGCATGTAAAAAATAACGAGACTTTGAGTCCTGGTCGTTCATCTCTGGGAGGCGTTGCTTTTACTTTTGAAATCGATCTTACTCTACTTTGTTTAGAATCGCATGTCGGTTTGAATAGAATCGGTGTGAGCCTCGTGGACAACAACTCGCTGCTGACCAGGCCACTGGAACTGGTTCATAGATGCGGCATTCATTGAGTTCTCCGCTAATGATTCAAATAGCTCAAATGTGTTGTTCTCATCTTTTGCGAGAAAATTCCCGCCGGTAGATGCATCGCCCAAATACCGATGTGTGTCATCTAGCCTATTATAAAAAATCTGGGCTAAGTGTCATCTGGGTATACCATGATGCGGGCATTTCCGAAGAAGGTCGTGAAATCTATCCCATGCTTCATGTAATTTCTCCCCAGCTCCCTGGGAGAAAGTTGTGATTGCTCGTCGCATTGCATTTGTTCGACCGATTGGGAAGAAATTTTGCAGGAATTCACGTCGTAATTCCAGCCAGGTTCCAATTGGCTTCTCAATAGTCTTGAATCAGTATGAAGCTTTGTCCCTCAGCGAGAACGGGAAAAGCTTCATCAGAATGATCCCGAGATCAATATTCCCAGGTCGGATCGTTTCAGCGAGTTGACTCAGGTTCTCAAGGTGCTAGAACGGATCTTCGCTTGAGTTCCCGTAGAAATGAGTGCTGATCAACCCAATTACATTGGGCTTGAGCTTAAATGCATCTCCTCCTGCGGGAATTCTGACTAACAGTGCGACGATAGGTGCGGCTGGGTCGTAGAAATCCCGCAGTTGTTCTCCTCATGGCGGGTGCTGCATCCTGTCAAGCGCCATCAGAATATGATCCATGCTCTGCTGATGCCGCTCCTCAGATTCGGCGACCTGGGCTTCCAAATGAGCCATCGGGTCCAGATTCTCAATGTCTTGACCCGGTCTAGGTCCAGGATTTGCCATGGTGGCTCTTGGAGTAGAAGAAATAGGGGGAGAAGATGGTCTGGGTGAGGTGACTCACCTCCTTGGGAGTGGCTCCCAAGGTCCAACAAAGTGAGGTCGAAGTGACCTCCTTCCGTGCATACACTACCCAACCCCTAGGTTGGTGTAGCCACGCAGGACAAGGCTAATGCCCTGTCAATCAAATGGTCCTTATAGATCAGGTGACCAGATTTTTCATTATGGATTTAAATTCCTGAAGATAAGTTCGTCGTAGAACCGACTGAAAGTGAATCCCACCTCTCAAGCTAACCCAGCCAGTCTGGTTATGAGGGGACTAAGGAGAAGGTTCTTCCTTTGGCTTACACCTCCGATTCCGTTGACCCCCGAGCCGCGGTCATTTGACACTACCCCGTAGACTTAGTCACCAAGTTTGGCAAGAGAGATTAAACTCACCCAGTAGTACAACAACGAACTTGGGTTGATTTCGTATTTCAAAGTTAATTTTAATCCGTTTTCTTCAGTGGGGTTTGTGGTGAGTGGCCTACAAGGTGACCAAGCTCACCGGCTAACTAGACTTGATCAAGTCTAAGTTAGCCCAATGTGTGGTCTCTAGTTGTAACCCTAAGGATTTAACCTAAGTTGCATGCACTTCAAGGATTTTTCTCTGTTTCAGCAGACCACAAAAATAATATTGATTTTCTGATAATAATTGGAATCAAATTAAATTGAAATTTTGCGAGTAGATTTATTTTTTAATTAATTTTTTAGAAATATTTTGTTTGGAATTTTTAGTATTTCAACTGAATTTTTAGGGAATTCTGAATGTCATGGGGTCAGATTTGGAACTTTGACCCCTGGATGATTTTTTGCTTTCAAACAGTACCAAATAACCTTCAAAAATTCGGGAAAAATATGGAAAATAAAGCTAATTAGATTAGCTTTCAACCCCACCATTTTTAGTCAAAAAAAATTCTCACATTGTTCGGAATCACTTTTTGAAATTTAAAAATTTTTGAATCTAGGTCAGTTTGACCCCATGCACTTCGCGAATTTTAAAAACTTTTATACTTAGAATTTTTTCAAAGTAACGGTGCTATTTGAAAGACGGTTTGAAAATGAAGGATCAACCTAAATTTCAGAATTTTTTCTTAAGGAATTTTTTGGCAATCAAATTTTTAATTAAATTTGAAATCTGGCCAAAAATCAGAAGATGGTGGAAAAGCTTTTAAAGAGGTTTGAACTTAAAATTCAAGCCTTCCACCAAAAAGTTTTTTTTTCTTTTTCAAAACTTTTGCACATTTTTTTTTTTGCAAACAAATTTCCAAAAGATTTAAAGAAAATATCTTTTTTTTTTTTCAACTAACCTAGATTCGAAAGGAAACCTAATCTAGATTTTTTTCAAAATTTTTCTTTTTGATTTTTTTTTCTTTTTCATGAAAATGAGTAAAATCTTTTTTTTTTTACACAAGAGATTGCAGGAAGTAGATCTAATCCTAGGGTTCAGAAAATAAACATAATCTAAGAGAATGTGATGTGCACCTAATTTTTCTTCGCCATGCTCGATGTTTGCACAGATCCCATTTTCCTTTCGTGTTGTCTTGCACATCAAAAACAAAGTAGAGGCAAATTCGTCAGTGATAGATTAAAAGATCTAACTCAAGAAAAATGACGTTGCCTCCCCGGCAACGGTACCATTTTATTGGGAAAAATCGTAGATCATGTTTTTGATAAAAGCATCGTAGTATAGTTGCGAAATACGATCCAACAAAGATATTATTTTGTAAAAAATAATGAAACTTTGAGTCCCGATCGTTCGTCTCTGGGAGGCGTTGCTTTTACTTTTGAAATCGATCTTACTCTACTTTGTTTAGAATCGCATGTCGGTTCGTGATTATTACGTATTTAGGTATGACATGCTTAGTTGCAAGAATATTAGGAATCGGAAACAGGCAACTTGAATCACACAAAAAGAATGACAATCATTAAGCTCATGGTGATTTCAAACATATAGAGACAAATATATTTATAAAAGCATTTTTCATTCATTCAACAGGAGAGTTGTTTCACAAGGAAATATTGAGGAAAGCTTATACATAAAAGCTTGAAAATTACACCAAGCTACCAGAAAACGATTGCATACAAGAATCGATGGGGATTTCGCATGCATCATTGGGGGAGAAGTAAGACTACACTACTGAGCATAAAATAAAAGCAGTAAATATACGAAGAGCTAAGCTACTAATCTAGTAGAAGGAAGGGCATTCGGAGGTGGTCTCCGATGGCCTTTGAGTGGCTGAGAGAAGGAGGGGTGGCCAATGGAGCTTAGGCCGGCCCTTGGAGAGAGGTTGGGGAGCTGATCCAGCTTCCTGGCATGGAGATGGTGGCCTCCATGGTGGTGCTCAACTCGTGGAGGTGGAGTGGAGATGGAAGTGGCTATCCTAAGTGGAATGAATGCCAAGGAAGTGAATAGGTGCAAATGGCCACCCATTAGGTCTTTTTATAGACCTAAGGGAAGCTCTCTAGAGAATTATGGAATTCTCTAGAGAGGCCTATGGTGGGAGCTTGTGGGAGAGTGAGAGAGAGAGGGTGGATGGTGGTTTTTAGATCCATGAAATGTGGATCTAAAAATTGAATGACTCTTGGTTGCTATTTTTGGCAACCAAGGCAACCACACATGGTAGAGAGTTCTAGAGAATTCTAGGCTAGGTATTTTTGTGTGGATGGTGTGTATGGGTGTGTGTGGGTCGAAACTTAGGTGGTTAGGTTGATTAAGTTAGGTTCTAGTGGGTTTAAGTCAAGGTATGTCTCAAATTAGGGTTATAAACCCTAATTCACTAAGGTAAAGCGCAATTAAACTTAATACAAGTTTAATTGGGTGTGTGGAAACTTAATTGAGAGTAAAACAAGTCAATTAATTTAGGTCTAGGTTAATTGGACTCTCACTGAGTCCAATTGGACAGTGTGTGCTGAGATCAGGGCTTAATTAGACTCAATGAGTCCAATTGAATAGGCTGATGGAATTGACTAAGATCCAAGTAAATTAGGTTTAGTGAGGACCTAATTAGGTCCTTAGGGAGGTCTAGAGGTGATGTACTAGGGTTAGGGCACCTTAATTTAGGTTCCTATGGGGTTGTAATTGGGTTTAGGGACCTAAAGATCTAAGGTCAAGGCTTAAATCTCAAAACAGGAATTGGAGAGCAGTATCAGACATCTAATAATATAATCAAACATCTTATACTTAAAAATCAGAAGTCCAGATTTGTTGTCTGGACGTCCAATCAGAGTCAGGAAGGATTTCAGGTTCTATTTTGGGTATTCTGCAGAAATTGGACATCTGACAAAGTGTATGGACGTCCAATAACACTGTAGAAGTGGGTTTGAAGTGTGCAGGAGTTGGCTAAGGGTCCTGGACGTCCTAAAACTTATCTGGACGTCTAGAGATGGATTGGAACTATGGTTTTAGGGCTTCCTAGGGTGCGGGGACCTAATCTAAGGGTGGCTAAGGCTTGGGGAAGTTTCTAGGCTATCCTAGGGCTAGGATGGACCTAAGCTCTTCACATTTTATTGCTTTATTCCTACTTAATAGAATAGAAAACCTTTAACCCCCTTACATTATTATTCCTACATCTAAACTAGGCCCTCTGCTCCAGCTCTGCTATAACTCCCGTTATTTCAGATCCAGCTTCAGATCCTGCTCCAGATCAGCTTATTCCCTGCAATCGACATAATGCACTTAATCAGCACATTATAACATTATTTTATGCATGGCTAAAGGAAAGTAATAAAGATCCAGATAATGTATATGCATGCATGAATAACCCTAGCTTATGCTAAGTCCTAGCTTAATCTGGGTCATTTAAGACCTATGATTACTGCGCAGTCAAAGCACATGGGAAAAGAAGAACAGAGGAAAATCAGAAGTCAGAAGAAGAAGAACAAGAAGCAAACATCTTTTTAAGACGTCTGATCATGGGATCAGATGTCCAATTTCTCTATTTTTACCACAATTAACTTTTAAACTCATGCATATATATATTTTGAATTAAGTTTTGAGTAATTAAGTGTTCAATTACATTCTTGAGATTAGTAATAAATTCCATTTGCTCCTTGTGTTCGACCTCAGATACTTGTATTTTCGAGTAATAAATTATTATTTGTTGACAACGCTTGATCACCTATACTACGATGTAACTGACTGTTAAAACACGATCAAGCTGCATAAATAGATTCCGATCTTAAATTATTGGATGATTCAATCAATAGCCCTATTCCTTGATCAAGCCCCAAAGAATTGAATGATGATATTCTTGAGATCATTGTACCCAAGTCAATCTTGATTCAACCACGATTGTTTGACTTGGATATCTTAAATGGTGTGTACAACAATTTAGAGGTCCCAGAAACCCTGATTTGGGGGGATAGAAATTTGGAAATGAAAATCTGGGAGGCTAATTCTAAGGGTAGTATAATGTCGGATCTAAAGGTTCCTATTGATCTAAAACCACCAACCTTCTATCAAGACCATTATGATATCTTTGTCTTGCAACCCAAGTATAGAATAATTGATTATCTTTCTGTGCTAAACTCTAAATGGACACATGAATCTATTGACCCAGATCTACCCATTGTCTACCACTTTAGTCTTGGGTTTCACACCACCAAACTGCAGGCTTGGTCCCTAAGCACAACAATCTTAGGTTTTGGGTGATTTTCATCCAGAACCCGAGAACCACTCGACCTTCAGGCATGGGTCTACACCATAATCTGGTCAACATCTATGCACACTTGCTGGTAGATTCTGAGATCAATATTTATATTTTGATTCTGACTTGCACTTGTGAATTCCTAATTTCTTCTTTGTTTGTATATTATGCCTAGCCAAAGGCAATAAACTTAGCACGTGTGTATACTCCTTTCTCTCTACAGAGCTAACTAGATTTTCATGAAATTCAGGTGATTTTCTATTTATTCCACCCTTTTCATGTCTTTACTTTTATAATGAGGACATTGTATCATTTAAACATGGGGGGGTGGATATGTAATTCTAAAATTATTTTGTTAGCTTCGTGGAATTTATTTATTTTCCTTTTAAAAAATATTAAAAAAATTAAAAATTCAAAAGTACAAAAAAAGAATTAGAATTACGAGAAGAGAACTTAGGCATTAGGAGTTGTTAACATTAGGAGACAATACTTAAGGACTTAAATACTTAGAATGTTCAGGTCTTCCACTAAAATATAGACTTGGTCTCGAGTCCTCACCAAAATTAATTTTACTTTAATTTGCTAAATAAATAGGGATGATAAGTACACAACTTATAAACCCACCCTCTGATTTGAGGGGACTTTAAGTCTAAGCATCTACACATTATTTACACTGACTCACTTTCTGATAGTTTTTACGGAAATTGCGTAGCTAATGAACCATTTAGGGTGGTATGGTTGGCAAGTTGTCTGTGGTAACAGTTCATCGGCCAGTTGTCCAAAGCCCAGCCACACAACCATTCTCTTCTTCCTGCCTTTAGGTAAATCTTAGATTAGGGAAGCCACCTACTTGGAAAAAAAGACAAAAAGAAATACCCAAAAGAAAAAGAGAGAAAAATAAAAAAAGGAAAAATAAATAAAATAAATAAATAAGCCACACTTCACCGCACGAGTATGGCTAGCAAATGGTCAGTGGTAACAGCTCATCAGTCGGTTATCCAGAGCCCAGCTCACAAAAATGTACAAATAACTCCCAAAAGACTTAGGAAAGAAGCCAAGAAGTAGAATAAACTTGGGAGATATACATTGGGCTCACCCTTGTGCTGACCCCGTAAAAAAAATTAAAAAAAAGTAGGGAGAAAGCTACCGATCGGATAGATAAACCTTTATGCAGAAATTCTAAAGGTCACCTAGGGTCGTAGAAAACTGAAGTCCGTTTTAACGGTCGCGTAGTGAGTCTATCACTTTTTCACAAGATGCTTAGAACTTAAAGTTCTTTTCGAGTCTTGGGCGAGTCGGGAAGCCATAAAAAGTTATCCCGAAACTCTTAGCTCCAAAATTCTAAAGAAAATAGAAAAGAAGAAAAAGAAAAAAAATGTATTTTCCCTTTTCAAATAAGGCAAGGACTTGGGCTGTCTGTATTCTTCTAGATACCCAAGCACAGTTAAGTTTTTGTAATTAGGTCCTTAGTTAAAATTTTCTAATGCAATCAATAAATCTTGCCTATGTAATCAAATCTTGATTCTATTTTTATACATAGCATTTATGTTAATCTTCCTCAGGACTAGCAAAAGATAGGCATGGGGGTATGAAAAACATGCATCTATTCATGATAAAATGCTTACTTACGTTAATTCCTAAGCTTATCATTGCATTCCACAGTATAGATATTGTATAACATTCATCATATTGCTTTTGGAATGATTGGTATAAATTGTATAGTAATTCATGCATTATTGTGGCCAGGAAATAGGGTGATACATTTCAAAGCTTCAAATGAAAAATCCAACCATACGAATGAATCTGAAGGGATGATCACAATCCAGCAATGTAAAAATCATCTCGATCTGAGCACCATGGCATCCTCTACAAGCAAAGAAAGGTAGATGGTCCAGATGGTGCCACATGGGACCATCCAAATCACCCAACATAGCCATCTTTCTTCCCCAAGGATGCCTCCCATGTGAGATCCTAGCTGTTCGATGAAAATCCAACAACTAAGATCACATGACCCTCGGCTGCTAGAAAATAAAAAATGCAACATTTAGACCTCTTTGGCGCAACGATGTGCAGAGGCACTCCTAAAGTAGCGACCCACGTTCTAAACACAATCCACACTAGCTCAACTAACGTGCAGAATAAATTGGGCCGTGAGATCTCAGGTCGACGCGCCTGATCGAGCCACGTCGCCCTCCACTAGCTGCTGCACAACAGCAAGGCAAGCAACGTGTGCAACCAACGCCATTCGATGATGATCAAGCAGTGCCTATGGTGCTACATGGCTGCATGGATGGCGTGATGTCAGATTACGCACGATTGGATGCACAATCTCACACGGCATCTGACGCAATCGAGAGGCGTGATCACCGTGCGATCCTCAGCCGCAAGATTACGATCCGACGACTAATCGTCATCCACACCTTAGAAAGCGAGCACCAATGGTGGTGTGTGCGAGCTTCAACAACATCCAAGGCAGGTCTTCAGCAATGTTTTAAATGTCGCTGTTGACCCATGCACGCAAATACACCCCTCTCCACAACTATATAAAGCTCTACACCTCTCCCATTTCTCTTCATCCCTTCCTATGCTCTCCTCACCTATTCTAGAGCTCAAAACACACATTGAGCTTGTGTCCCAAGCCTTTGGAGTGCTCCAAAAGAGAAAAGAAAAATTATTTTCCACCCTCTCATCACCATTTATGGAGCTCACATCGACCATCCTCTCAACCCCATTCCAGGAAGCGGATCTCGCCGCGATGCTGCCTGTCCTCCCCTCATCTTCCAATGCCATTCTCCTTCGTCCAACTCCTCAACATCTTCATCTGGGCCACGTCAATGTAGCTTCATCCTTCGAGTAGTCGACGTAGAGGATTTCTCTCACCCCCTTTCCCTTTTACTACTTTCATAGTGTAGAAGCATTTGTAATAAACATTTACCAAGCATTTATCTAGTAGTTTTTTATTCTCTCCCTCTTCCTTCATACTTAGCAAGTAGAATAGTTCTTTCCTACTTTCTAGAATAGCTTAGTATAGATAATATTCCTTCTTGTTTCCACACTATCATAAAATGCCAAAAAAAATAGCAAATACAAAACACCAAAAAAAAAACAAAGCGAAAAGCAGATTTCAAAGAAATAAATGTCGCCTCCCCATGTTCAACTCAGGACTCCCCTTCGAGTTTTGATAAATTTTATTTGATCGCAACTTTTGTGACTGTGATGATGGGTTCTCCTGAAACCCTAACTTTTCTTCGCGAAAACCTCGCTAATCAGTAGTATATGACGAAGGGGTGGCATTCTCGACATTGGACTAGAACGGCTCCGACGATGAAATCGGAGGCATCACACATCTCGAAATCGAAAGACCAGTTGGGTGGATGGAGAATCAGGGAATCAAAAATAGCACTTCGTAAAGTCACAAAAGCACAGAGACATGAGAAATAAAAAATAAATGGGACATCGGCAACAAGAAGATTCATCAATGGATGAGCGATTTTTGAGAAATCTAGAGTGAATCTCCTGTAAAATCCAACGTGACCCAAGAAAAATCTAATCTGTTTGACTGAGCTAGGTAGAGGTAATTGGGAAATAACATCTGATTTATCTCAGTCGACCTCGAGTTCGTTTGCAAAGATCTTGTGACCTAGTTCTATGCCATCCCTCACCATGAAATGGCTTTTCTCCCATGAAAGTACTAGGTTAACTTCAATGCACCTCCTTAGGATCTTAGTGAGGTTACCAAGACAAGACAGAAAACTATCTCTGAAAATGGAGAAATCATTCATAAATACTTCCACAAAATCCCCAATCTTGTTAGAGAATATGGCCATCATACAATGCTGAAAAGTCACAGGTGCGTTGCAGAGGCCAAAAGGCATTCGCTTGAAGGCGAATGTACCAAAGGGACACGTGAAAGTTATCTTACTTAATCTTTCAGGTTAATCGCAACCTAGTTATACTTGGGGTATCCATCCAAGAAACAAAAGAAGCTTCGCCTGGCTAACCTTTCCAAGATTTGGTCAATGAAAGGTAAAGGAAAATGATCCTTTTTGGTAGTCGTATTCAGCTTTCAATTATAGATGCAAACCCATCACGAGGTTGCGGTACGGGTCAGGATGGATTTGCCTTTTTTGTTTTTGATTACGATGTGTCCAGCTTTTTAGGCATGATCTGGATGGGACTCTGGTGGGCATAAATTTCACTAGAAAAATCAGGGTTATGGAAACCATCATCTCAGTTGCAAAATCTCGCTTACCAAATAAAATTTACTGAAGCTCAAGGTGAGTCCCTAGTCAAACACAGGGAGACAACATTCATTTCTTTGGAATCCATGTTTCACTTTGTTTCTTTTTGGTATGTTCAGGTCATTATGATTTTTTTGGTCTTTTATAAATAAGAACAGAAAATAATATAACAAACTAACTAAGTTAATCTAATTGCAAAAATAAATAGAGACTAAAGAGATGAAGGAGATTTGATATATGGAATAATAGTTATTACAATTATACTGAACAAGAATATATTAAAAAGAAATGAAAGAAATTGAGGTGAGAGGAAATCTCTCCCAAAGTAGATGTTTTGTGAGACAACAGCACTTGGCGGTGGCTTGGATGGAGGAGGTGAGGTACTAGACGTCAAGGATGAGACGCAAGAGGAATCCGGGTAGAGAAAAGCTTCACCAAGCTCGTAGGAATGGAGATGAGGTGGCAGAGATGATCAGCTTCCTGTATGGAGGTGAGAGGACATCCCTTCGGTTACTTATGAAGGTGGTGAGAGGTAGGTTGAATATTTGGTGGATGTGAAGGATTTCTACACTAATAGGTGGCCTAAGGCTTGAGAGTGGGCTCTTGGGAGCTTTGGTGGGCTTTTAGAGCTCCTGAGTAGGTGGGAGTAGCATAGGTAGTGTTGGCTACGCAAGGGTGTGTGTAGGGCCTTATATAATGGTGGGAGGGGGTTGTATTACGTGCATGGGTTAAATGGGGGCACATAGGACATGCATGCATGTCCTACGCATCGAACATTGAAGACCACAGCTGGCGAGGAATGAAGGCAATAGCTAGATGGTGTGGGAAGCATTTGCAGCCGCTTGATCTTCATCGTAGGGTAGGGAGAACACAGATCTTGCGCTCCCCAAATTTCTTATAGTGCGCTCTTGCAGGAGAGTGGATTACAGCCGTCCAATTCAAATCGTGTGGTTGAGGAGAGCTCGCAGATCGTGCCTCTGAATCGTTCAGGTGTGCGTGTTCGTTCCTCTCTTGAAATCCGATGCCTCACACTTGATGGTCATTCGATACATGATGAAGGGCAGAGGAAGCGTGTGGATCAGTGCTTCGAATTACGCCGTGACCATGCATACGATCGCACGCATGATCGCGCATGATCGCTAGCATACATAGTTGATGGAGTCCGCAACCCTTGGATCCTAGATGGAGCACCCAACAATGATCTTCATCGAGGCTGCATGACCAAGATCGTGCGGTCTTGATTCAAATTGGATGCATCCGTGGAATGAGGAGGCAATGTGGGGTCTCAAACTAAAGACAATGGCTTGATAGTGCCTCTTCCAACCACTGTGCTATGGAGGCCCATGTGTTGACTTTACGAATTTCCCCACAGCCGATTGTCATGTGATCTTAGCCGTTGGATTTTCATCCAACGGCTAGGATCACCTGTGGGAGGTGCCTTTGAGGAGGTAGGGCAGGCTACGTTGGGTGATCTAGATGGTGCCATGTGGCACCATCCATATTGTCCATCTTCTTTTGCTTGCAGAGGATGACACGGTGCTTGGATCAAGGTGATTTTTGCATTGCCAGACTACGATCGTCGCTCTGTATCTATCCGTACGGTTGGATTTTTCATTTCTAACTTTGAAATGTATCTCCCTATCTCCTGGCCACAATAATACATGAATTATTGTACAATTTATACAAATCATCCTAAATGAAACATGA